>QXDM01000041.1:0-600000 GCA_003730235.1 Pythium guiyangense | reverse complement strand
GCCGCCACGCCTGCAAAGGCCGCCACGCCGGCGCAGGCCGCGTCGCCATGCAAGCCGCAGCCAGAGAAGAAGCCCGCACAAGCGGCCACGCCGGCCGCGAAGCAGCAGCCAGAGAAGAAACCCGCTCAGGCTCAGGCGCCGCTCCCGGCTCCGGCACCAAAGCCGCAACCTGAGAAGAAGCCTGCGCAGGCGGCGATGCCAGCACCAGCACCAGTGGCAGCAAAGCAGCCGCAAAAGCAGCCGCAGCAGCAGCAGCAACAACAACAGAAGGCGCAGCCGGAGAAGAAACCCGCGACGGCGCCGACGCCAGCACCGGCGCCGCAGCCACAGCAGCAGCAGCAGCAGCAGTCGAGCGGCGGCAAGAAGAAGAAGGGCAAGAAGTAAACCATGCAGCATAACGCAACGCGACCCGCAACTGTGTCGCAGCGCAATGCACCGCAGCGCACCGCGATGTGAAGCGACACGAAGCGACACAAAGCGGCACGACACGCCTTGCACGAGCTCTATATCTTGCCTGCGCGCACATACTAGCGCCGCACACACACGCAGAGCACTAACGACCAGCACAAGCGTCGCATCACTATAAACACTAGTCATTTGGACACACACACACACACAAACGCACACTTGTTGTCTTGCTTTGTGGTGTTGACTGAGCGTATGTGCCGGGCACAAGAACAATCCCTTGTGTCTGCTTCGCTGGAGATCTGAGCGAGAAGAGTACTGATAACCTTGCGTAGGGATAGTCTGCGTGCTGCCGCGCGTACTCCAGAGTACGTTCGGTGTGCAGAGTTCGTTGGTACTCGAGTGGTGCTGGCGATGTGGGTGTCTTGAGAAAGTGAGTCTGCGTCTTGAGTCTCTCTAGAGTCAGTCTCTCGAGCCTCTCACGATTGAAAGGCCAACATTCGTCATTCTACCGTGAGTGTAGGTGCAGGTGCGATTTCTCTCGTTTCATTCAGTCGTTGTATTACTCGAGCGAATGCAACCCAAGCTCTGCGAGACTGTGTGTGACTTCGTTGATGGGCATCTATCCATTCGATCCACGTGACTTCGCCACGACTAGCAGCACCCCGCCACCTATCGCTCGCTCGCCACCACCACCACACGATACGATACGAGAAAATGGTTGCGGTCGTCGTTGCGCGCCGCTGTTCGTTACCACATGATGATGATGATGCCGCCGCCGTTCACCGCAAATGAAGTGAAGCGAAGCGATTGTAGCGGCGGTGGCAACAGCACTGGCGGACCCAATCCTCTCAGCACCTCATTCGCGAATCTGCGCACTGCTGCACACGATGAGCGATAAGACGTCCACCGAGAAGACGAGCTTGCTCGACAAGTCGAATACCCCTGCAGCAAAAGGACTTGATCCGCGCGTACACAGCGTACATGATCTCATCCCGCTCAAGCAAGAGCTGCGTGAGCTCACGAGCATGGCCGTGCAGCTCTCGCTGCGCCAGATGGTACGGCAAGCCATGACGATCACGGACAGCGCGTTCTTAGGTCACGTTGGCACGAAGCAGCTCGCAGGTGTCTCGCTTGCAGCAGTCTGGATGGGCGTACCGTCGACGTTCATCCAGTTCTCGATCCAGGCGATCAGCACGCTCTGCAGTCAGGCGTACGGCGCTGGAAACAACAAGCTCGTGGGCATCTGGCTCCAGACGGCGATCCTCTTCTCGGTCGTCGGCGCGATCCCTGTGATGCTGTACTACTGCTGCGTCGGCTACTTCATCGGCATCACGATGGAGGACGCCGAGACGGTCGAGTACGGGAGCCAGTTCGCGATGGTCATGGCGCTCGGACTCATTCCGCAGTACATCTACGGCGCGTGCTCGACGTACTTTGCGGCGCAGGGGATCATCATGCCGGCGACGATCTGCAGCGCGCTCACGATGGTCTTCAACGTGTTTTTCAACCAGCTGTTCATCTACGGCGCGTTTGGCTGGGGCGGCTTCGGCTTCATTGGCTCGCCGCTTGCGACGGTCACGAGCACGTGTCTCCAGCTCGCGCTCTTCTTGCTCTACACGGTCTGGTGGAAGCGGTACCACGAAAAGTACTGGGGCGGCTGGACGCGCGAGTGCCTCGAGCAAGAGCGCGTGAAGGTGTTCCTGAGTCTCGCGATCCCCATGGGTGCGTCCTCGGTCGTCGACTGGGCGTCCGCAGCGATCGCCGGCGCGTTCTCGGGTTTCCTCGGTCCGAACATCGCCGCGTCACAGTCTGTGCTCTACGGTGTGTTTGGTGTCGCGTACTCATCTGTGAGCGGCTTCTCGACGTCGACGCAGATCCGCATGTCGCGGTACCTCGGCAAAGGCAGTGCACCGGCCGCCAAGCGCGTGCTCTACATCGGCTCGACAATCGTCTTCTCCGGCGCGATCAGCATGCTCGTGCTCGTGCTCACGCTGCGGCACTACATCTTCCAGATCTGGAGCAACGACCCGACGATCATCGCCATGTGCACATCGGCGCTCTTCGCCTTCCTCGTCTGCGTCGTCGTCGCATTCATGCGCTTCGTGCTCACGTCAACGATGAACGCACTCTCGCTCGCGCACATGAACTTGTGGGCAAATACGCTCGGGTCCTGGTGCATCTACGTGCCGTTCAGCTACTTGTTGCCGATCACGTGGAACTGGGGCGTCGACGGCTTCTGGTGGGCCGACACGTTCGGCGAGATGCTCAAAGTGGTCGTTCTGACGTGGGGTCTCGCGCGCGTCGACTGGTGCGTCGCTGCCGAGTGCGCGCAGAGCGCTGCTGAGGCAACCAGTATCGAAAAAGGAGGCGAAGGTGGCGACGCCGAGCAGGAGCAGCAGCAGCTCGTCGCGTACGAGATCGAAGTGCTCGTGGGTCCAGAGCACGCGCCATTGTCGCCGTATCCGTCGCCAGCAGTGCGTCAGCGCGCGTGATCGCTCTCGGCTCCAGCAGCAGCAGAAACAGCACCAGAAGCACCAATGTCAGCGACAGACACGCACAGCCTGCAGTGCTACGAACTGCGACACCGAGCACACAGTGAAGCGAGAGTGAGAGCTCTCACGCGTTCATGCTCGAGAACTGTCAGACTTGGAAGCCACTCGCTTCACTGCGAGGACTGCGTGCAGAGCTTGCATCGAGATCTGCGCGTAGGACATGCACACACACTCGATACACGCATAGAGAGTCGGGTCGAAGTGCAGGTATAAAATTAGCAAGATTTTGCAATATACTAGTACGCGTTCAAAGGATGGGCTTTCATATATTATCACATTCATCCTTGTGACTGTCCAATTTCATTGACAATGGCAGACGCGGTCGCGCGAGGTGCTCCGAGTGGGTCTCCTGCGCGCGAGATGGCGCTGCCGCTCGCGCTCTTGCACGAGGTCTTCTGCTTTGCGCACGCGCCAGCGCTCGTGCCGACCAACGGCGCGCCGGACAGTGCGTTTGCGACGCGCGCGACGGCGCCGTCGACTGCTGGACTGCGCGCGCTCACACGCGTCTGCTCGACGTGGCGTCGCGTCGCGACCGAGTTGCTCGAGCGCTTTGCGGCGCGCGAGCTCACGCTGCAGTTCACAGTCGGCAGCGAAGAAGTCGAACAGCGCGCGCACGTCGCACATCTTCGCACGCACGGCCACGCGGTGCTGCACGTGCGCGTGCGCATCGTCACTCGAAAGCCACCGCTGTGGTGGGAATCGCTTGGGTCTTCCTCCTCCTCGTCGACAGGAACAACAGGCGGCGCAGACGCGAGTCTCCTCAGTGCACAGTATATCGACTGGGACGCGCTCTTTCAGCTACTACCGCACGTCCAGCGCCTCGATCTCTCTGGCGTTCCGCTGCACCACTACGCGCTCAGCGACATCCTCACGTCGTGCGCGACGCACTGCCCGAACGTACAGGCGCTCGTGCTCCCAAAGCGCGACCCATCGTTTCACGAAGCGGTCGACGCGTCGATCGACGAGACGCTCCGGTCACTGTGCGCAGCACTGGCGCAGTGGCACGCGATAGCAACTCGTGGATCTGTTAGCAACTCCAGCAAACCGCTTCGCCAGCTCACGGTCCCGAGTCTCAGTGTGTTTGACGTCGAGAGCACGTCGGAGCAATTCCTCGACGCTGTGACGACGCTCTGTCCGCAGATCGAGTATCTCGACGGCTGGAAAGCGACGTACTCGGAGCAGCGCTTCGTTCGGTCGGACCAGAGCCTCAGTGTCCCGTCAGCGACGACCTGGACCGCGTTCTGCGCCACGTGCACGCGACTGCGCGAGTTCAGTTGGGTCATTGTGCCGTTCGCAGACGCGTTCTTTCGGCCGTTCGGCGCGACTGCGAAGCCGCAGCTCACGCACTTGCAGCTCACGTACAACGCCGCGGCGCCGTTCCGGATCATCCGACGCGCGTACTCGACCGACGGCGTGTGCGCTCTGCTCAATGGCGTCCTAGGACTGAAAGTCCTCGACGTCGTGCTCCACCGCATCCAGTCGGCGCATGCGCTCGTGTACCCGCACTTGGACGAGATGATCGACGGCGCGGTCTTTGACGACCGCTTCGCCGCCCACCTCGCTCAGACGTGCCGCAAGCTCGTGACGCTGCGCATTCGAGCAGTCGCCGACGGCTTCCCGCTCCTCAGTGCGATCACCGACACGGGCGTCTTGGCGCTCGCGACGATCAAGAGCCTCGAGTGCGTCGACGTCCTCGGCGCCAAGTGCTCTGCTGCGAGTCTCTTGACGCTCCTGCTCGCTCACAGCAAACGATCCAAGGTCGTCAAAGTGCGCGAGCTCGGGAGTCGCTTTGGCGCAGTTGCAACCGAGCTCCTCGCACTGCTGAGCGGCAACGCAGAGACAGCGAGTGACGGCGTCGCGACGCAGCTCGAGCACATGACGCACGCGCCGCGACTGCTCTCGATTGCGTGTCGCCGCGGCTTTGTGTTTAGCAAACAGGCGCTCGAGACTGCGGCGACTGAGCTCGCGCGTCGGCATCCGCACGTGCGCTTTGTCGCTGTGCTCGTCGACA
Source organism: Pythium guiyangense (assembly GCA_003730235.1). Classification (NCBI taxonomy): domain Eukaryota; phylum Oomycota; class Peronosporomycetes; order Pythiales; family Pythiaceae; genus Pythium; species Pythium guiyangense. The sequence goes on along the minus strand of QXDM01000041.1, from coordinate 595,029 downwards.
AGAGTGCTGGTGCGAGCAGCAGCGACCGCGCGTCGCGTGTCCAGAGCTTGCTCGTGCATCCAGACGTCGCGCGCGTCCAGAAGCTCGTCGTGTACACGGACGACGCGCTCCTGAGTCACACGCTCCAGACGCACGTGCGCCATCGAAGCAATAGCTGTGTGGTTCGACTGTAAGTGTGAGTGAACGTCATGACCAGCACTCTCTGACTCAAAGGCACGACGTCATCCGACGCCACATGTGTTTGTCGTTCTTCACTCGATCTCGACCGACTCGTCTGCACTCGCGACGGTCTCGTCGTCCTCAGTCGCGCTCGCAGTCGACGAGCAGCGCCGTGCATCGCGCGCTTTGCCAGTCTGCGACTTGCTCGGCGTGTCAAAGAGCGTCGAGTCGTCCTGGTCTTCGTCAAAGATCGAGTCTTCGTCGTCGAGCGCCGCTTCCGAGTCTTCAGACTCTCGTTCGCTCTCGACGCCAGAGCCTTCGACAGCAGAGCCGTAGCCAGAGCCGTCGTCTTCCGCGTCGCTGCTGCTGTCGCCTTCTTCGCCGCTGCTCGGGAACTCGAGTCGCGTCAAGTTCGTTCGCCGCCGCCGCGCGTTCTGCGGTTCGCTCTGCGCCGACTTCGCTGCTCGGCGCCGCGGCGTCGCAGGCACGACCGCCACTGGTTCAAGGACGTTCAGGTCGCGCACGACGCTGACGTTTGCGTCGCCGGTCGAGATCACAACTTGGCTGAGCGTCCGGAACGCCGAGACGAGTCCAGTCTCGAGCACACCGTCGGCTTCTGCAGCGACCGAGAGCCACGGCAGCGCGACTGCGACCTTGCGCACCAAGCGGTTCCAGTGCTTGCAAAAGCGCTTGAGGAGCCCAAAGTCGCGCGCTTCCGTCAAGTTTCGGAGCTGGATCGCAAACCGAACCGGCGCGATGGGTGCTGGCACAGGCGCTTTGGCTTCGTCACTGCCGTTCGAGTCGTTCTTCTCTTCGTCTCCGCTGTCATTCGGCGGCGACGGTGGTGGTGCAAATGTGTCATAGATCTTGGCCAACAGATCGAGCGCTTCGTTGTAGAACGCGCGCTCGCCGTCGCTCTGGGCGATCGCGATGCTGATCGTGCGCTGCCGCTTTGGCTCGCGCCAGTGCTCAATGAACGCAAACGTCTCGAGCGCCTCGCCTTGGACGCCAGCGAGCACAACGTCCTGGAGCTGCGCGTGGCGACCTAGTGCAACGATGCCGTCGCGGGTGATCGACTCAAAGAGGTTCATTGCTTCATCAGTCGCTCCGAGCTGCACGAGCTTGAGCTCGCGGAGATGAGGACACGACTGCGTGAGCGTCTCGAGGAACGTGTCGTTGAACGCGTCAGGGTCGACAGACTCGGGCACGTCGAGGTTTGTGTGGAGGATCACGTGGAGCTGCTCGAGCTGCGGCAGTGCGCGGACCATCGTGCAGAGCGACTCAGTCGTGGGCGGCGCAATGAGCTCGTCTGGGAGTCGACTGACCTTGTCCTCATCGCTGTCGTCGCCGCCTTTTGTCTCGTCGTCGCTGTCGTCGTCGTCGCCTTCTTGCTCGCACTGGCGCCGAAAGTCCTTCCAGCTCCAGCTCTCGCTCACTGTCAAGCACAAGTGCCGCAGCGCAGGCTTGCGCATCGCACCAAAGCGCTCGACGTACGCGTCGTGGAACGGCGCGACTGCCCAGTTGAACTCGCGGATCGACGCGCTGAGCTTCGTCCAGATCTGCGTCCAGGCGTGTGGCGAGACGTACCACTTCTCGTTGCATACGACAGCGTCGTCCGTCACGCGGTAGTTCGCTTTCCAGCCGTCCCAGTACGCGAGCGCAGGGCACGCAGCAGCGACGATCGGCAAGAGCGTCGCGCTCGGCGCTTCGGCTTCGTCTGCAGCGCGGTCTGGCAGCGTGACTTGTGCGACGCGGCTTGTTCGACGGCGCTCGCTCCAGGCTTCGAGCGCATCAGCGAGGCGCTCGTACGTCGCATTGATCGCCGTCTGCTTGGCGCCAAGAGTACGCCGCGAGAGCACGAGCGCTTCAAGCGACGGACACTTGGCTGCCGCGACTGGAAGCATACGCCGGAGCGCACGGTGCTCCAGTGGCACGCCGCGCACGTCGAGGCGCTGGAGCGCAGGACAGCAGCGAAAGACCTCGCGCCAGTCGATCGACGCAACGTCTTTGTCGCGGACGCTCGCGCTGATCGTGATGCGCAGGTCCAAGAGCTCGTCGCCACGCTGCTCCAGTTCGCTCAAGAGATCCGACACATCTCGAGCTGTCGGCGCTGCGAGCAGCTCCCAGTCGAGCGTGCGGCGCAGGAACTGCAGGACGACAGCGCGCGCTGCGACCTGCCAGTTCTGCGAGACGCCAGCGATCGCGCGGAACTTGCGGATCGGCAGGTTCGGACAATGAGGTGCGCAGTGCTCGACCGGCACGAAGCCCGGCACTGCGAACGCGAGGATGCGCACAAAAACTGTTGGCGGGAGCTCCGAGACGTGCGACCACGCGTGATGCTTGGCATTTGTGCTGCTGTTGGTGGTCGATTGTGCGCTATACCGCGCGCGCTTTGGACTGACGAGTGCATCAGGAGCAGCGCGTTTCGGCGCCATCGCTGCGATTGAACAGAAGCGCACGTCTGCGCAGTCAAGACGACGCGCAGGACGCACAGACGCAGCAGCAGACACGCGCACGTGAAGAGAGCGGAACCGCTGCGCTGTCGTGCTTGTCCTGCACTTTTTCAACTGACACGCGAGTCACAAGGGAGCGTCATCACTCCCTCGATTTCGTCACTACCACAATTCCTATATGAACAGTGACTTCTTCTGCTGCTTCATACGCCATCGTCTATTGTACAGCAGCGGCTCTCTTTCACTCTCTCTCTCTCATCGCGGACCTCCTACCTCTCACGACACGCTCGTGCTTGAGCTCATCCGATGCGAATGACCATCTCAAACGGCTGCTCTGGTCTCGGGTCGTACGCAATGTCGCCGCGGTAGAACGTCCCGCCGAGCGCATCCGGGAACGACCACGTCGTGCTAAAGACTGCAAACTTGGCGATCCGGTACGGCACGTCGCGCCGTGCGCTCGGCTCTTTTGCCAACGTGAGCTGACACTTGACGCCCGGATGGAGCTTCTCAAGCCGCGACTTGAGCGACCGCATCTTGTCTTCGACGCGCTTGACCGACTTGGGGTCGCCTGCGCTGCCGCGGTAGAGCCCCTGGTTCTCAAGCACGAGCGCAAACGGCGTCGTGCTGAACCACGCGCCGTCGTCTTTCGCCATCGCCTTGAGGATGTCGATGATGCACATGCCGATACCTTTCATCACGCCGAGCTTCACATTGCGCTGCCGCGTGCCGTACGACCGCTGCCGCACAAACGCTAGGACGCCATCAGCGCTCACGTCTTCAAGCGCCGTGATCGCAACGTCTGCGAGCGACGACATGCTCGCAAGTACGCTCAAGCCGCGGTACGAGATCGTCCGGATCGCTTCGGTGCCGTCGTACTGACCGGCTTCGACGATCCGGAGCTGCTCCAAGTGCGGACACGAGCGCGCGAGTGCGAGCAAGAACGCGTCGTCAAACACGTCGACGTCGATGCGCACAGTCGGGTGCAAGTACACGCGGAGCTTTGTGAGGAACGGAAGGCCGGCCACGAGCGCACAGAGGCCTTCCGACGAGTACGCCTTGGTGATCTCGACATAGTCCGACTGTGTCGATGCTGTGGTTGCTGACGCCGCCGGTGGTGGCGGGTATATCCGCGGCGCCGCCATGCCTGTGAGCACCATCGCGTCCTGCACGCCGTTGCCAACGCCATCAGCGTCTGCGGCGTCGTCGGCGCTCCCAGCCGTCGCAAAGTCGATGAGCAAGTCCGTGAGCAAGACCTTGGGCGTCGCGCCGAACGGCCGGAAGAACGCGTCTGTGAACGGCACAACCGCCCAGTTGAACTCGCGCAAGTGCGTGCACGTGCGGCAGAACGCTTGCCACGTCGCGTCCGTGACCTTCCACTCGTCGTCGCACGTCACGGGCGCCCAGCCGTCGCACAAGTACGTCAGCTTCCAGCCGTCGAGGACCTCAATGTGCGGACAGTACGCTGTCACCGCAGCGACGAACGCATCCGACGTCCAGAGCGAGTGCGCGACTGTGAGTTGCCGCAAGCCGCCAAAGCGGCCGCGTGCGTACAAGCGCGCGAGCGCCGTCTCGAGCTGGAGCTGAAAGACTTCGTCGTCGAGTGCAAACTTGGCGGCGTTGTTTTGATCACCACCGCTTGCTGGCGCCGTGACGCGGCTGTAGAGCCGCTCGTACTTGCTCCAGGCGACTGGGAGCGGCAAGATGAGCGCCTGGAGCTTGAGGCAGTGCCGCGCTGCGGCTTCGACGATTGCGCCCAATTGCGCGCGCGTGAGGAACGCCATCTCGGACAGGTCGAGGCGCTGGAGGTTCGGGCAGTGGCGAAGAAAGTCGGACCACGGGATGCGGCTCGCGGCCTCGACGCCGTGGCGAATGTCGTAGTAGCCATAGAGCGCAACGCGCAGGTCGACGAGGTGGTCGCCGCGGAGGACAATCGCTTCAGCGCTCGCGAGCACTTGCGCCGGCGACTTGTACGAGAAGTTCACTTTGAGCCGCCGCGCTTTGAACTGCGTCACGATCTCGTCAATGAGCTCGCGCCAGTACGCGCAGACGCTGCGCCAGTGCGTGAGGCGGTCGATCTCGACCTTCTCGCGACTCACGCGCTTCCAGCCGCGGCACTTGGCGGGACGGAGCTTCAGCGACAGGTCCTTGACTGCGAACGAGAACACGAGCTCCATGACCGAGCGCGGGAGCACAGACATGTCGGTCGCAGCGCGGCGATGCAGCGCAGGTCGCACAGGCGACGTCGGAGCAGCGGACGGTGATGTTGGCGACGACGTGGTGGACGCCGCGACCGGTGATCGCACGCGCTCAGTGCTGTCGCTCGCATCGCTGCGCTGCCGCCGCGGACTGAGCGGGTCTGTGATCGCAGCGATCGCGTAGAACTTGGCGTGGTGCACCGCGTCCCTCGCACCAGCGCTCGACGGTGCGCTGCTGCTGCTGAACAGACTACTGCTATTGCTCGTAGCAGTCGTCGCTGTGGTCGTCGTCGTCGTCGAGCTCATGGAGCGCTGCTTGCGCTTGCGGTCGTCGCGCATGGCGTCGCAGGTCCAGCGCAGCAAGCACGCTCGAGCAGCTCTCGCGCATGTGTGTGCGCAGCGAGGCGCAGATCGAGAAGTGCTCCTCCTCTCTGTGTGTCCGTGACGCGAGTCCTGGAAGTATGGAGCTTGATGCCAGTTCGGCTCGCAACAAGTACTTTGTAGCTGTATACAAAAAACAACATTTCCTCGAATGTATTAGATGCGCGTGCACGGCGTGCCTGTTTTCTCTCACACGTACACCACTCACCCAAGCTGCCCATGCTCCTGCTCCTGCCGCCGCCATCACGTCGATCGATCGATGTTCATGTAGGATCGAGCCCCGCTTCCGCGATGCTTCAACCTGGTGCTTTGTTGTCCGTGAGCGTTGTCGAGTGGCGTCACGTGCTAGCACGCGTCAAGATGTCTGCCTAACTTGACAAGCAACGTGCGCTCTTTTGTCAAACAGTAGCAGGGTCAGCTCGCGAGAAATTCTCACACACATCGATCGATCGATCGGCTCGTCTTCGTCGTCAGTGTAGTCGCCGTCTTCGTCGTCGTCGTTGCTATGCGCTACTACATCCAAGCGATCTACTATCGTCTTGGCTCACGACACACCAGACAATCTGCTGCACGACATACTCGCGCGCCAGCACACTTGCTCGCCGTCCGAATCGAGCGAGAGCAACTTTCGACGGTTGGGAAGGTGGTCAGTCAGTCAGAGCCTCGTTGATCGCACATCGCTGTCAAGGCACTCGAACATCGAGTGAGCATGTTACATGGCTCCCCGGGACTCATGCAGGCGCGCAAGCATCCCTGTTCACAAGTCAATGGCATGCAGTTCAGCAGTGGCAACATGAGATCATCGATACGTTTGGAAGGAGAAGTGATGAGAGTTATATTCGCGCGGACGAGATCACACGCACGTTGCATGGACAGAGATGTCCGCTTTCTCTCTCTCTCTCTCTCTTCCTGCAGCCGACGTCACTCGGGAGCATCGCTGACGAGCCGAGTGCGAGGCTACTTCTTGCCGCCCTTCTTGCTGCTCTGACCGCCGCCTTGTGCTCCCTTCGCTGCAGGCTGCTGCTGCTGCTTTGGCGCTGGCGTCGGGACCTTCTTCTCCGGCATCGGCTTGGCTTGCTCCTGCTTGCTTGAGTTCTTGCGGCCCATCTTGACTTGTTTGCTCGCTTGTGTGTGTGTGTGTGAAGTGGCGTGAAAGGAGGCTTGTGAGGTAGAGCTCGATCAGGGAGGCGCTGAGAGCTGGACGGGTCGGGTCGAGTCGAGTCGAGCGTCGAGAGAGCTTTGACGAAGGTGACTTGAGCGCTAGTGAGCAAGTGCACAAGTGCGTCGATGAAAGAAGCCTGCGCTTGTGATTTGTGCTGATGTTGTTGAGCGACGGCGACGACTCGTGTGAAGTCGCGAGGTCGATAGTTGCATTCAGCCGTGAATATCAAGATCTTGAGAACCACGCTGACGACAACGACTACGCCGCACGCATCGGACATTCCCTTCGAGCGCTCGAGCCAAGCGCCGGACACGAGTCAACACACCACATCACTCGTGTCCTCGCGTTTCACAACGACCGAGGGGTTTCACCGAGTCCAAACATAGCACAATCGACTTGCACTTGTATTCACTATGCTCAACTGTCACAGACAAGTGGTTGAGCTTGACCAGACATCGAGGCAACACGATCCTTCATCAAAGTAGCAAGCTTGGCAGTACCCACAGTGTTGCGAGGCCTCGCGCTCAAACCCACTCGCATGGCTTCGCTCCGTTCCGCTCGACTCGACTCACTTTCGCATCTGCTCTCGAGCACGCAAGCCACAAGCCACAAGCCACTCGCTCCCTCACTCTCTCGCTCTCCGGCGCTTCACGCTTCACGCTTCACGCTTCACGCTTCACGCTTCACGCTTCACGCTTTGAGCTTCACGCTTCAAGCTTCAAGCCTCTCGTTTCGACTTTCAAGTTTCAAGGTTCAAGCTAGCTGACTAACCATGGGCCGCAAGAACAACAAGAAGCAGCAGCAGCAGAAGCAGCAGCAGCCGGCCAAGCAGGCGCAGGCACAGCCGTCGCAGCAGCAAGCCGCCAAGCCGCAGCCGGAGAAGAAGCCGGCCGCGGCACCGACGCCGGCCGCTGCGGCATCGCCGTGCAAGCCACAGCCCGAGAAGAAGCCGGCGCAGGCACCGACGCCAGCAAAGGCCGCCACACCAGCGCAGGCCGCTGCAGGATCGCCGTCCAAGCCGCAGCCAGAGAAGAAGACTGCGACGGCGCCAACGCCGGCTCCCGCTGCCAAGCCGCAGCCCGAGAAGAAGCCGGCCCAGGCCGCCACGCCTGCAAAGGCCGCCACGCCGGCGCAGGCCGCGTCGCCATGCAAGCCGCAGCCGGAGAAGAAGACTGCGACGGCGCCAACGCCGGCTCCCGCTGCCAAGCCGCAGCCCGAGAAGAAGCCGGCCCAGGCCGCCACGCCTGCAAAGGCCGCCACGCCGGCGCAGGCCGCGTCGCCATGCAAGCCGCAGCCAGAGAAGAAGCCCGCACAAGCGGCCACGCCGGCCGCGAAGCAGCAGCCAGAGAAGAAACCCGCTCAGGCTCAGGCGCCGCTCCCGGCTCCGGCACCAAAGCCGCAACCTGAGAAGAAGCCTGCGCAGGCGGCGATGCCAGCACCAGCACCAGTGGCAGCAAAGCAGCCGCAAAAGCAGCCGCAGCAGCAGCAGCAGCAACAACAACAGAAGGCGCAGCCGGAGAAGAAACCCGCGACGGCGCCGACGCCAGCACCGGCGCCGCAGCCACAGCAGCAGCAGCAGCAGCAGTCGAGCGGCGGCAAGAAGAAGAAGGGCAAGAAGTAAACCATGCAGCATAACGCAACGCGACCCGCAACTGTGTCGCAGCGCAATGCACCGCACCGCACCGCGATGTGAAGCGACACGAAGCGACACAAAGCGGCACGACACGCCTTGCACGAGCTCTATATCTTGCCTGCGCGCACATACTAGCGCCGCACACACACGCAGAGCACTAACGACCAGCACAAGCGTCGCATCACTATAAACACTAGTCATTTGGACACACACACACGCACACACACACGCACACACACACAAACACAGACAACACACAGTGTAACCTTTTACCACTCACTACACGTCGCTCGTTTGCTCACCTACTCGTTCGCCACTTCAGTGCGAATAGACCAGCACAAAGTAGACGGCCTGACGGATTGGAAGTCGAGTCGAGTCGGGTCGATCCGAGTCTGACCGATCCGATCCGAGTCGAGTCGAGACGCTCGGCTCGTGTACCCACTCGACACTGTCGCCACCGCACTGCGTACCAAGTCTATCGTCCATGTTCTCTCAAGCCTGCTGTGCTCGGTTTCAAGTCTACCGCCGATCGCCCACAGATGATACTCTTAGGTCTGTCGGCAATTGTCTGAAGTCTGTCGCCCAGAGTGCGATGCCTGAAATCTGATGTCTACAGTGTGAAGTCCGAAGTCTGAAGCCCGAAGCGCACGGACCAAAGTCTATACACACAAGCGCACGGACCAAAGTCTGTATTGTGAATGAAATGTGAAGTGTGAAGTCTTACGCCCAAGTTCTGAAGGCTGGGCCGTCATCTTTCAAACCAAAGGAGTGTTGACGTCCACGTGGTATGCATGCATGTCAGGTCAAGTCTCGGAAGTCTCAAAGGTCTCGGAAGTCTCGGAAGTCTCAAAGGTCTCGGAAGTCTCGGAAGTCTCAAAAGTCTCGAAAGACTCGAAAGACTCGAAAGACTCGAAAGACTCGGAAGACTCGAAAGACTCGAAAGACTATGACTGAGGTTGAGGCAGGCTACATGTGATCTGCCAAGTCAAGACGGAGTGTTTTGGTTGTTGACATCCGAGTGGTTGCTAACGTCTGAGTTGGTGGTTGGTTGGTTGGTTGGTTGGTTGCGTCCGAGTGGTTTTCGAGCTATAACATAACTACAGTGTATATTCTTAGACACAAATGGCAAATAGCACATGGCAAATGCGATCATGCACTTCAACTCAACTCGCAACTCTCCAACTTTCAACTTTCAACTCGCAACTCGCCAACTTTCAACTCGCAACTCTCGACTCGGGACATCTTTTGTCTTGCTATCCTGACATCTTGTCTTGTCGTGCCTTATCTTGCCTTTGTCCCGACGTACGAACAAGCAAGGAGAAAGAGATAGGAGGGACGAAAAGCGGTTGCGCGTACGCCGTCTTCAGCTTCAGCATCTGTGGCGAATCCGTCGACTACACCAGTCACCAGTCATGTATGGTGGGACGCTGGACGCTGGACGCTGGACGCTGGACCGGATTAGATTAGATTGTCTGTCCGCGCCGCTGTCGCTATCGCTACAGCAGCCACTGCCACGACCACTAGCCACGCTCGCTCAAACGCGCGCTCCGCTCCGCTCGACTCACTTTCGCATCTGCTCTCGAGCACGCAAGCCACAAGCCACAAGCCACAAGCCACTCGCTCCCTCACTCTCTCGCTCTCCGGCGCTTCACGCTTCACGCTTCACGCTTCACGCTTCACGCTTCACGCTTTGAGCTTCACGCTTCAAGCTTCAAGCCTCTCGTTTCGACTTTCAAGTTTCAAGGTTCAAGCTAGCTGACTAACCATGGGCCGCAAGAACAACAAGAAGCAGCAGCAGAAGCAGCAGCAGCAGCCGGCCAAGCAGGCGCAGGCACAGCCGTCGCAGCAGCAAGCCGCCAAGCCGCAGCCGGAGAAGAAGCCGGCCGCGGCACCGACGCCGGCCGCTGCGGCATCGCCGTGCAAGCCACAGCCCGAGAAGAAGCCGGCGCAGGCACCGACGCCAGCAAAGGCCGCCACACCAGCGCAGGCCGCTGCAGGATCGCCGTCCAAGCCGCAGCCAGAGAAGAAGACTGCGACGGCGCCAACGCCGGCTCCCGCTGCCAAGCCGCAGCCCGAGAAGAAGCCGGCCCAGGCCGCCACGCCTGCAAAGGCCGCCACGCCGGCGCAGGCCGCGTCGCCATGCAAGCCGCAGCCAGAGAAGAAGCCCGCACAAGCGGCCACGCCGGCCGCGAAGCAGCAGCCAGAGAAGAAACCCGCTCAGGCTCAGGCGCCGCTCCCGGCTCCGGCACCAAAGCCGCAACCTGAGAAGAAGCCTGCGCAGGCGGCGATGCCAGCACCAGCACCAGTGGCAGCAAAGCAGCCGCAAAAGCAGCCGCAGCAGCAGCAGCAGCAACAACAACAGAAGGCGCAGCCGGAGAAGAAACCCGCGACGGCGCCGACGCCAGCACCGGCGCCGCAGCCACAGCAGCAGCAGCAGCAGCAGTCGAGCGGCGGCAAGAAGAAGAAGGGCAAGAAGTAAACCATGCAGCATAACGCAACGCGACCCGCAACTGTGTCGCAGCGCAATGCACCGCACCGCACCGCGATGTGGAGCGACACGAAGCGACACAAAGCGGCACGACACGCCTTGCACGAGCTCTATATCTTGCCTGCGCGCACATACTAGCGCCGCACACACACGCAGAGCACTAACGACCAGCACAAGCGTCGCATCACTATAAACACTAGTCATTTGGACACACACACACGCACACACACACGCACACACACACAAACACAGACAACACACAGTGTAACCTTTTACCACTCACTACACGTCGCTCGTTTGCTCACCTACTCGTTCGCCACTTCAGTGCGAATAGACCAGCACAAAGTAGACGGCCTGACGGATTGGAAGTCGAGTCGAGTCGGGTCGATCCGAGTCTGACCGATCCGATCCGAGTCGAGTCGAGACGCTCGGCTCGTGTACCCACTCGACACTGTCGCCACCGCACTGCGTACCAAGTCTATCGTCCATGTTCTCTCAAGCCTGCTGTGCTCGGTTTCAAGTCTACCGCCGATCGCCCACAGATGATACTCTTAGGTCTGTCGGCAATTGTCTGAAGTCTGTCGCCCAGAGTGCGATGCCTGAAATCTGATGTCTACAGTGTGAAGTCCGAAGTCTGAAGCCCGAAGCGCACGGACCAAAGTCTATACACACAAGCGCACGGACCAAAGTCTGTATTGTGAATGAAATGTGAAGTGTGAAGTCTTACGCCCAAGTTCTGAAGGCTGGGCCGTCATCTTTCAAACCAAAGGAGTGTTGACGTCCACGTGGTATGCATGCATGTCAGGTCAAGTCTCGGAAGTCTCAAAGGTCTCGGAAGTCTCGGAAGTCTCAAAGGTCTCGGAAGTCTCGGAAGTCTCAAAAGTCTCGAAAGACTCGAAAGACTCGAAAGACTCGAAAGACTCGGAAGACTCGAAAGACTCGAAAGACTATGACTGAGGTTGAGGCAGGCTACATGTGATCTGCCAAGTCAAGACGGAGTGTTTTGGTTGTTGACATCCGAGTGGTTGCTAACGTCTGAGTTGGTGGTTGGTTGGTTGGTTGGTTGGTTGCGTCCGAGTGGTTTTCGAGCTATAACATAACTACAGTGTATATTCTTAGACACAAATGGCAAATAGCACATGGCAAATGCGATCATGCACTTCAACTCAACTCGCAACTCTCCAACTTTCAACTTTCAACTCGCAACTCGCCAACTTTCAACTCGCAACTCTCGACTCGGGACATCTTTTGTCTTGCTATCCTGACATCTTGTCTTGTCGTGCCTTATCTTGCCTTTGTCCCGACGTACGAACAAGCAAGGAGAAAGAGATAGGAGGGACGAAAAGCGGTTGCGCGTACGCCGTCTTCAGCTTCAGCATCTGTGGCGAATCCGTCGACTACACCAGTCACCAGTCATGTATGGTGGGACGCTGGACGCTGGACGCTGGACGCTGGACCGGATTAGATTAGATTGTCTGTCCGCGCCGCTGTCGCTATCGCTACAGCAGCCACTGCCACGACCACTAGCCACGCTCGCTCAAACGCGCGCTCCGCTCCGCTCGACTCACTTTCGCATCTGCTCTCGAGCACGCAAGCCACAAGCCACAAGCCACAAGCCACTCGCTCCCTCACTCTCTCGCTCTCCGGCGCTTCACGCTTCACGCTTCACGCTTCACGCTTCACGCTTCACGCTTCACGCTTTGAGCTTCACGCTTCAAGCTTCAAGCCTCTCGTTTCGACTTTCAAGTTTCAAGGTTCAAGCTAGCTGACTAACCATGGGCCGCAAGAACAACAAGAAGCAGCAGCAGAAGCAGCAGCAGCAGCCGGCCAAGCAGGCGCAGGCACAGCCGTCGCAGCAGCAAGCCGCCAAGCCGCAGCCGGAGAAGAAGCCGGCCGCGGCACCGACGCCGGCCGCTGCGGCATCGCCGTGCAAGCCACAGCCCGAGAAGAAGCCGGCGCAGGCACCGACGCCAGCAAAGGCCGCCACACCAGCGCAGGCCGCTGCAGGATCGCCGTCCAAGCCGCAGCCAGAGAAGAAGACTGCGACGGCGCCAACGCCGGCTCCCGCTGCCAAGCCGCAGCCCGAGAAGAAGCCGGCCCAGGCCGCCACGCCTGCAAAGGCCGCCACGCCGGCGCAGGCCGCGTCGCCATGCAAGCCGCAGCCAGAGAAGAAGCCCGCACAAGCGGCCACGCCGGCCGCGAAGCAGCAGCCAGAGAAGAAACCCGCTCAGGCTCAGGCGCCGCTCCCGGCTCCGGCACCAAAGCCGCAACCTGAGAAGAAGCCTGCGCAGGCGGCGATGCCAGCACCAGCACCAGTGGCAGCAAAGCAGCCGCAAAAGCAGCCGCAGCAGCAGCAGCAGCAACAACAACAGAAGGCGCAGCCGGAGAAGAAACCCGCGACGGCGCCGACGCCAGCACCGGCGCCGCAGCCACAGCAGCAGCAGCAGCAGCAGTCGAGCGGCGGCAAGAAGAAGAAGGGCAAGAAGTAAACCATGCAGCATAACGCAACGCGACCCGCAACTGTGTCGCAGCGCAATGCACCGCACCGCACCGCGATGTGGAGCGACACGAAGCGACACAAAGCGGCACGACACGCCTTGCACGAGCTCTATATCTTGCCTGCGCGCACATACTAGCGCCGCACACACACGCAGAGCACTAACGACCAGCACAAGCGTCGCATCACTATAAACACTAGTCATTTGGACACACACACACGCACACACACACGCACACACACACAAACACAGACAACACACAGTGTAACCTTTTACCACTCACTACACGTCGCTCGTTTGCTCACCTACTCGTTCGCCACTTCAGTGCGAATAGACCAGCACAAAGTAGACGGCCTGACGGATTGGAAGTCGAGTCGAGTCGGGTCGATCCGAGTCTGACCGATCCGATCCGAGTCGAGTCGAGACGCTCGGCTCGTGTACCCACTCGACACTGTCGCCACCGCACTGCGTACCAAGTCTATCGTCCATGTTCTCTCAAGCCTGCTGTGCTCGGTTTCAAGTCTACCGCCGATCGCCCACAGATGATACTCTTAGGTCTGTCGGCAATTGTCTGAAGTCTGTCGCCCAGAGTGCGATGCCTGAAATCTGATGTCTACAGTGTGAAGTCCGAAGTCTGAAGCCCGAAGCGCACGGACCAAAGTCTATACACACAAGCGCACGGACCAAAGTCTGTATTGTGAATGAAATGTGAAGTGTGAAGTCTTACGCCCAAGTTCTGAAGGCTGGGCCGTCATCTTTCAAACCAAAGGAGTGTTGACGTCCACGTGGTATGCATGCATGTCAGGTCAAGTCTCGGAAGTCTCAAAGGTCTCGGAAGTCTCGGAAGTCTCAAAGGTCTCGGAAGTCTCGGAAGTCTCAAAAGTCTCGAAAGTCTCGAAAGACTCGAAAGACTCGAAAGACTCGAAAGACTCGAAAGACTCGAAAGACTATGACTGAGGTTGAGGCAGGCTACATGTGATCTGCCAAGTCAAGACGGAGTGTTTTGGTTGTTGACATCCGAGTGGTTGCTAACGTCTGAGTTGGTGGTTGGTTGGTTGGTTGGTTGGTTGCGTCCGAGTGGTTTTCGAGCTATAACATAACTACAGTGTATATTCTTAGACACAAATGGCAAATAGCACATGGCAAATGCGATCATGCACTTCAACTCAACTCGCAACTCTCCAACTTTCAACTTTCAACTCGCAACTCGCCAACTTTCAACTCGCAACTCTCGACTCGGGACATCTTTTGTCTTGCTATCCTGACATCTTGTCTTGTCGTGCCTTATCTTGCCTTTGTCCCGACGTACGAACAAGCAAGGAGAAAGAGATAGGAGGGACGAAAAGCGGTTGCGCGTACGCCGTCTTCAGCTTCAGCATCTGTGGCGAATCCGTCGACTACACCAGTCACCAGTCATGTATGGTGGGACGCTGGACGCTGGACGCTGGACGCTGGACCGGATTAGATTAGATTGTCTGTCCGCGCCGCTGTCGCTATCGCTACAGCAGCCACTGCCACGACCACTAGCCACGCTCGCTCAAACGCGCGCTCCGCTCCGCTCGACTCACTTTCGCATCTGCTCTCGAGCACGCAAGCCACAAGCCACAAGCCACAAGCCACTCGCTCCCTCACTCTCTCGCTCTCCGGCGCTTCACGCTTCACGCTTCACGCTTCACGCTTCACGCTTCACGCTTTGAGCTTCACGCTTCAAGCTTCAAGCCTCTCGTTTCGACTTTCAAGTTTCAAGGTTCAAGCTAGCTGACTAACCATGGGCCGCAAGAACAACAAGAAGCAGCAGCAGAAGCAGCAGCAGCAGCCGGCCAAGCAGGCGCAGGCACAGCCGTCGCAGCAGCAAGCCGCCAAGCCGCAGCCGGAGAAGAAGCCGGCCGCGGCACCGACGCCGGCCGCTGCGGCATCGCCGTGCAAGCCACAGCCCGAGAAGAAGCCGGCGCAGGCACCGACGCCAGCAAAGGCCGCCACACCAGCGCAGGCCGCTGCAGGATCGCCGTCCAAGCCGCAGCCAGAGAAGAAGACTGCGACGGCGCCAACGCCGGCTCCCGCTGCCAAGCCGCAGCCCGAGAAGAAGCCGGCCCAGGCCGCCACGCCTGCAAAGGCCGCCACGCCGGCGCAGGCCGCGTCGCCATGCAAGCCGCAGCCAGAGAAGAAGCCCGCACAAGCGGCCACGCCGGCCGCGAAGCAGCAGCCAGAGAAGAAACCCGCTCAGGCTCAGGCGCCGCTCCCGGCTCCGGCACCAAAGCCGCAACCTGAGAAGAAGCCTGCGCAGGCGGCGATGCCAGCACCAGCACCAGTGGCAGCAAAGCAGCCGCAAAAGCAGCCGCAGCCGCAGCAGCAGCAACAACAACAGAAGGCGCAGCCGGAGAAGAAACCCGCGACGGCGCCGACGCCAGCACCGGCGCCGCAGCCACAGCAGCAGCAGCAGCAGCAGTCGAGCGGCGGCAAGAAGAAGAAGGGCAAGAAGTAAACCATGCAGCATAACGCAACGCGACCCGCAACTGTGTCGCAGCGCAATGCACCGCACCGCACCGCGATGTGGAGCGACACGAAGCGACACAAAGCGGCACGACACGCCTTGCACGAGCTCTATATCTTGCCTGCGCGCACATACTAGCGCCGCACACACACGCAGAGCACTAACGACCAGCACAAGCGTCGCATCACTATAAACACTAGTCATTTGGACACACACACAAAGGCTGCACTTCTGCTTGTTCGCTTGGTCTCGTGATGTGCCTGGCACCAAACCAACTTACTGACTTCTTTCTCCTTCATCTACTCGCGCACTTGTTCACAAGACGCTGAATTCAGGCCTGAGCAAGCACATACGCACTCGCTTACAGGCGACTCTGCACCGCTTGTTGCTTCTCGTTCTCTTTCAACTGAAGCTGTCGGCGCAAGATCTTACCCGCCAAGCTCTTTGGGATCGCGTCAATGAACTCGACCGCGCGCACCTTCTTGAACGACGCGACCTTAGTCGCAACGTACGCCATGACGTCTGCGTCTGTCACCGTTGCTCCCGCTTTGCGCACGACGTACGCTTTCGGGATCTCTTCGCCCGTTGCGCGATCAACGCCGCGGACGCAGCACGAGTCTTCCAAGTCTGGGTGGTTGTTCAAGACGTCTTCGAGCTCGGCAGGTGCAACTTGATGGCCCTTGTACTTGATCAGCTCCTTCACGCGGTCAACGACAAAGATGTAGCCGTCGTCGTCAATGTACCCAATGTCGCCCGTGCGAAGGAAGCCGTCGGCTGTGAACGTCTTTGCGTTTGCCTCTGGGTCGTTAAAATAGCCGCTCATGGCCTGCGGCGTCCGGAAGAGGAGCTCGCCCGTCTCGTTGTAGCCCAAGTCTTCGTCCGTCGTGAGCGACTTGATGCGCATCTCTGTGTTTGGGAGCAAGCGACCAACTGAGCCACGGCGCGAGTACTGCTCTGTGCAGTACGCGACTGCAGCAGTGAACTCAGTCATGCCGTAGCCCTGACGCACGTCGACGTTCAGGCGCTTGTTTGCGAGCTCCTCGATCTCAATACCGAGTGGCGCGCCGCCTGACGAGAGGATCTTAAGATGCGAGAGGTCGTATTTGCTCACGATCGGGTGCTTGGCCAAGAACAGCACGAGCGGCGGCGCGAGCGAGAGCTTCCGCATCTTGTAGTCCTGTGCGACACGGAGAAAGTCCTCGGGCTCAAACTTGGGCAGCACGACGACTGCGAGGCCCATGGTCACTGTCACTTGGAACACCATCGTCGCGAGGATGTGGAAGAACGGGAGCATCCCGAGCACGTACGGCCCTTGATCCTCGTGCTCTTCGAGCGACTTGGAGTGCAGCGCACACGCCAAGAGCGCTCGCCCTGAGATCTCGACACCCTGAACCATGCACCGCACGCCCTGCCGTGTCAGCCGAAGCATTCTCACATGCAAAGACAAAGCATGACTTGCACGTACCTTTGGGCGACCAGTGGTGCCGCTCGAGAACGGCAGCGTGACGATGTCCTCTGGGTTCACTGGTGGCAGGTTCGGGAACGGCAAGTTCTTCGCCATCAAGTCTCTGCGTCATTGCCAGAGCAGCAGCGCCAGTTCGTTAGCGACGCAGTGAAGCTCAAATCGCTCGTCAAGGAAGCGACACGATCGTACTCGATGCTCTGGACTGGGAGCGCCCCAGGGCCCTGCGCCATCGTGTACACCTGGTGCGGCGCGAGACCTGCGAGCTTCGCCGCGCCGATTGCCACAGGCGCGAGCATCTTGTGCGACACCACTGCGACTGCCTGACAATACCAACAACCACCACAGCAGCCTCTGTCAGAGTGATACGCGTACGCAGTGATGTGCGCACACCACCACGACCACGTACTTTAGCCGTTGCGATCTGGTCTGCGAGCTCTTGCGCATTGAAGAGCGGCGACGACGGCGACGAGATAGCGCCGAGGCGATTGAGCGCAAAGAACAGCACGGGGTACTCGATGCAATTGAACGAGTGCACGACCACGACCTGTCGAGGCGTTCATGCATCACGCACACACACGCTGTCTTAGTGACGAATGTCATTGACCACACTCACGCGCGCACTTGTACGTACATCACCGCGCTTGATGCCATTCGCCACGAGTCCAGCGATGATCTGCCGCGTCTGCGTGTAGAGCTGCGCGAACGAGATCTCGCGCTTCGAGAGACCGCAGACGAACGCCGGCTTGTGTCCGATCTCCGCCGCGTGCTTCTCGATGTAGTGATACACGATCTCGTCGTCTGGGATCGGAATCGCAGGGTACGGCGACGTGAACATCATCGTAGCAACTGGAGACAGCCAACAGCTGTGGCGGTGGCGATGGTGGCGAGGTCGAGAAAGTGCGTGTGCAGAGCGCGGCAAATCTGGGAATGACACGACCAGTTGCTGCTTCGCCCGCAGGTGCGCGTGGGCAGATAGACCCTCGACACAGCAGTAGCTGCAGGTGGTGGTGATGAGCACAACCCATGCGGTTGATGCCGTCGCCACGTACTACGCCGTTTGACACTTCTGATTACCAGAAACGGATAGTGATAAAAACGAGGGATACCGCTTGAACACTAGCTTCAATTTGGTTGAGTAAACCCGCGCATTGCGATCCCATCGCAATGGCGGTCGAGTGAGTGAGTGTCTGTGGACGGTGCTCCAAGCGCTCGGCGGTCGACAGACCCAATGCTCCATGCACGTGCGTTCGTGTATGCACAAGTGCTGGGCACTTGGACCGATGCACTGCGTGTGGCGGTGCGTCGTCCTCAGCTCCGCGTCGCCGGCTCTCTTGTCAATCGCCACGTCGCACAACGAGCAGCTACCAGTACGATCGATCAGCGAGCAGCTACGATCGATCACGTGCACGCGCCATCATGTACTGCTCTTATCGTATGTATCGCCATCTATCACTCGCATACGAGACTCTTACGGCGCGTTCTGCGCGTGGAACGCTGCGACCTTTTGGTCTTCGCGCACTTGGAGCACGCGGCGCAGGATCTTGCCCGAGAGGCTCTTGGGAATCGCGTCGATGAACTCGACTTCGCGCACGATCTTGTACTTGGCGACTTTGCCAGCGACGTACTCCATGATGCTCTTCGCAGTCTCCGGCTCGGCGCCGTGCTTGAGCACGACGTACGCCTTGGGGATCTCTTCGTGCGTGTTAAAGTCAAAGCCGCGGACGCAGCACGAGTCGGCGACGCTCTCGTGGTTGTTCAAGACGTCTTCGAGCTCCGCAGGTGCGACTTGGTGGCCCTTGTACTTGATCAGCTCCTTGATGCGGTCGACGATGAACACGAAGCCGTCGTCGTCAATGTACCCAATGTCGCCCGTGTGGAGGAAGCCGTCGGGACAGAACGTCACGCGCGTGGCGTCATCGTTGCCGAGGTACCCGTCCATGAGCGACGGCGTGTGGAAGAGGAGCTCGCCGACCTGGTTCGGCGGGAGCGTCTTGCCAGTCTCGAGGCACCGGATCTTCAAGAGCGTGTTCGGCAGGAGCTTGCCGGTCGAGCCCGCGCGCTTCGACACTGGCGTCGCGTACGTGCCCGCGCCGCCGAGCTCCGTCATACCAAAGCCCTGGAAGATCGTGACGCCGAGACGCTTCTCGGCCTGGGCTTCGATCTCGACACCGAGCGGCGCGCCGCCGCAGCCGATCGTCTTGACGTGCGAGAGGTCGTAGTTGTCGACCATCGGGTGCTGCGCGAGGAAGAGAACGACGGGCGGCGCAATGAGGATGCGCTCCATCTTGTACTTCTCGACGACGTCCAAGAATTTGTCGGGCTGGAAGCGCGGGAGCACGACCATTGTCTTGCCGGCGTACAGACACGAGTGGAAGATCATCGTCGCCATGATGTGGAAGAACGGGAGGAGCCCAAGCGTGAACTTGCCCGGCTGCTCGAGGTGGCTAAAGCAGATCGACGACGCAAGGAGCGCGCGCGCCGTGAGCTTCACACCCTTGGGACGCGCAGTCGTGCCGCTCGAGAACGGGAGGAAGACGACAGCGGTCGGGTCGAGTGGCGCGAGGTCGTTTGGGAGCGCGAGGTCGCTCGCAATGAACTCTCTGCATGGCGAGAGAGAGAGAGGCCGTGGACGTATGAATACTGACGTTGCGTCCTAAAAGATCACGCGACTGAGAGAGACAGAGAGTGGCTAGAAGAGAGGAGGACGTACTCGATAGCGACGAGACCGACGTCCGCTGGCGACGGACCCATTGCGAACACGAGGCTCGCGTCAATGCCCGAGAGCTTCGCGCCTTCGATCGCGACGTCAGCGAGCGCCTTGTGCGTGATGATCGCCTTGCCCTGTCGATTGCGAGTCGACCAAGCGAGCAATGGCATGTGAGTCTACGGATGCGCAAACGAGCACGAGCATGTGATGATCATGACGCACCTGACCGACGACAGTTTGGTCGTGGAGCTCGTGCGCGTTGAAGAGTGGCGACGTCGGGCAGCAGATCGCGCCGAGTCGGTTCAGCGCCAGGAACACGACCGGGTACTCGATGCAGTTGAACGAGTGCAGCACGACGACCTACGGCGCAAGAGAGCGATGCGTGTGTGAGCACACACGCTGTACACGTGTGCAAGCAAGTGCGTCAGGACAAGCACGTACATCGCCCTTTTGAATGCCGCGTGCGTGGAGCCCCGCAGCGACGTGCGTGGCGTCAGCGTGGAGCTGCTCAAACGTGACTTCGCGGCCCGAGACGCTGCAGATGTAGGCTGGCGTGTGCGCAGCGTCGCCGACCGCGTGCTGCGCGACGACGTCCCAGATCGTCTTGTCTTGCGGGATCGGGAGTTGGTCGTACGTCGACGAGTAGATCATTGCGTCAATGTGTACGTGTAAAGAGTGTGTCTGTGTGTGTGTCGGCGCTTGTCGTGCGGCTGGCGAATGCTCGAATGAGCACTCTCGAGTGCGTGCTGTTGCTTGCTCGTTGTCAGTCAGTCAGTCAGTCGGTCAGTGTGTTTGCTTGCTTGTCTGCTACTCGATCTGTCTGTTTGTCTGTCTGTCTGCCGGTCGAGACGCGCGTGAGAGTTGCGTGTGCGCGGGAAGCAAGCGGAGCGATCCTGTACAAGAGGAGCTCATTGTTGCAGTCAGTCAGTCATTCCGTCCGTCAGTCTCTCGCTTGTTCGCGCTCGCTCTCTTGCTCTCTTGCTCTTGCGCTCGAGTCTCGAGCCTCAAGACTCAAGACCCAAGACCCAAGACTCAAAGAGCAACAAGCAAAAGAGCAAGCAAGCCAAACAAGCCAAGCAAGAGCAATGCGAGTCGAGTGTGGCGCGGCGCGAACGAACGAGCGCGCGCGGCGCGACAGGCGACGTCAGCGCCAGCTGTTGCGATCGGTCCCTCGGATCGCGCGAGATCCCACGCTCGCTCGCACCGTCGTGTGTATTAATCCTCGCACACATTGAGGCTCGTGGCTCGAGATGACGAGGCCGAAGGAGGAATGCGAGCGAGCGACAACAACAACAGCGACGATCAATGGCAACGTCAATGGCAATGAATGGTGCGACCTGACCTGGCACTGTGGCGATGTGGCAGAAGGGAAGAGAGAAAGAGAGAGAGAGAGGCCACATGATGCAAGACGCCGGCGCGAGAGTGAGCGAGAGCGTCTGCTACGTGCGTGCTGTGAGAGCCGCTACTGCGCGCGCACTGCTGGTGTGATCAAGTCACTGCAACCGGCAACACCGCTTTGTATACCGCGCGAGCGTGAGCGCATGGCTGACGGCGCGATACGTGAGACAGCGACCAACTTCCTGGTGCGATCGGACGCTCTCGCTCTCTCTACATGTATCTCTCTACTTACATGATGAAGGCTGCGCGTGCACTCATGTTCATGTTCATATTCTTGTTCGCGCTCTCGCTCTCGAGGTCTCGAGACCATACACGCGATCACCCGCGCTGCTGGTATAGTACGGTATGCTCGAGAGCGAGCGAGAGAGGGTCTGCATATCCTGCTGCGACGAGAGTCTCCGGTATACGAGAGCGAGCAAATGCGAGCGCGAGAGTCTCCAGTGTTGCTGCTGCGAGACTCTCGCAAGTACGAGAGGGTCTCCGATACGAACAAACACTCGAGACGCACTGCACCTTTAGAAGATCCAGGAGCGGAACAGCGCACGCGAAGAGCGGATGCGAAACACACACAGAGTGACTTGGCGTGTACTACTAGTATGGGCCGCACCGCACAGAGCCAACCTATGATCGCCACAGAGCTCTAACCCATAACTCATGGTCTCGTGGCTCGCTTTCGATCTCAAGGCAGGAGGAAAAATGATACGAACTGCTGGTGCAAGTAGTGAGCAGATTGTCGTTGCTGTTGCTGTCGTCCATGCATGAATGCGTGTGCATGGGCGAGTTGTTGCGCACAGCAGCGGACAGAGCCGATTGCCGACACCCGACACAGACAGACAGACTGCAGACAGGACTCCTGAATGATCTCGCGCGAGGCCACTTCGCGCGCGCCTTTGACGCTGTGGTGGTTGGTTGGGCTATACTGTAGCGAGCTGGGCTGGGCTATATCGACTGGAGCGAGTCGAGTGGATCCACTCGATCCACTCGGGTCTGCGCTTTCTTCATTGAGAGAAGCACTGGCAAACAAACATGATTACAGACATCCAACGATTCATCGGCACGAAGTGCTGCAAGAGTGTAGGGACATCACCGCCACACAGCAGCTTGCTGACCCAGTCTTCGGAATCCGAAGGAGCGCGCGCAGCAAGCAGGCACATGATCTCGAGATGGTGCGCAGCAACCACGGCGGAACGCAAGTCCGCCACCACGAGAGCGTTCAGTGAGCATAACAAGCGCCTAGTGGGAGTGCAAAGCGGCGTGTGTGCTCGCTGATGTTATCGTTGTCGACATCAAGGTCGTCGTCGTCGTCGTGACGATCCTCACTTGGTTCTCTCCCGATCGATCTCAGTGTCGGGTTGGTGTGCACTCACCGGAAATACCGGTCTGGTCTACTAGTTCTGTGTTTGATTTTTTGAAATTGTAACTGCAGCTCTGCAGACAAAGTCAAAACAATCACAACAATAGTACAATTCTTTGTTCAACAAAATACAGATTTTGTTAGACTTGAGAAAATCACAACAATAGTGTACGAATATGCTGATCAACAAAAATACACTATAGTTCAGCGAATAGGAGCCACTTTTGATTGATGAAATACTGATTGATTAAATACGCGTTTTTTATTTCTGACTAGTCAAAAGGCTAATGCACCTCAATTACCAGAGTTGTTGATGGAGTGATTCGACAGTAGAAATGTGAGAAGATGCGTTATAAATTGACAAATATATGCCCCATCAATTCTATCATTAACTAAAAGTGTTTTCTCTTATTTTGTACGTGTCAGGACGCAGTAAACATACACATGCGAAATAGTAAACAAGCGATAATATTTTCGTCTTGAACGATAGCAGATAGTGAAATTCAATTTGTCCTAGCTGTAAAGATATACTTAATAAATAATCAACCATAGTTTTGCTAATTCGGGTGTTTCACCAAACAACAATATACAAAATCTCTGTCGAATGTAATACGGAATATATGAACGAGCGAATCGTTGCCTGTGATGGAAGCGCGAGCAAGACAGTCTAAGCTCCGAAACCAACATAGTTGCTGCAAGTTTTTGATGAGGAGTGCGCGGGCATTTGGTAATGGGTTACTAGTCAAATTTCGTAGTCGAATGTTGTACAAAGTAGTAGTAACGATCGATTATCCTCTTGAACGGTAAGTACAGTGAAGGTTTCACTAAGTTTTGAACATGAACCAAACCACAGACACACTCGATTGGATTGCGTAGGAAGCAAAAGATACTGACATGAAACTTGCATCGAAGGCGTCCTATGTCCATCCCTGAAATATCTTCCTGCGTCTCTGGGATTGTGACGAGGTCGCACAGCACGAAACGCTGAGAATGCGTGTCCACGTGCGCGATGCAATCACTGAGTACCGTGAAGTACACATAACTTAACAGACATAGAACAAGGACCGCCGTTCCTTGTTCGGAGTGACCCCCACCACAACAGTGCCATGTCTAGGATAGGACATTGCCGAACTAGTGTACGTGTACACCCATCCATGTGACTGACCTTTGGTCATATTACAGGGATCGTTGTGGCAGCAAGTCATATGGGCATTCGGCATTGCACACAGCAAGTTCTGCGCGACATCTGCAACTGCCTCCCCGCCCTCTTCCAAAACGAGCACGCCACTTCATTTGGACAACGCATGGAGCATCAGTGCGATGCCCTGACGACTCATAGTAGCTCTTCTAGGTATCGCTTACGGCGAAGAAGTGAAGGGCTACGTATCTAGTATCGAATATCCTATTTCGGCTGTGTGCGCAATCGCAACGTTCTGTGGTAGAACGCAGTCAGAAAAATCCGGCTGGATCCACGATCGTGCAGCGGCGATCGAAAACCGGAAACAGCGATCACATCAGCGATCAGATCGGCATGTGCAAGTGTGCGACAGCGTTAGACGCTCCACACAGGCAACACGCTACGCGAGGGAGATGGTCGATCGTCCAAGACAACGTGCGATTATCCAAGCCAACGCGGATCGCGAAGCAAGACGGCATACTGGCGATCGAGTGTGGCGACCGACGATCCTGTCAGCACGAGCTAGCGCGTGGCGGCGACATGTACGCCGCGAGAGGGACGCGCAACGCGACAACAGTGTCCAGTGGACAGGGACGACAGGCGATCGTCCAAGTAACCCGAGGTCGTGGAGAGCAGAAGCAGTTCGACAATCGAGCACGCCAGCAGCGATCGCGACAACTCAGCGTGATGAAGTCCAAGCTGTGAGACATCGGCGTTGTTGCGCACGAGCCACGAAGTCTCCATGATCGTCATTCGATCACAATCGCCGTCGATCATCGCGCACGGCTGCCATCGGCGATCCTGTGCGGTGCCATCGGCGATCCTGTGCGGTTACATCGGCGATCCCGTGCGGTCTGGAGTCGAGCAGGGCATCGAACGTGAAGGTGTATGCTGACACCATCGTCAGCGACTGCACCAAGTGACTCAGCAAGCGCGATCGACTCGCAGCGAGCGTGCTCGTCCCATCAGCATGATTGGAAGATCGCGGAGCGACAGGGGATCGACCCATCTCCCGACGATCTGGTGAAGCGCAAGATGAGCAGAGGTCCGCGATAGTGCAAGCTAGTCAAGCATAGTGAGATCAAGTCAAAGCGGTAGATAGTTAAGCAAAGTAATTCAGTCCGGAATTCTCCTTGTCCAGCACACGTCCGATCCAGTCGATAGGGGATCGTAAGTGACCAGCCTCGCAGGCCCGTTCTCACCCTCACGCCCAGCACCTGCGACGCGCAGGTCCGGAATTGAAAGCTCCGAAGAACCGCTCCGATCGACAGACGTGGGGTCATCGGATCGGCATTGGCATTGGCGATCGTCTGACGATCTTGGCGATCATCGACGATCAAGAGCACGCGACGAGCCTGGAAGCTTTGGCCAGATCGTCCGCTGCTACTGTCTGCAGCGTCTACGCTTGCAGATCTTTGTGCGCCGTTTGGGATCGCGACCGCGATCTTCGAACACCGCCGGCTTCGTGCGACGATCATCCGCACGCACCAGCGACCCCCCAGCAGAGCATCAAGGAGGCCTCACAACCCGTCCGCTAAAGAAGCTCTGCGCCCCGCACGGCTCATTCGATCGCGCCGTGCGTCCGTGATCGTGCCTCACAACCACGATCACGACCCGCGATCGTTGAAGACCCTCGACGATCGCGCAGTGCATCTCGCCGGAACAGCGAGATCGCACGACCCCAAGTCCCTCTCTCCCTCCGAGGACCGTCTTCTCCTCCTCACCGGTCGACACTACACGCCGGTAAAGCGGATCGCGCCCTGCGATCCGGTATACGACGGAGCGGCAAGGGTCTGACACTGAGGACAAGAATTTGCTGTGGTCGTTCCACCACAGTATTTGAATGAAGATGTAGCTGTGGAAGTGCAATACAATGACACGCGCTCAATGACTGCGCGATTCTCGTCAAAAGGCGAGTTCATGCGGTCTAAATGTTACTGACGATTGGTAGACACATTTGTTTACCAGCTCTTGCGAATATACCACAGCTCGCCTACATACGACACTCTTACCTCTTCGCCTGATTGGATGTCTTGATCTGCCTGGACCGTCACTTTGAGCTTGGGTCTGCAGCGGAGGTCAAGGAATTCGACCGTTGCATCGCACGAATGCTTCATCAATCGGGCGATTGTTCCTTCCTTTGCTGATTCGATGTAGACCTTTGTACCGATCCGATGACGAACGTGCGTACCCGTTGGGTTGATCGCTAGTGCTGTCGTAGTCGAACAGCGAGAGCACGCCCCAATACGATGCTGTGCATGTACTCGCATGTAAGATCGTGATATTACAATCACAAAGTCAGGAATGGCTTTGAAAAATCCCAAGCCCAGGCTGCTCGGTTATGCGATTGCATTACGCTCACTCAACGCGGCATATACTCGAGTCACAACAGTAGCTCAATTGAGCGTTCAAACAGTACTGACATAAAAACGACATATTCGCACTCAATGTGCTCAGGGCTGTTGTAGTCGATTTCCTTGACGCCGCTTGGGCACATAATTCGTGCAAGAGGGGGCTTGTTGTTGTCGTTTTCGTCGCTGACGAGGTCGACAAAATTGATATCGACTGCAACGCTGTCATAGTTGCTGCTGACGTGATCGGTGACGTCGGTATTTTTGCTTGGTTTGGCGAGAAATTTCATCCACGTCAAAGCGAGAACGGTGTTGCGACGGTACATGTCGCCAATTGAGGCAATCACAGCGCTTCTTTCGGCCTGGTACTACGGCGTCCCCAACCGGCGAAAATTCCACGGTTTGGCGCGATTGCTTTGACGCTTTTGTGACTTCGCCTGTTGCCTCTACGTCTTGCCATCATTATCTCCATCCACACTCACATGTTGTCCTTGTATTCACGTTTGTGGGACATATGCCGTGATTACGCACGCTTGGCGATTTCCCGTACACCCTGCGCGCGCTTACGCTGTTTCGATGAATCACGTTTCATGAAATTTTGGACCGCATGTTTTCAACATTCGTTGTTCAGATGGTGAAGTTGACAACGTTCGCATTGTGTGATCAGCATACATACGCTGCCGATGTGACGCTGCCGATTGCTGTGACTGGTGTGTCTGCTAGTCAGTTGCGCCATGATCGCTGTGTTGGTGCTTGTCTGACAAATGGTCAGCAGCCCAACTTCCCAAAGAGTACATCTGTTAGTGAGGTTAGTATCACGTACGCGTAACTGCAGCTAAGAACATGACACTTTCAATGCGACTTATGTTGACTGCTGAGAGGTGTTCGGCGCTGCTGGAACAGGGTCACCGTTCACGACCACGCTAGCTTCGACTAGCGTGGAGCCCGGGGGGGATATTGGCCTGTGTTCTGGATTCTTCCTATCTAACTGATCACGCGTGCTGATCAGGTTATAGAGGGGTCTACTATTAGGACAGGCGCAGTAGCGTTTCCCTTGCATTTGTCACTATCTCCTTTCTTCAAATACAAAAACCTCAGAGTTGAATAATCATCGTTCATCACAGGCCGCTTCTCTGTGTTTCTTCACACTTCCTCGTAAGACCTACGTGTAAGTCAAGGTCGCGGTGCTGCGCCCCGTGACACCTGGTTGCACTCCGTCGTCCGTCTAACGGCCACGATGAGCGCCTTGCCTATCCAAGGTGCTAGTGGATCGCTTGAGCACGGCAACATCCCCCACTTGTCTCTGTATGAGAGGGACGCGCTCCGCCGTCTCGCAGAAGCGTCCAGCATCTCCGTCGTCGCCGCCATGCTCGTGGCGACTCCAGATCACCAGCAAGTCGCGATCCAAGAACTCATGGCATGTGAGCTTACCGACCTGCGTCGGCGAGCATCAACTCTATCCATGCCATCGAAAACAGATGTCTTCAAGCTCGTCTCAAGCTACAGCGGCGAGGGCTCCAAGCGCCTCGCGCTAAACCGCTGGCTGTGCAAAGTGGACATCGCGGTCCAAGCTCGCCAGTTGACCGGCGAGTTCGCACGCACCCACTTCCTCCTCTCCAAGCTGTCAGGCAAGGCGAAGGAGTGGGCGCTGGGCAAGTTCGTCGCCGATCCATCGTGTTCCCCCACAATGGACTCGCTCAAGAACGACCTGCGGCTGGCATTCGAGCCGCCGCAGGATGAAACACAGCAACATGCTGCGTTCCTCGCACTGCGTCAAGGCCGCTCGTCGATGCTCGACTACATTCAGCGCGCACAACACCTCGCGTCGTGCGTCGTCACGAACCCGATCGACACCGTGACACAAGTCCACGTGTTCATCGCCGGTATGACCGCTGGTCCCCAGCGTATCTACCTCACGCGCAAGCCTCCCTCGACGCTCGAAGAGGCTTTCACAGTCGCTCTCCGAGAGGACTACAGCGTCGCCGCCATGCGCCTTCCCCACGCTCCACAAGCGTGGGTCGACCCCGAGCCTGAACCATTGGAAGTGGATGCCATCGTCCACTCGACGCCGGCACGCCGCAACGTGAGCGCGCCCCACGATCGGCAGGGCGCGACGAAGAAGATCACGTGTCACCGTTGCCGCAAGCTCGGCCATCGCGCGGCTGAGTGCCGCGCACCGGCGCCGGTACTCGCCGCGATGGACGCCCGCTGCGAGAGCACGGTCGAGCCAAAAAACGACAGTCAACAGTAGGGGCGGGGCGTGACGAGTGTCCCTCCTCAGCGGCAGGTCGACCCTCGAGTCCCGCTGTGCTCCACGCACAGCTTTTTGCCTCCACCTCCAGCAGCGACAAGCGACTGATCGTACTCAGTTTGCATGTCGCTGGCGCGCAGCGACCGCTGCGCGCTCTTCTCGACTCGGGCGCCACGAACAACTTCGTCAACGCCAAGAGTCTGCCTCTCCTACCCTCGCGAATCCGCGTTAGCGAGCGAGCTGGCGAGATGGTCGTTAAGTACGCCGACAGCAAGCCACGGTCGTTGCCGCGGCGCATGGTCGCGTTCGGGTACGAGTTCGACGACTCAAGAGCAACGACGAAGAACTCGTCGTTGATTTGGGCGGTTCGTTCGACTGCATCTTCGGGATGCCGTGGCTCGCACGCCATCGGCCGGACGTCGACTGGATGAATCGCACGGTAAAGCTGCGCGATATCAACGCCTCTGCAGTTCTCGATTGCTTCACACAAGCGAGCAAGTCGCCGCATCTCGCCGTCGTGGACCCCGACTCCGCGACCAACACCGACCACGAAGCGAGCGATGACCCTTCGTGCGTCACGTGTTTCTACGCGACATGTGCCCCTAAGAGCGCGCTCTCACCGAGTCAGTGGATTGCGGTGAGCTCCCGCAAGTCTTCGCGCTCTCGTATTGCTCCGACAGGTGCTCGAGCAGTAGCTCGCACCTCCGCGCCAGCAACACCTCGCGCGTCTTCACCGACAGGTGCTCGAGTAGTGGCTCGCACTCCCACGCCTGCAGTGGTTCGCGCGGGGTTTTCGACTGGCACTGAGCCGACGTCTCGCTCGCCCGCCCCGTCATCGCGTGCAGGTCCGGTCCCAAGCGCTCGAGCAGCGGTCCGCGCTCCCGCGCAACTGTCTCCACGCGCGAGTCTCCAGTCGAATTTCTAAGTGGCGACTCAAGACACCGCGAGATTGACCCTCCAGTAGGTGCTCGAGCAGGGGATCACACACTCGCGCCAGCGGCGGCTCGCACGAGTCGATTTGCCGCAGCATCGCAATGGCTGCCGCTCGCTGAACTGCTGGGGTCACGACATGACGACGACGACGCATTGGACGGCTTCGATGACGTCGCACCGTTGGCATGGCCGGCGGCCCCTGCACCACCAGTCTTCGAAACGATCAGCGTGATCAACAAGACTGGTCATGGCCCAGCTCGCCACTCCATGAAGATCGCGAGTCCTCCTCGCGATGCCAGTCAGCTCACACAGCGCCCGACGCTGTCGTGGAAGAAGATGCTCCGTGAGATAAGAATGGCGAAATCGTGCAGGACTGCACGATTGTGAGCGAGCGAACAGAGGGCGCAGAGCCGAAGTCCGCGAGAGAAGAACGCTTCGCTGCCCAGTCTTGGGATGAACTAGCCACGACGGACAACCCGGTGCTCGCGCTCGCGCGCGAGTTTGCAGACGTCTTCCCAGACAAGCTTCCCACGGAGCTCCCAGCAGACCGCGGGGTGCGGCACGAGATTGACTCGTGCCGGGCACGAAGTACTGCGTCACGCGGCAGTGGACACTGACGCGTGATCAAGTCGCGGTCATCGACGCGTTCTTCGAAGGTCGTCGCGCCGCCGGGCAAGTGCGCGAGAGCACATCGCCGCACTCGTCGGCCACCTTCTGCGTCAAGAAGTCGACCAGCGGATGGCGCATCGTGCACGCGTTGAACAAGCTCACCGACGAGACGATCCCAGCGCAGACACCGATCCCACGCAAGGACATGGTGCTCGACACCATGTCGGGCAGCACGATCTTCAGCACCATCGACCTCACCGATGGTTTCTACCAGATCCTCATGCGCGAGTCCGACGTCCCGCTGACGGCTGTCAGTACATCCGGCGGCATGCTCTGGGAGTGGCTGGTCATGCCACCGGGACTCACGAACGCGCCAGCGACGTTCAATCACATGGTCTCACACGTGTTGCGTCCACTGCGCGACTTCGCGCCGAGCTACTTTGACGACATCTTCGTCCACAGTCGCGCCACCCGCGGCGCGACGGATCTGCAAGTCCACCTCGCGCACCTGCGCCAGGTCTTTAAAGCAATGGGCGCGAACAAGCTCTACGCGAACCTCAAGAAGTGCATCTTCTGCGCTCCCGAGATCCCAGTGCTCGGCAGCTACGTGAGCGCGGTCGGCGTCCGCGCTGACCCAGAGAAGGTCCCTTCGACCTGCTAGTGGCCGGCGCCACGAGACCAGAAGGATTTGCGCCAGTGGCTCGGTCTCGCCAACTACCTGCACCATTATGCCAAGGACTTCGCGGCGATCGCGCGTCCCCTGTCGCAGTTGCTGAAGACGGACGCCACGTGGGAGTGGCGTCAAGAGCACGTCGACGCCTTCGTCGAAGTGATGAAGCGTATGTCCTAAGCTCCGGTCCTCGCCTTGGCAGACCATACCAAGACCTTCCACGTCGTCTGCGACGCGAGCGACTTTGCGATCGGGTGCGCGCTCATGCAGCATGACGACGATGGCCGCGAGCGCGCGGTGAGTTACCAGTCTCGGCAGCTCAAGCCTGCCGAGCGCAACTACCCCGTGCACGACAAGGAGCTACTCGCGACGCGTTACGCATTGGTCAAGTTCCGCGTCTTCGTGCTCGGCGAGCAGACGTTCATCGTCTACACCGACCATGCGTCTTTGCGCACGGCAACCAAGTCCCCGCATCTCAGCCAGCGCATGGCACGCTGGTTGTCGTTCTTCGCGGAGTACAACTTTGTCGTCCACTACAAGTCGGGATCGACGAACATCGTTGCCGACGCTCTCTCGCGTCGGCCGGACTACGACCCTCGCCCAGACTCGGCGCGACACCTCGCCGAGGACGACGACGACGACGAAGGGTGCTCGGCTTGCACCGCGCTCGGTGTGAACAGCGTCAGTGCAGCAGTCAGCCCGCTTCGCGACCACATCATCGCGGCGGCACACGACGATCCGTTCTACAGTGCCATGCAGCAGTACTGTCTGAACCCCAACGACAAGACACTGAGCGAGATGCCAGCACGAGCGCGTGTTCAAGCCGCGCGCTACGTCGTTGTAGATGGTCTACTGAAGTATCAGATCGACGCACATGACCCTCCTCGCATCGTCGCCCCGCTCGACGACGATCTTCGCGCTCGCATCATGGGCGAGTACTATGATGCGCCGAGCAGGGTCACTTGGGACGCGAGAAGACGTATCTCACGTTGTCGCGAGATTTCTACTGGCCACACATGTACAAGTGGACTCGCAAGTGGGTGCGCACTTGCGAGACTTGCCAGCGCGTCAAGCCAGCTCCGTCATCTCAAGC
The DNA here is from genome assembly GCA_003730235.1 of Pythium guiyangense. Classification (NCBI taxonomy): domain Eukaryota; phylum Oomycota; class Peronosporomycetes; order Pythiales; family Pythiaceae; genus Pythium; species Pythium guiyangense. The sequence goes on along the minus strand of QXDM01000041.1, from coordinate 563,561 downwards.
GCCTTTGCAACCTTTGCCAATCGCCACGGAGTCGTGGCGATCGATCAGCATGGACTTCATCTTCGGCCTCCCGCCCGACGAGCACGGTCGCTCGGGCGTGCTCGTGTTCGTCGACCGCTTCAGCAAGATGGTGCATCTTGCTGCCGTTGCTCCCTCCATCACAGCAGAAGAGACAGCTGATGTCTTTATCAACGTCGTCGTTTGACATCACGGCTTGCCCGCCACAATCGTATCCGATCGAGACCCTCGGTTCACAGCCGCGTTCTGGTCACGGCTGTTTGAACCTCTCGGCACACGTCTACTCATGTCTACCGCCTCTCACCCGGAGACGGACGGACATACTGAACGCGCGAATCGCGTGTTGGAAGACGTGCTTCGCACCTACGCCACGTCGTTCGCGACGTGGAGCTCGTTCTTCCCCATGGCATAGTTCGCCATGAACAACTCCGTCCATGCATCAACAGGGCTCACGCCGTTCTTTGTAAACAACGCGAGGCACCCACGCGTTCCCGCGGTGCTCGGTCTCGATGGCTTGTCGGCCGTGCTCGGCAGTACGAGGTCGAGTGATGTCGCGATCGTCACGTCGCCGCGCGCGTTTATGTTAGCGCGCGAGAGACAAGACAGCGGCAACGCCGACAACGACCAAGCTGACACGCCGCGCGCCAACCGCGGCGTGATCGACAATGGCAATGCGCCGACACTGTCCGAAGCATCGAACGACACGCGCAAGACTCGACCGATCGACATGAGCGAAGACGCTCGTGTTCCACGCGATGGCCTCGGCACGATTGACAGTTGTGATGCTCGCGCAGAGAGCGCGAGAGCCGACGTCGTGACAACACGCGCCGCGTCTCAGCGCGTGATCTCGCCGCAGACGGCGGTCTCGTGGGCCACAAACACACTGATCCAGCCAGGACGACGCGTCGCTGCGATCGCGGCGCGAGATAAAGCATCCACGACTACACCCGCGCGATCGAGCGCGCGGGTCTTCGACACTTCAGCCGTCGACAAGTTTGTTCATCAGCGCGACTCAATCACGCGCTTTGAGCGCGATGCGATCGCCGACGCCATCGATCTGCAGTAAACAGCTGCCAATCGTCGCGGACGCAAGAACTTCGCCGACTTTGTTGTCGGCGACCAAGTACTGTTGTCAACAAACGGTATCCAAACGACATCAGTGACGAACCTCGGCGCGAGTTTGCTCGCGCCGCGTTACATTGGACCGTTTACAGTACTCAAGACGCATCGCAAAGCCTACACATTCGACATTCCTACGACGATGAAGATGCACCCAACGTTTTACGTCGGGCGACTCAAGCGCTACTCGCCGGCGCTTGTTCTGGAGAGTCCTGAGCCGTCGTCGCGGCTGTCGCCGCCTCTTCCATCGGCGGAGTCGCAGGCGGCTCGAGTTCGTCATCCTCAAGCATCTCCACGTCGAGCGCCGGATCACTCGGCGCTGCGCTCACGTCCGCCGCCACCTCCTCCACTGCAGTCACTATCCCGGTCGTCGCCGCAGTCGTCGCCATCGCCGCAGTCGACGCCTCATCCGACGTCACAGTCGCTGTCGTCTCCGACACGCCAGTCAAGACCACAGTCTCTGCACTCGACGCCGTGGACGCCGCCGCAAGCAGCGGCGTCACTCGCGCCGATGCCGTTGCCGGCGCGACGTCTGTTATCGTTGCAGCAATCGCCGGCCGATTTGTATCGATCGTGCCCATCGGCTGCGTCGTCGCAGGCTCGTACCGCGGTCCCGGTACCGCGGTCGCGGATCGTTCATGGGCGCCATCACACCTTGGCGGAGAAGACCGTTGTCGCGACGAAGAGCCTCGTTCGACTGCCGGTAGCGCTTCAGCTCCTGTGACAAACAGTGACACATGCTCTGGGTGTCGTCCAACTGCTTCACGGCATACATCGCCAAGTCCAGAGCGCGCGTCACGTCGAGCTGCACCCAGCGCGGAGGATCGCATGCAACCGCCGGCTGTGACGTCGCCGGCGTGACGCTTTCAGCGCGAGGGTCCGCCACCGCTGATTGATAGCGTTGGACAGCGTCGTTGGATCGTGGCTCATCTTGTGGGGCATCGTGACCCGGCGCCAAGTCGTCGCGACGACCGCCGTCGTGACCAAACGCTTGCGGTGCCTCGCGGTCGCCAGTACCGCGTGCGCTGGCTCGGCTTTGCTCCCGCGGCGGATACGTGGGAGCCGCGGGCACGTCTCGTGGAAGATGTGCCGGATCTGGTCCGGGCGAACAAGCCCAAGAGCGCGGTCGCGAGCGAGAACGAGAACGAGAACGTCGAGTCACTCGCAGTGGCGATCGAGACCGTGAGCGAGCGGGCGCCGGCGCCGGCGCGCGAGTCGGCGAACGAGAATGCGAGCGCGCGTTGCCTCTCGCCGGCGATTGCGGCGGCTAGTCAAAGCGGCTCCACCGCTCGCGCTCCTGCATCATCGATCGCGTCGCGCTAGTTGGCTTTCCGCGCGCGACGCGCGCGCGGCGTCACTGCGAGCCCAACTGGTCCTTGCCGGGCGAGTTGACCACGCCGGCGCAGTCGTACAGTTCCCACCGGCGCAGCTGCTGCTCATATGTCTGCTGTTCTGCATTCGCTATCGTCGTCGTTCAACGCCAGTTCCAGTATGCGAGTGCGGCGCAGTCTCCGCGCTGTCACCAACGGCCGCTGCCGCGCACCACCCCCCCCCAGCGACCTGGCGGTTCTCTCACGCGCGCTCGCGCGCGAGGCAGGTCGTCTCCTGTCTTTCGTTGCTTTACTTTGCGTGCACACCGTGCTCGCAATCTTTTGTGTGGGGTGGTGTAACGGGGTCACCGTACATGACCACGCTAGCTTCGACTAGCGTGGAGCCCGGGGGGGATATTGGCCTGTGTTCTGGATTCTTCCTATCTAACTGATCACGCGTGCTGATCAGGTTATAGAGGGGTCTACTATTAGGACAGGCGCAGTAGCGTTTCCCTTGCATTTGTCACTATCTCCTTTCTTCAAATACAAAAACCTCAGAGTTGAATAATCATCGTTCATCACAGGCCGCTTCTCTGTGTTTCTTCACACTTCCTCGTAAGACCTACGTGTAAGTCAAGGTCGCGGTGCTGCGCCCCGTGACAGCTGCTTCCTTCACAATGAGGCAATATGGCACAGGCTCCTTCCAGAGATAAAACCTGTTCTATATAATACGTAGTGCGTCTATCAGGTCTAGTTTTGATCCATCGAGTATAGCTCAAGCAAGCAAATACTGTCTGGTTTGATATAGGGTAGTATCCACTATCAATCCTGGGCGAATTAGTATCCACTATCAATCGTGGCCGCCAGTATGGGCCGTTTGCTTTGTATTTATTGATTTACAAACAAATATCAAGCCGAAATATGATGTACAAGACACGGATCACGAATTTGCCCATATATATCACTTCCACCTGTGTAATTCATGTCAGTATCTTTTGCTTCCTACGCAATCCAATCGAGTGTGTCTGTGGTTTGGTTCATGTTCAAAACTTAGTGAAACCTTCACTGTACTTACCGTTCAAGAGGATAATCGATCGTTACTACTACTTTGTACAACATTCGACTACGAAATTTGACTAGTAACCCATTACCAAATGCCCGCGCACTCCTCATCAAAAACTTGCAGCAACTATGTTGGTTTCGGAGCTTAGACTGTCTTGCTCGCGCTTCCATCACAGGCAACGATTCGCTCGTTCATATATTCCGTATTACATTCGACAGAGATTTTGTATATTGTTGTTTGGTGAAACACCCGAATTAGCAAAACTATGGTTGATTATTTATTAAGTATATCTTTACAGCTAGGACAAATTGAATTTCACTATCTGCTATCGTTCAAGACGAAAATATTATCGCTTGTTTACTATTTCGCATGTGTATGTTTACTGCGTCCTGACACGTACAAAATAAGAGAAAACACTTTTAGTTAATGATAGAATTGATGGGGCATATATTTGTCAATTTATAACGCATCTTCTCACATTTCTACTGTCGAATCACTCCATCAACAACTCTGGTAATTGAGGTGCATTAGCCTTTTGACTAGTCAGAAATAAAAAACGCGTATTTAATCAATCAGTATTTCATCAATCAAAAGTGGCTCCTATTCGCTGAACTATAGTGTATTTTTGTTGATCAGCATATTCGTACACTATTGTTGTGATTTTCTCAAGTCTAACAAAATCTGTATTTTGTTGAACAAAGAATTGTACTATTGTTGTGATTGTTTTGACTTTGTCTGCAGAGCTGCAGTTACAATTTCAAAAAATCAAACACAGAACTAGTAGACCAGACCGGTATTTCCGGTGAGTGCACACCAACCCGACACTGAGATCGATCGGGAGAGAACCAAGTGAGGATCGTCACGACGACGACGACGACCTTGATGTCGACAACGATAACATCAGCGAGCACACACGCCGCTTTGCACTCCCACTAGGCGCTTGTTATGCTCACTGAACGCTCTCGTGGTGGCGGACTTGCGTTCCGCCGTGGTTGCTGCGCACCATCTCGAGATCATGTGCCTGCTTGCTGCGCGCGCTCCTTCGGATTCCGAAGACTGGGTCAGCAAGCTGCTGTGTGGCGGTGATGTCCCTACACTCTTGCAGCACTTCGTGCCGATGAATCGTTGGATGTCTGTAATCATGTTTGTTTGCCAGTGCTTCTCTCAATGAAGAAAGCGCAGACCCGAGTGGATCGAGTGGATCCACTCGACTCGCTCCAGTCGATATAGCCCAGCCCAGCTCGCTACAGTATAGCCCAACCAACCACCACAGCGTCAAAGGCGCGCGCGAAGTGGCCTCGCGCGAGATCATTCAGGAGTCCTGTCTGCAGTCTGTCTGTCTGTGTCGGGTGTCGGCAATCGGCTCTGTCCGCTGCTGTGCGCAACAACTCGCCCATGCACACGCATTCATGCATGGACGACAGCAACAGCAACGACAATCTGCTCACTACTTGCACCAGCAGTTCGTATCATTTTTCCTCCTGCCTTGAGATCGAAAGCGAGCCACGAGACCATGAGTTATGGGTTAGAGCTCTGTGGCGATCATAGGTTGGCTCTGTGCGGTGCGGCCCATACTAGTAGTACACGCCAAGTCACTCTGTGTGTGTTTCGCATCCGCTCTTCGCGTGCGCTGTTCCGCTCCTGGATCTTCTAAAGGTGCAGTGCGTCTCGAGTGTTTGTTCGTATCGGAGACCCTCTCGTACTTGCGAGAGTCTCGCAGCAGCAACACTGGAGACTCTCGCGCTCGCATTTGCTCGCTCTCGTATACCGGAGACTCTCGTCGCAGCAGGATATGCAGACCCTCTCTCGCTCGCTCTCGAGCATACCGTACTATACCAGCAGCGCGGGTGATCGCGTGTATGGTCTCGAGACCTCGAGAGCGAGAGCGCGAACAAGAATATGAACATGAACATGAGTGCACGCGCAGCCTTCATCATGTAAGTAGAGAGATACATGTAGAGAGAGCGAGAGCGTCCGATCGCACCAGGAAGTTGGTCGCTGTCTCACGTATCGCGCCGTCAGCCATGCGCTCACGCTCGCGCGGTATACAAAGCGGTGTTGCCGGTTGCAGTGACTTGATCACACCAGCAGTGCGCGCGCAGTAGCGGCTCTCACAGCACGCACGTAGCAGACGCTCTCGCTCACTCTCGCGCCGGCGTCTTGCATCATGTGGCCTCTCTCTCTCTCTTTCTCTCTTCCCTTCTGCCACATCGCCACAGTGCCAGGTCAGGTCGCACCATTCATTGCCATTGACGTTGCCATTGATCGTCGCTGTTGTTGTTGTCGCTCGCTCGCATTCCTCCTTCGGCCTCGTCATCTCGAGCCACGAGCCTCAATGTGTGCGAGGATTAATACACACGACGGTGCGAGCGAGCGTGGGATCTCGCGCGATCCGAGGGACCGATCGCAACAGCTGGCGCTGACGTCGCCTGTCGCGCCGCGCGCGCTCGTTCGTTCGCGCCGCGCCACACTCGACTCGCATTGCTCTTGCTTGGCTTGTTTGGCTTGCTTGCTCTTTTGCTTGTTGCTCTTTGAGTCTTGGGTCTTGGGTCTTGAGTCTTGAGGCTCGAGACTCGAGCGCAAGAGCAAGAGAGCAAGAGAGCGAGCGCGAACAAGCGAGAGACTGACGGACGGAATGACTGACTGACTGCAACAATGAGCTCCTCTTGTACAGGATCGCTCCGCTTGCTTCCCGCGCACACGCAACTCTCACGCGCGTCTCGACCGGCAGACAGACAGACAAACAGACAGATCGAGTAGCAGACAAGCAAGCAAACACACTGACCGACTGACTGACTGACTGACAACGAGCAAGCAACAGCACGCACTCGAGAGTGCTCATTCGAGCATTCGCCAGCCGCACGACAAGCGCCGACACACACACAGACACACTCTTTACACGTACACATTGACGCAATGATCTACTCGTCGACGTACGACCAACTCCCGATCCCGCAAGACAAGACGATCTGGGACGTCGTCGCGCAGCACGCGGTCGGCGACGCTGTGTACCCGCTATGGTTACACAACATTTATGTAGCCATGTTTGTGTGCTGTGTAGCCAAGTCAATGTTAGGTGACTTGTGCGTGAGCTTGCACAACAAGGCGATTGCTCACAGTACGATCGAGACTTTAGGTGCCAAGTGCCTGTGTGTTACGTTGGCGACTTGGATGGACGACTTGCTGTTGAGCACTTCGACTCGATTGACTCGAGCCAGGCATCCTGGGCGAGATCTGTGGCCACAACCAATCTGTGGCAATGGAATAGCTCTTGTAAAAAGCAAGAGGTGTCGTACAATGTGCGCCCCAGACGGCCGAGTGTGACTGGCTATGAATTGCCTCAAGGCGTCTTAGGCGTGGTGTAGCCGCAACGCATTAGCAGTAGTTGACTAGCTCCTGTACATCGCCGACATCCTCGCGCCGAACGTGAGCTACCCGCGCGGCTTCTTTGTCAAGACGATCCGCACGCAGCACTTTAAAGAGATCCAGGACTTCTACTCGCTCGTCACGACGTGCGTCGCTCTGCGGGAGCTACGAAGGTGACCACTGCGCGCGGATGAGCTCACTCACATCTGCTCGTTTGGTTTTGTTTGGTATGTTTGCTTGCTTGAGAGCGCAGTGAGCTCGAGCAGCAGGACCTCGCGCAGTCGGGACACCTCCCGCTCTCGCAGATCAAAGAGGTTCGTCCTCGGGCGATGCAAGCGCGGCGTGTACCATCGGTATGCTATGGGCTGACTGCTGTGTGTGTGTTTGTGTCTGTGGTTTATGCAGGCGATCTTCCAGGTCGATCCGCTCGCAGACGCGAGTGTCGTGCACGCTGCGCTCCTGAAAGGCGCAGCAGCCAAGTCGCGTGCGCAACTCAAGCTCAATGACATCGTGGACTACAAAGCGGTGCTCAAGGTGCGGTCACGCGCTCTTTGCTTTCGTGTGGGTAGTGACTGACAGCACTCACGCCTCTTGTTGGCGTGTGACCAGAGGATGAACACGACGTGTCTGATGAAGTTCACGCTCAACTTTGACCCGAACACGGAGATCCACTGGCAAAAGCAGACCAGCAACAACAGCTCGAGCACTGCGGCATCAAGCAGCAGCAGCGCGAATGCAGCAGAGTTGTAGAGACGATGGTGATGATGATGATGCATGTATGCAGCAAGGTGCGCTCCAGACGACCGCGTTTAAGACGCCAGTGCTCTCGTGTGCTGCGGATCGAGCCGAAGAGCTGCATCCACGGACCGTGGGGATCGACTGCTTGATACCGTAGTCTGCAAAGCATGCACACACATCACCAATCGACAACCATGGGCATTATCTTGATGTCGTGCCGCCTGCACACAGCATGGTGCGCGCGGCAACAGCATACAGTGTGGTGTCGGGCGAGGACAACGACAGCGAGCACTCATTAGGCCAGGCTTTCGCATGTCTGGGCATGAGCAGCTCGAGAAGCACGGGATCTTGCTGCAGCAGAGCCTTTGATCTGGAAGCGCAGGAGGTACGTCGCTTGTACCTCGTGGCTTGATCGTGGTTCGTTCGTTGCGTGCTTGCTTGAGCTTGCTTGGCTTAGGCGTGTTGTCTTATGGCTTCTTCAAACCCAGGATCATAATTACTAGTTAGCGGAATACCGTCCTCCTCATGTCAAAGGCGGCTACATGTCATAGGCGTCGGGATTTTTACGCCCAGTAAAAATGCACGTGTTAGTACGAAACATAGTAAAACCCATATATACCAGGAATATATCATTGAAGGTTTATGATTCTGTAATGATTGCTTTAGTTTTACATGCACATTAGGACCGCCTTTTGACATGAGGAATACCGTATTCATATTTCATGAAAAACCAACTCATTCTGAAATATACAGTAAACTACGAAGAAGGACAAAACTGCTCTATTTGACAACACATTTCGACATAATAGCAGATATAGTAGTTGTAGCTCGTTTTGGCACTGTACCGCAATGTATAGCAATAAATCACCTTATCGAGGATGACAACCGATAATCGCCGAATGGTGAGTAGTTTACATTACCTCTGCACAGTGCGAAAAGTTGACGAAAAGTAAGTCGCCGCTAAGTGCATTTTATCAAGTGCAACAACAACTGCGCTTTGATCGCAGAAGAGCGGCACACCTTCCTTGGCGCGCACTCGAAGAAACCACTCGAAGTTGTTAGCGGTGTCTCCTTCGCACACGGCTGCGTCGAGCCCGACGTCTCCTCTTATGTTCGAGTCTCGGCTGACAAATATCAAGAGCGTCGCTTGACTTTGAGACGGCGCATGTGCGCGCCGTCGATGCCCAGAATCGGCTGTACAAAGCGCTGTGCCACTAGTGCGTACTGAAGCATGACGAACGCGCGGCTGAAGTCGCTGTGCTTTTGACCTAGGACGTTGTCGTCGCACCGGGGCTTGCCTCAAGATACTCCTTGAGATACGACCGCAATAGCCCGAAGCTCTCTTCGAATGTGCAATGCTCGTGGTCGCCGTAGGCTCTGATGACGCGCGCCGCAGTTTTCGTCGATACACCCACATTGTCGGATCTCTTTTAGAAGACGCTGAAGCTGCTTCGGTTGAATGTTCAGAATGCTGGGCAAGACGCTCGCTACTGTCTTGGACTGCACCACTTAATGCATGCTCGCTTGTGACGCCAACGTGCACATGCCGTCGTGGTCTAAGCACATCTCGTCGATGCACCAGTCTAGTTACCTGTTTTCGACAGGGTAAATTGGCATCGTATGAATGCACCAGTACTTAATGCATTTGTATATGTCACAACCAATTAATTCAGCAGAGGTGTGTTTGACTCCGATCACAACGTCAAGCAATAAACTGCTACTTCTCTGTCCAACTAAACAATGTGAATTTGACTGAGAAGCCATAACATGTGTTGATTGAATTTGATCTGGTAGTAGGTAGGTTTTTTTCTTTTCGTGATCTTTTCGATGACATGTTGCTCGTTTCCGTGTTGCTCGTATCTTCAGAATCATGAACAAGTGTGGATTATGGTGTTCATATTTTATAAAATACATTAATTCTAAACGAAACAGTAAACGACGAAGAACAAGAAAAACAAAAGCACACATAAAGTACGCATAATAAAAATGTACAGAACTCGTTTGTACAAGTCTCTTCTTTTACATTCGTTCAATTATGACAGAAACAGCTGCGTCGTTGACTCCGATCATGAGTTCCGTATACTCAACTGTATCTTTCTCGGCATGTCAACTGGGTAGGGTGTGCAATTAGAGACATAGCCTAGCGAGTCAGCCATAGGCAAGAACGCGAGAGCTAAGGTCTGACAAGGTTCGAGAAATGAATGAGTTAAGAATATTTGATGACTCGTCGAATTTCAGGCGTGTTTAATTCGTGCTAAGAATGTGTTTTTTTACGTTGAAATGATTCTTTCGTGTTTAGATTGCAAAATAGCTTTCGACGCAGGAAATTATTCGGCGAGAAAAAAATATTTTTGCATCAAAGTTTGGCACATTTTATATCAGTATTTCACTGTTTTAGACCAAACTGTTTTGCACCAGAAATGCGGTGTCCAGTTGTTAGCGCTTTACGAGCCAAATACTACGAAGAAGCTGTCGACCTCCAAACTGCACTCGTTTTCGAGGTATTTGTTCACGAAAGTCGACAGACATAAATGCTTCAAAAATATACGCCTATCGCTTTAAAAGGGGTATTAAATGTCAAAGCCTTTAATTTTTGTATCGAGTATTACAGGTTTTTACTTAAAATATGCCACCTTGCGATTTGTTTTGAACGCCTACATACAAATTTTGAATGAGCTGTTCAATTATTATTTTTGAACACTTTATTTGACTTTTGTAATTAAAGTCTCAAAACCGCACTTTCGTCACTATCATGTTCTTCAAACACTGTTTCACGCCACATACATTTCCAAATTAATAAGCGTTTCAGGATTCTAGCTTCAAGCTCCAAGTCCAAAGTCACAAGGTCGTGGTCTTTGGAGGCTCCGACTTGGAGCTCCACCGCACGGACCCATCGGTTCGAACTATGAGATCGTGTACGCCCACGGATCTGCAAGTCTCGTTCTCTCGACTGCGAGAGACTCTGTGCGGCCTGACTGCGAGTGCTACGGAGCTCTGGGCAGACAGTTTGCTTTCACGACGGACACGACGGACACTCTGTGTGATGCATTGTCGTGTACCTCTACTCCAGCACAAGTAAGCAGGTCGAGCGTGCCGTTCTTGTGTTGCGGACCAATGTTTGTGTCCTTGTGTTTGTTTGTGTGCTTTCGCAGCACGTCAAGCTCGCTCACTCACACGCACATGTACTTGCGCAGACACTTTGTTTGCTGCAGATAGCGAGCACATGACTGCACACGCGAGCCCATTGGCGCTCGCTCGCTATGTGCTTCGAGGGTCTTCCCGAGTGCCGATCAAGCGCCAGGCTCAGTGTGCTATCTGGTTCTGGAGCTGGAACTGAAACTGGGCAGCCACGCACTTCAAATCACTTGGTGTTTGTATGCATTCTGGTCTCTCGCTGCTCAGGTTTGACAAGCAGAGCCACACACCTCTTCGCTGCCACACACATCACGAGCATGTGTAACACGACGAGCTTCGGCGTCAGTGCAAGAGCGCTGTCCTTGACTTGCGCTTGATGGGCACGACAATCCATGTTGACGTGCGCGCGTGCATGCGCGCTGTCATTCCGCTACTCGCCGTCCCAGGAACAAGCGCAACAGCAGCGACTGACACACGCTAACGCAACGGAAGCGCAAGACACTACGCAACGATGGGAACGATGCGGTGGTTGATGAGACTCGCGTCAGCTACTGCTGCTGCTGCGATGGCGCTGAGCGTTCCGAACGCGACTGCCGCTGCGACAGCATGCACGGCTGAGCCGTTCACGATCCTCCCACCCGACTACGGACTCGACGTGTGTGTCGGGAACAACTTGGGCGAGTTCCTCAGCGTCGTCGCGGCCGCCTCGACCGAGTGCTCGCTCGAGGACTTGCTCGCGCTACGGACGGACCCGTCGATCGCAACTCTCGCTGACCTCGTCATGAAGATGGTCGCGACGCCGGACCAGATCTCGGCACTGTTCTACCAGCACATGAAGGCGACTGACTCGGCGCAGATGGACGCCTTATGCTCGCAGCTCAACGGGGTCGTGTCGCCGTGCGCCAAGACGCTGCTCCCGGGTCTGCTTGCTATCGCGCAGCGCGACCTCGCCTGCTGCTCGCAGCTCAGCGATCTGCTCGATCTCGCGCACCTCGTCGTGCCAGCGACCGCGCGCCTCGACGCGTTCGTACTCAACGAGGTCGTGAACGGCGTCAACAGTCTGCTGTGCGCCAAGCGCGACAGTGCGACGACGTGCGGCGCGTTCGTGTACGCGGAGCTCATGCGCACGTACTCGCAGACGCAGTTCTCAGTCCTCGACTCGATGGTGCTGCCATTCTTCACGGCGGCGCCAGGCCACGAGTGCGCCGCCATGAGCGGCCGCGCGTACCTCAACAGCGCGTCGCTTGCGCCTGCGAGAGCGATCGACTTTGGCTGCTGCACGCACCACGCGCGACCACTGCTCGAGAGCGTGCAGCGCGCGTTCGCATACTTGCTTGGGTCGACGATCGACGAGTTCCTGAACGGTGTCGTCGAGTTCGACGCGAGCGCCAAGGCGTTCGTGAACGCTGTGCCCGGCACGAAGGCGTGTGCGTTCGCGTCCACGTGCACGGCGCCGCCAAACTTGATCCCAGAAGTGGCCGCGACGATCACGCCCGGCACGAACGCGCCTGGGAAGAACGACCTCGTCGACACGACGTGCACAAAAGGCCAGAAATGCGACGCCGCAGGCACGACGTGCAGCAGCGTGTGCAATCGCGGCTCGGTCGTCGTGCCGACGTGGCTCCGCGAGACACTCGCGTTCGAGCGCAAGCTCGCGTACGCGGGTCCGCTCTGCGCGGCGCAGCTCCCAGCGACGCACAATAGCGCCATTACGCTCGCAGACGGCTACGGCAACCGCGACCAGCTCTTCAACCGCAACTTGGACGCGCGCAAGGCGTACTCGTATCTGAAGACGAACAACCAGGCGCTGAGTCTCACGGACCAGCTCGAGCTCGGCGTGCGATGGCTCGAGGTCGACGCGCACTACTTCCTCGACGACCTGCGCACGGCGCACTGCGGGAATCTCGGCTCGGCGTCGGTCACGGCGCTCTTTGGCGCGATCGACGCCAAGCTCACGGCGTACGGAACGATCCTCTGGGGCCCTGAGCTCCTCGGGTGCTTCCCGTCGCTCTCGGGTATTCGACCGCAGGAGCAAGTACCGACGCGCGAGACGCTGCGCGAGCTCCGCGCGTGGCTCGACAAGCCTGCGAACCGCCGCGAGGCGCTGTTCCTGTATCTCGACACTGGCAGCGAGCTGTCGCGTCTGAACAAGCTCCGAGACCTCTACGCAGTCGTGACAGAGGTATTTGGCGACCTCGTCGTTCCGCGCGCGGCGCTCACAACGCTCGCTGCGAGTCAGTGGGCGAACAGCACGATCGAGGCGTTCATCGAGCGGAACCAGCGTGTGTTCGTGCTCGCGAACGACGCCACGGACGTCGCGTACCGCCTCGGGGACTTTTGCGGCGGCCACCGGATCCTCAACACAAAGTTCATCGACGGAGTGCCAGACGCCTCGCGCGCGATCGGCGGCGTGCAGATCTACAGCAACCGCTACGTCGTGCGGTCGTACCAGTCCATGCTCCGGTACATCTCACTTGGTGAGAGCGGCACGATCACGCAAGCCTCGCCCGTGACGCTCGACGCCGGCAACATCCCCAACTACGTGCGCTGGAACCTGAACCTCGTCGCCACGGACCAGCTCGACGGCGCGCGCATGCGAGCGCAGACGTGGTCCTGGGCCGAGAACGAGCCGGCGACGCGTGCGCCAGACGCGGCCGTGTTTGCGACACCGAGTGGCCGCTGGATCGCGAGTGCGAGCGCCACCAAGACGTGGAAAGCGTGCTGGAGTAGCGCAGCGCTCGCGTGGCGCATCGTCGCGTTCGCCGCGCCGTGTGAAAGCGGCTTTGCGTACACAGCGCCGCGCGACCCGTACCAGAACTACCTGCTCCAGCGCGAGGTCGCGGCGCAGAAGATCTCGATCCCAGTCGCGATCAACGTGACGCTCTAGCGGATCGTTGTGTGAGTGTGTGAGTGCGTGAGTGCGTGATGCGTCGTGTAAGGCGTGGTGTGTGCTCCTAGGGTTATGTAAGGCGAAGTTCATGTACGCAAGCGAGCGAGTGCAAGTGTGCTGAAGGCGCTTTCGAGTGGAGCTCGTTGGTCATGGAGCAGATCTTGGAGCTCTTGAGTGGCGACATTGCTTCGGAGTTGCAACTGTTGAATGTCGGTCACCGGTTTCCATCGGTCAAATTTGTAACCCTGATTATGTCACTATTATTTTGAATCAACGCTTGTGATCTTCAAGTGCAAATGTGTGTCTCAATTGACAAGCAAGAGCTCCGCCAACAAGAGCGACCTCCTTTCTCCACACAAGACGACTCGAGCCAAGTGCTGCGAGAGCCATGAGCGCCGAGGACAAGATCGCGAGCGTGCGCCAGCGTTGGGACGACTTCTCCGAGCGCTTCACGTCGACAGCCAACAGACGCGTGACGATCCAGTGCGCGCGCGAGCTCCATGCGCACATGGCGCTCGACAGCGCGCAGAGCGTGCTCGAAGTCGCGGCTGGCGCAGGTCTCGGCTCGCTCGACATCCTCGCGCGCATGACGAGCGACAGCAGCACGCAGAGTGCAGAGACGTGCGCGCAGCGCCAGCTCATTGTGACGGACCTCGCGCCGCGCATGGTCGCGCTCGCGGAAGAGACGCTCGCGCACGCCGCAACAGATAGCATCGCAGTGCGCGTGATGGAGGCGAACGGTACGGCTTCCACTGAGCGAGTGGATGCTTGCCATGTCTTATCAAGTGGCTACGCGTATGTATGCCTATGTATGTAGAGGGAGCCTGCACTGACAAACTGCCTGTCTCTATGTGTCGCTCTGTTGCACTATCGCTCGCTTTCTCTGCATGACTGGCCATCGCCTTTACTTGCGTCCTCACGACAGGACAAGACCTGACAGACGTCGCAACCGAATCGATGGACCGCTTCGTCGCCAACATGTGTCTCCAGCTCACGCCGGACGCCGACGCGATGCTGCGCGAGACGAAGCGCGTGCTCACGCCCGACGGCGTCGCTGGCTTCACGATCTGGGGCCGTCCGGAGCGCTCGGGCATCTTCACGATCGACGCAGCGGCGATGACGGAGCTCGGACTCAGCGACGGCGCTGAGCACAGCAACTTTGCGCTCGGGAAGGACCTCGCAGCGCTGCGCCAGCGCTTCGCGACTGCCGGCTTCTCGCGCGTGCGCATCTGGCCGTTCCAGTGCGTGCTCGCGCTCTGGAGCGGCGATGAGTACGCGGCGTTCCAGCGTGACATGAGTCCGATGGTGTCGGACGACGACCGCGCGCGGCTGTACGACGTGTGGAAGCGCATGGGCGACGAGTGGCTCGCGACCACGGGCGTGCCCATTGGCTTGGAGGCGTACGTCGTCATTGCGAGAGCGTGAGCGATCTGTCCGTCCCACTGCGTCACGACGAGTCTAAATGAACAACTATCGAGACTCGATCACGCGAGTTCTGATTGTTGTGCATGTCATGATTAATACGAATGCCATGATTCTCGAGACCTTGAGCTCTTCAACTCAGTTGGGTCCACTCACGCGACGCTTGGACGCCAGACGTGTTGCTGCGGCACGACGTGCATGAGCAGCTCGCCCTTGATCGGGTGCGTGAGGCTAAAGTCGTACGCGACGCTCTGTCCTGGCGCGAGCTCGAGACGGAACTTGCTCAGGACCATTGCGGCTGTGATGCTCATCTCCATCATCGCGAGGTTCATGCCGAGGCACATGCGCGGACCGCCGTGGAACGAGTTGAACTGGAACGCCGAGACTGTGATGAGCTTGCCAGTCGCCGCGTCGATCCAGCGCTCGGGCTTGAACTCCTTTGCGTCCGGACCCCAGACGCTCGTCATGCGGCCAAGGACGTAGGATGAGATGACGACTGCTTCACCGGCGCGGACGAACGTGCCGTCGCTCAGTAGGACGTCCGCGTTCGCTGTCTTGATGTTCCCTGGCACCGAAGGGTGTAGACGCAGCGTCTCGCGCAGCGCTGCTTCAAGGTACACGAGCTGCTGCGCTTGCTCCATCGACGGCGTCGCGAGCTCGCCGCTGAGCAGCTCGGGGAGCTTCTCGGCAATCTCTTCGCGAATCTTGGCGTCCACGCGCGGGTGCTGGCTCAAGCTGTAGAAGAACCAGCTGAGCGCCTGCGCCGTGGTGTCGCGGCCTGCGATGAGGAAGTTGACGACAATGTCGCGCAAGAACTTGGGGTCGAACGCCTCGCTCGTGTCGCCGCCGTCGTGGCTCACGTGGTCGAGGAAGAGCGACACGATGTCGCGCTTCTTGTCGCCGCCTTGTGTGCTCGCGTGTGTCTGTTGCTGGCGGTTCGCGAGCGAGTGCGAGACGATACCGAGCACAGTCTCGTCGATCACGCGGATGCTCTCCTTCAGCTCGCCCTCGGCGCCAAACTCGAAGAACCGCTGGAGCTTCCAGAGCCACGACGGCTGCATGAACCGGTAGCCCAAGACGCGCTGCGCATTGTCGAACGCGGCTTGGAATGGCGGCTCAGTGTCCGACTCGAGACCGCCGAGCTGGACGCCGAACGCGATCTCAGCGAACGCCTCCATCGTGAATCGGTTGAGCAGACGGAAGAGATCCAGTGGCTTCCGCGCTGGGTTCTCTGACGACCGCTGCAGGATCGCGTTGAGCATCACCGCGTGCTTCTGGACGCTCTCGGTCATTGACTCGCGCAGCGACCGGAGCGAGAAGAGGTTGCTCCCAGTCTTGCGCTGGTGGAGCCACTTGGCGCCGTCAGCTGCAAAGATGCCGTCACCAAGTAGATCGCGGAGGTTCTCAGTCATCCGCGGACCCTTGTCGAACGCCTCAAAGTACGTCTTGAGCACGTCTTCAAAGAGCGCAGGCGAGTTGACGACCACGACGCCAGGACCGCCGATGAGTCCGACCCAGAACGGCTGTCCATCAAAGCGCTCGCACTGCTCCACGAGCCAGTCGTAGACGTTGTGCGCGTGGATCGCAGCGTGGTGCGTGTTGCGGAGGATCGGGAGCGTGCCTTGCGGCCACACGCGCGACCGTGCGGCTTTCATTGCCTCTGGGCGAGTCGCGAGCTCATAGAGCCACTGCGCGGTACTGACGGCGAGTACGAGCAGCAGCGCTAGTGTCGAGGCGGACAGCAGCCATGCGTTTGGCTCGATGACGAGCATCGCTAGAGAGCCACGAGCGTGCGAGTGCGTCGGCACTTGAGAGAAAGATCACAAGTGAGTGAAGCAAAGCGAGTCGAGTCGATGCGAAGGGCGATCACAAGTCGTGATGTGCAGATATCGAAGCAGTCGAGAGCGTTTGCCATCAGATCTTTCAACTTCAACTTGGGTGCGTGACTGCTGTGGCCGATTGACTAGAACAAGGCGTCTTGGCGTGACCTGCGGCCGCAACGCATCGACAGTGATAGACTAGCTCCTGTACAAAGCTGTGTGCATCGTACAAGGTGCACTCCAGACGACCGCGTTTAAGACGCCAGTGCTCTCGTGTGCTGCGGATCGAGCCGAAGAGCTGCATCCACGGACCGTGGGGATCGACTGCTTGATACCGTAGTCTGCAAAGCATGCACACACATCACCAATCGACAACCATGGGCATTATCTTGATGTCGTGCCGCCTGCACACAGCATGGTGCGCGCGGCAACAGCATACAGTGTGGTGTCGGGCGAGGACAACGACAGCGAGCACTCATTAGGCCAGGCTTTCGCATGTCTGGGCATGAGCAGCTCGAGAAGCACGGGATCTTGCTGCAGCAGAGCCTTTGATCTGGAAGCGCAGGAGGTACGTCGCTTGTACCTCGTGGCTTGATCGTGGTTCGTTCGTTGCGTGCTTGCTTGAGCTTGCTTGGCTTAGGCGTGTTGTCTTATGGCTTCTTCAAACCCAGGATCATAATTACTAGTTAGCGGAATACCGTCCTCCTCATGTCAAAGGCGGCTACATGTCATAGGCGTCGGGATTTTTACGCCCAGTAAAAATGCACGTGTTAGTACGAAACATAGTAAAACCCATATATACCAGGAATATATCATTGAAGGTTTATGATTCTGTAATGATTGCTTTAGTTTTACATGCACATTAGGACCGCCTTTTGACATGAGGAATACCGTATTCATATTTCATGAAAAACCAACTCATTCTGAAATATACAGTAAACTACGAAGAAGGACAAAACTGCTCTATTTGACAACACATTTCGACATAATAGCAGATATAGTAGTTGTAGCTCGTTTTGGCACTGTACCGCAATGTATAGCAATAAATCACCTTATCGAGGATGACAACCGATAATCGCCGAATGGTGAGTAGTTTACATTACCTCTGCACAGTGCGAAAAGTTGACGAAAAGTAAGTCGCCGCTAAGTGCATTTTATCAAGTGCAACAACAACTGCGCTTTGATCGCAGAAGAGCGGCACACCTTCCTTGGCGCGCACTCGAAGAAACCACTCGAAGTTGTTAGCGGTGTCTCCTTCGCACACGGCTGCGTCGAGCCCGACGTCTCCTCTTATGTTCGAGTCTCGGCTGACAAATATCAAGAGCGTCGCTTGACTTTGAGACGGCGCATGTGCGCGCCGTCGATGCCCAGAATCGGCTGTACAAAGCGCTGTGCCACTAGTGCGTACTGAAGCATGACGAACGCGCGGCTGAAGTCGCTGTGCTTTTGACCTAGGACGTTGTCGTCGCACCGGGGCTTGCCTCAAGATACTCCTTGAGATACGACCGCAATAGCCCGAAGCTCTCTTCGAATGTGCAATGCTCGTGGTCGCCGTAGGCTCTGATGACGCGCGCCGCAGTTTTCGTCGATACACCCACATTGTCGGATCTCTTTTAGAAGACGCTGAAGCTGCTTCGGTTGAATGTTCAGAATGCTGGGCAAGACGCTCGCTACTGTCTTGGACTGCACCACTTAATGCATGCTCGCTTGTGACGCCAACGTGCACATGCCGTCGTGGTCTAAGCACATCTCGTCGATGCACCAGTCGCATCTCGCCTTTGTGTTAGACAAACGCACACTCACATAGAACTAGCAAGTGCCAGATCCAGAACATATCGACATGAACCGATGTCCACTCTTGCTTCCTTGGCCATGTACGACCCCCCCCCCCCCCTCTCAAGGAAATGTCATCTTTGCTCGAGCAGCGATCACTCTTGATTCAAAGCGCTGACCCAACACGAGTTGATTCATCCTTAACCTGAATGACTTCGAACCAGGGCCTCGCGAAACGGTACGACTGGATAGAAGAACGAGCACTTGCAGTTGTTGTTGTTGCTGCTGCTGGTCGGGCGATTGAGCACGAGTACTAGCGCTTGCGGTTGTTGTTGATAATGGAAACGACAGCGACAACTATTCCAGCAATTTTAACAAAGGAATCAACGTCAATAACAGAGAAAGAAGTACTAAAACAACATGAACAATACCAATAACAATAACAACACGGGCAACTGTTGAAAAACAACGGTACACATTATGTGTACCACCCATATTTGGTGTGACCCAGTCCTCATTAATCGTTCACATGAGTTACAAGACCGCTCAATCGTTAGGATGTACTCCGTGTCTAGCCAATCAGAGTAGGATGTATTTGGTGTTGAGGTTTTTCTCACATACAAACATTCATACAGATCACACAACAATCTCACTCTTCTTTTACCTACGATCGTAAATAAATCCTTCTTCTTTTCGAGTGGACATCGGTTCATGTCGATATGTTCTGGATCTGGCACTTGCTAGTTCTATGTGAGTGTGCGTTTGTCTAACACAAAGGCGAGATGCGACTGGTGCATCGACGAGATGTGCTTAGACCACGACGGCATGTGCACGTTGGCGTCACAAGCGAGCATGCATTAAGTGGTGCAGTCCAAGACAGTAGCGAGCGTCTTGCCCAGCATTCTGAACATTCAACCGAAGCAGCTTCAGCGTCTTCTAAAAGAGATCCGACAATGTGGGTGTATCGACGAAAACTGCGGCGCGCGTCATCAGAGCCTACGGCGACCACGAGCATTGCACATTCGAAGAGAGCTTCGGGCTATTGCGGTCGTATCTCAAGGAGTATCTTGAGGCAAGCCCCGGTGCGACGACAACGTCCTAGGTCAAAAGCACAGCGACTTCAGCCGCGCGTTCGTCATGCTTCAGTACGCACTAGTGGCACAGCGCTTTGTACAGCCGATTCTGGGCATCGACGGCGCGCACATGCGCCGTCTCAAAGTCAAGCGACGCTCTTGATATTTGTCAGCCGAGACTCGAACATAAGAGGAGACGTCGGGCTCGACGCAGCCGTGTGCGAAGGAGACACCGCTAACAACTTCGAGTGGTTTCTTCGAGTGCGCGCCAAGGAAGGTGTGCCGCTCTTCTGCGATCAAAGCGCAGTTGTTGTTGCACTTGATAAAATGCACTTAGCGGCGACTTACTTTTCGTCAACTTTTCGCACTGTGCAGAGGTAATGTAAACTACTCACCATTCGGCGATTATCGGTTGTCATCCTCGATAAGGTGATTTATTGCTATACATTGCGGTACAGTGCCAAAACGAGCTACAACTACTATATCTGCTATTATGTCGAAATGTGTTGTCAAATAGAGCAGTTTTGTCCTTCTTCGTAGTTTACTGTATATTTCAGAATGAGTTGGTTTTTCATGAAATATGAATACGGTATTCCTCATGTCAAAAGGCGGTCCTAATGTGCATGTAAAACTAAAGCAATCATTACAGAATCATAAACCTTCAATGATATATTCCTGGTATATATGGGTTTTACTATGTTTCGTACTAACACGTGCATTTTTACTGGGCGTAAAAATCCCGACGCCTATGACATGTAGCCGCCTTTGACATGAGGAGGACGGTATTCCGCTAACTAGTAATTATGATCCTGGGTTTGAAGAAGCCATAAGACAACACGCCTAAGCCAAGCAAGCTCAAGCAAGCACGCAACGAACGAACCACGATCAAGCCACGAGGTACAAGCGACGTACCTCCTGCGCTTCCAGATCAAAGGCTCTGCTGCAGCAAGATCCCGTGCTTCTCGAGCTGCTCATGCCCAGACATGCGAAAGCCTGGCCTAATGAGTGCTCGCTGTCGTTGTCCTCGCCCGACACCACACTGTATGCTGTTGCCGCGCGCACCATGCTGTGTGCAGGCGGCACGACATCAAGATAATGCCCATGGTTGTCGATTGGTGATGTGTGTGCATGCTTTGCAGACTACGGTATCAAGCAGTCGATCCCCACGGTCCGTGGATGCAGCTCTTCGGCTCGATCCGCAGCACACGAGAGCACTGGCGTCTTAAACGCGGTCGTCTGGAGCGCACCTTGCTGCATACATGCATCATCATCATCACCATCGTCTCTACAACTCTGCTGCATTCGCGCTGCTGCTGCTTGATGCCGCAGTGCTCGAGCTGTTGTTGCTGGTCTGCTTTTGCCAGTGGATCTCCGTGTTCGGGTCAAAGTTGAGCGTGAACTTCATCAGACACGTCGTGTTCATCCTCTGGTCACACGCCAACAAGAGGCGTGAGTGCTGTCAGTCACTACCCACACGAAAGCAAAGAGCGCGTGACCGCACCTTGAGCACCGCTTTGTAGTCCACGATGTCATTGAGCTTGAGTTGCGCACGCGACTTGGCTGCTGCGCCTTTCAGGAGCGCAGCGTGCACGACACTCGCGTCTGCGAGCGGATCGACCTGGAAGATCGCCTGCATAAACCACAGACACAAACACACACACAGCAGTCAGCCCATAGCATACCGATGGTACACGCCGCGCTTGCATCGCCCGAGGACGAACCTCTTTGATCTGCGAGAGCGGGAGGTGTCCCGACTGCGCGAGGTCCTGCTGCTCGAGCTCACTGCGCTCTCAAGCAAGCAAACATACCAAACAAAACCAAACGAGCAGATGTGAGTGAGCTCATCCGCGCGCAGTGGTCACCTTCGTAGCTCCCGCAGAGCGACGCACGTCGTGACGAGCGAGTAGAAGTCCTGGATCTCTTTAAAGTGCTGCGTGCGGATCGTCTTGACAAAGAAGCCGCGCGGGTAGCTCACGTTCGGCGCGAGGATGTCGGCGATGTACAGGATCGAGTCGTTCCCGCCGCGCTTCATCTTGTGCATGTCTCGGATGATCGCTTTCTCGATCGCCTGGAGCTGCGCCGACGTTTTGAGCGGAAAGAACTTGCGCAGCGTCACGAGCGCGTCCTTGAGCAGCACGCGGCGCTCGCTCACAAAGCTCTCGTTCCCGTACGACGCGCTCAGCTTGTACAAGAGCTGCTGACACGACGTGAGCATGCGCTCTTGGTCCAAGTACACGTCGTCTGTGATCGCGTTCGTGAGGCAGAGCAGGAAGAGCTCGATCTCGGCGTCCCATATGTACGTGCTGAGCGCCAAGAGGATGTTGTAGCCCCACTCGGCGATCAAGGGCTGGAAGCCGTACTTGCGATGGAGCTTCTCGTACAGGACCTCGTCGAGCGCGATCGTCCCGTGCGGATTGCGCGCTTCGCGCTTGCGCTTCTCGGTCCAGACCTTGCGCACGAGCGTCTCGATCTCGACCTTCTTCAGGTACCGCTGCTTCACTTTGCCCTGGTGGCGCAGGAACTTGGGGATCTCGTCGTGCGTCCCGAGCGCCACGACGTACTCGCGCTTGGCTTTCGTCGCTGCGAGCGATGCCTTGGCCGACAGGAGCTGCGGGTGGCGATGGTGCTTGCGCACGGCGCGGTCGAGCTGGTGGTGAAGGATGTTGAGCTCCACGCGCGCTTCCTCAATGTCGTGCCAGATCTACAGACAGCCATACAGGCAGCAGTGAGCGCATAGGCTCGCAAGCTGGGGACAGATGATGAAGAGACAAAAGAGGACGTACGCGGCTGAGGTGGAGGTTCACGCCGCAGTGCTTCTGCAAGCGCTCGATCCAGTGGAGCATCTCTTTCACAAGCTGCTTCGTGCGTCCGCTCTCGCGCACTGCGAGCTGCTGCTGGTCGCTTTCATCCCCTTTAGCTGCGTCGCTGTCGCTCTCGTCGTCGCTGAACGCGCGGACATCGCTCGTCACGACCGACGCAAAGTCGCCGGCGTCGTCTGCCCATTCGTACTTTTGGTGCGAGAGCTCGGGCGTCTGCGCGATGATCGTGTCCCACGTCGGCCGAGGCGTGTGGCACTCGCGCGTGCGCACACACGCGGCGTCGACGCGCTTGCACTCGTCCTGCGCGTCCTTGAGCGCGAGCTCGAGTTGCGCTTTTGTCTCGAACGTGCGCTGGTACTGCTGCTCGATCGTCGCGACGTGTGCGTCAAGCGCCGCGAGCTCGGCTTCGAGCGCTGCGTTCTCTTCATCGGCTTGCTGTGCGACGCTCAAGAGCGCAGCTTCTTGGTCCCGCGCCTTCTTCTCGTCGAGGTGGCGCTTCATCGGCGCGCGCGAGACGTAGTCCAAGTATGACGCCTTTGCTTGGATCTCCTCGAGCTGCGCGCGCTGCTTCTCGACCTGCACTGTGAGCACTTCGACCTCGTGCTTCGCGTCGAGCTCGTGCGTCAAGAGTCTGCTGTACTCGTGCTCGAGCTCGAGCACTGCTGCGCGCTCGACGTCGATCTGCTCGATGCTCGCGTCGTGCTCGACCTGGAGCTTCGCCATGTCGCCGTCGAGCTGACCGAGTTGGTCCTGGAGCTCGCGCTCGAGCGCTTGCTCCATCGCGAGCTGGCTCTCGAGCGTCGCGACGTTGCGGTCGAGCTGGTGGAGGACGCCGTATGCGTTGGCGAGGAGAGCAAAGTACTCTGTGTCGCCTCCAGTGGCTTCAGTACTCGCAGAGGAGGCTGTGGCTGTTGCGTACGTGGCGCTGTGAAGCGCGTTGTAGATCGGGTGGAGCATGGCTTTCGTTGAGCCGCTCTCGCACTGCTGCGCGAGCTCCGAGAGGACGTGGAAGCAGCGCGCAGTCATCGCTTGCTTGACTCGCACCAGTGCGTTCATGCGCTCCATCGCATCCCTGTCGTCGTCAATACGCGCGTCAGATGCCACCAGAGCACTCACGTGCTGGTTGCTCGAGCGATGGGTTGAGTCTCGAGAGAGTGGTGATGTGTGTGTTGTGTGTGTACTGCTACCATGAGGCTTCGATGGTCGTGGCGGCCGAGTCGACTGAAGCGTCAGCGGCGGCGGCGCGAAGCCAATCCGCGCAGTCTGAGCGCCTCGGTGGATCCTTTTGTCATATACGCGCGACTCTGTCGAGCTCTCGGCGCTTCTCGCAGTGTGCGGATGCACAACTGGGAGTGCGTCCCACTTGGCGTGCTCGTGCGCCAGACAGTCTGAGCGCTCTGGACCCGCACGGCTTGCGTGCTGATGCAGTGATACCTCCGACACCCCAACCGGTTCGATCGAGCGCTGCGCCACGAGATCGAAGCGCACGCGCGGCATCGCCAGCGCATTCGACGCCTCGCGCACAGGACGCGCCATGCTCCAGTGCGTGCGATGCTACGCCAATGTATTTTATTGTCAACTTTGAAGCTCAGCTACCTCCTAGTCAAAGTCCAAAGCCAAAGTCATAAGGTCGTGGTCATTGGAGGCTCCGACTTGGAGCTCCACCGCACGGACCCATCGGTTCGAACTGCGAGATCGTGTACGCCCACGGATCTGTCGATGTGTTCGATGTCATGTGTGCGAGAAGAGCACGGCTTGATGGTCGAAGCGAGATCAAGATCGGGTTCGAGACTCGAACCGATTCGCTCAGCTCAACGACTTCGGCATCAGCCATCCTCGTCATGAGCGTGGCTCGTAGGCGCGACTGCTTGACTGATTGTGTGGCTTCGTATCGATGGGAACGAGTAGTATCGCATCAGCCACTAGATCTCAAACCGTATGCGCTCGGTCATTGGCGCTCCACTCCACCCACACACCTCGGACATGCCATCTCCGAGCTCTCAATCGACCTAAAGACCAGATCCCAATACAATGTCCTGTATCTGCTTCTTAGCTGCTCTACCGTTGCTGTCGTCCTGTAGGCACCAGCCACTCGCTACTCGTGGTTCGTGCTTGTTGCCTCTGGCGCTGTCGTTGTCGAGGTGTTCAGTGCACTCGCACTCTCAGCAGTTGCATCACCTGCAGTGGCCGCGGCTGCCGCTGCTGCTGCTCGTGGTGACGTCGACGGTGCTGCGCCACTTGCGTTGTTCGACGCGCGGCGCATGACTGGCGGTGGTCGAGGCGGGATCCACTGCGAGCGTGCGATCTTCTGGCGATAGCACTCGTGGCGATGCGCGAGCGTCTCAAACGTCACGCTCAGTGGTACCGACGCACTACTACTGCTGTCTGCGTCGTTGGCAACGGATGGCGCACCTGGCGCTGCAGCTGCAGCGCTCGGAGCGTCTGCAAACATCTGAAAGAAGACGCGGAGCACGTCGTCGCTCTTCTCGAGGTCTTTGATGAGGCGCTTGCTCAGCGTTTGGCCCTCACGATGGCTCTCGCGGAGCTGACTCACGCGCGCGTGGAGCTCGAGGTTATGCTCTTCAGCAGCGAGGAGCATGCACGTGATGCCCGTCGCCACGTCCTGATCGGTCAGTACCGCCGCAGCGTCGAGCAAGTTTGTGCTGCTGCTGCTAGTCAAGTGACTGCGACTGCTACTGTTAGCATGGGACTCGAGCGTCTGTTCTGGGTCGCGCGGCGTCGGTGCGCGGTGCGCCAGTGGTCCGCCGAGGTGCTCCAAGAGCATCGCTGGCTGCAAGTACCCCTCGGCGACGAGTGCCTTGAGTCGCTCGTTGTCGCTTGTGTCGTGCTTGAGGAGCAAGTGCAGCGGCGTGACACCCTGCGCGGCAGACGACAGCGTCGAGAGCTGCAGCAGACTCGCGCCGTGGTCGAGCAGCACGCGAATGAGCGCCATGTTGCTCATCTCGCACGCGAGGTGCAGTGGCGTAAAGCCATCACCTGAGCGCCGCACGTTCACGTTCGTGTGCGCGTGATGCATCACGAGCGCAGTCACGATGGTGACGTCTTCGTACAGCACGGCGTAGTGCAACGCTGCAGCGTGCTTGCGGCTCGCGAGGCTGCACGTCGCGATCTGGTTCGCAATCACGTCTCGCTGCGCGCCGAGGAGCGGCAAGTGCACGCGCATGTTGGCCTGCGGTCCCACGAGCTGCGCGACAATGTCGGCCGAGCGCCGCGCGACGCACGCGAGCGCGAGGAGCGGTAAGTCGCTTCCGTCTGGCGTGAGCGCAATGCCAGGGAGCGCCAAAAGCCGCTGCGAGAGCGCGTCGCTCGTCTGGACTGCGTAGTGCAGCGGTGAGAACGCGCTCTCGCCAAGGTGGAGGTATTTGGGCACGTGGTCACCAGCAGCTGTGGTTGCTGCTGTTGATGCGGCGCTCTCGGCGTCCGACTGCTGGATCTGCTCGCGCACGAGGTGCTCGAGGTGCGTGCCGTTCGGGAGAATGACGTGGTACTTGGAGTCAAACGACCGCGCCGAGACGTAGCAGTGAATGGCGTGGAGGTTCGCGGTCAAGACGTCGACTTGGCTGCCCTCTGGAATCGGCGGGAGGCTATCGATCACTGTGGCTTCGTGCACTGCGTTCACTTGCGCACGACACGCGTCGTTCGCAAGCAGCAGATTCAACACTGGCGTGTTGGAGCCTGCGACGTCCGTCTTGAGCGCAAAGTGGAGCGCGGTCATGCCTTTGTTCGCCGTTTGGCTCAGGTCCACGCCGTGCGAAGTCTGGAGGAACGTCAAGATCGCGGCGCGCGCCGTGCCATTGCGGCTAAAGCGCGTGCGCATCTCGTCGTCGAGGCAGAGCGTCGAGACGACGTGACTACACCCGCCGCAGGCAAAGTGGTACGGCAAGAGACCGTCGTGGACGCCTCGCGTCGCAACGAGCTGCGCAGGCGTCGCGACTTGCGTCGTGATCGCCGGCGGCACGGTTGTGTCGACAAAGCCAGCGTCGAGGATCTGCTCAATCGCGATCGCCGTCTTCTCGTGCGGGAGCTTGTGCTTGCGCTCGTCTGCGTGCGCGCCAGCGACGATCGGGAACTTTGAGCCGGCGTCGAGGAGCGCGCGCACGATCGCGACTGCAGAGGCGCTCGAGGCGTCGCTGCTCTCGCCACTCGCACAGAGTCCCAAGCACGCGTAGTGCAGCGGGAGGTACCCGTAGACGTCCTGGACATTTGGGTTTGCGCCGTGCCGGAGCAAGCACTCGACGACGTCAGCGTGGCCAAAGAGCAGCGCCAAGTGCAGCGGCGTCTGGCCGAGGATGTTGCACGCGTTTACATTGGCGCTGTGCATTGTGAGCAGCGCTGTGACGGTGTCGAGGACAAACGCCTTGGTGGCCACGCGCTGCGAGTGGTACCGCACGCAGACGTCCAGGCCGCGCACTTGCTTGCGCACGAGGAGCTTTGACACGAGCGCGTGGAGGAGAAAGTTGCCGTCGGCGTTCGAGACGTTCACGTCGACGTGCGCAGTGAGAAGCGTGTCCAAGAGCGCGGGACTTCCAATGATCGTGTCGAGCTCGACGAGCAGCTCCATATTTTGCGCGCCGCAGCTCGAAGTGTGCGACCGCGTGATCGTCTCCGCCACGCACTGTCCGAGCGGCGACGTGAGCGCGCACGTCCAGGCGCACAAGTCGCTGCCGTCGATCGTCATGGCGTCGACGTTGGCCTTTCGCTCGAGGAGCTGCGCCACGAGCGCTTCGTTCCCAGTGATGAGCGCGAGCATGAGCGCCGTTGTGCCATCGACCGACGCCATGTCGGGCGACGCACCTGCAGTGAGGAGCGCGTTCGCAAGGCTCCCGTCGCTCAGCTTAGCAGCGAGAAGGATCGCTGAGTAGCCGTAGTACTCGAACCGCGGCGCATCGGCACGCGCGTCGAGCACAGACTTGGCCCATCGAGCGGCGAATGGCGTTGTGAGCGACTTGGACGCTTGCAGTGCCGCGCTCTCGCCAGCCGACGTCGCGGATGCTGGGTCCGCTGCGCTCGCTGCGAGCTGCGCTTCGTACTTTGCCACTGCGGCTTCGTGGACGTGCGTCCCCGCGCTGATGAAGCGATGCACGAGCGTCTTTGCGCGGTCAACGAACGCGTCGCGAAGCCCAGCGTCAGTCGGACAGTCTGGGAGGCGACAGACGTCCGTGTACGTCATGAGGAGCACGAGTGCGCCGGCGTTCGCTGCAGCACTGAGGAAGACGTCGCGCTGGGCAATTGGTACGTCGACGGTCGCTGGCGTCGTACCAACGGCAATCGCGACAGCGTAGACGACTGGACTCGCTGCGTCTGGCGCAGTGAGGACGTCGAGCGCAGCGATCGCAGCTTCGAGCTCTGCGAACGTCGCGTCTGGCGCACAGAGAACGCGGAGGAACGGCCGCAGCACGCTCGCAAACTCGGTGCGCTCGCTCTCGTCTTTGCTCAGCGGCCAGTCGAGAAAGCGCGGCGCTGCCACAGCTGCAGCGGTGTCTTGAGACGGCGCTGCACTCGTCAACGTGCCGTTGGCCACTCGTGCAAGGTGCAGCAGCGCCTTCACGCCGCCTGGGAGCTCCATCACGTGCGTCACGAGGCGCAGGATCCCGCTCGCGACCGCTGGCAAGTGCATGGAGAAGAACGCCACGAGCTCGAGCAGCTCGAGGCTCTTCTCAAGCACAGCGCACGCGACGCTCTCGCCAACGACCGCGGGCTTGAAGATGTCGATCTTCTTCTTGCTCGGCGCCGCGACGTTTGGTTTCGCAGCACCGCTGCTCGAGCTCGCAGCGCTGCTGGCGTCCAAGCGCTGGACGAGCAGCTCGCTAAAGTCAGTAGAGCTGCTAGCATCAGTCCCAGACGGCGCGTTCCACGTGGTGAAGCCGCGCACGAGCGCACGGAGCGCGTCGGCCGCAAACACGAACGGGTTGACGTCGTGGCACACGTGCGTCTGGCCACTCGGCTCGAACAGCGCCTCCATCTTCTCTTCGTCGAGCCACTCGAGCTTGCACACGTCAGACGCGTTGACTCCGATGACCGCAGCAGACGCACGACCGTCGCCAGTGTCTTCGGCCGTCTTTGCCGACTGCAAGAACGCCACGAGCGCTCCGGTCGGGTCTCGACCGTCTACGCCGCAACTCTGTCGACGTTACAGACACGTGAGGCACAACACACGAGGCTGTGAGAGCGAGTGCTGTTGAGAGTGGCGTTGGTATGAACGTACCTCGTAGGTGCTGCTGCTCTGCTCTACGATCGCGCCGATGCAGCGCGAGAGGAAGCCCATGAGCACGTGGTCGGACGGCGGCGTCTCGGTCGTGATCCGAACGAGCGGACCGATCGCGCTTTCGCCAAGCGCGAGTGCGTTCGCTGGCGCTTCGACTGCTGTCGCGAGCCACCGCACGAGTCGAAAGAGCGTGCGCTTGTCGTCCATTGCGCTCGCGGCTTCGAGCAGCGAGACGACGCTCTCTGGTGCCACGAACGGCGCTCGCTCAACGACCGATGGCTCTGGCGTCCCTGAGGCGTCTGTAGCGCCTCCACCACTAGCGTCTTCGCGTCCGACAGACAGAAGGCGAACATCGACTGCGATCGCCTTGTCGTTCGCACTCGATGCGAGCTCGGCGCATACGTGCAGCAGCTTGTCGACGACGTGGTGAAGCCGCTCGTCCTGCGAGACTCGGAAGCACTCGAGCGCCACTGGCAACGCGCCGCGGGTCTTAACGCGCGTCTTGCAGCTCGCACTGCACTGCGCCAAGCGACCAAGTGCCGTGACGATCGCGATGCACTTGTCGGTTGGTAACGGCAGCGCTGGCGTCGAGACTGGCGGTGCTGCGTTCGCTGCTGCTGCTGAGGTCACCGCTGGTGGTGCTGCTACTGCCACCGAAGGTGCTGCTGCGCTTGCGACGTCTGTCTGCAGCACGTGCACGAGCGCGTCGATGACTGAGAAGACCGTCGCTTCGTTCAGATCGCGCGCGACGCCGTTTGCTTCGAGCTGCTCGCGCGCGCACTCGAGGTGCGAGATGCTCGTTGCAATGCTTGCGGTGTTGGCTGCTACGACCACGGCGTCGTCTGGTGTGAGCGCCGCCACACTCGAGGCGTCTGTGGTCGCCACGAGCATGTCCTTGAGGAGTGCACTGACGCTGTGCGCTCGCAAGAACGCGCGACCGCGCTCTAGTAGCGACCATCAACGCGAGTATAACGCGAGTCAGTCGACCGAGGCGCTCAAGAGTGAGGCAAAGATGATGAGAGTGACGAACCGAAACGCGAGAGACTGTCGATGACCGAGAGCAGCGGCGCGTGGAAGCGCCGCTCCGCGTGCGTCGCGAACCGAAGGACCTTGGCGGTCGCCGCCTGCTGCTCTGCGCTCTCGAGGAACGCAACGTCCACGACGTGCGCTATGAGCGCAGCAAAGCACGAGAGCGCTGCGAACTGCACGCCTGCGTGATCGATGTTGAGTGCCGCAAGGAGCGCAGTGCGCGGATCGCCGCTCATCTGGAGGTTCGCGAGCGCTTTCGATTGCTTTGGGTCGGCCTTTGCCATGTCGACCGCCACGCGCAGGAACATGCGGTAGACGCCGATCGCGAGGATCTAGGACGGCGCGTGCGGTAGAGACCGTAAGCGCGTCTGTTTGCTAAGAGAAGAGCATTGGGACAGCGCGCACCTTGATCTCTGGCGCCAGTGCGTTCGCTGTCAGGACTGCGAGGAACGGCTCGCATCCTTTCCACGGCGACTCCACCGCGACGCTCTGCTCGATGATGAAGCGCGCTGTGCAGAGCCATCGAGCGAGCGTGGTCGTGTGTGTGAGAGAGCGGAAGGACAAGCGGCGCTTGTCAAGGCTCACAGCGTCATAATGTGCACATACCAACGGCCTTGGCATGCGCACTGCGCTTCGGAGCACTCTCGACGGGAGACTCTGCAGTGCTCGCACTGTCGCCAGCAGGTGCGGACGTCGCGTCGCTGAGCGCACTCGCCAAGAGCGCGTCAAAGACGCTGAGCGTCTCGTGCACGAGCTCCGGTGTCTGCGCAACCCACACAAGAGAGCGACTGTGAGCACTCAACAGTGGACAGCACAGCAGAAGCTTGAGTGCGCAGTCAGCACCTTGACTTTCGAGAGAAAGCCGATCACGAGCGGCAGTACATCGGGCTCCTGGACAAAGAGCTCGTCGTCGAGACAGTACTTGAGCGCCCCGATCTTCTTGCTCGCGTCCTTGCTCTTGAGGCTCTTGGCGCTCTTCTTGCGAGCGCTCTGGAGCTGCTTGTCGCTCCTTTTGCTCGGCACGTCATGTGCGACGACCGCAGCAGCCGTAGCAGCACTCGCGTCGTCGTCGTCGCCCATGCCAGTCGGTCGAGAGACAAGAGACAAGAGGAGGTCTTGAGGCGTTCGTTGTTCGTCGTACACTGGCGCATTGGCATCGAGCGCCGCAAAGGTTGTTGTGATGCCACTTCGCGTGCCTTCGTTGTTATCCGACGCCTCGAGTGGTCAATTGCGATAGCAACTCGCTCGCCATTGTGTGCAATTGCGAAACTGCTAGCCAACAGCACCTAGAGGAGCTCATCTTGAAGTCGTTGGTCTTGTGTACCGTAGTAGCAAATGCGAGGACCATTCGCGCTTGGACGACGTCGTGGTCGCGAGGATGCAGCAGGCGCCGGCGCTTCGGAGCATCTACTCGGGCGCGAGTCAAGTCAAGACCAAGCACGCAGCTGCAGTGTCGCCGATCCTCGACCCGAACGACGACGACGAGAGTGCGTTGGAGAGCGTCAGTGGCGACGACGTCTCGAGGATGGCGCACCCACACACTCGCACCAGCGCGAGCAACAACAACTGGAGCGCACTTGCGAATGTGAATCGAGTGCCGCACGACGATGATGACAACGACGAAGACGCACCAAGCGTTGTGCTTCAGAAGAAAAGTGCGCAGTACGAGCTCCCGCGGCTTGCAGGACACATGAGCGGCGTGTTACACTCGAACCAGGACATGGACAGCAGCAGCAGCTCGCAGAAGTACCGCGTGCTTGGGCAGAAGCAGCAGTGGCGCAAGAGCCGCAGCTCGCAGCGTGCGCGAGGCGTCTTATCGACGATCACACCAGTCGACGACACGAGCGTGAGCTGTAGCCCGAGAGGCGGCGACGAGCTCGACGACGACAACGATGTGGATCTCGAGAACCCGCGCTTCTCAGTCCGCGAGTCGTTCGGACCATCGTCGCACGAGTTTGAGCACGCGTCGATCGCTGAGAGCGACATCTCGACCGGGCGTGGGAGCTCGTTTAGCCATAGCAGCGCGGTGGCATCGAGTCGGAGCGACGACAAGCAGCAGCAGCGCTTCGTTGTCACGCAGCAGAAGAAGTCCAAGTTTGCTGCGCGCATTCACTTGCCAGGACAGAACCCGCTCTACCTCGGTCGGTACAAGTCAGAGGCAGCAGCGCTTGCAGCGTGTGAGAGTGCGTTTGCAGTCATCACGACGCCGCGAAAGTGAGTGAACGCGTATGCACGCGAGTGTCTTGAAACGAGCAGACACATGTATGCAGCAGTCGAAGGAGACTCGAGACGCTCGTGTCAATGCCGATCTGAGAGCCACTTCAGCTTGTCATTGCCTATGTCTATCAAACATCTTGAATAAAATATACTTTGTCTATTACTGATTGGTAATAGTGACGAAACCAAGTAAAAACATAATCAAAAATGTTACGTTTTGAATGTAAACATTTAGGATAGGGCTTAAAAATGAGGAAAGGGCTATGAGCTCCCTCGTTTACTTCACTTTGCAAAGCACACACTCTCACGGCGACAGGCATTGCCTGACGACCTGCCAGACAAAGAGAACGAACAACTGAGCATGGCGGCGCCGCGCACGCGCATCTTGCTCACGCGTGCGGAGAAGAAGCTGATCTACGACAAGTCGCTCGCGACGCCCGGCATGGCGCTGCACCGGCTCGGCGAGTGGGCGATGACTGAGCTCGGGCTCGAGCGACCGCTCGCAGTCTCAACTGTCGCTGCAGTGCTCAAGTTCCAAGCTGCGCAGCGCAGCGCGAGTGGCGCTGCTGCAGCGACCGAGAGCGAAGACGCAGGTGAGAGCGCCGACAACGAACACAGCGACAGCGAGAGTGCTAGCGACTCGCGCGGCGCTGCAGTCAAGCGCCGTCGCCGCTCGGAGCTGCGCATGCGCATGACGCTCCAGGAGAAGCAGGAGCTCTTTGCCAAGTACCAGGCGACGCCCGACATGAAGCTGCGCGAGCTCGGCGAGTGGGCCATGCAGCAGTTTGCGCTTGGCCGGCCGCCTGCGCGCTCGACGCTCTCTGTGATCATCCGGCAGCTCGAGAACCGGCCGCCGAGCGCGTCGGACGTGCCAGCGACCGGCCCGGGGTCGCACAACCCGCACCTCGAGCGCAAGAACTTGTTCAAGTCCGAGTCGATGCGCGTCGAGAAGGAGCTGATGGCGTGGATCGAGACGTGCCGCAGCATGGGCGTGTGTGTGCAGTGGTCCCAAGTGCGCGCGTACGCGTCGTGCTTGCGCGACCGGCTGCTCGAGCACGAGCGCGACCCGCACGTGCGCGAGAAGCTCGAGGCGCTGCAGTTCTCCAAAGGCTGGCTCTACCGCTTCCAGACCGACTACGGCCTCATCGAGTACAAGCGTCCGAAGAAGCGCGCGAGCGGCTACGCGAGCTAACAGGCGCGACTCTGTCCGTCGTATCGCAATGCATGGTGTCGTGTTCTCTCTGTGCCTGCCTACGCTCGCGCTCGCGCTCTCTCTCCTTAGTACGCATCGCCATCGTCGCCGTCATCGTCGTCATCGTCGTCATAGTCGTCGTAGTGGCCGTAGCCACTGCCGTACGCGCCGTAGTAGTCGAGAAAGTCGTCGTCTGGCTCAAAGTCGATCGGGAGGCGGTCGAGCATGTACGCGCGCTCGTCGCCGCTGCTCACGTCGTCATGCGCAGGCGGTCGAGCGATGCTCGCAAGCGGCGCTGGGCGACCGCCGTGGTCAAAGAACACATCCGAGTCGTCGGTCGGGACGTCCCAGCCGTGCCACGGACTCGGCGTCGCCGACGCCGTGAAGAGCCCAAACTGCGCAATGCTCGCAAAGCCGCGCTGCCGGCGGCCGTGGAGCGCGACGCGGAGCTGCACGCTCGGGTGCTTGCGCTGCACGCGCTTGACGAGCGCCTTGAGGCTCTTGAGGTACCGCTTGCTCCAGTTGAGCGACACGGACGAGAACGACGCATTCACGAGCCGCAGCACGACTTTGCGCTCGACGAACGCCAGCGTGTCGACTGCGCAGAGCTGCGTCAAGAGCTGCGTCACGGCCGTGTAGAAGCCTCGCGCCGTGCGCTCCGAGGCGCCGCCGACGGCGATCTGCAGGTCTCTCTGTGCGCCACACGTCGCTGGGAACGCATTGAGCAAGACAAAGAGTCCGCGACCAGTGCAGTTGATGCTCCGGAGCTCCATGGACGTGAGCCACGGGAGCGTCGCAAGGGCTTCGAGTCCTGCGTCAGTGAACGCTTCGATCGGCTCCAGTTCGCTGTTGTAGCGCTCCGCGACTTCCCACATCGCGAGGCGCTCGAGAAGCGGACAGTGCGTCGCAATGGCGCGGCAGAACGCGTCGCCAAAGACGTTCGGATCAAAGACCTCGGTCTCTGGATACGCCGAGACGAGGAAGTCGTAGTCTTCGTCAGCTTCATACATCATGTCCATGTCGTTCTCGAGCATCGCGTCGTCCACCGGGTGGTAGAACGCCACCTCTAGCTCTCGGAGCGCCGGACACGCGGCGAGCGCGGCTTTCGGATCCGTTGCCATGTCGCCGCACCGCGACCGCGCGTTCGCGACGGTACCAGCGTCCTCGAGCGCCATCACGTACTCGTCCCAGTCCCAGAGCATGTTGACGCTGAACGTGAGGTGCGTGAGCTGCGGCTTCGTGTAGGCGCCAAAGACGCGGAAGAAGTCGTCGCTGAACGGCGCGACGACCCAGTTGAACGCGCGCAAGTGCGAGCACGCGGCGCAGAAGCGCGTCCACGTCTCGAGCGAAACGATCCACTGCTCGTTCGTCGTGAGCCGATCGAGCTCGCGGAGCGAGTGGCGATAGCCATCCAAGTGCTCGATCTGCGAACACTGCGTGGTGATCGCCTCAATGTACGCAGTGCACGTCGCGACGCTGCAGCCGTAGCTGTCGACGCAGCCTGGGAAGCTCAAGCGCCGCACGTTCCAGCGCGCGAGCGCCTTGTAGACACTCGCGACGAGCGCGCGGACCTCAGGACCGAGCTCGCCGTGCTCGTGCTCTCGCCCAGGCAGCAAGAGCGTCTCGAGTCCCGAGCAGTGCGTCGCCGCTTCTTCGACAATCACACGCACGTGAGGACTCGTGAGCGGCATGTCCGAGACGTCGAGGCGCCGGAGGTCCGGCATGCGGCGAAAGAGCTCGCGCCAGGGAATCGCAACGTCCGAGGCATCGTGCAGCCCAGGGCGGAGCTGGAAGACCTCATTGTCTGGACCGTAGCGTCCGAACGAGACCTTGAGGTCGCGCGCGAACGGACCGCGCAGCGTCACGTTGCGTCGATGCGTCGCGAGCTCAGAGCGCCCTGCGTTGTGGAACTCGAGCGTGAGCTTGCCGAGCTTGTAGCGCGCGACGAGGTCGCGGATCGGCGCTGTCCAGTCCTTTGCAACGAGCGCGAGGTCGCGCAGCGCAGCGTACGGCACGCGTGCAGTCGTGAGCGGCAGGACCTGTTCGCAGTCGCTCTCGAACAGCGCGAACGCAAGGATCGAGCGGAAGATCGGTGTCGGCAGCGACGGCAGCGACACCATTGCGCTCATTGTCGTGCGCTCTTCAAGTTTGTATTGAAAGTGACCAGCAAATCACGCGACATGAGAATCGTACTTCAACGAATACTCGCTGTAGTCACTTCCATCACTCACCTTGTGCTCTCGCAATTGGAGACGCCTGTGGTCGCGAGCTGTTCATCGCCTATGCGCGTTCATACATCGTACAGACGCGTGCACGAGGATGTCCATCGATCCGGTCGCAACGTGTATCAAGTCTTGTCCAGTCGAGAGGTCAACAAGCACCAGATCACGTTCACGCTCACCTTTGACCTGAACACGGAGAGATCCACTGGCAAAACGCAGATCACTCGAAACTTGCGACGCCAAGCAGCAGCAGCGCGAATGCAGCAGATCACTATGCAGCGTTGTCGCCGCGAGCATTAGGCTGTGGTGAACAGAGATGACAGTGATATCGTCGCTCCTCGTCGAGTCTCGCTGTGCTATCGCGTCGTTTGTGACGATGCTCGCGTCTGCTGCTGCGCGAAGCAAGTCTTTGGTCATCGTAGGGAGCGCATGATCCGAGCAAGTCCATGAGCTAGCCGGAGTGCATTACAACCAGTCGATGTAGCCAAGTTGAAGTGGAACCAGAGTATAGAATCTGAGGCGTTGGAAGTCTGCAAACCATACACACATCAAGTATATACGATCTCATCACAAGTCTACATTCCACTCACAACAATCACAGACCTGAGAGATGATAGGCGTCTCTCTGTGAGGACCTCACATCGAGCACCACGAGCTCGCCCACTGCGGTCACTTGCGATCTTGCTCTCAAGTACCGACTCAACTCTCTCACTCGCTTGCTCGCTTGCGATGCTCGTCATCGAGCCAAACGCATGGCTGCTGTCCGCCTCGACACTCGCGCTGCTGCTCGTACTCGTAGCCAGTACCGCGCAGTGGCTCTACGAGCTTGCGACTCGCTCCAAGTCGATGAAGTCTACCCGACCGCGCATGTGGCCGCAAGGCACGCTCCCGATCCTCCGCAACACGCACCACGCTGCGATCCACGCGCACAACGTCTACGACTGGCTCGTGGAGCAGTGCGAGCGCTTTGATGGACAGCCGTTCTGGGTCGGACTCATCGGCGGTCCTGGCGTCGTGGTCGTCAACTCGCCTGCGCTCTTTGAAGACGTGCTCAAGACGTACTTTGAGGCGTTCGACAAGGGTCCGCGGATGACTGAGAACCTCCGCGATCTACTTGGTGACGGCAT
This sequence comes from Pythium guiyangense, assembly GCA_003730235.1. NCBI lineage: Eukaryota > Oomycota > Peronosporomycetes > Pythiales > Pythiaceae > Pythium > Pythium guiyangense. The sequence goes on along the minus strand of QXDM01000041.1, from coordinate 527,002 downwards.
CTTTGCAGCTGACGGCGCCAAGTGGCTCCACCAGCGCAAGACTGGGAGCAACCTCTTCTCGCTCCGGTCGCTGCGCGAGTCAATGACCGAGAGCGTCCAGAAGCACGCGGTGATGCTCAACGCGATCCTGCAGCGGTCGTCAGAGAACCCAGCGCGCAAGCCACTGGATCTCTTCAGTCTGCTCAACCGATTCACGATGGAGGCGTTCGCTGAGATCGCGTTCGGCGTCCAACTCGGCGGTCTCGAGTCGGACACTGAGCCGCCATTCCAAGCCGCGTTCGACAATGCGCAGCGCGTCTTGGGCTACCGGTTCATGCAGCCGTCGTGGCTCTGGAAGCTCCAGCGGTTCTTCGAGTTTGGCGCCGAGGGCGAGCTGAAGGAGAGCATCCGCGTGATCGACGAGACTGTGCTCGGTATCGTCTCGCACTCGCTCGCGAACCGCCAGCAACAGACACACGCGAGCACACAAGGCGGCGACAAGAAGCGCGACATCGTGTCGCTCTTCCTCGACCACGTGAGCCACGACGGCGGCGACACGAGCGAGGCGTTCGACCCCAAGTTCTTGCGCGACATTGTCGTCAACTTCCTCATCGCAGGCCGCGACACCACGGCGCAGGCGCTCAGCTGGTTCTTCTACAGCTTGAGCCAGCACCCGCGCGTGGACGCCAAGATTCGCGAAGAGATTGCCGAGAAGCTCCCCGAGCTGCTCAGCGGCGAGCTCGCGACGCCGTCGATGGAGCAAGCGCAGCAGCTCGTGTACCTTGAAGCAGCGCTGCGCGAGACGCTGCGTCTACACCCTTCGGTGCCAGGGAACATCAAGACAGCGAACGCGGACGTCCTACTGAGCGACGGCACGTTCGTCCGCGCCGGTGAAGCAGTCGTCATCTCATCCTACGTCCTTGGCCGCATGACGAGCGTCTGGGGTCCGGACGCAAAGGAGTTCAAGCCCGAGCGCTGGATCGACGCGGCGACTGGCAAGCTCATCACAGTCTCGGCGTTCCAGTTCAACTCGTTCCACGGCGGTCCGCGCATGTGCCTCGGCATGAACCTCGCGATGATGGAGATGAGCATCACAGCCGCAATGGTCCTGAGCAAGTTCCGTCTCGAGCTCGCGCCAGGACAGAGCGTCGCGTACGACTTTAGCCTCACGCACCCGATCAAGGGCGAGCTGCTCATGCACGTCGTGCCGCAGCAACACGTCTGGCGTCCAAGCGTCGCGTGAGTGGACCCAACTGAGTTGAAGAGCTCAAGGTCTCGAGAATCATGGCATTCGTATTAATCATGACATGCACAACAATCAGAACTCGCGTGATCGAGTCTCGATAGTTGTTCACTTAGACTCGTCGTGACGCAGTGGGACGGACAGATCGCTCACGCTCTCGCAATGACGACGTACGCCTCCAAGCCAATGGGCACGCCCGTGGTCGCGAGCCACTCGTCGCCCATGCGCTTCCACACGTCGTACAGCCGCGCGCGGTCGTCGTCCGACACCATCGGACTCATGTCACGCTGGAACGCCGCGTACTCATCGCCGCTCCAGAGCGCGAGCACGCACTGGAACGGCCAGATGCGCACGCGCGAGAAGCCGGCAGTCGCGAAGCGCTGGCGCAGCGCTGCGAGGTCCTTCCCGAGCGCAAAGTTGCTGTGCTCAGCGCCGTCGCTGAGTCCGAGCTCCGTCATCGCCGCTGCGTCGATCGTGAAGATGCCCGAGCGCTCCGGACGGCCCCAGATCGTGAAGCCAGCGACGCCGTCGGGCGTGAGCACGCGCTTCGTCTCGCGCAGCATCGCGTCGGCGTCCGGCGTGAGCTGGAGACACATGTTGGCGACGAAGCGGTCCATCGATTCGGTTGCGACGTCTGTCAGGTCTTGTCCTGTCGTGAGGACGCAAGTAAAGGCGATGGCCAGTCATGCAGAGAAAGCGAGCGATAGTGCAACAGAGCGACACATAGAGACAGGCAGTTTGTCAGTGCAGGCTCCCTCTACATACATAGGCATACATACGCGTAGCCACTTGATAAGACATGGCAAGCATCCACTCGCTCAGTGGAAGCCGTACCGTTCGCCTCCATCACGCGCACTGCGATGCTATCTGTTGCGGCGTGCGCGAGCGTCTCTTCCGCGAGCGCGACCATGCGCGGCGCGAGGTCCGTCACAATGAGCTGGCGCTGCGCGCACGTCTCTGCACTCTGCGTGCTGCTGTCGCTCGTCATGCGCGCGAGGATGTCGAGCGAGCCGAGACCTGCGCCAGCCGCGACTTCGAGCACGCTCTGCGCGCTGTCGAGCGCCATGTGCGCATGGAGCTCGCGCGCGCACTGGATCGTCACGCGTCTGTTGGCTGTCGACGTGAAGCGCTCGGAGAAGTCGTCCCAACGCTGGCGCACGCTCGCGATCTTGTCCTCGGCGCTCATGGCTCTCGCAGCACTTGGCTCGAGTCGTCTTGTGTGGAGAAAGGAGGTCGCTCTTGTTGGCGGAGCTCTTGCTTGTCAATTGAGACACACATTTGCACTTGAAGATCACAAGCGTTGATTCAAAATAATAGTGACATAATCAGGGTTACAAATTTGACCGATGGAAACCGGTGACCGACATTCAACAGTTGCAACTCCGAAGCAATGTCGCCACCCAAGAGCTCCAAGATCTGCTCCATGACCAACGAGCTCCACTCGAAAGCGCCTTCAGCACACTTGCACTCGCTCGCTTGCGTACATGAACTTCGCCTTACATAACCCTAGGAGCACACAACGAGCAAGCGTCAATGGACTCGCATATGCAGTCTTGTGCTCGCTATCTGCAATGAGCAACAGCGTCTGCGAATCTTGTCGCTTCAACAGCGAGAGACAACATCGACGCGGGCGATTTGATCGTATAGCAAGAGCAAGTACACGTAGTACTGCGTCGCGCGGACAGCAGCGTTAGCAGTGCTCACAAAGAGCACAGCAACAGTCGTGGCTATATCTCAATCCGTGTCACTCAACAGAGACGGTTGAGTGGTGGTCTATCGCTCGAGTACGAACCAGCCTTGAGCCGAGCAGCATGCTGAGGTCTATCGCAGTGTGAGCTTCAGCTTGCTCACGTCCTGTGCTAATGCCTCGAGCCGCGCGTCGAGTCGCTGCTTTTCCGAGCGCGCGCTCATTGTGCGCAGCCCTGCGTGCTCGAGCTTGAGCGCCTTGGCTTCCATCTGATGCACGCAGCATGTAGACGTGTGAGTGAGTTTGTGAACTGTCAGTTCATAGAGAGCACGTGAAGCAGACAACGCAAAACGTCCGACACAGAGCCACGCGAGTGTCCTGTGCGTCGACTGCGAGTGTCTCCACCAGGACGCTCGCTGTCGACAGCGAGTGGATCGGTCACACCCTCAGACTTGACAGAGACAGCTTTGCTTCCGTCGCACCTGCTCCTTCTCGAGCTGGAGCGTCATGAGCCGCTGCTCGAGGTGCCGTCGCTGCGCTGCGTCGAGCTGGAACGACTGCCGCTCCGTAGTACCGAACGGGGCATGAGTGACACTCGTCTCGGAAGGCGGGAACGACGCAGATCGCGACAAGTGAGCGAGTGAGCCCAGCGTCCTTGCAGTGTGGAATGCATGTGTGCTCGAATCGCCAAAGCTCCGCTGTGTCGCTGCTAGAGCCCCATACAGGCGGCAGTAAGCCGTCGTATGAGTGAGGACCCTTAGTCAAAGCCTCCCGTCAAGAGCAGCGAGTGCGCAGTACCGTTCGGACGAATGCTCTCGAGCTCAAACTGCGGTCGGTTGGTGTCGTAGGCGTCTCGAGCGCTCTGAGATGTTGGTGGGTAGTGCGACTCGCGCGTCGTTGTGAAGCCCATGGACGCGAGCGTCAGTGGTTCGTTGACTTGACTGCCAAGCTGCTGCTGTTGCTGCTGATGCCTCGCGTCATTCACTGGCGCTCTACTGTATCGCTGCTCTGCGAGGATGTCTGAGCAGCGCCATCACCATCACCAGGCAGCACACTGACGTGAGCACCTGTGTCTTCTACTCCCAACTCGCTTGGAAGAACTCGATCGCACCTTTGAGACTCAGCGCTCTGTCTGCTCTCGAGCCTGAACGAGCGACGTCTCCTGGCTCTGGCGGATACCGATGTTGCTGTTGCTGTTGATGTGCGTCACTTGGCAGAACGCGGCGACTTGCGAGGTCAAGCGATGAAGCCAGCGACAGGAGGTTCGACGCGCCATGTGAGCGCTCCCGCGACTGTGCGACTGGAGCAGTCTCTGCGTAGCTGCTCGTGACGAGCGGATTCGACGGCGACGGCAAGAACGGAGAGACTCTCGCTGGTGCTGGCGGAGGCATCGGCGGTTGATGGTGTGCGTGCAGCGACGCAGGCGTCTGAGATCGAAGCCTGTCGCTGTGTTGCTGCATCGTGGCGACTGTGTGGTGTGTTGCCTTCGACACGCCACCAGCGCTCCGCTGCGTCGTACCAACAAAGTGTTGTGTGAGACGCACTGCTCGCTCTACCAAAGCAAGAAGCGCCAACGCACCTCGAGCGCTTTGATCTGCTGCAGCAACGCGTCGTTCTCACGCTGCAGCTGCTCGTTGTCGCGTGTCAAGCGCTCGTTCGCAGCACTCGCACTCGCGTCTCTCGACATGGCGTTGAGCTGCGTCTGCGCCTTCCCGAGGTCCACGACGACTTGCAAGTAGTCGCGCTGCACGCGCTCTTTCTCGTCACTCGCGCGCGCTGCTTGCTCCTGGAAGCGCTCGTTCGCGTCCTGGAGCACGAGACAGCGCGTCTGCAGCTGCGCAACCTCCGCGGTCTTCTGCGCGAGCGCTTGTTGCACGTCGCTATCGCGCTGCTCGTGCGCTGCGAGCGCGCTCTCGAGACGCTGGACATGAGCGCTGAGCTCTGCGCACTGTTCGCGCCTCGTGGAGGCGTCTGCGACTGCGAGACGGAGCTGCCAGCAACAACGAACATAGACTCAGTCTGATGTGTCTAGCACCTACGAATGCGCAGCGACAGACCTGCGTCGCTTGGCCATTGAGCTCAGCTTCGAGTTGCTGGATGAGTCGGTCCTGGAGCTCATGGTCTGCTTGTCGGTGGCGATCATGCTCAGTTGGTCGAGAGTGCTCTGGTGGCGGTGCGACTGGAGTGCAATGGAGTGGCATTGGGGGCGACTTGTGCGGCTGCGCTGCGAGTAACTGACTGAGCGTCATGCGCTGCTCTTGGCGCTCGACAAGTGCATGTGGCTGCCAGTGTGGAGGACTCGACTCGGAGTGCGCAGTACCAACGAACTGGTTGTGGTTCGAGACATCAGTGGCTTGGTTCACAAGTTCATTTGGGAAGAGCGAGTGCATGTCGAGACGCTGCTGCTGCTGCTGTGGACGCTTGCGAGTGTCGAGGCGATCGACACAGTCGTTGTTCGTCCAAGGAACGAGTTGACTCGACCACTTGAACAACTGCTCCGCTGCACTGTCACGGGTTGGTGCGACCTGGTACGATGTCTTGAGTGCCTCTTGCACCATCGTAGAAGGCGTGTGGTCTTGAGAAGAGCGAATGCTGTCGCTGTCGATGATGCTCACCATCTCGGACGTCGATGGCAGCTCTGTCAGCTGCACTGGAGGTTCGCGTGCACGGGCTCGGTCGACGCGCAGTGTGATCGCCGGCGCGCTGTCTTGTTGTTCGTTCGTATGGAGTCGCTGCAGCGTCTGTGGTGTCGATGTCGATGATGATGAGGTTGATGTGAACCAGCTCTCAGCGTTGTGCTGCAGCGATGGACTCGCGTCCAGCGCATGTGCATCTGAAGGCGAGACGGACGCCCAGCTGCCGTGCACTCGTTTACTCAGACGCAACGTGTCGGTGCGACTGCGATCGATGAGCTCGGCCAAGTCGTCTCCATCCGATGCATCTACGAAGTGAGAACGAGTCGACGATGTGAACTTGTCAGCTGTTGCAGCAAGAGTGAGTGACACCATCAAAGCCATGCCAAAGCACGCACCGCTCGCAGTCTCGCTCAACGCAGCGTCTGTGCCGAGCGTCGTGTCGAAGCTCCGCCACGAGAGCCGCTCGTCCTGCTCCTCGTCGTCGCCATAGTCATCGCTGCGCCACATCCGTTCACCTGCTTCAGCTTCAACAAGGCTGCAAACAAACGGCTGGACCTACACGCTGTTCCAGACGATCGAGTGTGGAGCAGCACAGACTCGAAGCGACGCGTCCTTTCGAAACCACCACTGCTCCACACAAGACGTCGTCCGTCCTGCTACAACAGCAAATGGCTCAGTGACACCCGAGAGCGCCTCGCACCTTCCTCCACACAACGCTCGCTCCTTCACACTCAGACACACACGCACCAAGTTACCACACGACTCACGAGCATGACGGACGACTCTCTCAATGCCAGCGAGCTGCGCTCTCGGTACGACCGCGGTGGCTCAGTGCGCGACTGCGACTTGAGCGCAGCGCAACTGCGGTCGCGCTACGCGATTCCAGCGAACAGTACGTCTCTCTCTGTGTTGCGCTCTATCTGGTGTCGACGTGAGTGAGCAACTGACCGCACGCACGTGTGGCCCGCAGAGTTCAAAGAAGAGAAGCAGTCAGTCAACCCGATGCTCATCGTCATGGTGCTCCTCGTGCTCGCGGGACTCGGCGGTGCAGCGTACCTCTTCTCTTAGGATCGTGTCGGCAACGACAGCAACAGAGCGCACTTCGTACGAACACAAGCAAGGACCGAACATCACAAGCTGACCGACGCATGGCGGCAGGACGTCCCCAGAGCAAACGACAGACAGACAGATAGTCGAGAACGAGATGCAGCAGACACTCGGCAGGTGACGCATACGCGTCACCTTCATACACATACACGACGATTCGCGATGGCGATTGGAACGAATGCACCTTGGTTGAGACGAGTGACAGACGGTAGCAAGTCGTTCAGACCAACTGCTTGACTACGTGACTGCGTGCATCTACCAGTCGTCATCGTCGTCGTTCAAGTCGTCGATCCGCCGAGTCGATTGGACACTGAAACGCGCACCGATCGTCTTTGTCGCGGACGACGCAGACGCTGCGCGCACTGGCGCTGGTTGAGGCGTCAAGTCGTCGCACTCGGTCACCTCTTCGTTCTCGCTCACGTCTGCAGACGACGTCGGTGGTCGAGGAGCAATGTCAACGACCTCTGGCGCGTCGGCAAAGCGCACGCGCGCGCGGCCGCCGGTAGTGCGCGTGCCCTCATCACCGTCACGTTGCTCGTCTCGCGCCGTCTCGTTGTCGCTCGTGCCGTCGACCACAACTGCTGACGACGATGCGCCAATGTCGCTCGATCTACTCACACAAGGACCTGTCAGTGCTCTATCTGCCTCGTGTATGTCCTCACTCAAAGCGCCATCCAGAAGACGCACCTGCGCTTCGTCGCGATCTGACGCGACAGCAGCGCTGTGAAGCGCGACGGTGGGAGCGCTTGGCTCGCACTCGCAGCTTCCGTCGCAGACGACACCGACGACGCAGTCGATCGACCAGTGGCACTCGACGACGTCACTGGCTTGCGCTGCACGAGGCGACTCCACTCCCACTTGCCAAGTCCTGTCGCGCTCTCGCTGTCCTTCTTCGTCTTCTTCTTGGACGACTTGGTCGTCTTTGCGCTCGTTCCGCTGCTGTCGCCAACGCTTGCGGCACCTGCGTCCAGTCGCACTGGCGGGTTGCGATGCACGACTTGGCGCTGCGAGAGGTACGAGAGCTCGGTCGAGGCGTTGCGCAGCGCGTCGTGCTGCAGCAAGCGTTGTGCTTCGTCCTCTTGCTTGCGATTGCTCTCGGCCTCGAGCGCGTCTTCAGCTGCAATGCGCGCAGCCGACGCCTGGTTGAACGCCTCGACGACTGCGCCGTAGACTGCGACGTGGCCCGACGCGACAAACACGCGCTCGAGATTGCGTGGCATGATGTTCAAGTAGCTCCTGCGGCGACCGAGGAGCGTCGCGTCCGTGGGCGTGAAGACTGAGACTTTGCGCAGGAGCACGCCGGTGCCAGCGCCGAGCGCAGGACCGAGTTGCTCGACGATCTCGCGGTGGAAGTAGCCCTCGATCTCGCCTGTTGGGTCCTAGCGGCCGGCGCACGAGCAGGAAGAGTACGGCAATGGCGTGAGAGAGAGCGGCACTTGGAGTGGCGCTGGTCTTCAGATCAGACGTACGTGGAAGACTGCGACGATCTCTTCATCGACGTACTTCATCGACTTGACGAGCAGCAGCAGCTGTGGAGACACGCGCCACAGCGTGTGAGCATGAGAGAGAGAGACGGAGAGACATCGAGACGCCAGAGAGGACGCACGCGCGGGATCTTGGGCGACGACTGGTCGTCTTCGAGGATGTACGACAGCGTGTGCTGCAAGCTGCTCATGCGGATGCCGCCTGATCAAGAGAGAGAGAGACACACACACTGAGCTGTAGAGTCCTGAAGGATGAAGCTGCACGAGCACGAGGCGTGGAGCACAAGCGGACGGACCGTAGAGCTTCCCTGGCGTCGTCGCGATGCCCAAGAACGCGCACATGTCGACCCACGGACCGTCGTCAAAGACCGTCGAGATCATCGCGCCTGTGCCCATGGAGCTGCTGCTAGCGTACTGTCCGCTGTCCATACTGCGCTCACACACGTACAGACAGATCAGTCAGTCAAGCGCGCACGTGTGGGAGCGCACCAAGTGTCTATCGCGCACGCACGTTGCTTGCTGGTGCTTGATCACGTCCTGCAACGGCCCTGGCACTGTGCGCACCCACTTGAGGATGCTCTGCTGCGACTCAAAGTCTCCAGTCGCCACGCACACATACGCACGACCAAGTGCGTCTGTCAGTCTATCGTCTGCAGCTTCTGTCTGATCAATTGACTGCTCATGTGCGTTCATGTGCTGTGCTAGTACCGTCATCGTCGTCTGCATTCTGGAACTGCGCAGTCGTACGCTTCCGCCGCTTGCCGACCGTCTTGGCTGGCGCACTGCTGCGTTGCACTGATGGTTGCAGCTCATCGTCGTTGTCGCTACCACTGCTGCTCCTGCTCTTGGCGTGCGGCACAACGACTTGCGGCAACGGCGGGACTTGGCTCTGCTCGCTGCTCTCGATCTCGAGGTCTTCGTCGTAGCACGCATTGTACGCAGCGTAGACATTGCTGCTGTCGATATCCGTGCCATCTACAGGAGCTACAGGCGCAGCAGGGACACGAGCGCCAAAGCTATCGTCGCCGTCGCTGTCGCTGGCAAAGTCCATTGTTGCCCTTTGGCTTGCAGCTCCAGCAAATAATCTGTGAGCTAATCTGTGACTTGAATAAACTATACTCTAGACCGAAAATAATACGTTACTAACTAGTAGTGTGTTACTAGCAAATTGTCGCTGCTTGAGAAGACTCGAGTGCGTGAGGAACGAATGGCGACGATGGACGTGCTCATGCCTAGCGCTCGACACTTGCATTCACTTTCAAACGTGCACGCATGGCGCGAGCAGCACGCGTCGATTGCCCAACATGCCACAAGCTCATGTCCAAGAGCAATGTTGCAAGACACTCTCAGTCTCGCCTGTGCGTCACTCCCGAGGTCGCGGCTCAACGTGCGTTAGCTGCTCTAGAGCGTAGGAGAGCACGCGACCGCCAGCGACAGCGAGTGCGGCGAGATGCTGCTATAAGATCAACTACTCGAGACCAAGCTCGCGATGCAGCAGCTAATGTCACCGAGTCGCCAAGCGGGCCAAGATGCTCGGTCTGCCGAGACCCGGACGCCGACCCAGAACGGCCGCTGTGCTGCCGCCACGCACGCTGCCACGCGTGGGTCGACGCACGCATCGCTCACATGTTCAGCAAAGCGCATCTTGCATGCACGCTCGCGAGCTGCGCGGAAGTGCGGATCACACCGTCGTGCGATCTCCATAATAACACTTGAAATAAAATATATGTTTACAAAATAGTATGGTACCATGTTCGTTCGTGCGACATAGAATATTGTAAAAACCTCCATTTCGATTTGAAAAACCTTGAATGAGGTCGTCTGAAGGTTGCTTGAATGTTGCCTGTTTCGCCATACAAAGTCGCCATACAAAAACACCAACACACACATGCTGCATGAGCTCGGAAACGAACTGCTCGCTACATGATCCATCCATCACGGTCTGTGTGCTCGGCCAGTTGATTCCGCTCGCTCGTTCGCTCGTTCCTTCGCAAGACGACGACGTCGTGAGAAGAGCGAAGAAGAAGAGAAGAGGAGAGCGAAAGGCCGGACGACACGGTGCGTCTCAGTCTCTCTGCGTACGACGCTGGACGCGCGCGAAACGAGTGCGAAGCGTGTCGCTTGGGCAGCGTCTCGCCCCCTTCTCGTTCACTCTCGCCATCGCCCTGTGTGTGTGTGCTTATTGCATGAACGTGCGTGCGCACGACTCGATCTGTCGCTCACGTGCTCACGCGCTGCCGACTGTGCTCGTGTATTCAGCAGCAGCTGCCGTCGCTTTACTCAGTCGCGACACAAAGAGAGAGAGAGAGAGACGGACACGAGCGCAGCGATCGACTGCGCGACGACGAACCGACCAACGATGAACGCCATGAAGATGGACTTCATCTGCAAAGACTCGCCCGAGATCGACTCGCGCCGCGCTGCCGCAGGATCAAACACGAGCAGCGCAGACAGCTCGAGCGCCAAGGCTGCGACTGTGCGCGCGCTGCTCAACAGCAGCCACGACTCGGACGTCGACATGGACGCAGAGCTCATGGAGGACGACGCAGACGCCGCTGTCGCAACAGCCGCAACCAGTGCAAGCAAGACCGCGACGACGACAGACCGCAGCGACGCTGCGCCGCCAGCAAAGCGCGTGAAGGCGCCAGCAAGTGACGACGCGCCGGCGCACCTCACGGACGAAGACGCCTCGGAGAAGAACGGTGGTCTGAGCGACAACGAGGACTCGGAGGACGAGCAGGCCGAGTACGCTGCGTGGCAGGACGTCGACCTGAACCCAGCAGTCGATCTGGTACGATAGTGCGCCAGTCGATGTCACTGTGATTCCCACTGTTCCTAATAATGTGGCTCGGATTGTGGGAATCTAGGTGAACAAAGTCGTCCGCGAGTGCTTGGAAGCTGGCAAGACGTACAACAAGTCGATCACTGCAAAGACGACGCAGCTGCTCACGGGCCTCGACAGCGTGCTTTTGGAGCTCAAGAGCCTCTCGGATGCGCGCGACTCGTCGCGTACAAAGACTGCTCGCCCGGGTCAAGACGCGAGCTGCGACTGTGCGATCGCGCTTGGGATCCTGCCGCTCGTGAACCGCGACGCAGTGGCGAGCGCGTCGGACCCAAAGCCCACGCCAGCAGCTGCGCCGTCAAGCGCCAAGGCCGATCCGATCGCTGAGGACCTCACGGACCGCGTGCTCTTGAAGATCGAAGCGTCGATGGAGCGCTTGCGCGAGCTCGCCGAGATGATCCAAGCCACGAGCATGCAGGGCGAAGCGAACCTCGTGTCGAAAGTCACGCTCCCAGACGGCACGCTTGCGTCGCTGAGCGCTGCGATCCACGCGAGCGCTGCGAGCGCAACCGCCGCTGCGATCGCGCAAGAGCGCGGGCACCTCTCGTCTGCGTTCGGGCGCTTGTTCACGCCGCTCCAAGTCCAGAAGCTCCAGACGTGGTACTACTTGTACCCGCGGCCGCTCACAGACGAGCTCACGCTCATGCGCACGATCCTCAACTACCGCCCGTACGCAAACCCGTTCCAGGCCACGGCGCTCACGCTCGCGCACATCCGGGACTGGTTCAAGCGCCGGCGCCACCGCGAGCGCATGCGGTTCCTCAAGCTCGCGCTCGAAGCAGGGCGGGACCCGCTCGCCGCAGAGGAAGAGATCAACTTGCGTCTCGAGCAGCGCGTCGAGCACTTGCGCGCAACGGTCGACCTGAACGACCTCGTGAAGGAAGTCGACAAGGTCCGCGCCGAGAGTCCGCTCTACGACTCGATGGTCACGGCGTTTGCGCGTCCGAGCCACGTGAACGCGTGCATTGCTGCGTCGCACGCACTGCCAGCGCCTGGCGAGCGCTACGGCCTGAGCAGCAGCCGCGCCAAGCGTCCGCGGTCGCAAGACGCTGACGTCGAGGACGCGCCAGTCGTGAAACCTGCGACGCGTGTCGAAGTCGCTGCGCTCCAGCGCCGCTTGCGCAGTCAGCTCGCACTCGCGCGCTCGGCGACGACAACGAACGCGCTGCAGCAAGTTGTCGACGTCTTGCGCGCCATGGACGTGTCGCCAGACGTGCGCATTCAGACAGGACTCGTCGCAGACCTCAAGCAGATCCTCAAGACGTACAGGAAGCCGACGCTCTTACGCAAGAGCACGATCGCGCTGCTCGAGCGCATTGGCATGAACCGACGGCCGGTCGAAGACACGGGCGATGACGCACGCGGCGACGCAAACAGCCAACTCGCGTCTAACACTGGCCACGACAATGGAGCAGACGCGTCGATGCCGCCACCGCCGCCACCACCGAGCAGTGTTCCGCTCTCTTCGCCTACACACCACGAAGACGACGATGTCGAGTCGATGAGCGGTGCTGCACCACCGCCGCCGCCGCCGCCAGTGTCGCGGCGAGGCAAGCGCGAGAAGGGGCGCCGGCCGATGAAGTTCAGCATGCAGCAGGTCACGGCGCTCGAAGGCTGGTTCCAGCAGACGTACAAGCCGAGCCAGATCGAGATGGAGACGTACCTCGAAGCGCTCAACGCGCCGCCACTGCGCGACGCAAAGAAGCAGCTCACGGACGTGAGCATGACGCAACTCCGCCGGTGGTTCAACAAGCGCCGGTGTCTCCGCCGCCCGCCGTTTGCGCTCATGACGTCGTCAACAGCGGCGACAGCGACCGCAGCAGCAGCTGCGACTGCGACCGCCCCGAGCAAAGACGACGACGAGGACGACAGCAACAGCGTCGCCGAGGCGCCAGACGCTGCAGTCGGCGCAGATACCGACGAGCTCGAGGACGACGACGACGATGCGAACGACTCGGACGACAACGACTCGACTGGCGGCAACAGCAGCAGCGACCGCTCGAACGGGAACGACAGCAGCGACGACGACGAGAACGACGACGACTAGTGGCGACGCGTGTGCACAGACTGCGATAGGCGATGAACGAACGACCATGAGGACAAACAACACACACGAACGCTCTCTCTCTCTCTCTCGCTTGGTCTCTCACTTAGTCTGTCGTGACTGGAGCGAGTGCCTGCTCGTCCGCTAGTGCGTCGTCCATGACGTGAGGATCTGCTGACGCACTGACGCTGCTGCTGCTGTCGTCCTGAGCGAGTTGCTCGTCAAGCGGACGTGGCGATGGCGTGTCGTCGTCTTCATTGTCGTCAGCGTCCGGCGGAGGTGCGAGGCCGCTGCTGCCGTCAAACTCTGCCTGTGTGTAGTCGTATGCGTCGTAGTCGTTCAGATCCACACTCGCAGGTAGTTCCTCTGCTGCTAGAGGTGCTGACTCGACTTCGTCAGGTGCTACCGTGCTACTACTCTCGGCTTGTAGGCTTGCGTCGCCATTGAGAGTCGCGTGCTCTTGTGGTGCGGAAGCTGTGTCCTCGCGTTCGTCTTCTGCTCGGGCTGTGATCGCCTCGTAGCTCTCGTCCTGTAGACAACGAATGTGTTAGCTGCGCTGTTCAAGGACTGAGCGAGTGTGTACGACACTCAGCAAGTCTGGGCCACGTACCTCGTACGCAGCATCCGTCTCGAGATCAGTTGAATTCGTCACACACTCCGGTGGCTGCGCCTCTGTCACGGCTGCTGCTGGTTCTGCCTCGCTGCTTGAGACGTGCTGGTCCTCGTCTTCGTCAGCCTGTTGCTGATCACTGCCGTCCACTGGCATGTTCGCTTCGTCAGTGGTGCTCTCCTGAGCTTCCCCAGCGACCTCGATGTCCGTTGGAACGATGTTCGTGTCCGCTGCGTCTGCGTTTGCGGCTGCTGGCTCCGTCGCTTGTGCTTCAATCGGATCGACCTCGTCAGTCGCATCGAAGTCACCGTCGTCTCCGCCTGAGACAGCAGCAGCAGCAACAACAACAGCGCTGTCGGAGTCTCGAGGTGTCTCGTCAGCAAACTCTTGGTCGTACTCTTGAGCGTCACCTGCTTGTAGCGCATCAGCTTGGTCCTCAACTGCTGATACAGCGACGTCTTCTCGGATGTGCACTGCTTGAGCCTCCACTGTGTCCTCTGTCGCGTCATCCTCGTACTCGTCCTCTTGCTGAAGATCGGCATTGAGCGTCGCACTGTCGTTTGGCTCTGCGCTACTCGCAAAGGCGCTCTCTGCGAGCGTCGAGTCGAGCTCAAGCGCCTGCGACTCGCTCATCTGCTGGTGCGAAGTGTCCACGTCCCTCGTCTCAGCGACGACAGCCTCCGACTCATCGTCAAAGCGACTCGAGCGCTCGTAGTCCTCTGCGTCTTGTAGACTCGACTCGTTGTTGTCGTCCGAGCCAAGAACTGCCATCGCACTCGCCTCAGTCGCTGGATCAAAGTCGCTACTCTCGGCTCCTGCGTTCGTTTTTGTAGGTGCGACGACACCAAACTGCTCCAACGCGCTCTCGAGCCTCACGTCTGTGCTTGACGTCATGCTCGAGCCACTAGCGTGCGCGCCAGCTGCAAACTTGAGCACCCATCGCGTGAACTCGGACTTGAGAATGCTCTGTCCTGAGCTCTTGTTGAGCTCGCGGTACGCCGTGAGCGTGATGCTCTCGAGGTCGTCGTCGGTCGGGACGTTCCCGACGCCAGAGAGTACGCAGAAGCCTCTCGTCGCGCACAGGAACGCGATCGTCTAGCACGGCGCAAGTGGGCATCAAGTGAGGAGGGTCAGTTCGTCGTACAGATTGACAAAGAGCAGGAACACAGTGTACCATTTCGTCCATCGAGATCTGTTCGGTTGCGTCAAAGTCGAGCGCGTCAAAGATCACTGGGAGTGCAGAGAAGCAAGCACGCAGCAGCGTCAGCCTCCACTCGACCTTGTAAGTGAAGCGCTGCACGTCCTGGCTGAACACGACGAGTCCAGCAGCAGCACATACATCCTGCTTTGTCGAGCGCAGATCCTGGACAGACCATGCAGACGCCACAGATGAACGCCAGTGCGTTCACACTGTTGCCTCACAGAGTTATAGGCTTGTGACTCATAGCTTTGAAAGGATAGAGAGAGAGAGCCTCGAGGACGTACATGCCGTTTGTGCTCCCAAAGGCAGCAATGATCTCGGACGCCCAGGCTTTGTCGCTTGCGAGGAGATCACTCAAGCCAGTTGCATCGAGTCCAAAGTCGAGGTCCTTGTCCTTGTAGTCTTGCAGCAAACGCCTCGCCGTCTTGAGGTCCCCTTATGTGTTCGTTCATTGCACGTGGATGAGTTACAATCGTGTAGATATACGCAGTACACGCAGAGCAATACGTTGTGAGACGCACATGTGCTCATGCGCTCGAATGGCGGCACGAGAGATGCAGGTGTCGATGCGGTCGTGCCCATGATGCTCTTGCGCTTCGCGTCGTTTCGAG
This sequence comes from Pythium guiyangense, assembly GCA_003730235.1. Classification (NCBI taxonomy): domain Eukaryota; phylum Oomycota; class Peronosporomycetes; order Pythiales; family Pythiaceae; genus Pythium; species Pythium guiyangense. The sequence goes on along the minus strand of QXDM01000041.1, from coordinate 511,558 downwards.
GACTTGGTTGCATCAAAACCAAGGCAATTCGCTTGTATCTTGCCTTTCTCACATATAATAGCGATAATATATTCCACGACGAGAAAATACTTGATTCCTTCAACGCATAATAGTTAGTATAGACACATGGGAAACCACACGCGCGAGTCAAACGCGCAAGCAGAACACAAACACCAAGACGAGAAGAGGATGAAGACAGCCGAGCTCGTGCAGGTCTGCGCGCTTGACGGCCACCGCGACCGCGCGTGGCACGTGTCGTGGCGCTTCGATGGCAAGCTCCTTGCGTCGTGCAGTGGCGACAAGACGATCCGCATCTGGGCGCCGCCACGCGACGGCAGCAGCAGTAGCGACTGGGAGTGCGTCGCGATTCTCGAAGACGCACAAGGTCGCACGATCCGTGCATGTGAATGGTGCGTTGCATGTGCGTGCACATGTACAAGTCAATGGTATATAAAAGATGTAGCTAAAGCTTCGCTGATGTGCGTGTACTCCAGGTCGCCGGACGGTCGGTACATTGCGTCTGTGAGCTTTGACGCGACGACTGTTGTGTGGGAGAAGCCAGGGACGTCGTACGAGGTCGTGTCGTCGCTCGAAGGACACGAGAGCGAAGTGAAGAGCGTGGCGTGGAGCCCGTCTGGCGCGTACATTGCGACGTGCAGCCGCGACAAGAGCGTGTGGATCTGGGAGGCGGACCCCGACACGGACTTTGAGTGCATCTCGGTGCTCCACGGCCACACGCAAGACGTCAAGTTCGTCAAGTGGCACCCGACCGACGACGTCCTCATCTCTGCGAGCTACGACGACTCGATTCGGATCTGGGCCGAGAATGAAGGTGCGCAAGTGTTTCGTGGTTGCGCTTGTTGTTGTTGTTGTCGTTGTTGTTGTTGTTGTTGACTCGCGTGTCTGGTTGCTTTTGTGTCTTGCTTGGCAATAGACGACTGGTTTTGCAAAGAGACGCTCACAGGTACGTTGCTATGACCAACGCGCGAGTTGCTCTGAGCAACAAGCACCCTTGCTTGCATGAACAACCGCTCATTGCTGTCACTGCTGTTGTATTTGCATCTGCAGGTCACAGCTCGACGGTGTGGGGCGTCGCGACGGACCCAGCAGGCAACCGCATTGCGTCCGTCTCGGACGACAAGCGTGTGATCATCTGGCAGCGCGAGAGCAACACGGCCGAGTGGAAAGCCGCCTCGACGCTCGCAGGGTCCCACGAGCGCACGATCTTTAGCGTCGACTGGTCCAAGCACGGCGACTTGATCGTCACTGGCGCAGCAGACGACGCGATCCGCATCTTTAACAACACGGACGGAGCCGCGGCGTTTGAGCTCGCGCTGCAGCACGACGCAGCGCACGCGAGCGACATCAACTGCGTGCGTTGGAGCCCAGAGGCGCCGCAGACCGCAGACGGCAAGCGCTCGCTGCTACTCGCCTCGGCTGCCGACGACGCGATCGTGCGCATCTGGCGCTTCACGTGGACCGAGTAGACACGATTCAAGCGCATTGTGCTGTCTGTGTAAAGCTAGCTCGACACGCATGTACTGCTTGCGCAATGCGAACGTAATAGACTCTGCGAAAGCTCCGATAGTGTGTCTATTGTCGATTCTTCTCGCCGATTGTTTCTCACGCTTGCACAGACACGACAAAATCAATCAACATGGCAGCCGAAGCACGACTGCCGCAAGAGCTCCGCAACGAGCCGCGGTGGTCTCACTTTGAGGCGCAGCAGCACGCGCTTGCGTGGACGCGCGCGACAGATGACAAGCTCGTTGCGCTCGTGACGCGATCGACTGCAAGCGGCGAGCGATTTCCTGTCGGCGTCAACTGTACGCTTGCCATGCACATGCTTGCACAAGTGCGAGCGCATGATGTTTGCTCTTGTCCAAGCAACTGACCGATGGGCGGTTGTAATATGCAGGGCTCGATGTCTCTCGCACAGTCGGTCACTCGCCAGTCGAGTGCGTGAAGCGCTATGCGCTGCTGCATCAGCAGTCGAGCGAACCGGCACACAACACCATCGCTACGGCTGCAGGTACAAACTGCATCATGGCACGAGACATTAGTTCGCTCTCGACAACAAGCTCTCGCTCACGCAAGCGCTTCTCCTGGTGGTGGCAGCGCCTGCGACGATCGACATTGTACACAATCACAGCGACGCACCGAACGCGTCGACGCCAGACGACGTCCAGTCCGTGCCGTTCTCTGGTCTCAGCTGCAGTGACGATGACGACGACAATGCCATCGGGTCGCCGCGGCGTCCGTCGTTCAGTGGCTTCTCGACGCCGATGACGTCCCCAAAGCTCAGCTCGCTCGGCACATCCGATGAGTTTAGCGTCGCGGGTCTCCACTCGCCAGGCTCGCCGCCTCCGTTCGCAGTTCGAACAGCGCAGCGTCCTGGGACTGCAGACGCAGTGATCACGTCAAGTCCGAGTCGCTGGGAAGCGCTACTGAGCGAGAGCGCGTACGCGTCGCCAGTGCTCCAGTCTCCGCCACACACGCGCCGCAGCAATCGCGGCCACCAAGCGCTGCACACTGGCGCAGGCTTTGGCACTGACGACGAGAGCAAAGGCGGCAGTCCGCTGCCAATGGCAAGTGGCGTCATGTCGCCACGGATCATCCACGGCACGCAGGTACAGAGCAGACGAAGCCTTCTCACTCTCATCCAAGAGCACCAACTGACCGACCCATGTGCGTTGGACATCCGCTAGGACCATACACGCACCGTTGGCGACCCGCACTACGTCTCGAGCATCCTCCACCACGCGTTTAAAGGCAGCGTGCAGATTGACACGCCGCCTGTGTCTGCGACGTCGCCGCGGATGATCCGCACGACATCGGCGACTGGAGGTGCGTTGTGCCACCACAGAGCGCACTGACAGAGCGTTCTCGCTCCGAGAGACTCACGCGCCTCGTCGTCTCGATGCGCTCGACAGACTTCCCGTTCCTTAAAGACGACGACACAAAGCGCGCAGCGGCACTCGCACAGCACGACGCCTCGGCGCCGGCGTTCCTCGCGTCGCCGCGCGCGCGTGAAGCGCCACTGCTCGTGAACGAGCAACAGTTGCAAGCGCACTTGCTCAAGATGTCGGCCATGTCGACCCTGTCGTCGTTCCATGGCGACCATCCGTTCGCCGGTGCGATCCATACACGCTCTCTGCAGCGTGGCCGCGCGCGAGTCGCTCACTCGCTCGTCGCTGCTGTCTCTGGTTGATCAGCAGGCTCGCTCACGCAGTCGGCGCTCGAAGACGCGTTCCTCGACATGGCGGGTTCGCGCCTCGACGCGTCCAAGTACGTTCCAGTTGTGGCGTGAGCTGTTCAACGTACGTACGAGACGCGACTGACCGACGCACTACGCGCGCTAGTGTCTTGCTCACGAGCAGATTCGCCATGGGCCAGTCGCGCGTCGCAGTCGAGCGACCTACTACACGTGCTAACAGCACGACCACCGCATCGCCCTCACCGTAGCGTGAGCTCCTGATCAACAAGCGCAGACGTCGTGTTTGTACGTCGTTGGTCTGTCGTCCTACGCCTCGCTACGTGTCGGTACGCCAGTCGCTCGCACACGTGCGTGCCGCTTGCGTATGGCGCGCGTCGATCTGCTGCTGCGACTGCTGCGACTGCGTGGCCAACGCGCTCTCTTACGCAAAGCGACCAGACGTCTATGCCTTGGAGTCGAGGTGCTTGGACTGCTCCTGGAGCTTGCGGCGCTTGGCCTCTTCGCCCTCTTTGAACTTGGCGTAGCCGTAGAGAATGCCGCCGACCATGCCGAACGTCACGTAGATCGCCGTGTCGGACTTGAGCGTCTCGCCGAGCAAGAGCACGCCGATGAACGTCGTCGGGATCTTGTTGAGGCCGCCGACCGTTGCGTACGTCGTCGCAGACGTCGACGACACGCACCAGAACGACGCGAGGTTGAGGCCAACGCCGACGACACCGCTCGCAAAGAGCAGGAGCGCAAACTTGAGGTCGCCGAGGAGCGGGTTGCTCCAGACCGTGAACGCCTCGCCGTTCAGCACCATCGGCGGCGCGAGCAGCGGGAGCGAGATGAGGTTGTTGTAGAACGCCATGCCGAACTTGGAGATCTTGAGCGACGACTTGGACGTCGCGTAGCGCATGTAGAGCACGTACCCAGCGGTCGCGGCGCAGTTGAGGAACATCCAGAAGTAGCCCGTGAGCGTGCTCGCAGTCGCTTTGCCGCCGCCGACGTCGCTGTACGACGACATGACGGCGCCCATGAGCATGATCCCGAGACTCGCGAGCACGAGGACGCCGACGCTCTCGCGAAAGAGCTTCCACTCACCAAACACGATGATGATGTTCGTGACGTTCTTAAAGACCGTGACGATGTGGATCGGCAAGCCGGCAGTCGCTTGCGTGCCAGTGTAGAGCATCGCGACGAAGAAGAACGTCACGGGCGCCCACTTCTTGGCCGTCTCGCTGTTGTAGTTGTCGTACTGCACGAGCTTCTGCATCTTGGCGACTTCGAGCACGAGCACTGCGATCGCTGCCTGCGCGAGCACGATGAACATCTTTTGCTCAAAGCCGTAGTACTTCTTCCCCACGAGGTACCGGTTCGTGAGCACCATGATGTTCGACATGAGGCTGTACACGACGCACGAGAGGATCGACATGAGCAGCGACGCGCGGCCTTCGGTCTTGGCCTTGTCGCTCATGGTGATGACGATGGTGATGTTGCGAGTGTGTGGCGAGGGTGTGTGTAGGGAGAGAGATGAACGCGCGAGGGAGGGGGAACTGCGCGACGCACGCGAGCGACGAGTGCTGCTCGGGACTCGACAGGAAGAGCTCAACTGGCAGCGACTGACCGCGCACAACCCAAGTGACTCGGCGCTGAACCACGAGAGGACGACAGGTGTCATTTATAGGAAGCGAACTGAGAGATCGGAAATTAATCGAGATATTACAGTTGTAGACAATTGTATGAACCAATCACCTGAGTCATATGGTCACATCGTTTTTCAAAGGGTCGAATATAATATACATTTTATAAGTATATAAATACATTATGCTCTCTGGAAGAACTTGGATTCGTTTGTACCGATGAAATGGTACACTCTGGATCGCGAAACGACGTTGGACACTTTGGATGCACTTGGAGCGCCACAAGCGCATTGCAAGTGCGGCGTCGCGATGAACCAGCTCGCGTTCAGCGCTACGCATGACCTGGAGCTCAGTGATAGTCGACGCACAGAGGATCTGCGCAGATCTGTTGATAGCGACAACAGCACCAGTGCGCAAGCAAATGCACGACAGCGCAAACAGCTCCACGTGCAGTTTGCAGTGCAAAACGTCCCGCCGTCTCCACTCGTGTACCAGCGCGAAGGCAGCAAGGCGAGCACACGAACGTATGGTTCAGACACGACAAGCAAGCATGCAGTTGACGTGCGTCAGCACACTACAGGTCAACGTCACCAGCATCATCGACCGCAGCAGAACCAGCATTCTGCATCAGTTGTTACGACACGACCTGCGACCACCAAGCCAGCAACGCAAGTCAAAGCACATGCACCTAGTACACGGCGTGCAAAGATCAACAGCCGCGCATCGCAAAAGTCTGCTCCGCGCAAGCCAGCGTGGGACGCAGATGTGAAGCACGTTGCGCTAGTGTTCGACCCGTCGATCAAGAAAGCGACGCTCTTTCAGCCACGTGCTGGTGACCGACGCCACGAAGTCGAGTCGGAGGCTCGGCAGATCCGCGATCGTCCACAGCCGACGCAGCAACAGCAGCAGCAACGACCCAAGTCAACAGTACAAGACGTGCTCAAACGACCTCAAGGGCGACAGCAGCAGCATCCCGGTCGTTTTGCACCGCCAAGTCGCACGCCAAAGAGCTCAATCCCAGCAGCTCGAGCTCCGCAACTGCCGCCTCGACGCTCTAAAGACTTTGTTCGTCTCAACTACGAGCGCATCACAGGACGTCCATACACGCAGAGCACCAATGCAACGCGCTCTGCTCGACCAGCGACACGTACGAGCAACGTCTTTGATCGACTGTCCAAGCTGCCGACTGCCACGTCACTGCTCCTGCGAAGCACTCGAGTCCAAGAGACGCCGCACAGCCCAACGCAAGCGGCAACGACTGACGAGACACTAGCTGATCGCTACACGAAAGTGGTACGACTGGTCGTGAACTGCTGCTGTGGAGGCTTGCGTCGTGTCTGACATCCTCTATACTGCGCTGCAGGACACCGCAGTGTCTCCAGTCCGCACTCCATCACCACAGCACCGCGACACGGTCTCCTCTTCTTCACCGTCTCCTCGACTCTTGATCCGCGTCGATTCGCCACTAACGCACTCGAGTCCGAACCAAGAGACGAGTCCTGGATCGACTCGTCACTCATTACCACACACTCGCCACTCGCCACTTGTGCAGTTGTCACCACCGCGCAGCAGTCCTAGTCAGCACAACTACGCCGCGAGCGTGTTTGCAGTCTTGGATCGCCAGCAGCGCGACCGCATCGGCGTGAACCAGATCCTCGACGGGCTGCGGCTCTTGGGGCTCCCAGCGACGCACAACCAGGCACGACTTTGTGTGCGATCGCTTCTCTCAGCTGTCGCTTCAAACGTCTGACGGACTGCTGCGTCTGTTAGATCTCGGACTACGTCTACTTGATCCACGAAGGCGACCGGAACACGATCGATCTGGACGAGTGGACGATCCTCGTCGGCACACTCGACGCTGCGTCGCGGCCGTCGAGTGCGCTCTCGCCTGTTCATGGTCACTCCTCTCACGAAGCGATGGCTCACTCGCCGCAGTCTGTTCGCAACGAGAGTCTTCACGCACGACCGAGCGACTCGCGCAACTCTGTTCGCTCAGTCGTCGAATCGCATCGATCGGCGCTGTCGATCCAGTCGAGTCCGAGCTTTCGCGACTTTGCCGCTCGAGAAGACGCGTGTGGTGCGCCGCCTCTTGGCTTCCACGAGCGAGTGAGCGACCAGCAACAGCTCGAGACAGAGAACGTCCTAGAGCTTCCGGTACGTGCATCATAGTCACCGAGACGACGAGCGGCAGAAGCGCTACGCTCTTACACTCTCTCGTTCCTGCCTCTCAGCAACGCGTCGATGCGCTGTACGAGCGCCACGGCGCCACTGCGCAGTCGCGATGGCACCTTGATGCCAGTCGAAACCAAGTCGGTGGCTCCTCAGATGGCGCGACGCACGCGCTTCAGCAAGCAGCGTCTGTCGTCTACAGTCTCAAGGCACGGACCTTCGTACCAATGCGTCTGTTGTGTGTGCTCATGTGGCTGACTTGCGCTTGCACTATGCGTCACTAGGCGTCGCTGTTCCCACTCGTCGACCACGCCGAGGCGATGCTGCGGGAGCTGAGCCAGCGCACTGGCGCAAAGCTCTCGCTTCTGCTGCCTCCTGTCGCTTTGAACGCCGTTGCGACGCACTCGGACGCACTCGCATCTGCGATCCTCGATGACTTGCTCTTGGTGCGGGGTGCTTATTGTCAAGACACGAGGTGTTGCTGTTAGACGCACTGACCACTCTCTGCTCACCGCCGGCGTGGCAATGACGATGATGCGACGAGCAGGACACTGCGCACATGCTGAACGAAGACGAACAGCGCGCGACGCAGCGCCAGACGGAGCTCCGTCATGCAGAGCAGCTCGACGCGATCTTGCAGCAGATCCAAGCGATCGAAGCGCACGAGGACGCGCTTCTAGAGCGAGGGCTTGCGCTCGGATACACGACGCCCAAGCAGCTCGACTTTGCGCAGCTCCAGCGCAAAGACCCAGTATCAACCGCCGAGTCCACAGCGCCACTCGGTCCACCGCCACCGCCAGCGAGTCGCCCTAGTGAGACCGAGCCGCTCGTGCTCCCACTTGGCATCGTGATGACGCTTGACGTCCCGACACTCGAAGAGACTGCAGCGACTGCGACTGTCGCTGGAGCATCGCAAGGTGCTCTGTCTCCCAAGGCGTTCAAAACGCCGCCGTCACCATCGAGACGCTCGAAGCCGCCGATCGTGTCGACGTCCGTTCTCTACGGCCATCGGTACTTGGCGATCGAGAAGCGGCGACAGAAATTTGAGCGCCACCGTTCGCTCGTCGAGTCGTCGCTCGCTGGCACAGGCATGCACCAGTGCGCTGTCATTGAGCTGTACGTTCATCTGTCGCGAGCGCAGCGGTCGACTCATTGCTTCGGCTGACGGACCCTTGTGCTTGCGCTGGCTGCTGCAGCTTGGAAGAGATGCTCCTGGACGACCTCATGGCCGACACGACCGACGAACTGGACGCGACTGTTGCGTCGCTCGCCGACACGCTCGTCACGTCGCTGCTCTAGCGTCAGATGCTCCTACTGGAGCACTATGATGAACCAGTCGTTGTGCGCCCTGCCATGCGTCTCTGGAGCATTCCAACGGCTTGCGCTGTCGCTTGGCGCTTCTCGGTGCGCACGGGGATCTCTTGCCACCGCACGCACTCTTCGAACGCGAGCCGCTCGAGCCGAATCGACGCGACGACACTGTCGACGAGCGCGTCCAAGCACTCGAGCACGCACGAGACGATCTCGTGCTCGACGATCGTGTCGCGACGCAGCGCGCACTCAAGGTCCGCGATCGCGCTCGACTGCGGAACGTACGCTCGCTGCTCGATGCGCGACCCGAGCGCTCGCGCTTTGGCGCTTTGAGTACGGCGAGTAGCTCGAACAACGCGTCGGCCAAACATCTGGAGCACCACCGCGGCTTCTCTCAAGATCGCCTCGCGCGCGCAGTGGCTCTCGAACACAAACACGCCTCGCTCGGCGAACGATAGTGGCAGTGGCGCGTTCGCAGCGTCGACGCACTGCGGCCGGAGCGCAATGTCCATCGGCGTTGCCCATCCACTCGCCCGCAGCGCTGGCACCAACGGTGCTGGCAGTGCGAGCTCATTGACGATCCACGTTGTCATAGAAAGCTCGAGCCAGCGCCAGAAGCCGCCGCGGCGAGCCCGATCACTCCGCTGCGAGCGCTTGCGCGTCAGCGGCCAGTGCAGCGACGCGTGCGAGACGCCATTGCGCTGCATATCGCCGACCGCAGCGAGCGTCTCGGCGTTTGGGACGAGGATCTGGACGAGGAGCTTGCTGCAGAGGTGGCCACAGAGTCAGTCGGACACCTCCGTCACGATTGTCTACAGAGTCGAGCGCACCTGTCGTCACACACCAGCGCGAGCTCTGTTCGCTCGCTCTCTGTGAATCGCGACCCCGTCACGTGCGTCACGATGCGCTCGAGCTCGTCGATCGAGATGCTCCCGCACTTTGACGCATCGGCGTCTGCGAGCGTCTGTTCGACCGAGACGCCCCGTACGAACGCTTGCATGTAGAGCCGATGGAGAAGTCCCGCAACTGCGCCGAGCCATCCGTTTGTGTCGTAGAGCTGCAGCGGTGATGTCCGTTGTGGGCGACTCGAGTAGCTCTGCGTGTAGTCGTTCAGTGCGATTGGCTGCGCCGCCGCGCGCGCGTTTGCTGCGACCGAGTGGAGCGTGCGCAAGTACGCAGTCGTGAACGTCCGCGCCGCCTGGACGTCGCTGAACGCACGCGCGTTCCGCTCGCACACGACAGCGTCGATCTCTGCGATCATCGCGACGATGTCGCGCGTGACGCTCGCGTGCGGTGGGCGCAGTCGCAGCGCAGCGTCGAACTGGTGCTTTGCGTCGACAAAGTCTTGTGCGCGTGCGAGCGTGACGCCGAGGTTGAAGTGCGCTTTCCAGGACGTCGGTTCGAGGCGCAAGGCGTTCCGGTACGCCTTCGCAGCGTCGTCGAGGTGGTCGAACGTGAGGTAGATCGAGCCGGCGTTGAGATAGAGCGGTGCGAGTGCGCAACCGCGTGGTCGGAGCCAGAGGAGCTCGAGCAGCAAGTAGAGCGCGTCTGCAAGACTCGCGCGCTCGTTTGTGGCCATGAGTGCGTACGCGCGTGCCTTTGCTGCCCGCCACGTCTTCAATGTCACGCGCTTCTTCTCGAACCGCGTCGCGAAGCGGTGCTCTTCGAGCGTCATGAGGCGAATCGGGAGCGACTCGCTCGCGTTGTCTGCATCCACTGGCGCATTGCGTGCTCGGAGCGACTGTGCGCGCGTTCTCGGCGACGACCGTGAGGCTGGCGCTGCTATGGACTGAGCAGGAGAGGCTGGTGCGTTGCGGTCGCTAACGCTCGTGAGAGTGACCGACGAACTGCTGCTCCGCATGAGTGCTCGCAGGTCTGTACAGCCACTCGCGTGCTCGGAGAACGGGAGCTCGATCCTAGTGGACGAGGCACAAGATTGTGAGTCTCTGATAGTACAAAGTGTTGGCGCGTGCAAGCGGATGTTCAACGTACGCGAGGAGCGTCTGGAGCTCTTGGCAGAGCTTCCAGCCCGATGTGAAGTCGCTGAATTGCGTCTGCGCGCGCTGCACGCCCATCGCGGCATTGAGCTGTTCGAGATCGACGTCCGCGCGCGTGAGCGAGCGATCGTAGCAGCGAATGACAGACTTGGACAAACGAGCGAGCTGGACGCACCGATCGCGCGTGCAGTCGAAGTGCGTTGCTGCTCGAGACGAGCTCCAGGAGCAGAAGCAGCACGAAGCGCTGTGTGTAGGCAACAGGCAAACATCGGATGGACGTGAGTCTCTCGTCTTGATCGAACTGATCGGTGGCGATGCTGCTGAGTGAATGATGCTACTCAAAGCGCACAATGCTGTCAATGGCGAGGCGCTCTTGATGATCCAGAACGAAGACCAAGCGATGCACAGCGGCGCAGAGCAGCGTCCGATCTACCGAGCACCATGGCATCTGTGAGTGTGTGATCGGATCGCCGACTGCCGTGTGCAGCAGCAACAAGTAGACGCACGCCGCTGAATCACTCGTGGCTGCAGCACTGGGTGGAGCTGCAGGAGCTGCCATGTGTGGTGCGCGATCACTGGGATCGCTCTCGGCTGATCGATGAACGAACGAGCGAGCGTGAGTGCGGCGCGTGAGTGAGAGCCTTGAGGCGTGGGCACATGCCGCACCTTTGCGCAGAAAGCGAGTCGCCAGAGCGCATGCTCGATCCGTCGCACAGGATCTGTACGCGCACCCACGCACCAACAGTGGCGCATCCGCATTGAGTTTCCATCACTATGGTGTCGAGTGCAGAGGAGAGTGTGCGCACCGACGAACGGGAACGCGGCCGCCATGCCAATCAGGACGAGTAGGCACTTCTACTGCTCCTGCGGATGCCGCCAGATTTGTGCAGACACACACAGACGTTAGTGCGTGCTTGTTCGCTGGTGCATGTCGCGATCGAGCGCTTGATAGCGACGCGCAAGCTCATGATGTACTTGATCCTGCACGAGCGGTGGTGCTGCTCACTGCTTGAGCACTCAAGTGGCTGCCTCGGACTGAGCCATCTGCAGTCGTGTCTCTTCAACTTTGCTTCGAGCAATTGCACTTGATTATTGTACTGAAACGTGGCACTCGTATGCGCCAATCAGCAGCGTGTGTTTTGGCAAAAAGGGCTCGGGGTATTTCTGGCTCTTTGCACCGGCTTTATTCGTCGCACTTGTGGCAGTAGCCAAAACTGTCACTCGCGCGTTGCAATGCACTTTGCGTCTGTGGCGCTTGTTTTGCCACGTGCGCCACCGACTGTCGTTCGTCCTGAACAGGCGGCTTTTACAGCAAAGACAGCGCAGTTCCATGCGTCAGTCAGTCGGTCAGTGGATCGGCAAGCAGCAGTCAGAGCGTGCGTGTGAGAGAGAGCGCGAGCGATTGACGCAAAAGAGACTCGCGTCGGTCGAAACTACCAGTCGGCAGTTTGCGCACAAGAGGACGAGCGAGCGAGCGCGCGAGATAGGAGAGCGGTGCCATGGACCACAGTACGTACCATACGCTCCTCGCAATCTCTTCATGACATGGCACGACCTGCGCAACATGCTGACACGAACGCGCATTGCGTGTGTCTGTCTTTCGTGACGACATCGACAGATGAAAAGCAGGCGCTCGAGAGCCAAGTGAGCGGCCGCGTGAGCGCAATGCGCGCGATGTTCAACAAAGGCGGAGGCGCCGACTCGTCGCCGCCGCAGCCGAGAGCACCGGCGCGCATGACGAGCGTCAAGCGCACGTTTGTGCGGCAAGGTACGACTCCCAACGCCCCTCACAGCAAATGCGCAGCCGAAGTGAATGGTGCTGACTGTCCATCGCGGTGGATCGTAGAGACAAACAGCCCGTTCTCCGACACGGTCGAGAACAGCGTCTTGCGCAAAGTGCGCGAGCGTCGCGAGGCCGAAAAGAAAGCTGCAGAGGACGCGCTGCTCGCGTCTCGGAACGTCACGAGCACGCAGACGCTCCTGGACAAAGCCGCAGAGGAGCAGAAGCTCCGAGAAGCAGAGGACCGACGCATTGGTGCGTTCATTGTGCTGGATCTGTCGAATGAACTGCGTGTGCGCTTGACTGACAAGGACGTTGTGCCTGACGACGTGATGGCAGCGCAAGAGTCGAAAGAGATGTACGCCAAGACGTCTGCGAATGCGCTCGAGGACCCCGTGTACCAGCACACGGTCAAGCAGCGCGCGTACGAGCGCAACGCCGAGAAAGAGGCGAAAGAGTCGCTACTTCAGTTCACGCGCAACGGTACAGATGCTGCAAGGATGCGACTGCTTGGACGTGCGAGTGGCCAACTCACGAACGCACATGACATGGCTAGGCGACCACGACCACTTGTACACGCACGCAGTCAAGTCCAAGGAGCACGAGCTGAAAGCAGAACGGGAAGCAAAAGAGCAGCTCCGCAAGTACAGCGGTGGCAAGACGTACATTGAAGAGAAGCTCGAAGAGAAGCGACGACTCGAAGAAGCTGAGCGCCAGAAAGGTGCGACTGAGTGCGCTGTGTCGTGCCCATGTCCTTTGTCCTCCTCACGCTCTCGTGTTGCGTCTGCTGCAGTCCAAGACACGATCAGTGGCTTTGCACGCAACAACTTTTCGTCGCCCGAGTTCGATCCTGCGTACGTGCGCGCGAAGGAGCTCGAGGCGATCGAGCGCGAGGCCGAGGAAAAGGCGAAAGCGAGTCTCCTCCAGTTCTCGCAGCACGACATCTCGCACGAGATGGTCATGAAGAACGGCTTCATGGTGCGCAAGACGTCCACGGACTCGGACACGTCGAGCTCGATTCTCACGTCGCCGCCAGGTACAACAGCCGCTGACCAACTGGGTTGACGATCACATCAGCAGCACGTGGACTGACATATCGCTTCCTCTCTCACTCACTCTCTCGCTAGCAACGAGCTACCCGTTCACAGACAAGTCGCGCAAGATCGCCCCGAGCCCAGCGGCCGTGAAAGCCGTTGCGCGCTTCCAGCAGCAACTCGGTGCGTCCCGCTTGGTCTTTGCATGTGCTCGAGTACATAGCAAACTGACGATCTCTGCCTCAATGTGAGCAGCGGCGTCGCGCGCCAAAGAAGAAGAGAAGGCCGAGCGCAAGGCGTCGATCGAGTCGGCGCGCAAGACATCGTTCGAGCTCGCGCGCAAGATGTCGTTCGAGTCGCTCCCTCGCGCAGGTTCGTCCTGTGTGTGCTACTCGTTGGTGCCACTGACGTGATAGAGTGCTCACTCCTGGATCTCTATCGCTGCAGAACCAGACCTGGAGCAGATCAAGAGCTCCGTGGACGCGACGAGCGTGTCGGTCAAGTCGGCGGCGCAAAAGTTCAAAGAGATGGAGCGCAAAGCTGGTGCGACCGATGCTGCACGTGCTCTCTCATGGTCCCTACTACGCTTTGCTCACAGTTCTGATGCTTGCGATGTGCGCAGTGGCAGAGCGCGCCAAGGCCTCGAGTGCGTTTCCGCGCAAGAACGCCGCGAACGACGACAGCGCTGGGCTCTCGCTCTTTGAGCTCCACGCGCGGAGCATGCGGCAGCAGCAGCAGAAGACCAAAGCCATGGGTACGACCGTAGCTTGGTCGCAACAGAAAGCGTTTCTGTCTGTCATGCCACGTACTTACACGTCGATGGCGCTGTCTGACCAACAGAGCAAACGACCAAGGACCGCATGGCGCGCATTACGCCGTCTGGGCAGTCGCGCACTGCGATGGCTGTGCGGATCCAGCGCATCGTGCGCGGGAAGCTCGCGCGCCGCACGTACCGCCGTCGCGTCGACGCTGCGCATGTCCTTGCGCTCTTTGCGCAGTCCAACTACCGCCGCCAAGTGGCCCAGAAAGAGGTGTCGGAGCTCCGTCGGCAGCTCGAGCAGCGCGTGATGAGCGTCGTGCTGATCCAGAAGCTCTTGCGCGGCGTCGTGCAGCGTCGGCGGTACCGCAAGCAAGTCGCAGCGGCCGTCGTGTTGCAGTCTGTGGTGCGAGCGTGTCAAGCGCAGCGCCAGTACGCGATGACGATGCGCGCTGTCGCAATGCTCCACGCATTTGTGCGCCGCGTGCGTGCAGCGCGTGCCGCTCGCGACGAGCTCAACCAGCTCAAGCGTGAGCGCGCGGAGAAGATTGATGCAGCGACAACGATCCAGTCAGCGTTCCGCGCTCGGAAAGCGCAGCGATCATTCGTTGCGCAAGTGCGCGCAGCTGTGCGTCTGCAGAGCCACTGGCGTCGCTCGCTCGCTATGAAGCACCTCGCAGTGTTGAAAGCTGAAGCTGAAGTGCATCTCTGGATCCGCCAGGACCTCGAGCACGCCATGTCGGTCAAGATCCAGAAGCAGTGGCGCGCTCGCATGGCACGCGTCGTTGTCGCTGCTATGAGAGCCGAAGCGCTTGCGTTGGAGCAAGCGCGGCGCGCGGAGCTCGAAGACAGCGTCGCCAAGTACATCCAGGCACGCTGGCGCGGAGCTGCAGCCCGTGCTCGCGTAGCAGTGCTCAAGGACCAGGCGCGTCAAGCTCGTCTGGAACACGCGATGGCAGTGAAACTCCAGAGCGCTTGGCGCGGCGTCGCTGCGCGTACAGAGGTGTCGATCCTGAAAGCAGACGCGTTGCTGCGAGAGCAAGAGCGACAAGTGGCGCTGCAGAACCTCATGGCACAGCGACTGCAATGCGCATGGCGCGCCACGATCGCTCGATCAAAGTACAACGCAATGAAGCAAGACCACGCAGACAAGCAAGCGGCTCTTAAGTCGCTCATGGCGCTCAAGATCCAAAGTCACTGGCGAGGTGCCGCTGACCGCACCCACTTCGCAAAGTTGCGGCAACAACACGACCTCGAGCAGCTACGCATTCAGACGGAGCTGGAGAACGCCATGGCGGTGAAGCTCCAGAGCCAGTGGCGCGGCATGGCGGCGCGGTCTGCGGTGTCGTCGCTCAAGAGCGCGAAGCAAGCGGAAGCGGAGGCTGCTGCGGCCAAGGCTGCGGAGGCCGCTGCGGTGGCGGAGGCTGCGGCGCGCGAGGCGGAGCTGGAGAACGCCATGGCGGTGAAGCTCCAGAGCCAGTGGCGCGGCATGGCGGCGCGGTCTGCGGTGTCGTCGCTCAAGAGCGCGAAGCAAGCGGAAGCGGAGGCTGCTGCGGCCAAGGCTGCGGAGGCCGCTGCGGTGGCGGAGGCTGCGGCGCGCGAGGCGGAGCTGGAGAACGCCATGGCGGTGAAGCTCCAGAGCCAGTGGCGCGGCATGGCGGCGCGGTCTGCGGTGTCGTCGCTCAAGAGCGCGAAGCAAGCGGAAGCGGAGGCTGCTGCGGCCAAGGCTGCGGAGGCCGCTGCGGTGGCGGAGGCTGCGGCGCGCGAGGCGGAGCTGGAGAACGCCATGGCGGTGAAGCTCCAGAGCCAGTGGCGCGGCATGGCGGCGCGGTCTGCGGTGTCGTCGCTCAAGAGCGCGAAGCAAGCGGAAGCGGAGGCTGCTGCGGCCAAGGCTGCGGAGGCCGCTGCGGTGGCGGAGGCTGCGGCGCGCGAGGCGGAGCTGGAGAACGCCATGGCGGTGAAGCTCCAGAGCCAGTGGCGCGGCATGGCGGCGCGGTCTGCGGTGTCGTCGCTCAAGAGCGCGAAGCAAGCGGAAGCGGAGGCTGCTGCGGCCAAGGCTGCGGAGGCCGCTGCGGTGGCGGAGGCTGCGGCGCGCGAGGCGGAGCTGGAGAACGCCATGGCGGTGAAGCTCCAGAGCCAGTGGCGCGGCATGGCGGCGCGGTCTGCGGTGTCGTCGCTCAAGAGCGCGAAGCAAGCGGAAGCGGAGGCTGCTGCGGCCAAGGCTGCGGAGGCCGCTGCGGTGGCGGAGGCTGCGGCGCGCGAGGCGGAGCTGGAGAACGCCATGGCGGTGAAGCTCCAGAGCCAGTGGCGCGGCATGGCGGCGCGGTCTGCGGTGTCGTCGCTCAAGAGCGCGAAGCAAGCGGAAGCGGAGGCTGCTGCGGCCAAGGCTGCGGAGGCCGCTGCGGTGGCGGAGGCTGCGGCGCGCGAGGCGGAGCTGGAGAACGCCATGGCGGTGAAGCTCCAGAGCCAGTGGCGCGGCATGGCGGCGCGGTCTGCGGTGTCGTCGCTCAAGAGCGCGAAGCAAGCGGAAGCGGAGGCTGCTGCGGCCAAGGCTGCGGAGGCCGCTGCGGTGGCGGAGGCTGCGGCGCGCGAGGCGGAGCTGGAGAACGCCATGGCGGTGAAGCTCCAGAGCCAGTGGCGCGGCATGGCGGCGCGGTCTGCGGTGTCGTCGCTCAAGAGCGCGAAGCAAGCGGAAGCGGAGGCTGCTGCGGCCAAGGCTGCGGAGGCCGCTGCGGTGGCGGAGGCTGCGGCGCGCGAGGCAGAGCTGGAGAACGCCATGGCGGTGAAGCTCCAGAGCCAGTGGCGCGGCATGGCGGCGCGGTCTGCGGTGTCGTCGCTCAAGAGCGCGAAGCAAGCGGAAGCGGAGGCTGCTGCGGCCAAGGCTGCGGAGGCCGCTGCGGTGGCGGAGGCTGCGGCGCGCGAGGCGGAGCTGGAGAACGCCATGGCGGTGAAGCTCCAGAGCCAGTGGCGCGGCATGGCGGCGCGGTCTGCGGTGTCGTCGCTCAAGAGCGCGAAGCAAGCGGAAGCGGAGGCTGCTGCGGCCAAGGCTGCGGAGGCCGCTGCGGTGGCGGAGGCTGCGGCGCGCGAGGCGGAGCTGGAGAACGCCATGGCGGTGAAGCTCCAGAGCCAGTGGCGCGGCATGGCGGCGCGGTCTGCGGTGTCGTCGCTCAAGAGCGCGAAGCAAGCGGAAGCGGAGGCTGCTGCGGCCAAGGCTGCGGAGGCCGCTGCGGTGGCGGAGGCTGCGGCGCGCGAGGCAGAGCTGGAGAACGCCATGGCGGTGAAGCTCCAGAGCCAGTGGCGCGGCATGGCGGCGCGGTCTGCGGTGTCGTCGCTCAAGAGCGCGAAGCAAGCGGAAGCGGAGGCTGCTGCGGCCAAGGCTGCGGAGGCCGCTGCGGTGGCGGAGGCTGCGGCGCGCGAGGCGGAGCTGGAGAACGCCATGGCGGTGAAGCTCCAGAGCCAGTGGCGCGGCATGGCGGCGCGGTCTGCGGTGTCGTCGCTCAAGAGCGCGAAGCAAGCGGAAGCGGAGGCTGCTGCGGCCAAGGCTGCGGAGGCCGCTGCGGTGGCGGAGGCTGCGGCGCGCGAGGCGGAGCTGGAGAACGCCATGGCGGTGAAGCTCCAGAGCCAGTGGCGCGGCATGGCGGCGCGGTCTGCGGTGTCGTCGCTCAAGAGCGCGAAGCAAGCGGAAGCGGAGGCTGCTGCGGCCAAGGCTGCGGAGGCCGCTGCGGTGGCGGAGGCTGCGGCGCGCGAGGCGGAGCTGGAGAACGCCATGGCGGTGAAGCTCCAGAGCCAGTGGCGCGGCATGGCGGCGCGGTCTGCGGTGTCGTCGCTCAAGAGCGCGAAGCAAGCGGAAGCGGAGGCTGCTGCGGCCAAGGCTGCGGAGGCCGCTGCGGTGGCGGAGGCTGCGGCGCGCGAGGCGGAGCTGGAGAACGCCATGGCGGTGAAGCTCCAGAGCCAGTGGCGCGGCATGGCGGCGCGGTCTGCGGTGTCGTCGCTCAAGAGCGCGAAGCAAGCGGAAGCGGAGGCTGCTGCGGCCAAGGCTGCGGAGGCCGCTGCGGTGGCGGAGGCTGCGGCGCGCGAGGCGGAGCTGGAGAACGCCATGGCGGTGAAGCTCCAGAGCCAGTGGCGCGGCATGGCGGCGCGGTCTGCGGTGTCGTCGCTCAAGAGCGCGAAGCAAGCGGAAGCGGAGGCTGCTGCGGCCAAGGCTGCGGAGGCCGCTGCGGTGGCGGAGGCTGCGGCGCGCGAGGCGGAGCTGGAGAACGCCATGGCGGTGAAGCTCCAGAGCCAGTGGCGCGGCATGGCGGCGCGGTCTGCGGTGTCGTCGCTCAAGAGCGCGAAGCAAGCGGAAGTGGAGGCTGCTGCGGCCAAGGCTGCGGAGGCCGCTGCAGCAAGTTCTGAGCGACGAGTTTCGATTGCTGTCGCCGAAGAAGACGAGCGCCGAGCCAGCAGCATGCCATCGCGCCCTACGATTGAAGAGCTCGAGAAGCTGAGCCAGTTGGGTCGGTTCTCAGAGTTCTACTCAGATGACAGTGACGATGGCGACAGCGATGAAGACGATAGCGATGAAGACGACCACGATGTTGCCGACTCTGGTGCTAGCATTCGCGACGCAAACGCCCGCGATGTAAGCGACAGCGATGCGAGCGCCAGTGATGCGAGCGACCGTGACAGCTACGGTGCTGACAGCTATGGAGGCAGAGAAGACCGCTTTGCGAGCGACCTCGATGCCTCTGAGCTCTCGTTCACTGGCGCGCTGTCGACTACGGACGACGCGCCTAGTCACACTGACGGCAACACAAGTCTCGACGACACGGACAGCGATGTCAGCGACCATGCGGACGACGAGGACGATGACGTGGTGCCGTCGCAGCCTCTGACACCTTCATCGGAAGACAACCAAGCCGAGTCGGTCGTGTTCAAGCAGCGTGATGACGACGACGCCTCTGCCTGCGAGACTGCGCCGTCTTCCTCAACATCGACGCTCGCGTCGTTCGAGTCGTCGCCTGCATCGACCGACAAGGCTGCGTACGACGCGAGCAACAACAACGACGACCGCGAGAGCACAACGTCGGACTTTGTGCGGCCGTCGTCGCCGTATGAGCCGTCGCCATCATACCGCCGCAACTCGTTCGACTCGGGCACGCCGCGCAGCAGCGCTATGTCGTCCAACCTCGCGCGCGATTCGTACGGCCAGCTCCTCTTTGAGGCGATCAACACTGTACCTAAGGCGCCAGTCGAGACTGAGACGCCGGATGAGCCGCAGTACTTTGACACTGACAGCGAGCGTGGTAGCACCGGCGAGACGGACGGTGTTAGCCGTGGCGACGCGCAAAATGACGACGATGACGATGACGTTGCGCGCCACACGTACGTCAAGGACGACGCGCCAAAGTCTGGCGGTCGTCGCTGGGGCCGACCGAATTTGCTCAACAAGCTCGCGTCGGCGCACGTGTTTGATAAGAAGTCGAGCAGCTCAAAGGCGTCGTCGAGCAACACGTCGTCTGCCGCAGAGACCGACGTGCACGACGATGTGCAGAGCAAGCCCAAGACGACGGCGCTCGGTGCTGTGGCTGCAAAGCTCGCGCGCAAAGCGTCGTCTGCGACGACTGCGACGCGGACGTTCTCGATGAGCCAGAACGCGCCGCTGCCGTCGAACCGACTGCGCAAAGCGAGCAGCGGCGCGAGCGTCGAGTCGGATGCGCTCGAGTCGGTCGTGTACTCTCCGACGGGCGACGACGCAAAAGCGGGCGGCAAGTCCAAGTTTACGTTCTTCCGGGCTAACACGACGGCAGCGAGCGCTGCGCCACCGACTGCGCCAAAGCCAGCGGCGACAGCGTTCACGAAGCGCTTTGGCTGGAAGAAGTCGGCTGCAGCTGCAGACAAGTCGTAGACAAGAGAGAGCGAGTGAGCGAGTCTGCTCTCTGTGAGTGTGACGTTGCGTATCGAGCCAAATGAATGGATGTGTACTCTATTGCTACAAGCGCCTCTCCATCTGCGGTGATCGTGGCGGCGCTCTATCGTACGGAGTCTGTCGACTGCGGCGCTTGCAACTCGCGTGTCTTGGACCAGACAGCGAGCAGTGCTTTGAGCTTGCTGGCGTACAGGTGGCGGTACTCGAACGCACCGCTCTCGATCAGTCCGAGTGCCTTTGACAGCGTCGCAGGCTGCGGCGACGTCGTCGCGAGGACATCTGTGTCGTCCACTGGCTCTGGTGCATGCACGAGTCGCTGCTGCAAGCGGATCTGGAGGTCGTAGAGCACCACAAGCGCAGGCACGAATGATGTTGCGCGCACTTGTGGGAGCAAAGCCTCCAGCGTTGCGAGCTGCTGCTTCGCCAGCGAGAGCTCTCCGAGCTGGAGCAGCACGCTCGCACGCAGGACGCTCCACTCGCAGATCGCTTGCGCCTCGGCTGCAGCGCCAGATCGCTTGGTACTACTCATCTTACTGCTTCGACTCTGCGCGAGCGAGCTGGCGTTGAGCTTGATCACTTTGCCGCGCGACTGGAGCAGTCCCATCGCTGCGACGCTCGTGCCGCCGACGTGGAACGCGTCGAGGTACGCGAGTGCGCGCTTGTGGCGCGCGAGGTCCGTCTTGTGACTTGCGACGACGGACGACTTTGCGTAGCTGAGGCAGTAGACGTACAACACCTCGATAGGCAAGAGGTGGAGCACCGAGTCGGAGCTCGCGAGGTAGCAGCCGACGCGCTGCGCTAGACACGCGGCCTCGGCGTCCTTTGCCTTGGCTTCGTCGAGGAACCGCAGCGCTGAGCGCAGCAGCAGCCGGACAGAGCTGAAGAGCTGCTCACACTCGTTTGCCGACGCTGGCGATCCGTTTGAGCGCGTGTCGTGTGCGACAAAGAGGAACGTCGCGGCGAGGAAGACGCTTGCGAGGCCACGGAGCTTGCTCGGTGCGCTCGCGCTCTTGCAAATCGCCATGAACAGCGGCGTCGCAGTGTCAAAGTCAAGCGCGACTGCGAACCGAAAGCCGGCGTCAAAGTGCAGAACGTGCGCCGGCTCATTCTCTCGGCGCGTAAGCGCAAGCGCGCGAGCGATGAGCGCAAGACCAGCGTCAGTGCTCTCTGAGTCGTCTCTCGGTGGGCACGTCGACTGCCATTGACTGGCGCTCCAGAGGTGCAAGACCGAGTGCGGATAGCGCTCGAGGCTCGTGTGCTGGACGTGCGCGACTTGGTTCATGAACTTGCGCTCGGTGTCTGGACTACCTTGCTCGACGAGCCGAACGGCACTCGCGCTGTGGAAGAGCGCGAGCGTCGCCCACGACGACCGGAGACTCGATGCGTTGATCACGCGCAGGAGGTTGTCGAGCGCCTGCGCAGGTGCGCCGGCGACGCCGCTAAAGACTGTGCGTAACCACTCTGGACCCTGGCGTGCGCTCGCACTCGCGAGCTGGAGCATCCCGAGACCAAACGCCAGGCGAGTTTGGAAGTCTTCGAGCAGTGGAGTTGGCATCATCGGTGCCGTGGCGTCGCCTGCACTTGCGGACTCGTCACGGAGGTCGCTCTGGAGCTCCAAGTACATTGCTGTGCAGCGCCGGAACTCGGTGACGCCTTGCACGTTCTTCTCTGCGATGAACTGGAGTCCCGTGGACAGCAACAGCGCCTCGGCGAGCGCCACGCGCACGTCCAGCACACTTGCGCGCGACAGCGATGGGAGTTCGCTGAACGACTGGAGCCACGCAAGCGTCTGCTTTGCGCTTTGGCGAGCGCGCTTCGTGACCAGCGCGTCGTTCGACACGAGCACGCGCAGTACTGCGACTTCGAGACGCATCACAAGGACCAGTGGCTCGATTCGGTCGTGGTCGAGAAAGAGCGTGTTGAGCGCTTGCTCTGCGTCCTGGAGGTGATGCGACCACATCCAGGCTTGGCACTGCGCAATGCGCTCGTCCACAGCGCGTTGCGTGGGGAACTGGCGCTGAGTCGCAGCGTTCGAGCCACTCGTCGTCCTACTGGAGCGATCAATGGACACCAGCGCCTCTTTGCGCACTGCGGTCTCGAGCTCAGCGCGTCGGCGATCGCAAAAGCGCACGATGTGTGTTATCGAGTGTGTTGCTGCTGCTGTTGTTGTGTCGATGGTTGGGACCCAGAGCTCCGTGAACTTGCGCATCGAGAGTCCAGTGACTGCGACGCCATCGACGCTCACGACGACGTGGCCGCGGTGCAGCGCCGCGTGTGCACTCGAGCGCACGAGCACGTCGGGTGCAACGTGTTTGAGCACGAACTGGCGGCTCCAGAGCTCGCGCGCAAAGCGCAGCGCGCCGCGGCAGTCGCGCGACTCGAGCGCGCACTCGTACTCGCCTGTTGTTCCCATTGCGGTCGTCGTCGTCAAGTGCAAGAGAACAAGTGGCCAAGTGCCGACGCGTCAAGCTGAATTCACAACGTGTGTCTGCTCCCGCTATTTTAATACTGGCGTATGTAATGTCAGTAGTAATCTGATGCTAGCATAAGTGTCTCATATCTCAAAATGCACGGTGGTAGATAATACCCTCTCGAATTCGGTTTGAAATATGTCTTTAATGAATGTGATGAACCAAGTACTGTACGCACATGACACGGAGATCTGAGATGGCTTCAGGGACACGAAGCACCGGCACTGCTCCTCGAACACGCGCTCGACATCGTGATCACATGCGCTGACGGCGCTGTGGGTGTCTGCTGCTGGCTGCGAGGCTCCACAGCAGGTTGAGCGCCCTATTGACGCAACAAAGTGATGCGACTGCATGGAATGAACAGAGCACGCGAGTGTTGCTATTGACAGAGTGAGGCGCGTCGCGCTCAGGGATGCGAGTCACACGAGCGCGTCGACCTAGTGCGCAAAGACCACGACGCGCGCGATCACCGCCTGCGCGAGTGGGAAGACGCCGCACACGCCGATCACGGCGCCTGCGAGCACGTCCGACGGGTAGTGGCGACCGAGCGCCACGCGCGAAAAGCCGATCGCGAGTGCCCAGAGCACAGTGAGCGGACACAGCAGCGCTGGCGACAAGTGGAAGAACGACTGCGCCGTTGACGGGTGCACTAGCGAGCGAGCGAGCGAGAGAGCAGTAGAGTGTGCGTGGCTCCTGTCAATACGAAAGACCAGCGTCTCGCAGCCTCAGACAGCGACAACGTACTCTGTGCGAGGTAGAAGATGAGGCCGACGATGCAGCCCACACGCGTGGCGTGACCCGACGGGAACGAGTGCTGGTCTGGACCGACAAAGCGGCCGTCGGTCTGGTGGTGCGGCGGTCGCGCACGCTTGAAGACGAGCTTGAGCACGATGATCACGAGGAGATCCACCTGCGTAGGACGTGGATCCACAGTACGTGGCGAAGCGGTCGACAGCAGCGCGTGTGTTACGAGTGTGAGTCGCATGAAACACGCTCGTACACACGCAAGCGCAGGTACGGAGCGAAGATATGTGCGACGCACCGCCATGCAGATGTAGAACGACTGCGTGACCGCCTTTGTCGCCGGCGCCATGTTGTCGAGACGACCCACGAGCCACAGCAATGTGAGCACCGGTAGCACCATCAACAGCCACCTAAGAGCGCGTATCCGCATCGAGAGAGAGAGAGAGGCGTTATGTGTCAGTGCCCTTCAAGAGACACACGGGCACAGACGCAGAACAGCGCAACGACGTACAGGATGCCATCGCCAGTGTGCGAGAGCGCTTCCCAGAGCAGTCGACCGCGTGGGTTCTGTCCCCAGCGCTGGTACGTGAGTGTCGCGAGCGTGAGGTCGTACGCGTAGAGCTTGTCGGCGAGACTCATCGTGCGGCTATTGCTGCTGCTTCGCAGTGTGTCCGAGGGGAGCAGTGCAGTGCGCTCGTCGCCGCTGTCGTCAAGCAGCGCGTCGTCGTGTGCAGAGCCGGCCATGCCTCGGCACGTCGAGCGGTATACTGGACGCAAGTGACGCGATCGCACACGTCGTTCACTTGCGTTCAGTATGCAAGCAGTTACGAGCTGGTGTGTCAACGACATACGAAACACTCTTTCTTGCTCTTTTCTTGATATGTGTATGCATCATGCGAATCAAATGGGAAACGTGACGTCTCGAGCGATGCACCATGGTCGATCAGAACTGCGCATGCGCACGTTCGTTCAGATCGACTGCTCGCACTCAAGGCTCAACGCCAGCAACATGGCTCTATTCAATCTACTCGTCGCTGCGCTTTGAGCGGCAAGTGCGTCGCCGCGCCTTGGAGATGGCGCGACGGCAGGATCCGAAAGTTGTAGTACGCCGCTGCGCCAACGAACGCGTGCCAGCAGCCGTGGAAGAACCGGAACGGGTCGTTGTCGTCGTCGAGACCTCGCGCAAAGCACGCGACGCCGCACAGGAGAAAGAACACGCCGCGTGCGAGCTGTGCGAGGTCGTACTGCGGTAGGCGTCGTCGAGCAACGACAGTTGCGAGGAGCAAAACAAAGCAGAGGAGAATCGGCGCGACCGAGTTCCACTCGTCCCACGGATTCTTCTCTTGGTACACGAGCACGAGTGCGAGGAAGGCGTAGTGGAGGTACCGCTCGAGCGTCCGGCTCGACAGGTCCATGAGGTGGATGACCCAGATGATGAAGCTCATGATCGAGCCAATGTTGTCGAGCCGATGCCACTGGCCCTGCACGCACCAAGAGTGTTGTATGTGTTGTCAAGCATAGCCATGCATGAGTAGCGCCGATCCGATCCACATCTCGCTGTCTCGAGCATGTCATGTTCGAGTGAGTGACCAAGTGAGCGTACCTCTGTGAGCCACAACGGTCCGTCGATGCTGTCGCAGCAGTGATATAGGAAACTCGTGACCATTGTGAACGTGCCAATGAACTCCTGCCACACAGCATGTTTGTGCACGCAAGTGTTCGTGTGGGTGAGTACATGCAGGTGTTATGCATACACACCGCGTCGACTAGATGCTGCAATGTCAATGCAAGCGCAGCAATGTGAGCTCGCGCACGCACCTCAAAGACGTAGCCTTGATGATGCAGGTTGGCGATTGCAGGCAGCATGCAGATGTTCGTGACGCCTGTCACGAGCAGCATCATCGCAGTCTCGAACGGCGTCCGCATGCTGCTGCTGCTGCTGCTGCTGCTGTTGAGATGTCAGTCTGCTCTTGGTCTTGCTGCTCTTGGTCTTGCTGCTCTTGATGCTCGTGAAAGTCGCTTATTGCAATTGCAATCGTTCAGTCTCACCTTGCGAGCTTGCTGGTACTGTACCATTTCGATCAATTACGTACATAGAATACAGTCAGACAAGCGTAGGGGCACATCGTTTGTATAGAGTTGCTGTCAATTTGCACGTGCGCGCTCATTGGCCGAAAGGCTAATTCGTGATAAATTTCTTTAATTTCTCGGGATTCCCCCACTTTTGGGGGGCAATCTTTCATGCTCTCCATTGATCCACGCACTTCTCAACGACTACTCTCTCTCCATACATCCACGCATCATTCATCTACTCTCCTCCGCCGATTCACGGTGCTGTAGAGCACGGCAGCGATAGCCAGTGCTAGCCCAACGAGCGCGAGACTTGACGAAGCGTCGAGTGCGGCAGTGTCAATGAGCGCCATCGGTATATCTTGACGGTGTGTGATGCAGCGAGCGAATGCAAGAGTGAAGAGACTCGACGGTCAGAGTGCAAGACGTGAGCGAGCTGGACGTACTACTGCGCGCATCCGTCCATGCGATCCGAGCAAGCGAGTTGCTCAGTGCATCCAAGGGAGTGGACCCAAGGGATACGAAAACACGTATTCAAAACACATTCGAGAGTTGACGCGCTCTCGCACACGCAGCAGCGCCTCTCGATCACGCGCATGGACACTTGCGCTTCGTCACGCGCGCAAGCAGCGGTGCCTTCATTGGGAGCGTGAGCGAGATGCCGTACGCGACGCGCTCCGGGTCGTCGATGTGGAACACGAAGCGCTGGAGCAGCGTCGCGAGCACGATCTTGAGCTCCATCATCGCGAGGTGTTTGCCGAGACACCGGCGCGGCCCAGCGTGGAACGAGAGGAACTTGTATGGCGATTCGGTTCGGACGCTCTGCGTTGCAGGGTCGATCCAGCGCATTGGGTCAAACATCTTTGCATCTGGTCCCCAGACGTGAGTCATGCGGCCGAGCGCATACGACGGGAACACGGCGTGTGTCCCGCTCGGGACAAACGTGCCGTCAGCGAGTACTGCGTCTTGGACCGCGATCTTGAAGTTGAACGGCACTGGCGGGTACAGCCGCAGCGTCTCATGCAAGACCGCGTCGAGGTACACGAGCGACTGGACTTGCTCCATGTCAGGGACGCGCTGCGTCTCGCCAAAGTGCATCGTGAGCTCCTCGACGACTTTGGCTTCGACGTCCGGGTGCTGGCTCAAGCACAAGAAGAACCAGCTCATGGTCTGTGCCGTGGTGTCGCGACCAGCGAGGAGGAACCCCACGACAATGTCGCGCAGGAACTTCGCGTCGACTTCGAGCGGGCTCGCTTGACCTGGCGCTTGCACAGCGCTGTCGAGGAACAGCGACACGAGGTTTTGCTTCCCGGGAGGAGTGCTCGCGGTCTCTTGGCCGCGCTGCGGGTCTCCAGATGCCATGGCGGTCGTTGCCGTGGTCGTGGTCGTTGCTTGTTGCACTCGCTGCCGCTGCTCCAACGAGTCGTTGATGATAGTGTACACGACGCTGTCAATCACAGGCATGTCTGCGAGGAGCATGCCCTCTGCGCCGACGCCGAACCAACGCTGCAGCCGCCAAAACCAGCGCGGACGGCCCATGCGCAGTCGAGTCACGTGCTGCGCGCGGTCGAGTGCGGCTTGGAACGGGTGCACAGCGCCGTCGCGACCGCAGTCCAAATCGACGCCAAAGCCGATCGAGCAGAACGTCGTCATCGTGAACTTGTTCAGGAGCTGGTTGAGATCCACTCGACCGTGCTCATGCGCGACGCGGTCGAGCATGGCGCACAGCGTCACTGTATGGTGCTGCACTGCAAGCGCCATCGAGTCTCGGAGCTCGCGCATCGTAAACAGCCGACTCGCGGTCTTGCGCTGCATGACCCACATATCACCATCGACTGCAAACACGCCGTCGCCGACGAGGTCGTGCAGGATCTCGCGCAAGTGCGGCCCTTTCTCAAAGTGCCAGAACTGCGTCTTCAGGATGTCTTCGATCGCGCGCGGGTCGCTAAAGACGATCGCAGGCGCACTCCCGAGCACCGAGTACGCCCACGGGCGACCGTGAAAGCGCTCGCACTGCGCCAAGAGCCAGTCGTGGATCTGACTTTCGTGGCGCATCACGTCGAGCGTGTTCTTGAGCACTGGCAGCGTCGTAGGTGGCGTCTCGAGCCGCGGGTGCGATGCGCGATGCTTCCTGGTCGCTTGAAAGTGGTGTAGAATCGCGAGCAGAGCTGCGAGACCAGCGAATGCTGCAACGAGCACGAGTATCGGCTGGAGCTCGAACGAGCTAGTGAACACCGAGAGCTCGATCTTGAGCATACGGACAACGAGGCTTGCAAGTGCGTTGCGCGAGTTCAATGGAGGACTGACGTCTCGCTGACGAGTAGCTTCCTGGTAGCTTCAGGCTTTAGGATGGACGACGTCAGACCGACGTAGTGACAGTTGCTGACAAGTGCGACTATCACACACTTTCATACAAGGACACAGAGATATGGTGGAGCGAGGACATCGCTGCTGCTGAGAGCCATCGAGCAGCTCACAACGTCATCAGCGGCAGCTCAGAGTATCCGCTCGCTTCCTCGACCGCACGGGACGCTTCCGCTGCTGGGCAACACACTCCAGGCAGCGCAGCACGTCCATCGGATCCACGACTGGTTCTTCGACCAGAGCGAAGCGCAGAGCGCGAATGGCCATGGCGCGTTCTACCTCGCGATGCTCGGCGCGCCGCACCAAGTCGTCATTGCGACGACGTTGCCTGTGGCACGAGCTCGATGCGGTACTTGCTCAAGAGACTCGCGACGACGATGCGCATCTCGGTGAGCGCCATGTTCATGCCAAGACACGCGCGCGGACCGCTGTGGAACGACGTGAACTCGAACGGCGAGAACGACCGGAGCTTGCCCGTGTCGGCGTCGATCCAGCGCCCGGGCTTGAACTCCTGTGCGTCCGAGCCCCAGACGCTTGTGAGCCGCGCCATCGTGTAGCTCGCGGAGACGACGCGCCAGCCTGCGCCAATGAACGTCCCGTCGTGGAGCACGACGTCGCGGTTCGCTTGCTTGATGTTCATCGGCACGGGCGGGTACAGCCGCGTCGTCTCGCGCAGCGCTGCTTCGAGGTACACGAGCTTCTGTGAAGCGTCCATGCCGAGCGCCGCGACGTCGCCGCGCACGAGCTCCGGCGCTTGTGTGCGCAGCTCGTCTCGGATCTTGTCTTCGACGTGCGGGTGCAAGCTCAAGAGATGGAAGAACCAGCTCATGGTCACAGCTGTCGAGTCGCGTCCTGCGACGAGGATGCTCACGACGAGGTCTCGCAGCGCGACCGAGTCGACAGCCGAGCCACTGCTACGTCCGCTGCTGCCGGCGACAAAGAGCGAGACGAGGTCGCGCTGACGCGGCGACTTGCCACGTGCCATCGACTGCGCAATGATCTCGTAGATCGTGTCGTCGATCACGCGCACGCACTGCTTCAGCTCGCGCTCGTAGCCAATGTTGAGCCACCGGAGCGACTGCCAGAGCCAGCGCGGGCGGAAGAACCGGTGGAGGAGAATGTGCTCAGCGCGGTCGAACGCCGCTTGGAACGGATGGTCTGTTGGCGACGCGAGGATGTCCATGCGCACGCCGAGCGCAAACGCGACGAACGTCTCGGTCGAGAAGCGAAAGAAGAGCTTTGCGAGGTCGATCGACTCGTCAGTGGCTGCCGCCGCGTCCAGAATCGTGTACAGCGCGTCGAGACTCGTGTGGACGCTCTCTGTGAGCGACTCGCGCAGCGCGCGGTGCGTGAACAAGTGGCTCACGACCTTGCGCTGATGGCGCCACGCTGCGCCGTCGACTGCAAAGATGCCGTCCCCGAGCACGTCGCGCATGATCGCGCTGTACTCGGGTCCTTTGTCGAAGCTAGCAAAGTGCGTCTTGTTCACGTCTTCAAACAGTGCAGGCGTCGCAATGACGACTTGGTGCGGCGCGCCGAGCATCGCGAGGTAGAACGCGCCATGGCCATTCGCGCTCTGCGCTTCGCTCTGGTCGAAGAACCAGTCGTGGATCCGATGGACGTGCTGCGCTGCCTGGAGTGTGTTGCCCAGCAGCGGAAGCGTCCCGTGCGGTCGAGGAAGCGAGCGGATACTCTGAGCTGCCGCTGATGACGTTGTGAGCTGCTCGATGGCTCTCAGCAGCAGCGATGTCCTCGCTCCACCATATCTCTGTGTCCTTGTATGAAAGTGTGTGATAGTCGCACTTGTCAGCAACTGTCACTACGTCGGTCTGACGTCGTCCATCCTAAAGCCTGAAGCTACCAGGAAGCTACTCGTCAGCGAGACGTCAGTCCTCCATTGAACTCGCGCAACGCACTTGCAAGCCTCGTTGTCCGTATGCTCAAGATCGAGCTCTCGGTGTTCACTAGCTCGTTCGAGCTCCAGCCGATACTCGTGCTCGTTGCAGCATTCGCTGGTCTCGCAGCTCTGCTCGCGATTCTACACCACTTTCAAGCGACCAGGAAGCATCGCGCATCGCACCCGCGGCTCGAGACGCCACCTACGACGCTGCCAGTGCTCAAGAACACGCTCGACGTGATGCGCCACGAAAGTCAGATCCACGACTGGCTCTTGGCGCAGTGCGAGCGCTTTCACGGTCGCCCGTGGGCGTACTCGGTGCTCGGGAGTGCGCCTGCGATCGTCTTTAGCGACCCGCGCGCGATCGAAGACATCCTGAAGACGCAGTTCTGGCACTTTGAGAAAGGGCCGCACTTGCGCGAGATCCTGCACGACCTCGTCGGCGACGGCGTGTTTGCAGTCGATGGTGATATGTGGGTCATGCAGCGCAAGACCGCGAGTCGGCTGTTTACGATGCGCGAGCTCCGAGACTCGATGGCGCTTGCAGTGCAGCACCATACAGTGACGCTGTGCGCCATGCTCGACCGCGTCGCGCATGAGCACGGTCGAGTGGATCTCAACCAGCTCCTGAACAAGTTCACGATGACGACGTTCTGCTCGATCGGCTTTGGCGTCGATTTGGACTGCGGTCGCGACGGCGCTGTGCACCCGTTCCAAGCCGCACTCGACCGCGCGCAGCACGTGACTCGACTGCGCATGGGCCGTCCGCGCTGGTTTTGGCGGCTGCAGCGTTGGTTCGGCGTCGGCGCAGAGGGCATGCTCCTCGCAGACATGCCTGTGATTGACAGCGTCGTGTACACTATCATCAACGACTCGTTGGAGCAGCGGCAGCGAGTGCAACAAGCAACGACCACGACCACGGCAACGACCGCCATGGCATCTGGAGACCCGCAGCGCGGCCAAGAGACCGCGAGCACTCCTCCCGGGAAGCAAAACCTCGTGTCGCTGTTCCTCGACAGCGCTGTGCAAGCGCCAGGTCAAGCGAGCCCGCTCGAAGTCGACGCGAAGTTCCTGCGCGACATTGTCGTGGGGTTCCTCCTCGCTGGTCGCGACACCACGGCACAGACCATGAGCTGGTTCTTCTTGTGCTTGAGCCAGCACCCGGACGTCGAAGCCAAAGTCGTCGAGGAGCTCACGATGCACTTTGGCGAGACGCAGCGCGTCCCTGACATGGAGCAAGTCCAGTCGCTCGTGTACCTCGACGCGGTCTTGCATGAGACGCTGCGGCTGTACCCGCCAGTGCCGTTCAACTTCAAGATCGCGGTCCAAGACGCAGTACTCGCTGACGGCACGTTTGTCCCGAGCGGGACACACGCCGTGTTCCCGTCGTATGCGCTCGGCCGCATGACTCACGTCTGGGGACCAGATGCAAAGATGTTTGACCCAATGCGCTGGATCGACCCTGCAACGCAGAGCGTCCGAACCGAATCGCCATACAAGTTCCTCTCGTTCCACGCTGGGCCGCGCCGGTGTCTCGGCAAACACCTCGCGATGATGGAGCTCAAGATCGTGCTCGCGACGCTGCTCCAGCGCTTCGTGTTCCACATCGACGACCCGGAGCGCGTCGCGTACGGCATCTCGCTCACGCTCCCAATGAAGGCACCGCTGCTTGCGCGCGTGACGAAGCGCAAGTGTCCATGCGCGTGATCGAGAGGCGCTGCTGCGTGTGCGAGAGCGCGTCAACTCTCGAATGTGTTTTGAATACGTGTTTTCGTATCCCTTGGGTCCACTCCCTTGGATGCACTGAGCAACTCGCTTGCTCGGATCGCATGGACGGATGCGCGCAGTAGTACGTCCAGCTCGCTCACGTCTTGCACTCTGACCGTCGAGTCTCTTCACTCTTGCATTCGCTCGCTGCATCACACACCGTCAAGATATACCGATGGCGCTCATTGACACTGCCGCACTCGACGCTTCGTCAAGTCTCGCGCTCGTTGGGCTAGCACTGGCTATCGCTGCCGTGCTCTACAGCGTCATCGAGCAGCTCACAACGTCATCAGCGGCAGCTCAGAGTATCCGCTCGCTTCCTCGACCGCACGGGACGCTTCCGCTGCTGGGCAACACACTCCAGGCAGCGCAGCACGTCCATCGGATCCACGACTGGTTCTTCGACCAGAGCGAAGCGCAGAGCGCGAATGGCCATGGCGCGTTCTACCTCGCGATGCTCGGCGCGCCGCACCAAGTCGTCATTGCGACGCCTGCACTGTTTGAAGACGTGAACAAGACGCACTTTGCTAGCTTCGACAAAGGACCCGAGTACAGCGCGATCATGCGCGACGTGCTCGGGGACGGCATCTTTGCAGTCGACGGCGCAGCGTGGCGCCATCAGCGCAAGGTCGTGAGCCACTTGTTCACGCACCGCGCGCTGCGCGAGTCGCTCACAGAGAGCGTCCACACGAGTCTCGACGCGCTGTACACGATTCTGGACGCGGCGGCAGCCACTGACGAGTCGATCGACCTCGCAAAGCTCTTCTTTCGCTTCTCGACCGAGACGTTCGTCGCGTTTGCGCTCGGCGTGCGCATGGACATCCTCGCGTCGCCAACAGACCATCCGTTCCAAGCGGCGTTCGACCGCGCTGAGCACATTCTCCTCCACCGGTTCTTCCGCCCGCGCTGGCTCTGGCAGTCGCTCCGGTGGCTCAACATTGGCTACGAGCGCGAGCTGAAGCAGTGCGTGCGCGTGATCGACGACACGATCTACGAGATCATTGCGCAGTCGATGGCACGTGGCAAGTCGCCGCGTCAGCGCGACCTCGTCTCGCTCTTTGTCGCCGGCAGCAGCGGACGTAGCAGTGGCTCGGCTGTCGACTCGGTCGCGCTGCGAGACCTCGTCGTGAGCATCCTCGTCGCAGGACGCGACTCGACAGCTGTGACCATGAGCTGGTTCTTCCATCTCTTGAGCTTGCACCCGCACGTCGAAGACAAGATCCGAGACGAGCTGCGCACACAAGCGCCGGAGCTCGTGCGCGGCGACGTCGCGGCGCTCGGCATGGACGCTTCACAGAAGCTCGTGTACCTCGAAGCAGCGCTGCGCGAGACGACGCGGCTGTACCCGCCCGTGCCGATGAACATCAAGCAAGCGAACCGCGACGTCGTGCTCCACGACGGGACGTTCATTGGCGCAGGCTGGCGCGTCGTCTCCGCGAGCTACACGATGGCGCGGCTCACAAGCGTCTGGGGCTCGGACGCACAGGAGTTCAAGCCCGGGCGCTGGATCGACGCCGACACGGGCAAGCTCCGGTCGTTCTCGCCGTTCGAGTTCACGTCGTTCCACAGCGGTCCGCGCGCGTGTCTTGGCATGAACATGGCGCTCACCGAGATGCGCATCGTCGTCGCGAGTCTCTTGAGCAAGTACCGCATCGAGCTCGTGCCACAGGCGACGCCGCGGACGTACGCGTTCGCGTTGCTGCTGTCGATGGATGGCCCGCTGCTCGCAACGCTCGCGCCGACAGAGGCAGCAGCACCAGAGCCGCTCGTTGAGCCGTGAAGCGTCGTCGAGGTGGATCGGAGTGTCTTCGGATCGCTGGGAATCACGAGGTCCACGCACTGGCTCTTTCTGATTCTGAAGTGTCGATACATCGTCGTGATTTTACGAGCGACATATCTTGATCTTTGTATGGAGCGAAAACCACGAGCGTAAACTTGACATACGTCAGCGGCGGTCACAGCGATCGCATGCTGCTCTCATGCGATCATGGCCACTCGCAGCGCACTCGCAATCCGGCGGTCAAGCGCGCACTCGAGCTCACACGCAGACACACGTCGACGCTTCACGCCTCACGCAGACACTCGCCGCGTCCGCAACGCTCACATACAGATCCATACACAGCAAGATGATCGTGACTGCTCCGACAACGTGGCTGCAGTCCGCTGCAGGGCTCGCGCTGCTGCTCGCACTCGTGGGCGGCGCGCAGTGGCTCTACGAGTTCGCGACGCGCCCGGAAGCGATGAAGCGCGCCCGGCCGCGCGTGTGGCCGCAAGGCACGCTGCCGATCTTCAACACGACGTTCCTCTCGGCGATCAACGTGCACCGCGTCTACGACTGGCTCCTGGAGCTCAGCGAGCACTTTCACGGCGAGTCGTACTGGACCGGCCTCGTCGGTGGCCCGGCTGCTGTCGTTGTGAGCACGCCGGAGCTGTTCGAAGACGTGCTCAAGACGCACTTTGAGTCGTTCGACAAGGGTCCAGGCATGACCGAGAAGATGCAAGACCTCCTTGGCAACGGTATCTTTGCAGCCGACGGCGCCAAGTGGCTCCACCAGCGCAAGACTGGGAGCAACCTCTTCTCGCTCCGGTCGCTGCGCGAGTCAATGACCGAGAGCGTCCAGAAGCACGCGGGGATGTTCAACGCGATCCTGCAGCGGTCGTCAGAGAACCCAGCGCGCAAGCCACTGGATCTCTTCAGTCTGCTCAACCGATTCACGATGGAGGCGTTCGCTGAGATCGCGTTCGGCGTCCAACTCGGCGGTCTCGAGTCGGACACTGAGCCGCCATTCCAAGCCGCGTTCGACAATGCGCAGCGCGTCTTGGGCTACCGGTTCTTGCGTCCAGCGTGGCTCTGGAAGACGCAGCGCGCACTGAACATAGGCGCCGAGGGCGAGCTGAAGGAGAGCATCCGCGTGATCGACGAGACTGTGCTCGGTATCGTCTCGCACTCGCTCGCGAACCGCCAGCAACAGACACACGCGAGCACACAAGGCGGCGACAAGAAGCGCGACATCGTGTCGCTCTTCCTCGACCACGTGAGCCACGACGGCGGCGACACGAGCGAGGCGTTCGACCCCAAGTTCTTGCGCGACATTGTCGTCAACTTCCTCATCGCAGGCCGCGACACCACGGCGCAGGCGCTCAGCTGGTTCTTCTACAGCTTGAGCCAGCACCCGCGCGTGGACGCCAAGATTCGCGAAGAGATTGCCGAGAAGCTCCCCGAGCTGCTCAGCGGCGAGCTCGCGACGCCGTCGATGGAGCAAGCGCAGCAGCTCGTGTACCTTGAAGCCGCGCTGCGCGAGACGCTGCGTCTGTACCCGTCTGTGCCAGCAAACATGCGATGCGCAAACAAGGACGTGCTGCTGAGCGACGGCACGTTCGTGCGCAAGGGCGAGAGCGTCGTGATTTCGTCGTACTTGCTCGGCCGCATGACGAGCGTCTGGGGTCCGGACGCAAAGGAGTTCAAGCCCGAGCGCTGGATCGACGCGGCGACTGGCAAGCTCATCACAGTCTCGGCGTTCCAGTTCAACTCGTTCCACGGCGGTCCGCGCATGTGCCTCGGCATGAACCTCGCGATGATGGAGATGAGCATCACAGCCGCAATGGTCCTGAGCAAGTTCCGTCTCGAGCTCGCGCCAGGACAGAGCGTCACGTACGACTTTAGCCTCACGCACCCGATCAAGGGCGAGCTGCTCATGCACGTCGTGCCGCGAACGAGCGCGTAAGGTCTTTGTCGTTGACTCGAGTGCGTTCGTGAGAGAGAGAGAGAGTTCCTCGCAATAGACGAGGTTGTTAGAGAAAGCTGTTGCTGCACATGCGTATCGATCACTGTCGCTCGTATGAGGATCGCGTGTGCTGTACAGAGTGACGACTGCGGCTCTGTATGCCGTGCGTGAAGCTCTGATGACCACCAGACGAGCGATGAGGACTCGATCGTGAATTGTCGAGATGGATACAAAATGTCCTTCGCGATCTTAGAAGGAGAGTATAGTGAAACCAAATGAATTGCACTTGCAGAGCCAGTTTCTGTTTCGTTCGGAAAACCCAGAAAGGGCAGCGAGGTGCAATCCGGTGACCGATTTGTGTTTTTAGTATTGGCCACTTGAGCGCATTGCCGCATTGACGAGGCAAGTAGCAGGACAACAGCGACAGCGGCATGGGACTGCTACGCGGATGTGCGCGGCGGCGGCGCGAGCGCCACGAGACAAAGGCGCTCGAAGACAAGTACGAGCTGCTTGAGGTGCTCGGCACCGGCAAGACCGGACAGGTCTTTCGCGCGCGTCATCGGCAGTCGCACACTGAGGTCGCAGTCAAGATCGTGCGCACGGCATACCTCGACACACCAGCGCGGCAGCACGCACTGCAGAGCGAGATTGCGATCCTCCGAAGCGTCAAGCACCCGGCAGTGCTCAAGCTCTTTGATGTCTTTGAGGACGGCGACAAGTACGCGATCGTGACCGAGCGCGCTTGCGGCGGCGAGCTCATGCCTGCAATTTGCAGCGCCGACGCGCCGCGACTGCGCGAGTGCGACGTCATCGCAGTCGTGCGCGAACTCCTGAGCGTGCTCGCGTACTTGCACGCACGCGGCATCACGCACCGTGACGTCAAGATGGAAAACATCTTGTGCAAAGCACCAGCAGACCGCGCGCTCGCAGACGCAGGCGTGCTGCTCATTGACTTTGGACTCGCGCACCGCGGCGCCGAGCGCATGAGCGGCATGAACGGGACGTGCCACTACATGGCGCCCGAGATGTTTGGCCGCGCGAGCGAGTACGGCTGTGAGATCGACGTGTGGGCGCTCGGCGTCGTGACGTACGTGCTGCTCTTCGGGTGCCTCCCGTTCGACGCCAAGTTCCTCTCGCAGGTCGAAGACAAGATCGCCGCGCGCGACTTGAGCTTCCCGACCGACCTCGCGCCGCTCGTGTCGCCGCAAGCGACCAAGTTCATCGAGTACTTGCTCGTTGTGAACCCGCGCGAGCGGCCGCCAGCGTCCATGGCGCTGCTCCACCCGTGGCTGCACCAAGACAGCGCGAGCACGGACCGACCGTTCAGCGACTACCACATGACACAGCTCCGTCGGTTTGTCAATGACAAGCACGCTGCGCCGTAATGACAAGTGTTCTCGATCGTATACAAACTCTCCGTGTAAGCATTCTCCCTGTCGCCTCTTGTGTCGATCCACGCGCTAAAAGACGTGAATGACGGTGTAGAGCACGAGTCCTGTCGCTGTCATGAGCACCGGTGCATCCATCGTGTGCGGCGCTGTAGCTTCAGCGTACGCGACGACGAACGGGAGCACGAGCATCGTGACCCAGAGCTGGAGCGGCGTCTCAAAGTCCGCGTACTGGAGCGCAGGGAAGACCATACCAGAGAGGAACACACAGGCGCTGCCCTCGAAGCTCCGCGTGTACTTGCGCCGCGAGAAGCACGTGCTCGTCGAGTACTTGTGCTTCCCAAACGCAATGCCAACTGGCTCGGCGAGGCCGTCGCCGATGCTCGTGACGAAGATGAGGATGAAGACCAAGTCGCTCTGCGTCGTGCGCGCAAAGAGCCAGCGGAAGAAGAGCAGGACAAAGAGACCGGGGAAGACGTTGCCAGCGACGATCCACTTGAGCGTGTGCGGCCGGTCCTCTGGTCGGTCGAGCGAGTTGAACTGGAGCATGAACAGCGTCGCGCGCTCGCGCACGGGCTTGATGAGCACGAGGAAGCCGAGGAGCGTGACAAAGTCGCCCCACGCGAGCTCGAGCGCGCCGTTGCACGCGCACGACGCGTCCGGCTTGACGAGCAGCGGGATCAAGTACGCTGCGAGGAGCTGGAACTTGCGCGTGTAGTTGACTTTGAACGCCGAGCCGCGCTCCGTGATGACGTACCCAGCGTCGTCGACGATGCAGAAGAAGCGACAGACAATGCCGCCGAGCGTCGACACGGCCATCATTGCCACGAGCTTCGGGACGAGGAAGAACCAGAACATGCCGTTGCGCCAGAGCTCGGGCTTGACGAGCGTCGTGATCACGATCAAGGCTGTTGCAAACACCGCCATGCCGAGCAAGAAGACAAAGTCGAATGTGCGCGTCCAGCGCGTGTCGTAGCGACCAGCGACTTGACCGGCGTAGATGAGGTCGTTCGAGTCACCGTCGTACGCGTAGCCACTTGGCTGGTCGTCCGAGCCGATCGTGCCGTACGTCGGCACTTGCTTGGGCAAGCGGAACTTGGGACCGCCTTTCGGGCGCCAGAGCACGCGCAAGAGGAAGAGCAGCACAACGAGCGAGCCGAGCGGGAGACCGATGAGCAGCGAGTAGTCGCTCGAGCTCAGGTGGTCGGACCAGAGCACCGGCGACGATGCTGGAGCAGCCGTAGTAGTTGCATTCGCACTCGCTGTGCGCAGCGCAGGCGCCATGGACGACGACGTGGGTGACGACGGGAGCTCCATCATGTGGCGCCCGTCGGTCGGTCTTGAGTCTTGAGTGTGAATGGTGTTGGATCTTTCACAGTCTCTTCCAAAAATCAGTGACTTTCACAAGAGTGACATGAGTGACATCTACTCCCTGCATTTCATCACTATCACAATTCCAAAAAGCAACCAACATGCATGCATTCTTGAATCAAAGTGTCCACTATGAGTGGACACACTATGGCTTGACTGCGTAGAGCTTTGCGAGCTGCGTGCGCTGCTCCTCTGGCACTGCTTTCGCGCTCTCGTTGAGCACAAACACGTGGAGCTTGACGTCGTCGAGGAGCTTCCGGTCGAGGTTGATCGCAGCGGTGCCGGCTTTTGCAGCAAACACGACGTGGTTGAGCTTCAGGTCGACGTACGGATAGAATGACGTGTCCTCGGCGATGAGCGTCGGGACTTTGCCGCTCTTGAAGTCTTTCAGCACCTCTGCGTTCGCGTCCTCGAAGCGGTCCATCGGCGTCTTGAGGATCGCAATGTTCTTGTACACCATCGAGTTCGCTTTCACGGACCGAATGCCAACGCGGCTCTTGCCTTTCACGAGCTCCTGCTTCACGTTGAGCTTGTTCTTCAAGCCCTTGCGCAGCGACGGCGCGTCTACGAGCAGCAGCACTTTGGCTTTCTGGCGTCCGTCGGCTTTGCGGATCTGTTGGTACCGCGCTGCTGCTTTCGCGACGCAGTCGTCGAGCGACGAGCAGTACTGCAGCGGGTGCTTCACAGCGTTCTCATCGTCGTACTCTTCCGGGTCAGACTGCGCCTCGTCGTCTTCGTCGTCGCTATCGCTATCAGAGGACGCGTTCGCAGCAGCAATGTCGTTGTCGTCGTCACTGTCGTCTGGCTCGGCGGCAACGACATCAAAGCCATCGTCGTCGTCTTCGTCGTCCTCATCGTCGTCCTTGTCGTTGGTCTTACGCGCCTGTGGAACGTGCGCAGTCTTCTGGCGCTTGCGCTGCTGCTTCGCTTGGCTGCTCACTGCGCGCACGAGCTCGGCTGCGCTCGGCTTTTTCCATCGCGGGTCGCGCTGGCTCGGCGGCTGGAAGAGCCGACCCGAGTCATCGTCGTGCGTCATGCCCGCTTCCATGCGGCGCTTGCGCGTCTTCTTGCGCGTCACGAGCGTCTTCATCTTCTTTTGCTTGAAGCTGCTCGACATGGTGGCTCCTCTGTGTTGGACGTCGTCACGCAGCGAGCCGATGCGCTGTCGAGTGTCGAGTGTCGTCGTCGCCTGGCGCTCCAGTGCAGGTGCCAAGTCACACTGACGCTTGTTGCGCTGCTCCAATGAAACGGTGTATTCACGTGGACCACACACTGTACATTCCCTCTCGAAATCGATCGATTTGAATCCACCTTGAAGATCACAACTGTTCTCACAGTCGAAAAGACACCAAGATGACTCTCGATGTCGATGCGCTCCCGCTGCCGGCGCTCCTGCTCGTGCTGCGCTTCGCGCTCGAGCGCTTCAGCGACGACATGACTACGCGCAACACGAGCGTCTGTGCACCTGTGCTGCAGCAACTCGCAACCGTCAGTCAGTCGTGGCAAGCTGCCATGTCTGCTGTGCTCGACGCACGCTGTCGCTCGGCACGCACGTTCACGCTCGCGAGCTTTGATACAGCACGTAGCTACAGCACGTCGTACACATCAAACAGCGCAGTTCAGTTGCAGAGTGGAGTTGCTACAGACCGTCAAAGCAAGGTCAGCGAAGCTCGACCAGCGCGATCGCCAGCACCGTCGTCTCGCATCGCACGCTCTGTCGCGAGCTTCTTCTCGTCGATCATAAGCAAAGCCCACGCACAGCACGCGTTCCCGTGGGAAGACCATGACAGCGACACTAATGACGGCAGCAGTAGCCGCACAACGACGACTGCGTCTGTAGCTCCGAACGCGTCGCTGGCGCCAACACCTGAAAGCATCGACCAAGCGCTCAAGCAGCATGTCCTCAGCGAGATCGAGCGCGTTCGAGCCGAACTCGCCGCAATGGGCAACGGCAGCGACTCGCACAAGCTCCAGGAGCTCCGGTTGTGCGAGTTAGACGCTGACAGCCCCTCCAAAAGCAGCTTGGAAGCACGCGCAGAGCAGCTGCAGGCGTGGGACGCGCTCGAGCGCGCGTGGGATAGCGTCTTCAGCCGATGCGAGAACCTCCAGCGCCTCGACCTCTCGCGTCTCTTGCTCTTGTCGCCGCACCTTCCAGCGATTCTCCTCAGTGCTTCAACGCACTGCAAGCGTCTGAAGGCGCTCATCCTGCCGCAGCAAGAGTGCGTTGGCTACCAGCGCCGGAACGTCCAGCCAGTCTTTGACGCGCTCTACGCTGCGCTTGACCGGTTGAGCTCAAGACCCAAAGAGGACGCGGCCAGCAGCGCATCGTCCACACTGTTGCAGCGCCGATGCGAGCGTGGACTCTCTCGTCTCGTCATGCCCAAGCTCTTTGCGTACGAGTTCTACGACGAGCACATGTTTGTGATCGCCCGTGCGTGCGACGCGCTCGAGCACGTCGACGGTCTTCGCCTCGCACCGATCTTCCAAGCGCGCGGACTCTCGCACCACGCCGTTCTGCAGTCGTGGCTCCACGCTTGGGCCCACTTTTGCCGCGCGTGCACGCACTTGCGCGCGTGGAACTGGTTCGAGATCCCGTTCGTCGACGCGTTCTTCCGCGTCTTTGCCGCTGAGCCCAAGCGCGCGCTCCGGACGCTCACGCTCCCAGGCAACACGACGCTCTGGAAGCGCGACTACGTCTACGCCGCGCACCAGGACGAAGCCACAGAGCCCGCCGACTGCCGCTGTACGCCCGATGGCATGCACGCGCTCGTGCGCGCGTGTCCGAACCTCACAACGCTCAAAGTGCTCTTCTCCGACCGCCACTTACTCTTTGGGAGCGCCGACGCGTTCTTGATCGGCGACGCGTTCCTCGCCCAAGTCGTCCAGACGTGTCCGCGGATCGAAACGCTGCGCCTGACAGAGGTCGAGGCGCGCCACGGCGTCGAAGTCACGAACGCGATCACGCCGGACGGCGTCGCAGCGCTTGCGAGTCTCGAGCACTTGCAGTTGGTTGAGCTCAGCGGCGTCGCACTGAGCGCGAGTGCGCTCTTTGCACTTGCGACGCAGCGCCATGCAAACGACAGCAATCGCCCACGACGGCGCGTGCGCGCTACTGTTGGCGTTCGCGGCATCCGGAAGAGCGAGATTGCAAGCGTGTACAACCAGATCTTGACGGAGCTGCTCGAGCGACTGGTCGAGACTGAGCGCGAGATGCTACCGACGTTTGTCCTCGAGCTGCGCATTGACACGGCGAACCACCAGCTGCCGGTGCAGTGGTCAGTGCACTATCGCCGCAAGTGGCTCGCACTCAAGCAAGCGCTTGGAGCGACGTATGGTAGTGACGATCACCAGCTCCGCTTGTCGCTCGACCTCGTGCGCGCTGTTGCAACGATCAGCACTTCATAGTTTGGCTTGGAAACTTGACACTCAATGTGCCACTTTCATACCCCACTGCGGTGCGTCTTCACTCAAGTCGCAGTCGCGCACTGAGCCACCGCGGTCGTACCGAGAGCGCAGCTCGCTGGCATTGAGAGAGTCGTCCGTCATGCTCGTGAGTCGTGTGGTAACTTGGTGCGTGTGTGTCTGAGTGTGAAGGAGCGAGCGTTGTGTGGAGGAAGGTGCGTTGTTGGGAAGCGATGCGCCCAGCGTTCGAGCCACTGTGCTGCTTGCACGCACCCGAGACGCTCTCGGGTGTCACTGAGCCATTTGCTGTTGTAGCAGGACGGACGACGTCTTGTGTGGAGCAGTGGTGGTTTCGAAAGGACGCGTCGCTTCGAGTCTGTGCTGCTCCACACTCGATCGTCTGGAACAGCGTGTAGGTCCAGCCGTTTGTTTGCAGCCTTGTTGAAGCTGAAGCAGGTGAACGGATGTGGCGCAGCGATGACTATGGCGACGACGAGGAGCAGGACGAGCGGCTCTCGTGGCGGAGCTTCGACACGACGCTCGGCACAGACGCTGCGTTGAGCGAGACTGCGAGCGGTGCGTGTTTTGGCATGGCTTTGATGGTGTCACTCACTCTTGCT
The DNA here is from genome assembly GCA_003730235.1 of Pythium guiyangense. Classification (NCBI taxonomy): domain Eukaryota; phylum Oomycota; class Peronosporomycetes; order Pythiales; family Pythiaceae; genus Pythium; species Pythium guiyangense. Next base: position 469,944 of record QXDM01000041.1, on the reverse strand, counting down.
GCAACAGCTGACAAGTTCACATCGTCGACTCGTTCTCACTTCGTAGATGCATCGGATGGAGACGACTTGGCCGAGCTCATCGATCGCAGTCGCACCGACACGTTGCGTCTGAGTAAACGAGTGCACGGCAGCTGGGCGTCCGTCTCGCCTTCAGATGCACATGCGCTGGACGCGAGTCTATCGCTGCAGCACAACGCTGAGAGCTGGTTCACATCAACCTCATCATCATCGACATCGACACCACAGACGCTGCAGCGACTCCATACGAATGAACAACAAGACAGCGCGCCGGCGATCACACTGCGCGTCGACCGAGCCCGTGCACGCGAACCTCCAGTGCAGCTGACAGAGCTGCCATCGACGTCCGAGATGGTGAGCATCATCGACAGCGACAGCATTCGCTCTTCTCAAGACCACACGCCTTCTACGATGGTGCAAGAGGCACTCAAGACATCGTACCAGGTCGCACCAACCCGTGACAGTGCAGCGGAGCAGTTGTTCAAGTGGTCGAGTCAACTCGTTCCTTGGACGAACAACGACTGTGTCGATCGCCTCGATACTCGCAAGCGTCCACAGCAGCAGCAGCAGCGTCTCGACATGCACTCGCTCTTCCCAAATGAACTTGTGAACCAAGCCACTGATGTCTCGAACCACAACCAGTTCGTTGGTACTGCGCACTCCGAGTCGAGTCCTCCACACTGGCAGCCACATGCACTTGTCGAGCGCCAAGAGCAGCGCATGACGCTCAGTCAGTTACTCGCAGCGCAGCCGCACAAGTCGCCCCCAATGCCACTCCATTGCACTCCAGTCGCACCGCCACCAGAGCACTCTCGACCAACTGAGCATGATCGCCACCGACAAGCAGACCATGAGCTCCAGGACCGACTCATCCAGCAACTCGAAGCTGAGCTCAATGGCCAAGCGACGCAGGTCTGTCGCTGCGCATTCGTAGGTGCTAGACACATCAGACTGAGTCTATGTTCGTTGTTGCTGGCAGCTCCGTCTCGCAGTCGCAGACGCCTCCACGAGGCGCGAACAGTGCGCAGAGCTCAGCGCTCATGTCCAGCGTCTCGAGAGCGCGCTCGCAGCGCACGAGCAGCGCGATAGCGACGTGCAACAAGCGCTCGCGCAGAAGACCGCGGAGGTTGCGCAGCTGCAGACGCGCTGTCTCGTGCTCCAGGACGCGAACGAGCGCTTCCAGGAGCAAGCAGCGCGCGCGAGTGACGAGAAAGAGCGCGTGCAGCGCGACTACTTGCAAGTCGTCGTGGACCTCGGGAAGGCGCAGACGCAGCTCAACGCCATGTCGAGAGACGCGAGTGCGAGCGCTGCGAACGAGCGCTTGACACGCGACAACGAGCAGCTGCAGCGTGAGAACGACGCGTTGCTGCAGCAGATCAAAGCGCTCGAGGTGCGTTGGCGCTTCTTGCTTTGGTAGAGCGAGCAGTGCGTCTCACACAACACTTTGTTGGTACGACGCAGCGGAGCGCTGGTGGCGTGTCGAAGGCAACACACCACACAGTCGCCACGATGCAGCAACACAGCGACAGGCTTCGATCTCAGACGCCTGCGTCGCTGCACGCACACCATCAACCGCCGATGCCTCCGCCAGCACCAGCGAGAGTCTCTCCGTTCTTGCCGTCGCCGTCGAATCCGCTCGTCGCGAGCAGCTACGCAGAGACTGCTCCAGTCGCACAGTCGCGGGAGCGCTCACATGGCGCGTCGAACCTCCTGTCGCTGGCTTCATCGCTTGACCTCGCAAGTCGCCGCGTTCTGCCAAGTGACGCACATCAACAGCAACAGCAACATCGGTATCCGCCAGAGCCAGGAGACGTCGCTCGTTCAGGCTCGAGAGCAGACAGAGCGCTGAGTCTCAAAGGTGCGATCGAGTTCTTCCAAGCGAGTTGGGAGTAGAAGACACAGGTGCTCACGTCAGTGTGCTGCCTGGTGATGGTGATGGCGCTGCTCAGACATCCTCGCAGAGCAGCGATACAGTAGAGCGCCAGTGAATGACGCGAGGCATCAGCAGCAACAGCAGCAGCTTGGCAGTCAAGTCAACGAACCACTGACGCTCGCGTCCATGGGCTTCACAACGACGCGCGAGTCGCACTACCCACCAACATCTCAGAGCGCTCGAGACGCCTACGACACCAACCGACCGCAGTTTGAGCTCGAGAGCATTCGTCCGAACGGTACTGCGCACTCGCTGCTCTTGACGGGAGGCTTTGACTAAGGGTCCTCACTCATACGACGGCTTACTGCCGCCTGTATGGGGCTCTAGCAGCGACACAGCGGAGCTTTGGCGATTCGAGCACACATGCATTCCACACTGCAAGGACGCTGGGCTCACTCGCTCACTTGTCGCGATCTGCGTCGTTCCCGCCTTCCGAGACGAGTGTCACTCATGCCCCGTTCGGTACTACGGAGCGGCAGTCGTTCCAGCTCGACGCAGCGCAGCGACGGCACCTCGAGCAGCGGCTCATGACGCTCCAGCTCGAGAAGGAGCAGGTGCGACGGAAGCAAAGCTGTCTCTGTCAAGTCTGAGGGTGTGACCGATCCACTCGCTGTCGACAGCGAGCGTCCTGGTGGAGACACTCGCAGTCGACGCACAGGACACTCGCGTGGCTCTGTGTCGGACGTTTTGCGTTGTCTGCTTCACGTGCTCTCTATGAACTGACAGTTCACAAACTCACTCACACGTCTGCATGCTGCGTGCATCAGATGGAAGCCAAGGCGCTCAAGCTCGAGCACGCAGGGCTGCGCACAATGAGCGCGCGCTCGGAAAAGCAGCGACTCGACGCGCGGCTCGAGGCATTAGCACAGGACGTGAGCAAACTGAAGCTCACGCTGCGGTAGAGCGCTCCGGGTGTGAACGTTCTCGAGAGCAAGTATGTACACTCGAATCGACGCTGCTTGGTAGAACGCGAGCGATACACTTCCGATCATCTATATGCACTGAATCGAGGCTGCATTGACGTCGAGGACGCCCACCGCTCGTACCAGTACGAGGCAGCGAGGCTGTCGAGCGATTAAAGCGATGCACTCCCGTGCACGTACGCGCGGTCGTGGACAGATGCAATCAACTGTGGACGTCGTCTGTGATGTCAGCATGTTCCCGCGAGTGTGCAATGAATGAGCCGCTCAAGGCTCTCAAGCGCGAGCTACAGAAGCGCGCGCAAGTGGTGTACGTAGATGAGTTCAAGACGAGCCAGATGTGCTCGACGTGCACGCGCAAGCTCGAGAAGTGCGAGTTCGACGGCGCGAAGTGCTACGCAGTGCTCCGGTGCAGTTCGTGTACTTGATCGCGACGTGAACGCAGCACACAACATCGTCGCTGTGACCCAAGCGCAACTCGCAGGTGAAGATCGACCAGCGTACCTCGCACGTCCAGCGCGAGCACAGTAGGGAGAGATGAAGAGAATGCGTGAGCTCGAGGTGTCTCCTCGGAGACGCACGCACCTGCTCACACGAGTTCAGCCCGTAGTCGAACGTTGCATAGCAGTAGCTATGTAACTCGTAATCAATGAATGAACCTGAAGCATTCTGTCTGTCGGTATCCCATTCGGACGGACGACTGGACGAGGATGTGCGTCCGACTCGACGAGGTTGACTCGACCATCCATCGTCTCGTGAGTCTGTGCGTCCGAACGTCTCGCAGACACGAGCGATCGACCTGAAGCGCGACGCAAGTCCTGGAGATCGAGCGCATGACCTGCCGCGTCACACCGAGCATCGGTGCATGAGCGTGTCACCACTCGATCGATTTGTAGGCTGAGTGTAGATACACTCCAGGTTTCAGGTTCAAAACACACTTTGATTTAGTATTGAACACTTGCTCTTCGGTTCCTACATTTGACATTTATAGGAATGTATAGGACTCGAGAACCAAAAGCGTGACGCGCCGAGTTGCCGCCCATACTTTGATCAAGAGGCTTTCGTTTTGGTTGTCAACGCAGTTTCACTTGCTCTTCGTATGGAACAGTGTTCTCGCTCGTTTCACACAGAGAGATCGACTGGAGGTCCACGCCATCATCACCACGCGCCACGACCGACCACGACCTGCGCACACTCCTGCGTCTGCGCGCACCTCATTTCGCTTCACGCCACTCGCCATCTGCACGCCCTCAGTAGGAACATGGCGATGCCACCGACGACCGCAGCCGAAGTGCTGCAGCACGTGCGCTTCGATGCGCGCGCCGCTGAAGTCGAGCTCAAGATCCCCGCTGCGCTCGCGCTCGCAAAGGACCAGTCGCTCGCAAAGCGCAACCAGATCAAGCGCACGCTCTACCGCGAGTCTGAGCTCATTCGCATCGAGCTCGAGGAGCAGATGAACGTCGCAGGCATTGAGAAAGAGTACCTCACGTCGCCGGAGATGCAGGCTGCGAACGCGCGGCTCGACGCAGTGCGCAAGCAGCTCCGTCTCGACGTGCTCCCGTCGACAAACTCGCAGCTCGAAAAGATCTACTCGATCGCGCGCTTCGCGACGTTCTTCCTGCTGCTCGTGGTCTGGTTCAGCGCGTTGTGCTTTGTCATTCCGCTGCGCTTCCTTGGTCCGTACTTGCGCTCGCTCGGGTGCAAGAAGAACTACCTCCCGATCGACATCATCTCGGTACGTGCGCGTGCGTCACACTGCTCCTCTCTGTATGCAGTCGCTTACACATGCGCATGCTTGTGTGCCTATTGCGACTGCTCAATGACGGCAGTGGGGCATGGCGTCGCTCATTTGCCTCGCAGCCGGCACGGACATTCGCGTCGAGGGGCAGCAGAACCTCCTCGAGCTCAAGGACTCGGTCGTGTGCATGTTCAGGTGCGCCACATGGCACTGTTGGTCTGCTCGTGTGTGTGTGTGTGTGTGTGTGACTCATAGCTCTGTTGCTGCCTTGTGCTGATAGCCACGCGTCGAACCTCGATGGCTTCATCGTGAATGCGGCGTCGCCGACTGCGTTCAAGGTCCGTCATCGTCTCTTGTGCTGAGCCGTTCGCTCTCCAGTCGACGCACTCACACGCTCGCTCTCGCTCTCTCTTGACTCGCATAGTTCGCAGCAAAGAAGAGCGTCTTCCTCGTGCCGTTCCTCGGTTGGGTCTCGCGCTGGGGCTTTGAGTTCGTCGCGATTGACCGCGGCAACCGGTGCGTCCTCGTCTCGAACGACTTGGTCTCGTCGTACAGACGGACTGACAGCCACTCGCTTCGATCTTGTGCGACTGCTGCTGCAGCTCGTCGGCGCTCAAGAGCTTGGGCGAACTCGCAACGTCTGTGAACGACCGCGGCAACTCGGTGTGCATCTCGCCTGAGGGCACGCGCTCCAAGGACGGACTCGTACGTCTTACTGCTAGCGTCCTCGCTCTCGCTCTCTCTCATGACGACCCATAGACTAACGACCTCTCTCGCATGACGACGCCACGCAGCTCCAAGAGTTCAAGAAGGGGCCGTTCTACTTGCGCGAAGACACGAAGAAGAACGTCGTGCCTGCGATCGTCTTTGGCGCGTACGAGCTCTGGCCGCCAGGGCGCCTCATCTCGATCCCCGGCAAGACGCTCATTCGGTTCCTCCCTGAGTACGTCGCCGACCCGTCGAAGAACCGCAACTTGAACCGCCTCGCGCTCCGCCGCATCTACCTCGACGCATTTGCGCAGGACGTCCCGGACGACACGGGCGACGCCGCCGATGCGAACGGCATCTTGCGCAACGTCGCAGGCTTGTACTTGGTCTGGGCGCTCACGTACAAAGTCACGTGCATCTCGCTCGGAGTCATCAGCACCGTGTGCTACTACGTCGGCATGAGCTACTGGACGTTCACGAAGCTCTCGACCGCCGTCCTCGTCGGTCTCGAAGTCTTCATGTTCTTCACGTGCTAGTGGCGCGCGCACGCGTCCGTCGTTCTGCGCAGTTGATCGATCGATCGATCGGGTCGACGTCTCTCGCCTCACACTGGAGACGTGTAACCCAAGTCGGTCGGTGCGTCTGCGTGAACGTACCTCGTCGTCGTCGTTCCATAGCCAGAGCCTTAGCCAGAATACAACATCTGCATACATGCATCGCCATCGTCCCTCTCTCGTCTCTCTCTCTATCGATCGAATGCATGGATGGACTCGTAGCTGTTGGTTCGTGATGCAGTGCATTCGTTACTTCTTGACCTTCTTGACCTTCTTCTGCTGCGTCTGCGTCTGCGTCTGCTGCTGCTTGTGCGCGAGCTGCTCTTTGCGCGTCTGGAGCGTCAGCCGCAGTGGCTCGGCAGGCGACGTCACGGACGAGTACGACGCGAAGCGGTGCAAGTCGACTTTGAGCTGATCCTCTTCAGAGAGCACGATCGTCGGCGTCGCAGGCGCGCCGCTCGTTGCTGACGCAGCGGCTGCAGCCTCTTGCAGACGCTCGCGCTTCTTCTTGCGCACGACAGCGTTGCGAAAGCGAATTGGCGCGCTCTTGGACTCGCCCCAGCCAAAGACCATGTTGCCTTCTACGACCGTGTCGCGCAGGAACTTGTCCTCGAACTCAAAGAGCTTGCGCTGCTCCTCGCGCCAGTCGCGCTCCTCCTCTGCGATCTTGCTCTGCAGCACGCGCAGCTTCTCGTCCAGCTCCTTCACGCCGCCCATATTGCTATTGCTCGTCTCTCTTTGCCTGCGCTGTGACGTTGCTTTGCTGTAATAGTAACGTAACCTTAATCGTAACCCAGGTACACCACGTCGTTGCGCTGCTCGACACTCGCGACACTCGCTGCATGAGCGCTATGCTGGAGCTCATCACGCCTGCTATGCAGACACGTACGATGCGTTCACTGTTCGACCAGGTCTTAGTTGCACCGACATCAACGCACACAAAGCTGCATCACCAAACAACACAAGCTTCTGTTTCTCGAGCGAACTCGAACTTGAGGCAACTCCAGCCATTTGTCGCGATGAACGTCTGTCGTCGTCGACCTCGAGGTGCCGCAACCTCCCGCACGATCGTTATGTAGCCACGCGCTGCTCTCGTTCGAGCGTTGCGGCGCACCAGGTTCGCAGTACGCCCATGCACACTCGCCAGTTCCACTTCGTTCGCACCGAGCAGATGGTCACGTGGCGACTCTAGCAAAGAGAGCTCGCGAGCGAGGCAGTCGTGTACACCGAGCGCTGCGCTCGCCATTGCGAGTCTTGCGCTCTTCAGCGCACACCTACTGTTTCCACCTCGTCAGCATTGCCCAAGACACCGTCCAAGTCACTACTCAGCCATGGTTGCCATACTCTCGCGCACCAGCAGTGTTGCCGCTGTTCTGTCGACGCTCGTGCACCTCGCTGACGCCCATCTTGGAGCATGGACCGACGGCATGTTCTGCCCCGAGAACGCACACGTACCTGTGATGAAGGACTCAAGTGGCGCGTCGCGCTTCATCGACCCGCTCTTCCAGATGGAGCAGCGCGAGTGGTGGTTCCAGCACGGCCGTGGCTGCGACGTCGCGATGCCTCGCGGCGAGTTACTCGTGCCTGCGAACGGCGAGTTCACGGCAAACATCTCGGACGTGCGGCAAGGCGCAGTCTCCGGCGCGATGGCAGCAGGTCGCGGCTCGGAAACCGAGTTCGAGCGCTCAGCGGAAGGCTGCATCTACAGCCCCAACATGCACACCAAGTCCAAGGCAGTGGCTGCTGGTACGGCGTTTGCGATCGCGTACGTGTCCTCGATCGCCGACGTGACGCCGGAGAACCTCGTCGTGTTCTCAGTTGCCCCAAACACGCCGTGGGAGCGCGTCGCGCGCTACGAAGTGCCCGACCTCGCAGCGTGTCCGGACGACGGCTGCATCTGCGCGTGGGGCTGGGTCCCAGACGGATGCGGACAGCAGAACATGTACATGCAAGGGCACAAGTGCCGCGTCACAAACATGCGAGCGAGCGGCAAGAAGCCCGGGAGAGCGAAAGCACCAGGACCCGGCGTCACAGGTCCAAAGCAAATGATCTTTGCGTTCCAGAAGTCGGGCAACAACGTCGCGGACCGCACGCCGTCGAACCAAGTGCCGACGTACAGCGCGCGTATGGGATACATGAGCGGCGCACAGACAGACATCTTTGTTGGATCGCCAATAGCCAGTCGGCCGCCGTCATCGAGCAGTGAAAGCAGCAGTAATGGCGCGGACACGGACGCACCAACCCCAGTCGCAACAGCGACCCCGTCCGCCCGTCCAAGTCCCGCGCCAGAACCGACCAAGTCGCCATCTGACAAGCCGCCATCGCGCGACAAGTGCCGCGTCAAGAAGTAGATCTGTGAGTGTTGAGTGACTTGACTACCGCATCTGTCGGATCGCTCGAGATCCTCAAGCAGAGGAGCAGTGCACATGTGAGCATCGAGCTACGAGAGACTGAGAAAGTTCGTTTTTTAAAACGTTCATTGTAAAGTCTATTTTCGTCATGGATTCTCTAAATTGATCCGAATGTAGACTAACCTAACATAGCTGTATTTATGGTCAAATTACATGTCAAAATATTCGATGTGTCATTTATATACCAATATCGACGTCAAAGTAGAAATTGTTTAAAAAATCGTCCAAATCTCACCCTGTGGTGAGATCAACTTGTCGTCACAGTCGCACACAATGGTTGTTCAGGCAATGTGCATGAGAAGGTTAACGACATTGGCACACAAGCATGTAAGCACGTAATTAGACAAAAATATTAGTCAAAAGAACCCAAAATTCACACACTCTTTACTTTCGACTGTCCACGCAAAACAGGTATGTGTATCACTTGTCCTTATCTACCAGAGTGCGCAATTTCGTTGGCACTTTTGCCGCACTGCACGTATCATCCAGTCGTTATTGTCGTTAGGACACATACCGATTGAGCTTGTGGCTCGACATATGATCCTACAAGGAGCATGTGTTGACTAATTCGATCTTCTTATGACGATATTAAAACACCTCGTGTGTCACACTTGAGTGACGCCGAGGGGGACGGCGACGCGTGGGACACTGGGGTCATTTTCGTTCACCCCAACTTCAACGTTGTACTCTCAGTAGGTGGGAATGAAATTACTCCATGCGTCACAACGTGAGTGACAAAGCGCCGCGAAGTATATAATCAAGAATACGGACGTGGTCGATCTCAAAGCTCAAAAGATGCAGTGCCTGCTGCGATTGCAGCGAAATTACAGCAACAACAAAGCGAAACAGCACCGTGAACGATAAGATCGACCGGCTCATGATCAAGGTGGACACCTGGCGAGCGAAGTCAACCTTCTTACCTCTGTGTAATCGTCGACGCGATCATCACGATCGGCAAGATTGTAAGCACATGAATGTGCGGCTCGGCCATGAAAAAGACGAACCGTGTCAACAGAAACGTCTATGTCGATGCAGAAAGCCACCATTGATACAGAAAGCCACCATGGCCTGCAAGAACTGCCTCCCCCTCCAGCGCATCCGAGACCACGAACGCAATGCACTCCAGCGCGCCTGCGCGGCAAACGACGAGCTCGAGCGCTCCCGTACGCGCGCGAACAATAATCTGCTACCGGAGCGCCAGCTTGCGCTCGCGAATCAGCACAATCATGCTGAAGCGTTCGAGTAGCAGCAGAGGGAGCACTGTTTAGAACTCGAGCGCCTTGTTGCCGACATGGCCAGTATGGCTCGTGAACGTACAGCTACATAGAGCGCCAGACCACAGCGCATCGCGAGGAGGTGATGCGGAAGCTCGAGACAGTTTTACAGCAGACGAGCGAGTTCCCAATGCCTTGGCTGCGCGTCAACGTGCCCGCACGCGGCAGCGCATGGCGCGCCATCCAGGTCGAGACAGTGATGAGCATCGCTTCTTGATCGTGCGCGACGAGGTGAAGCAGGGACAATCAAGTTCGTGTTGTGGTGGAGAAGACGATGACGATAACCACGACGAAGAGGAAGAGAATGGAAATGTTGAAGACCAGGAAGATATACACATGGTCGCTGATACGTTCACTTTCTTACTGATCAGTCACTCAAACTCTTTCACATTACTACTCGATCACAAAACCATCTGACAATTGCAAAACTAATCACGACGACATATGTGAACAGATTCAGTGGTGTAGGGAGCGAGAGAAACAACAAATGGTCCCTAAACGCACGGTGTTGTTTGTATGTTTGGTTCTCGATCGCGTTCACTTGCCAATATGGAGTACGTGTGCGATACCTGCTTCAAGACTCTGAAGAAGGCGAACGCAGCTCGCTACACACGATCGACTCAATGCGTGAGCGCTGCCGACGACATCGAACGCGCTCTTGAGCGGCGTGATGCGAAGCGCGCTCGCGGTCGCGAGAGAATCGAGAAACAAGCGAGCGATTGCGACTGCGGTCAACGACTTAACGACAGTCAACACGCCTCCAGCACCGCTCATCACGCCGCTAGCACCACCCACCATCCACAACACCACCGAGCACGATTGTGATCGACGAAAACGGTCCGACATGCCCGATATGCATGTCGGAGCCAGTGAACGGGATTCGACCGCTGTCGTGCACTCACGTTTGCTGCTGTGAGTGCTTCGACAGGGCCGTCGCATTTGCGATGCAGGACGAGACGCGTCCGCGGTGCCTGGACTGCCAGATCGCATTGCGGTTTGCTCGACCGCGTGCACGCCGTTGTCGTGTGGTTTAGTCAATACGAACACATCTTGGCAACACCGTGTTGACTCTCAATGCTTATTCTCTCTCATTCGATAACATTGGCTGTCACATTTTAAGCTCATGATTGTATATTCATTTTCACCGAGCGGCTCGGACGAGCTAGCAAGCTATGTATCTAAGGAGTGTGATTAAGGTTTCAGCTAGCTCTCTAGATCAAACATGTTCGAAGGCATTCACATACGCTCGACGAACTCTCAGCCAGAGACCTGGAAAGACTGATTGTTGAATACGACTGAATCGACGACTGCGGGACTGGGTTGATGAAGAAGTTGATGTGTTCAAGCATGAAGACAACAGGTACACGGGGTTGACGAAGCTCGCGACGTTAAGCTTCAGAGCAAGAATGACAGCGTGGCGCGACGTCGAGTGAGCGCAGGCGCGTCGTTGTTAAAATCGTCGTCCTCGTCTGGCGTCGTAGAGAGGCGTCGTTGAGCGGGAGCATGTGAATCTTGCGACGATAAAGACGACATCGGCGACTCTGGTGTCGTGTGGGTGGGCAGCGGTCTCAATCGCGCTCGCGCAGTCTTCGGAAAGCGACGTCCTACGTACGAGACGACTCCATCCTCTCCAAGAACGTAGTCTACGCCTTCGACTCGCACCGACGGTGTACGGGACGACGCGCAAGGAGCAACGTACATACACCGAGTCTCGAGCTCACCTGGTGCTCCTTCTCGCCTTCCATCCGAGCAGGCGTAGCTTGTTCCACGCGACGCTGCACACACAGAATTCGTGTTAGCGACGTCGGACACAAGCATAGGTCGTAGCACCACGTAGAATCAACATACGTATACTGCGTCCGCTGTGTCACGATCTCTTTGACTGCCCGGGTCAATGTCGAGCTCGGTTCTTTGGTCTCGTCGTCGACATCGCGTAGTTGGCTGCGGCGCTCCATGCTGCTTCTCTCTCTCGTCGAATTGCCAAACGAGTACCCGGCGGTTCGCGCGCAACCACCCGTCCGCTGGTTGGCGCGTGGTTTCCCTCTAAAATTTAAACGGTCGAGTCAGTTTAGTCTTTTTCTACACTGCAAACAATTTAGTGGACGAATTGTGCGGGGAATGAGGTGTTAATGTATTAGACACATGCTATAGGGACTGTGTCCGTAGTCTGTTCTGAGTTCGTCAAACTAGTAAGGCTTTCCTCATCACTTATGCTAGTCAAATGTACGATGATTTTTGACTTATTGATCCATTTTTGTGTGAAACGGAGACAACCAATCATTGCAACATGCTGTGCAACGGGATAAGATCCACGTCACTTGTTTACACTATACTTCTGAGGAAGCGTGAGACACGCAAGGAGGGACTTGCACGTTGATTGCCTTTTTCAACTCGGTGGTTTTTTTGCATTATAGTTTTATGGTGTATTCATATAATGATGAAACTGAGGGAGACTGAGTGGTCAAGAAGAAACCACTCTCTAATACGATATCCCTCAATATCGGAGAAGAGAGGACGCAGGTCTCCACAGCAGCATATGCAGAGAGAGAGGCTCCACGCAAGTACAGAACGAGAGACGATATCCGCACCACCCGTTTACAGTAGGGGCACCACCCCCTATAATAGTAGCCTCTTAAAAAAATCCGTTCCCACAAACAATTCATAGAAAAATACTTTTTCAACATAAACTTCGGCCTGTCCTCCTACTGACAGCAGTGGTACTGCAACGAGTTGAAGTGGACTCTACACTGTACTAGCACTAGGCACACCAACTCCCAGCCTCTGAATCGCTCTGTGGCGCGCGCAGTGCACTCGAGCGTGTTGACCTTCGGCCTGTCCTCCTACTGACAGCAGTGGTACTGCAACGAGTTGAAGTATATTCAGAGCTCGATATTGATGGAACTGTTGGTTTCAACGTGCGTTTTCCGCTGTCGGGCAAGTACACGTATATTTGAAGGCACTTCGACATAAGACCTTCGTTCTCGCCATGAACATGGCTACGCTTCTCATCGACGTGGACAGCGTTGCCGAAGCAGAGCAAGCGCTCACCGACAGCCACACCACGCCGGAGCAAACATGGGTGCTGCCATGCCTGGAACCTGCGTCGTTTGACTCGCCTCAAGAAGCACAGACTGCGATCAACCTATATGCCCGAGATCACGGATACGCAATCGTTCACAAGCACACGTACTACAACAAATACCACGCTCGCCGTCGTGTCGTGTATGCGTGCGACCGGCACGGCTAACGCCGCGCGACGACGACGACGGCCGGAGCACATGCGCGTCCGAAAGCGGCGACACGGCGGTGCGAATGATCTATGGCCGTCAACGTCGTGCGCCAACGCAACATTGATCAATGGATCATCGAGCATCGTGGGGACCTCGCGCTGGTACACAATTATCCTCCGTCGCTTCAGGCGTCTACCGATCCTGTCCATCGCCGAGCGGACCGAACCGACCAAGAGCAAAAGGAGATCGCGACTGACGCGCAGACAGGGATTCGAGCGTCTCAAACTTTGGCTCGCATTCAAAAGAGAGCCTGACACGTCGATCGTGCTGCAAGACGTCTTTAATGAGCGACAGCGCGCGGTCAGAGCATCACTTGGCGGCAAGACTCGCATTCAGTGCCTGCTCGACGCGCTCTCAACGGACGAGTTTGTCGTCGACGTCAGGCTGGACTCGCAGCACCGAGTGACACATCTGTGGTTCGCACTCGCAGAGGCGCTGGACATCTATCGATCGAACCCCGACGTCGTTCTACTCGACTGCACGTACAAAACCAACGTGTTCGGCATGCCGCTGCTCAACATGGTTGGCGTCAGCGGAATGAACACGACCCTGCACCTTGCACAAGCGTACATGCGAGGCGAGGCAAAGGGCGACTACGTTTGGGCGGTGCAGCAGCTGAAGGCGGTTCTCGACGATCGAAGCATCCAGTACCCGCTCGTCATATTCACAGACCGCGACCTCGCGCTGATCGATACGATAGAGGAGGTATTCCCCAGCGTTCTGGTCCTTTTGTGCCTGTGGCACGTCGTGAAGGACGTCGAGCCGCACGCGCGAAAGCGATCGTTCCCTCCGGTCGCAGCAAACGATGGCGAGTCCGCGAACGGACTCAAGTGGGTCGACTCAGTGCACCATCGTGAGTTTTGCAGCACGTTTGTGCTCGCGACTTGAGCGACGACGGTCGTCGAGTACGAGGAGCAGAGAAGCAAGCTGCACGCGCTGTCCGCAGAAGACGCTGCGTACATCGACGATGTTTGGTTCGACGTCTGGCGTCAGCGCTTGATCCGGGTATGGACCTCGAGCGTCACACACTTCGGTATGCAAGCCACATCCCGTGCAGCAGCACAGAGATGCCGTGTCGTCCGCGCTCGTGATGCTCCCAGCGCCGCTCACAGACGACATGTTTGCTGTCGTCGTCAAGCGCGTTCATCAGTATGCTCCGAAGCGCTGCGTAGACAAACTCGAGCTCACGTCAACTAAGCAGTGCTCCAGGATCTTCACCAGAACAACCGAGCTCCCGTGCACGCACATGTTGCGTCGACTACGCAGGTCTGGCGGCCAGCTCAAGATGACGGACTTCCACCCGCACTGGTGGATAGATCGTTCCGGCGCTCCAATCCAGGAGCCACCTCTCGTGCTGAATCCAGAACGGATAGCGGACGTGAGAGCAGCGAGGGCTGCTCGTCATTCCCCGCGAGCAAGGATCTGGACCAAGAGTGACTCGTCGCGATCCATCTTGTTTCGAGTTCACACTTTCCCTTTATTATGAACATGCGCTCTAGATTGTCTTAGCAACGCTCAAGTGCGAGTGAGTGTGTGGTGGTGTAAGTACGATATCGTTGTCGGTGTCCCACATGAGCTGACGTTGCACGCTATGACCGCAGCGAGCAAATGCACATCCGTCTGGAAGTCATGAGCGAGATGGTGGTGCTGGCAGCGTCTGTGTGGACGTCATGAGCGGGCTGGTGGTGTTGGTAGTGTCTGCGTGGACGTCATGAGCGAGATGGTTGTGCTGGCAGCGTCTGCGTGGACGCCAAGAGCGGGTTAGTTGTGCTCACAGCGATCGTTTTTGTGCCGTGCCGCGTATGAGAGTGTGAGAGCTGCTTCAGTTTTGACATTGATGGCCGTGTAAGAGTGTGTGTTCCACAGTCGAAGAGGCTTCTATTATAGGGGGTGGTGCGCCTATTGTAAAAGGGTGGTGCGGATATCGTCTCCCGCACAGTACCCGCGCGGTTGTGTACGGCTACCCCGTTACATGTTGTCTTGCGTGCACTCAGTGTATGATATCTAATTGCCTTCTAGTCGGCAAAGAGCAGACAGAATGGTCTTCGACACTATAGCCTTCATCGCCCAGTTATACAATAGTTTTCATGAGTATGTACTCTTGTAGCACCCTTGAACATTGGGAACAACAAAGAAATGATACATGTGCAAAGTGCTGTGACCTCACCCAACAGCAAAGGCAGTGAGACTTGAGCATCGGTATGAGCGCATACTGTAGTACTACACACAATAGATATCCTCAACGTAGGATTTACCTCTTGTATCATGGTTGAAGCATCAGCTACTTTCACATTTGGTCAGATGTCCTAGATCGAATCGAGTTTTAGAGTCCTAGTGGTCGTGTAGCTCTCTTAGAGTTTAAGTAGCTCGTGAATGGACAAGCCGTGCAAGCGCGACAAAATACGAGTCGCGCATTGGCCGAAGTGGCACGAGAAGAGGCGCGCAAGCGAGCCAAGCGAGAGCGACGACGACGTCGTCGTGTGGAGCGTAACAACCAGCGCCCACTGACTCATCGTCTCTGCAGACAACGAAAGCCCGAGGCACGGCGCACTGCGGCTGCTACTCCAGCTCTTCCTCGAAACCCATGCACCACGCAGGTGAGCAGTCTTGAGCTCCGCCACCGATCAAGGGCAACACAATCACGAGTCTGACACGTTCGTTTGCGTGCACGGGAACCAGAGTATCAGCACATGCTCAACATCCTGCCAACAATCAAGCCACCAAACTTTGACGATCACATGCAGAACTTGTGCGATGGCGTGTGACCTGGGCTACAATAATGCATCACGTTTTCCGCTGAGAAGTGTGTACGCAAGTGGCGCTTTACACACTATGTGCGCTAGCCAAAGGCGCTGCGCCAGCTTCGCACCGCACAAGCCGCGTTCCAGAGACTTGTCGGCTTTGGCGACTGGCAGTCGCAAAGCTTCTCACGCGCTCGCCCACGCGTTCCGCCCAATGCACTCGAGCAGGAGCTCGAAAACGAGCGCAGGTGGTGTAAGCTGACGAGGACAAGACGAGCCAGATGTGCTCGACGTGCACGCGCAAGCTGGAGAAGTGCGAGTTCGAAGGCGCGAAGTGCTACTCTGTGCTTCGGTGCAGTTCGTGCGAGTCAGTGTGCGATCACGACGTGAACACAACGCACAACAGCCTGTGTGTGACTCGAGCGCAACTCGCTGGTCAAGGTTGACCAGCGTTTCTCGCTCGTCTGGTCCAGATCGTCCAGCTGTAGTGAGAAGGAGAGAAATGCATAAGCTCGGGGGGGGGGGGCTTCGGGGCCTACGCACCTGCTTTCGCGAGTTCGGCCCGTAGAAGAACGTTGCATCACTGTAGCTGTGCAACTAGTAATCATTGACGGTTACACCTCATGTCCAACGAGATCTCTGTTGTATCAAGGTACTCTGTATTTTCTTTATATATCAAATATATTTATGCATTATTTTTTACTTCACACACTTGGTTATGTCACTATTGACTCGAATGGATCGGATGCAAATCAGCAAGCATTGACGAGATCAATAAGCCTGAGGACCACACGTGTGGATCGTCGTCATGAGCTTCAGTGCTGCGAGCGGCGGGCTGACAGCGCAAGCGCAAGCCAAGTGGACATGGATGGCTGCGACGATGACCGTCGCGCTTGCGTCGATGGCAATTGCACTGGCGCAGCAAAAGCGCCGGCGCGCACTGCTGCTCGCGACGACAGACGCCTCGTCGGGGCGATTCGAGCAGCGCGAGCTGCGGCGTCGTCGACGCACCACTTCGTCTGCGCCTGGTTCTACAACTGCCACTGCTACGGCACCACCGCTGTCTGCGCGCCGCTCGAGTAGCAGCGCAGGCGACGCTAGCGCAGCGACTAGTGGCAGCATCACGCCTGGCGCAGCTGGACTGCGCGTTGGCCATGGCATTTGGGACATTCTGCTCGTGCCGCTCGTGACCGAGTCGATCTGCTTCGTCGGCGGCCTCGGTGTCATCTACTTGGCGCGCATCAGCCGCGAGTACGTCGCAGTCGGACTCCTCGTTGCGATCTTCCTGTTCCGGCTCAAGAGCGCTGCGTTCACGACTGCGTTTGCGCCACTGAGCGACAACACCAAGATCCACGTACGTGCCTCTTGTACGCGATCGTGCTTGTCCTTGTGCGTCCACTGACACACGCGTGTGTGCTCTCTCTCTGTCGCATCGATCACACAGCTGCTCAAAGGTCTTGACCGCGCAACGCTCCACGAGCTGCTGCAGGACGACCTCCCGCGCTGGGTCAAGTTCCCTGACGTCGAGAAGTGCGACTGGCTCAACCAGACCGTCGACACGCTCTGGCCGTACGTCAAAGTCGCGATCGCACGGTCCGTGAAAGACGCGTTGACGCCCGTGCTCGACGGCATCAAGCCAAAGCTCATGATGTCCGAGCTCGGGTTCAGCGGCTTGGACCTCGGCACCGCGGCGCCGATGATCAACGGCATCAAGACGCAGAAGCACCTCGAGGAGCAGGTCGTGATCGACATTGACATCCTCTTGGCGACGCAGAACACGGACATTGTGTTCTCGTGCCGCACGCCTGGGTCGCCCGTGAGCATGAGCATCGAGCTCTCGGACTTTCTCCTGCGCGGCACGCTGCGCATTGAGCTCAAGCCGCTCTTCCCGCGCTGGCCCACGGTCGGGTCTGTGTCGGTGAGCTTCACGGAGACGCCGACCGTGAACTTTAACCTGAGCACGCTGTACGTCAACTGGATGGGGCTCCCCGCGCTCTCGTCGATCTTCCAGCACGCGATCTGCTCCGCGATCGAGAGCCGCGCCGTGTGGCCAAACAAGATCCTCGTGCCGCTTGTGCAAGACCTGAGCAAAGTCGAAATGGAGGCGCTCGGTGCGAACCGACCGCTTGGGATGCTCGTCGTGAGGAACCTGCAGCTCAGCGGCGTCGCGCCGCTCAACCCGATGTCGCGCTGGACAGGTCTCCACAGCTTCGAGGCGCAGCTGAGTGTCGGCGCCGACAAGCTCTCGACTGCGACTGTCCACGGCGCGAGCGCGCACGACTTTGGCGACGAGTGCTTCCACTTGCTCGTGCTCGACCCAAAGACGCAGGACTTGACGCTCGCGCTCGACTACAAAGAGACGCTGCGCCAGTCGAAGCGCATCGACTCGAAGTGGATCCACCTCGACCACCTTACGCCCCACATCGACTCGCACGAGATCGTCGCGTTCGGCCGCGACGGCGTCGGACAGGCCGAGTTCGACTTGGCGTGGCACCCGTTCGTAGGCGTGAACGAAGTCGCGAGACGCCGCGCCTCGAGCAGCTCGAATGGCGCTGGTCTCGTGTCATCTGTGTCTGCGCCAGTGCTACCGGACGACATTGCGTGCATGGGCGCAGTGTTCATCAAGCTGTACAAGTGCGAGCGCCTCACGCCGATGGACATGAACGGCCTGAGCGACCCGTACGTCGTCTTCCGCGTCGGCAGTCGCGTGAAGCAGAGCGCAGTCCGGAGCACGACGCTGAATCCGGTACGTCTAGCGTGAGGTCTTGAGGTGTCTGTGCGTTATCATGGTTGGGACGACGATGTGAAGACTCGAGGGACTGTGTCATTGACTGTTTGTGGCTGTGCTCTTGCTTGTCGAGCAGATCTGGGACCCACCCGAGCAGTTTGAGCTCCTTGTGTCGAACGACCGACACGACGTGCTCTCAGTCGTCGTCATCGACTACGACTATCTCAAGACCGACGACCAGATCGGCGTCGTGGAGATCCCGCTCGCGCAAGTGCAGCGCAATGAGCGGTTCACCAAGACGTGGCTCCTCGACAACAACAGTGGCTCGATCACGCTCGAGCTCGAGTGGAAGGGCTTCTGACAACGCACCAGGCGTGTCGACGATAGACAAGCATGAGCTGACAAGAGAGACTGAGAGAGACCCCACACACACTTGATCGACTCGACGCGTGCGCGCACGCTCAGAAGCACGGGTTGACATCAAAAGATTGGTTCACGCAAGCGTGGTTCGCTCAGTCGTCGTCTCCATCTCGACCTCACTCGCTCGCTCGCTACTGGGAGTCAGAAGACGGCAGAGCAGCTCACCACGCGACTTCGGTCTCGGCACGCGCTTTCTCGTTGTTGCTACCAGTAGCGGCAGCGCGGCCAGTAGCGACTGCCGCGGTAGCAGTAGTCGTCGTCGCGGCGGCGCTCGTGTGGCTCAGTCGCAGTGTCTGCTTCGTTGGTCGCCTTTTGCTTTGGCTTCTCCGTGACTGTTGTCGCCAAGCACTCGGTTAGTGAGTGAGTGAGTGAGAAGGTGAGGTACATTGAGATACGTGGGTCGATCTCAAATGGCCATGTCACTCGGTTAGTGACTCTTGCAAGTGTGCTGTCGTCGTTGAGGATGCATGTCAAGCGTCTAGACCCGACGCCACTCGCAAGCAAGCAATCGACCGAGCGACGCACCTTCACTCACTGGGACGTTGACAATCGGCATGATGCCAGCAAGGCCAAAGAACTCGGGGCTTGGCTGCTGCACTTCGCCACCAGGAGCTGCTGCTGCTGGTGCGTGACCACGCGCTGCGACGACCGCGCAGCCTGCGAGGACGGCACTCAGCACTGCAGCGCGCATCGTGAACAAGGTTCTTCTTTCGGCGTTGGTGCTAGTGGTGCTAACGTCGGCGTTTGCTGAACGATGGAAGTTGTAGACTGCGGTGCATGACCTTGAGCGCACTGATGATGTTCATGCTCATGACCTGTCAGACTTTGGAAGCGACGCGACCGAACTCGAGTTGCCTTTTCACTGCAGTCGCTGCGGATCAGGAGCGAGGACTGCGCGCAGAGCTTGCATCGAGATCTCGGTGAACTGCGCTGCAGTAGTGTACTCGTCCCAGGACAGGACGTGCATGCACATGCACATGCACATGCACAAGAGAGTCGGGTCGAAGTGCAGGTCGTCGTGATGCCTGTCACGTCGAAACAGCTCACTCATCATGAAAAGTGAGTGTTTAAAATCAGAAATTTACAAAAAGAGTAGTACCGCATTTCTATGTAAAGTGCACGACAAAAGTCTTGGAAATTTTTTGTTTCATTTCAAATATTTTTGATTTTCATCGGACAGAGCTGCAATGAAGCTGGATTAATAGCGCAATTAAATACGGTTCGAATGCTATATGTCGATCATCGAAATACACAGTGTAGCCAGCACAATGGCAGAAAATGTCATTTTCGAAATATTTCAACGATGCGAGAATAAATGGAGAGGCGTGGTAAGATTGGTATTGAACGTGAGGACGCTGCGTTTGAAGCTTACGAACTAGTAATAAACGCTCCCTTGCGCTCGAGGACAGCTGCACAGCGCTTGGGCATCGATGCAACCAAGTTGGCAATGACTGAGTGGTCGAGATCGCGCCACGCTTGGGTGATGGCGGACTTGAGCTCTTGCTGCGATGAGAACTGGCGACCGTGCGCGTACACGGTTCTCGTCAGGATGCCCCAGAGGTGCTCGATCGGATTGAGATCCGGGGACATCGCTGGCCAGCTCATCGTCGTCACGTTGCTCGTCTGCAGCCATGCTTGAGTAAGTCGAGCGCGATGACACGGCGCGTTGTCATGCTGAAACACGTGCCCTTCTTCGTGGTGTGCGCGTAAGAACGGCAGCAAGTGCGTGGCAAGCGTCTCTGTGTAGCGTTGCGCGTCTTGGCTGCCCTCAATGAACTTGAGCTCCGACTTGCCGGCTGCAGAGAATGCGCCCCAGACCATGACCGATCCTCCACCGCTGTGACGCTTCACGGCGCATCGCTCTGGCTGCCCCGCGCGATGCCAGTAAAACTGCAAGCCATCCGGCCCATCCATGTTCCACTTCTTCTCGTCGCTAAACACGACACGCGACCACTCACTCGCGCCCCAAGCTGCTCTCTCGCTCGCCCATGCGACTCGTCCTTTTTGGTGCATCTTGGTCATCACCGTCGTCCGCTTCTTCTTCTTCCAAGACACGTCAGGGTGTGCATGGCGGACGCGCTGCACGGTGCGCACCGATGTGTCAACACCGACACTCGCTCGGGCTTGAGAGGCGCTCTCATTTCGCGTCGTGACCGCGCGCACCAGCCGCCGGCCCTCACGCTCAGACACTTTTTGAGGCCTTCCTGTGCGCTGTTTGGTCTTCGAGGCTCTCTCGCCGTTGATGACGCGTGACACAGTCGATACGCTGCGCTGCACACGCGTTGCAATCGCCTGCAGCCTCTCGCCTTGGCCTCGAAGGTCGAGGATAGTTGCGACGTCGCTCGCCGTCATCTCTTGCCACGCCGTCATCGCAAAACAGCTTCGGAGGCACTGGAAATTTGTTCGCTTGGTGTACGCAATGTGTTCTATCTAAATTACGTGTTTTCGAGCTCGTTTGACCACAATTACAATTTTGATACCAATCTTACCACGCCTCTCCATTTATTCTCGCATCGTTGAAATATTTCGAAAATGACATTTTCTGCCATTGTGCTGGCTACACTGTGTATTTCGATGATCGACATATAGCATTCGAACCGTATTTAATTGCGCTATTAATCCAGCTTCATTGCAGCTCTGTCCGATGAAAATCAAAAATATTTGAAATGAAACAAAAAATTTCCAAGACTTTTGTCGTGCACTTTAGTATAGTGAAACAATGGTTGCTCACTATTAAATGAATAGGCTTGTTTTCACTATGCGGAGCATTGTGCGAGAGAGAGAGAGATAACGAAGAGCTCTTGACGACAGTCATTCCAGCACTCGCCAAGCAAACGCACTTGCACTCGCTCGCCACTCGCTCACTTGCTCAAGCGCGTCCTCGACGACCTCGACCACCAGCACCAACAAGACACACGACACACAAGACACACGATGAACTACCTGCTCTTCCTGTACCTGAACATGATCCGCGGTCCGCGCATGCTTGAGGAGCGCCGCGTGAAAGAAGAGGCCGAGCGCGTCGCGAAGATTGACGCTGACCGCGTAGCAGGCAAGACCGACGAGCTCGTGTGCAAGAAGTGCGACGGCGAGATTGACTCAATCACAGCCGCGCGCGCGCAGATGGCGACGACCAAGCGCGAGCCGATGTGCGCCAAGTGCATCTTTGAATCGCGCGCGAAAGCGACGGCCGAGGCCGAGCAAGAGATGCGCATGACGCCGTTCATGTACTTCCAGCTCTTTGTCATGCTCGCAGGCATCTTGACGTTCGTGCATCGCAACGTCATGCCGCTCTTTTGAGCTCGCGTCAGTAGCGTATAAAGTGAATACTATCTGAACATGCACACGACCGAGTCCTTGAGCTCTAACAGGCTCTGCTGCCCCTCGACGTTCGACGCGAATGTCTGTACCAGCTGCGAGGCAAATGACCGACGCCATGCCCCACTGCCGTCATTGAGCAGTCGCAACACAGACACAGATGCGCATGAGTCCTTGCACACAGAGGAGCGATGCTAGTGCGACTTGTATTCGTGCATTGACATCGAGGTCATGGTTAAGGTCATGGTCGTCACACTGCTCGTGCGATCGTACTTTGTCGAATTGTAGTATTCACACGTCAGTCGTCAGTGTTAGACGCACGTCGACTTTCACTCGCTTGATTCGCATCAACCCACCAGACAAGAAGCGCTCAACGAAGCACGCAACGCGCCATCACACGCGTGCGCTTGATCGACCGAGAGCCCACGAACGGAGCAAGCGCATCATTCGCAGTCTGTACTAGCGATGACAATGACCCAGCAACAACAGCAGCAGGTCGATGGCGAGACGTTGAGCACGCGCACGTGGCGCTGGGAGACTGAAGAGCTCACGAAAGACATCATTGAGCAGCTCCAGCGCGGCGACGTGCTCGAGACGCGCGGGTTCCTCAAGCCCATCTTTCGGTACGTCTGTGTGCGCACGAGCAACAGCGCTTCTCGGAGGTACATATACGTACACTAACTCCTTACGCTTGCCCTGCAGCTGCATGAAGCACGGTGTGCACAAGAACGGCGCGCGCGACCAAGAGATGATCGAGATGGCGTTCGCATTCGCCGACTGGATGGTCCAGCTCTCGACTGTCGGCGACTCGGACCGCGCGCTCGCGCCAATGCCAGACCTCCAGCCGAGCTATGCGCTCAATACGATCGTCACGGCGAGCCAGCGCGCAGGCAGCATCGTCGACGCCCAGCGCGCGTTCCAGCGCCTCGTCGACTACGGCTACGAGCCCGATGTGTTCACGTACACTGCGCTCATTGACGTCATTGCACGCAGCGGCGACGTCCACGGCGCCACCAAAGTACGTACTGATGCGACAGCCGCCTTTCGATCGACTCGATGGTGTTGGACTCACGTGACGCACTCGCAGGTGTTTGACGAGATGCGCGCGTCGTCGTCTCGGCCCAACATCGTCACGTTTACGACGCTCATTCGCGCTGTCGGGTACACGCAAGCGGTCGACGCGACCGAGTGCCTCACGTTCCTTCGCCAAGCGCGCGCGGACGAGACGTTCGACGCGTCGCTCTTCTGGGAAGCGCTCGACGTGTGTGCAACGCGCAAGAGCGCCACGGCGGCGCGCGCCGTGCTCTGCGAGCTCCAGAGTTGCAGCACGAGCGTCACGCGCGACTCGAGTCGCATTGTCCGCGCGCTCACGCAAGTGCTCCACGCGCACGCTGCGACAGAGCGCGAGCTCGCGCAGTGGCTCGCAGACGGCCTCGTCACGGCGGACGAGCACGCGGCGATCGCAAACGCCGAGGCGATCGCAACGACACGGAGCAGTGCGTACGCCTCTGTGTGTGTCTTATGTATGGTCGACTCTGTCAGCGACTCGCGCTGATCGTGTGACTGTGGCTGGTGTGTGCTAGGCAAGACAGTCGGCTGCCTCGGCCAGCAGACGTCCGACTCGGTTCGACTCGCAGTCATGCACCACGACATCACGCGTCTGGCCGAGCGCCTGCGCAACGGCGTGCCAGTGTCCACGTACGTACGAGCGATCGCCTGTGCCATTGCGCTTGTGAGAGACTAAGACGTTCGTTGCGTGCGATGCCGCGCAGGAACGACTTTGAGACGCTCATCCACCAGTGCCGCAAGCGCAAGTGGACTGAAGGCGTCGTGATGGTGCTCGATGCGATGCGGCAGATGACTGAGAGCGGCTGGGAGCTCCGTGCGAGCGCAGGCACCAGTGCTGGCGTAGACGACGCTGAGAGCGCTGACGTGATTGCAGTCTTGCCGCCGCAGCCGCACTTGCGACCGACGAGCAAGACGTACGTCTCGATCGTCGACGCGTACATGGTCTGCGGCGAAGAGCCCATGGCGTGGGCTGCTGTGCTCGAGATCGCGCAGTTCCCTGAGCTCCAGCGCGAGCCAGCGCTGTACCGCAAGTTCATCCGTGGCGCGTACTTGCTCACGAACTGCGACCACATCGCAGAGCTCCTGGCGCTCGCTCGCCAGGACAACGTCGTGCTGTCGCACCGCGCGTGCGTTGAGCTCGCGCGCATGCACGGGTACTTGCACGCCGAGGGGCTCGTGACGATCACTGAGCGCCTCCCTCTTGCGACCATGGCAGACCGAAAGAAGCAGCAGCTGCTGCTTGAAGAGCTCGTGCTCTCGTGCGGCTACAAGTTCAACACTGTCGGCGTGCAAGAGGCGCTCAGCGGCATGCTCGCGCGCGGGCACGCGCGGTCCGCAGTGACCGAGACTGCGGTCTTCATCTGCTGTCTCCAGCACGCAGCGCTCGACGACGCGCTTGCGATGCTCCGGTCGTTCCAGCGCCGAGACCTCGTGATGGCGACGCCCATGTACGACTCGCTCCTGCGCGAGATGTACTTCAAGTACACGCGCCGCGGCGGCGTCTTTGACGAGTCGTCGCGCAAGATCGCGCTCAAGACGCTCTACTCGCGCAAGGCGCTGTTCACACAAGCGTTTGCAGAGCGTGAGGTGATCGAGCGCTTGGCCGATCAATCGCCCGCGCCGATTGAGTCGCTTGCGATCGCTCCGACAGCGACCGACGCGCTGCACGCAGACGTTCTCGCGTACTGGTGCGACCGATCGAGTCTCGAGTGCGCGGGGCTCATGTTTGCGCAGCACGTGCTCGAAGTGATCACGACGATCCGCGACAAAGAGTCCAAGGCCGCGGCGCAAGCGGCGATCTACAGCGCGCTCAAGCGCACGGACGACCCGTTCCTGTTCATCCTGCGCGCAGTCGTGGCGCTCCGGTTCCTCGACCTGACGTACCGCACGCTCGGGAAGCTCGCGAAGCAGATGCTCCAGATCTTTAGCGACAACGGCGTCGCTGTGGACGTGCAGCCGCACCACGCAGCGTACTGCGTCGCGCAGCTCCCAGACTTGACAGTCCACGTCGTGAAAGAGCTCGACGAAGTCGTCGCGCTCCACGCGTCGCACCGGTCCGAGCTCCTGTCGTTCTGCTACGACGCGCTCGAGCACGACAACATGGACAAGACGATCGGCTACATCGTACACAACGACGGGCTCTACTCGCTCGAGACAGCGACGTTCCTCATCCCAAAGCTCGCGGAGCTCTACGTCCTCCAGGGACAGATCACAGTGCTCCAGTTCTTTAAGCCGGACGTCCCAGACTCGGCCACGATGCGTCGCCGCTTCCTGCGCGAAGTCATTGAGGTCGAGACGATCGCCGACGAAGAAGACGCAGACGACGCCGTCGAGAGCAGCGCCTCTGACGGAGCTGACGCAGGCAAGACGCGCCGGTTCGCGTTCACGATCAAAGCGATCGTCGAGTTCCGCTTGCAGCACGAGGACGAGTTCATGCCGTTCCTAGTCCACCGCCCGCCGCGCGTGCGGTCCGACGCCGAGCTCGCAGCGGCGGAGGACGCGACGAAGAAGTACCTCACGCTCCCGCTCGCAGCCGACTGCGTCGTGATCGTCGACAATGACGACGCCGTTGCGCTTGCGTACGACGTCCTGATGTACCAGCATGTCGAGGCCGTTGGCATTGACGCCGAGTGGCGTCCGGACGGCCGCGGGTACGTCCAGTCCAAGTGCGCCGTGCTCCAGATCGCGTGCGAGACGCACGTGTTCCTGTTCGATCTCCTCGAGCTCGCGCTCGCAGACCTCGAAGAGCTCTTTGCGCACTTGTTTGCGTCGACGACGATCGTGAAGATCGGCTTTGGCTTGGACGGCGACATCAAGCGCCTGCGCTGGTCGTTCCCAGACGCGCGGTGCTTTGACGTCTTCATGAACGTCTTGGACTTTTCGCTCGACGCCAGTGCGCCGCCCGCGCTTGATGGAGCCGAAGCGCCTGGTGCGAGTCCAGTCGACGCTGCTCCACTCCAGCACCAGCACATGAACGGCGACAGTCCGCTCGGCGACATCGCGGCGCTCACGTGCGAGACGTTTGAGCTCGCGAAGCTGAAACACCGGCGCCGACGCCAGCGCGGTCTTGCGAGCTACGTGCACGAAGTGCTCGGTCTGCCGCTGTCGAAGGTGCAGCAGCGGAGCGACTGGGAGCGCCGACCACTGTCGCCGCAGCAGATTGCGTACGCTGCCTTGGATGCGTACTGCCTCATCATGTTGCGCGACGCATTGCAAGCGCAGCAGCAAGACGAGAGATAGAGAGAGAGAGGACGATAGAGAGCATGCGAGCGCTTCTCACGCTAGAGTCAAGTGCTTGAGCAAGAGCTTCAAGTGCCAAGTGTCGTGGACGTCTCGCGTGCTGTCGGAGCACACGATGCTGCCTCTTGCTCGGTTGCTAGTGCGCTACCTCAGCTTTGCGACGCTCGATCAGTGCCACTGGCGGCGACTGGTGCTTGGAGTCTGCGTCCCACTGCAGCAGTGCAATCCAGCTAGCTCCGATCAGCCGGTGCAGGAGCGCAGCGCCACTCATCCGAGCGCGTCGAGACACCAGCAGCAGCAGTAGCGAGACGCCGGTCGATCAATCAAGTGCAGCAGAAGACAGTCGCAGCACGGAGGATGTCGGCGTCAAGCGCATCGTCGTCATCATCTCCGTTCGCGTCTCACACACAGTGCCATGCCAAGCCAAGCAAGAGCAAGAGCAGCGCCTCGGGTGAACACCCTCGTCCTCGTTGCGTCGTCTTGCTCGTTGCTGCAAACTGCTGGATTTCTCGGCTCGCGACGTGTCGACGCGAGGCTGACGCAGTATGCAGTGCGAGTGTGGAGCATCTGTTTGCAGTCCTGCAGTCGTTGGTCTTGTTGCGGCGTTCACACATCCATCACGCTCGTGCGCGCACGAGAGCAAGGGCTCGCTTCAACCTGATAGTTTCCGCTGCACCAGCGACTCGAGTACTCGATCAGTGCGCGTACGAGGACGCTGATCGTCCAGCGCTTTGAAAAGAACGGAGTGATCGACTGACTGACTGCTACGCTAGTCGCTCGTCGCTGGCGACGAACGCATCGAGATCAGGCGCATGCCGAGCTTGACGGGCACATGGAGCTTGTCGTTCCTCAGACCATTGGAGGTCGATTCCTATCCGTCGGTTTGCTCCATTGCCATTGGCAAACAGAGCAGACATGATGATCGTCCGTTGCAGCGTTCGCGTCGACGAGAGCAACACCGACCGACCGCCAGCGGCAGCACGCGCGCGCGTTGGACCGTCCCAGTGTCACGTCGTGTCAGTCGTACTCAGAGAGCTCAAGCGACCTGCTCGACTGGTCTCTGTGCACTACAACGCCATAAATCGCTCATCCGCGTGTGCAGCTCAAGGCTCTCAAGCGCGAGCTACAGAAGCGCGCGCACATACTGTACGTTGACGAGTTCAAGACGAGCCAGATGTGCTCGACGTGCACGCGCAAGCTCGAGAAGTGCGAGTTCGACGGCGCGAAGTGCTACGCAGTGCTCCGGTGCAGTTCGTGTACTTGATCGCGACGTGAACGCAGCACACAACATCGTCGCTGTGACCCAAGCGCAACTCGCAGGTGAAGATCGACCAGCGTACCTCGCACGTCCAGCGCGAGCACAGTAGGGAGAGATGAAGAGAATGCGTGAGCTCGAGGTCTCCTCGGAGACGCACGCACCTGCTCACACGAGTTCAGCCCGTAGTCGAACGTTGCATAGCAGTAGCTGTGTACTGCGAAGTAACTAGTAATCTGCAACGTTATAAATCAAGTGACGCTGTCGGTCCGTGTGCAAGCTGTGTAACTAGTAGTCCGTGTGCAAGCGCTCAAGACAACGCGCATGCCAACGCGCGAGGCGATCCACACGCCCGTGCAGCTTGCGCGCCACCATGCGAATGGCGTCGAGTGCTTGCTACTAGCTGTGGTGCTCGTGCAGCGACAGCGGAGACCACGCTGCGCTCGTGGGTTCTCGCTCTCTGCATTGCCGCGCTGCTCGAGTCTCCCAGCAGCTCACTTTTGCTTTCACCTCGCACGGCGCAGCAGCACGAACGCGCCAGCAAGACTGCTCGTCAAGACCTCGCCACCGCACCGCTGTATCGACCTCTGATGACACTCGTCGGACTCGGATCGCTCCGTCTGGGGCAACTCCTCATTGCGCTCGCATGCGTCGTCACGCAAGGACAGGACCTCGTGAAGGACGACAACGGCTCCGGTAACATCACGATGCTCTTCCAGTCCAAGATCTGGACCAAGCCAAACATCCACTACTCGGCCGGCGAAGGCTGGACCGCTGTGCCAGGCATCGCCATGTCGCCGAGCACGTACGGCGGCAACTACAGCGCCGACAAGGGCTGGTTCGAGTACGGCATCAAGGCGTCGTACCTCGAGTTCGTCTTCAACGACAACAGCGGCGTCTGGGACAACAACGACAACAAGAACTACCTGGTCGAGAAGCCCGGGACGTGGGCTGTCGTGTCCAAGATCGCAGAGCCGCCGACGCCCAAGCCTGTGCAGCAGTACGTCAACAGCGCTGGCTACGCGGTGAAGAACTTTCGCGAGACGAAGGACCGCCTCGTGATCGACCTCGGACTGAACAACGCCACGGCGCTGTATGGCAACGACGTCAAGGACTTGACTGTCGAAGTCACGCGCGGGATCCAAGGCGGCATTCGCGTCAAGATCGCTGACAAGGGCGAGAAGCGCTGGCAAGTGCCGACGACGCTGTACCCGAAGAGCGCGCTTGGTGAGAACGACTTTAGCACGCGCAGTCTCTTTGGCGGTGACTCGGACTTGGACTTTACCTTCACGAAGAACCCGTTCACGTGCAACGTGACGCGCAAGTCGGACGGCGCCGTGCTCTTTGACACGTCCAAGCTCCCGCTCGTGCTCAAGGACCAGTACTTGCAAGTCGCGACGGCCGTTGGCGCTGGCGTGAGCGTCTACGGCTTTGGCGAGAGCACGCACAGCAACATGCGCCTGAACGTCGGCGACCGCCACACGCTCTGGGCGCGCGACCAAGGCGCGATGGAGCCAAACATGAACACGTACGGCTCGCACCCGTACTTCCTCGGCATCAACAGCAAGGGCAAAGCGCACGGCGTGCTCCTGTTCAACAGCAACGGCATGGACATGACGCTCGAAGACGGCCGCGTCGTGTACCAGACGCTCGGTGGGATCCTCGACTTCCACATCCTCTCTGGTCCGACGCCCGCGGACGTGACGAACCAGTACACGCAGCTCATCGGTCGCCCAAAGCTCCAGCCGTACTGGTCGTACGGCTTCCACCAGTGCCGCTGGGGCTACAACTCGACGTCGCACTTGCGCGAGATCGTCGACAAGTACGCCGACGCCAAGATCCCGCTCGACGTCATCTGGGCCGACATTGACTACATGGACCGCTTCCACGACTTCACGCTCGACCCAGTGAACTTCCAGAAGCCCGACATGCAGAAGCTCCTGACGGACGTGCACGCGCGCGGGCAGAAGTTCGTCCCGATCATCGACCCGGGCATCCCAGACGACGTGAACGACTACGCGTACACGAAGGGTCTCGAGATGGACATCTTCATCAAAGACACCAAAGGCAAGCCGTACTTGGGCCAAGTCTGGCCAGGTCCGACGGTCTTCCCCGACTTTTTCCACCCCAAGACGTACGCGTACTGGTACGAGCAGCTCGAGCTCATGCACAAGCAAGTGCCGTACGACGGGCTCTGGATCGACATGAACGAGCTCGCGAACTTTTGCCCCGGCACGAGCTGCGCGCGCAAGGAAGGGCAGACGTGTCCGCTCACGGGCTCGATCAGCAAGCTCACGACGTGCTGCCTCGAGTGCACGGACGACGGCAATCGCTGGGACAACCCGCCGTTCCGGATCAACAACGCGCACGCGGAAGCGCCGATCTACAGCAAGACGATCTCCACGAGCTCGGTGCACTACACTGGTGCGCGCCAGTACGACACGCACAACCTGTACGGCTTCACCGAGGCGATCGCGACGAACAGCGCGCAGGAGAAGATCACCGGCAAGCGCTCTTTCGTGCTCTCGCGCTCGACGTTCCCTGGCGCTGGCGCACACGCAGCGCACTGGACGGGCGACAACGCAGCGACGTGGAACGACATCCAGTGGTCGATCCCGACGATCCTCAACTTTGGGCTCTACGGCATCCCGATGGTCGGCTCGGACATCTGCGGCTTCTCTGGCTCGACGACTGAAGAGCTCTGTGCGCGCTGGACAGCACTCGGTGCGTTCTACCCGTTCTCGCGCAACCACAACAACCTCGAGTCGAAGCCGCAGGAGACGTACTTGTGGGCGTCTGTCGCAGCGATCGGTCGCAAGTTCATCGGCATGCGCTACCGCCTGCTCCCGTACCTGTACACGCTCGGGTACCAAGCGCACATCTCGGGCCTTCCGATCGCGCGCGCGCTCTTCTTCGAGTTCCCAGGCGACGTCACGGTCCACGGCTCGCCGGTGCTCGACACACAGTTCATGCTCGGCAGCGCGCTGCTCGTGACGCCAGTGCTCACGCAAGGCGCGACGTCCGTGACGGGCTACGTCCCAGCCGGCACGTGGTACAACCTCTTTGACTACTCGCGCATCGAGAGCAAGGGCCAGTCGGTGACGTGGAGCGTCAAGCTGGACGACATGCCAGTGCACATTCGCGGCGGCAGCATCTTGCCGCTGCACCAGCCAGCACTCACGTCGGCGGCAGCGCAGCAGACGCCGTTCGACTTGCTCATTGCGCCAGCGGACGGCTCGGCGTCTGGCCAGCTGTACCTCGACGACGGCGACGACATCAATGGCGAGAGCAAGTCGACGATCGTCGAGTTCCGTCTCGACTCGAACTTCCTCCTCGGCTCGACGCTGAGCACGAAGGTCGTGAAGGACAACTACCGCGAGGCGTCGAAGAAGACGCTGAACAAGCTCGTGGTGCTCGGCGTGAAGAAGGCGCCGTCGCTCGTGCTCGTGAACGTGTTCACCAAGATCACGTCGTTCAAGTTTGACAACACGACCCAGAGCCTCGAGATCGACGTGAGCAAGGCGAAACTCAAGGTCACCGACTGCGCGTCGATCTTCTGGCGCTAGGTCGCTCTCTGCTCGTCATTAGCAGTCGAGATCCTGCATATCGTTCGTCTCTGTGTGAGTGCTGCTAGCGATGGCGCCACGTCGGCTCGCATCGTGGTAGTGTCAGCGCACAAGTTTTGTTTCCTGGCGTCACTGCCATCTACATGATCAATCAATCCAACTTTGTTGTCTTTTGGTATTTGGTTGTATACTACTACGTAGTACTTCAGTAGCTCATTGTGATGAGAGGCAAGCGTTGAGTCGTAGTGCATGCTTGGACGTCGACTGTCAGTGTTTGTGAGGTGTCAATGCCATACCTCATTCGCATACTCTCTCGCTTACGTGCGTGCAAGTGTCGTGTTTGTGATGCGCTGCCGTGTGAAGACGCTGCTTGGTTCAATGCAGACTGCAGCCAGCTATCGCCACGCGAGTACGTATGTGCTCTTGAGGTCGACGTTATCTCTTGGCATTGAAGACGACTGAAGCCGCCGAGTGTTCTTCTGCAGCGCACGATCCAGTCGCGAAGTGCATCCTCTCATTGACAACGTACGTCTCCTTGGCGTCATCGCTTTCGTCGTGGTGATCAGCAGCATCGCCAGTGCTCAACACGAACTGCAGCCTCGCCTTCCGTCTCACTGTGACGATCGCTCGACCCAACCTGGCGTTGAGCAAGTCAAGTCAAGCCTAGTTGAGCGTGCTTGATCTGTTTTTGTGTCAATGGATCCAAATTATACACGTGCACAAAGTTTAACGCAGTGTTTAGAAGTCATTCAACACCTTCAGTGTATTTCCAAGTTTAAACTCAACAACTCAAATGCAGTGACAGACTGATCTAGAAGACACAAACACATGATGTGTGTGTTTGATCCGTTCAAAGTACAAAAGACCAAATCGTGTTTGCTTTGATTTCTAGCATGCATCACAATCCAAATGCAGCTTTGTGCAGCACTGCTGTTTTAGATTCAAGACTCGCAAACAGCATGCTAGCCCTTGCATTGTCATGCCGCAGACCATTTCGGCAAACAGACTCACAGCAAACAACAGAGCCAACAAGCCAACGAGCCTTGAGGTCAAGACGCGCTCGGTTCGCTCGCTCGCTGGTGCGCGTCGATCTGATCCATCCCTCCATCCGTCGGTAGATTGATCTGCTAGACAGCAGCAAAAGCATCTCTGTCAGGCGTCTGTCAGGCGTTGGGAACGTACGCGACGAGAGCGCAGTGCACCATTCCATTGGTCGCACCACCATCAGCAGCAGCAGCATGCAGACAGCGATTGTGATCCACGACAGCAGCAGCAGCGACGACGACGACAGCATCACTGCTGTCCGTCGACCGTATGCCACTCACGATCGTAAGCGCCGTGCACACGCACTTGCACACACTTCGACCGGTTCGCTTCGTCCGCAGTCGCCATCGCCATCAGCGCCATCAGTATCCTCCCACACATCAAAGCTGATGATGCAGTCGCACCAGCAGTCATCGTTCGTGCTCCCGAGCCTCCAAGACGCCGTGAAGACTGCGCTAGCGATGGTGGCGTCGCTTGGTGATGCCGACTGTGCAGCTTCCTCGGAGACAGCGCACAGTGCATCGCGCACTGCTCGCACTGGTCGTGCTGGCACTGGCGACGACGGCGTGCGAGTCGAGATGTCTGTGCTTGCGACTGCGAGTCGACAGCAGCAGCAGCAGAGCCATCACAGTACGAAGAAGACAGTCAATAGCGAAGACAAGACGACGATGAACAACAAGCAGAAGACCCAGACCCAGACGACAACGAACGTGCGCACGAGTGCAGCGGCAGTTGGCGCCACGTCGCGCAAGAGACCGTTGTCGACCCCAGACGCCGCAGCGCGCATTCACAAGTCGGACGCGCAGCAGCCACACGCTTCGTCTCGCCACAGCAGCGCTCCTCGCTACGCGTCCGAGAGTCGCACTACGAGCAGTCGTCGCATTGACAGCAGCGGCATGAGCAGCGTGGCGCACAGCCGCGCTCCAGACAATCGGAAGCGACCTCGCGCAGTCGACGCGACGCGCAAGAAGATCAGTCGGCACGCGCACTCGTCTGCTGCAGCGTCAGCGACGAGAGTAGCGATGGCCCACAGCAGCCAAACAGACGGACCGCAGAGCAAAACGCACAAGCTCAAGCGGCGCCAAGACGAGCGCCACGAGCTACGAGCCAAGCAGCGCCGACAGCAGTCGCAGCCACGGACGCAGTCGCAGCGGCAGCCAGAGCTCATCGAGATCTCGTCGTCGTCGTCCGTGGCGTCGGATGAGAGCGACTCAAGCAGCGACAGCTCTTCGAGCGACTCGTCGCGCACGTCCAGCAGCGGCAACATCAGCAGCAGCGCCAGTCGTACGAGCATCCGCATCCAGCACCCTCGGAGCCGAAAGGTGCGCCGAGTAGACAGTCGTCAGTCACTCGCGAGCCACCGCTCTCGCCACCGTGACAGTGTTGTTGCTGCTGCTGGTCGAGATCGGAGCGCCGCCAGCTACGGGAGCAGCGATGCGCGGAGTAGTAAGTTGCCGCGCCAGTCGCACACGAGCGGACAGAAGGCGCGCCAGCTCGGCGACGTTGACCAGCGCGCGTTCCGTCGAGCGCAGCAAGCCCATCAGCAGCAGCAGCAGCTGCATGGCCGGCAGCGACATGACCAAAAGCAGCAGCGGCAGCAAGACCAGCGAGGTCAGCACCAACCTCTGCTGGCGTCCGCTCGTCCGGCGTCTGCGACGAGCCGAGCGACGCGGAAGGCGATGGTGCTCAACCTGTCTCCAGGCCAGCGCGCTCGCAGCGACTCGCTGTCGTCCGTGTTGTCGTCACTGTCATCGTCATCGTCGTCGTCGCCTTCGCTGGTCGATCTCGCCTCGCGTATACCGCGCCACGTGCCGCAGCGAGAGCAGCGCGCGGTGGACTCGGACGCGTCGCGGTCGTCGCTCTCGGATGACGCGTTGCGAGGGCGGTACTACTGCCGCAAGTCGGCGCCAATGTCCAAGCCTCCAGCTACAGTGCTTCAGCGCCAGCGAGCCTCTCAGGCGTCGTCACTGCCGCGGCCGCACGAGCACTCGCGACCACCACCAGTGTCATCAGCATCAGTAGCAGTAGCAACACAAGATCCTCGACAGCGATCACGCCAGTCATCGTCGCCACCGCGAGCAGCGTCACAGCCACGACCAGCAGCACCAGCAGCAGTACGGCAAGTACCGTCGGCGTCGACGCCTGTTGTGCTGTCGTCAGCGTCAGCGTCGTCTCACGACGAGTCGACGCCTTCGAAGCGGCAGAGACGGCGAGCTGCTGCGCGGTTCCACATCGACTCGATCGCGCTCGACGAAGTGCAAGCGCAGGAGCGCGAGCTCGCTCGCTTCGAGAAGGAGAAGCGCCAGCTGAACAGCTTTGAGCTGCTCACAGCGGGACTCAAGCACGCACCAGTCAAGAAGAGCGCGGACCCTGCTTCAGTGGGAGATAGTCGTCGCAAGCAGGCGCCTGGCGCCAGCCGTGCGTCAGGCAGCGACTATGACAGCGACGTGGAGATGAGAGTGTCGGCGCGTCCTCCGCCTCTTTCGTTCGCAGTGCGCAAGTTCGCGCCACCGCCTGACGCAGCATCGCAGAGGCAGCGCGAGACGCAAGCAGCTGGAGTGCGGCACCAGAAGCAACAACAGTCGCGACCCACTGCTGCGCGCAGTCAGGACGACGCGTCCAGTGCGCTTGAGCAGCAGCAGCAACAGCTGCGTGTGCGTGTGCAGTGTCCACTCAACAACCAGACGAGCATGACATCAGTCACGCGGAAGACAGCGAGCCAAGAGCGCGCGTCGCGGGCGTTTGCGCAGCTGAACACCAGTCGCTTTGTGATCCACCCGACGGCGTATCGCGGCGTCTGCGTGCCCAGTCCGCCAGCGGCACTGCTGCGAGACGACGCGGTGCAGTGCGCGCCGGTGTTCCACTCCGACTGCGATGTCCCGCTGACTGCATACGGTGCGTTCGTTGCGCTTGACAGCTCACTCAGTGTGCCTACTGTGTGTGTGTGTGGCAGCAGTACCGATGCTACTGTACCAATGCATTGTGTGGCGATGGAGCTGACGTCGATTCGTCTACAACTGCGCACTCAACTCACTCGCTGTGCCTAGACACAACGCATGTCCTCGAAGCAAAGTGCGCGTGGCTGAGCACGTTCGGCAAGGCGAAGCAGCCGACTCGGTCGCTGCTGGCGTACGCGAGCGAGGAGAGCAGCTCGCAAGTGGATGTGGACCGCCGCGTAGAGACGCTGGTCAGCGCTGAGCTGCCGCTGCTCGAGCGTTGCCACCAGCGCAAAGTGAGCGCGATCTTGCGCGAGGCGAGACGCAAAGTCGTTGCGTACAAGACAGCGCTGGAGTTGCATCGCGACGCACTGCTGCGTGAAGACGGTATGTTCCGCCATGCGCGTATGTGGTACAGAGTACGCATCACTTGGTGCTGAGCTTGCGCTGACTGTCGACTGTGTGTATATGTGTGTGTGCTTCTGTCTGGACCTGCGCGCGCGTGTGCCGTGGACTGGCGACTGCTGATGGATAGCAGTGGCGACGCAGCGCGTGGGGCTTCCAGTGCTGGAGAAGCTGGCGGCAAATGGCTGGAAGAAGATCCAGCCGCTCACAGATAGTAGCGGACGACCAGCAGTGGCGCACTTTGCCGTGGCGCGCGCAAGCGCAGGGCTGCACGAGGAGCGCTCTCAGTGCCGCGTGCTGGCGATGAAGAAGTCTGGCGCGATCTGCAGCAGCACGACATGCATCGGCGTGAAGGTGAACGTGCGCGTCGAAGACAACCCGATGGTGCGGTTTTCATCGTCCAGCGGCTCGGTTAGCGCTGCAGCGCATGACGCGAGCGTTGGTGTGAGCGAGAGCGAGACCGCGTCGTCAGTGTGCAAGCGGCGATTTGGTGCGCCGGCGGACGACGAAGTCGCCGAGTACGTGCTGCGGCTCGTCGTCGCGCAGCTCGGTGACTCGGAGCGCGTGCTCCTCTCGCTAAAGCGCGTGCTCGGGTTCTCGCAAGCGTTTGCCGACTACACGGAGCTGCAGAAGACCCATAGCTCACGTGCACTTGCGGCAAAACGCATTGCTGAGGCTCAGGCACTCGTCGCGACGTACTACGCAAAGAGGACCGACGAGGCGACTAGCGATGATCATGGCAGCGTGGCGCACCTGTCAAAGTTGCTGGAGTGGAGTCGCACCGCGCACTCGCAGACGCTTGCGGATCGCCTGACTCCGTCTCCAGTGTTCTTTGAGTCCCACACCGCCCGCCGACAGCTTCTTGGCGCGAGCGCCAGCAACAGACACAGCACTAGCGCTGCGACGACCACAGTCGCTGCTCGTCCGAGCAGCAGAAGCAGCAGCGCAGCCGCGTCGCTGGGCGTCCGGACGTCTCGCAGCTACGCAGAGATGTGCGAGACATACCGTGGTCTCTTCTGCCGCATTTGCTACGCGTACGACTGCCACGAGCACGGCAGCGAGCAGCCTCAGCCGACTCGTCGCGTCGACCCTGTGCATCCAGCGGTGGCGCTCGCGTCCGACCGAGCGACGAAGTTTACAGAGGCGTTGCGGCGACGAACGTTTGAGCTCGGAGAGCGCGATGTGTCGAAAGCTGGCGGCGACTCGCCGCAGCTCGTGGACCTCACTGTGCCGTGGGCAGACGTGTGCGATCCGACGGAATACTTTGACTCGAGCCACGTCGCCATCGTGGCACAGAAGATCAGCGCGTTCCTCGACCTAGAGACGCAATGCAGCGCTGCGTGCTGGAAAGTGGCAGCAGCCGGAGACTTGAGCACTCGGCGTCCGCAGCTCGGTGCGTCCGAGATCGTCCTTGTCGAGAAGATGCGACTCGCAGTCGGCGACAGCGCATGTACGATCGCGAGTCTGCTGAGAACTGTACCGTGCGCGGCGATCGCTGCGTGGCTCCGACGCGACAGTGGTGGCAGTGGCAGCGAAGGAGGCCGCGACAGCTCCGTCGATGCCGAACACTTTCCGTCCAAGCCGAAGCACTGGCGTCTCAAGCGCGGGTCAGGCTCTCGAAGCAGTAGTCACCACGAGCTGCTGCAGCGCGCGCGCAGGCACCGGCTGCAAGAGAAGCGAACGGAACACCAGTACGAACCGTGCCAACACGACGGCTTGTGCGACACGATGGGTTGCTCGTGCATGTCGCGCGACCACATGTGCGACAAGGCCTGCTCATGCTCGCGCGACTGTCCGAACAGGTATGTGCGACTGCGTCTGTCGCTCTCGCGCTCTGCTCGCTCGCGTTGCTGTCGCTCGCTGCTTGGTCGACACGTTCTGACTCGTGTCGTGCGATTCAATGGCGCTCGATGCAACGACCGCAGGTTTCAAGGCTGCAACTGCGAGCGAGGAAGCTGTGGCACAGCCGCGTGTCTGTGCTTCGCTGCTCAGCGAGAGTGCACTCCGGACGTTTGCACGTCATGCGGGTCCGTGGAGTCGGTGATTACATTCGCGTCGCTGTCGTCGTCGCTGTCGTCGCTGTCGTCGCTGTCGTCGTCGCTGTCGTCGCTGTCGTCGTCGCTGTCGTCGCTGTCGTCGTCGCTGTCGTCGCTGTCGTCGTCGCTGTCGTCGTCGCTGTCGTCGTCGTTATCGTCATCATCTCTATCACGCTCGAACCACACGCTGCCGACGTCACCAACCTCGCTGCTGTCGAGTGCAACGACGACGGATGCAACCACGACGCGCTCGACACTGCCGCTGCTTTGCTGCAACATGCATAGCGCGCGTGCCGGAAGCAGCCACAAGCGAGTGGGACTGAGCTTCTCGAGGATTCATGGGTGGGGCGTGTACGCCCTCGAGGACATTTGGTCTGGCGAATTTGTGTACGAGTACACAGGCGCCGTCGTGTCTCAGGACGAGGCCGAGCGACGCGGAAGCATGTACGACAAGCGAAGCGTGAGCTACCTCTTCGACCTGAACGAGGACGCAGTGGTGGACGCGATCCGCAAAGGCAACAAGAGCAAGTTCTTCAACCACCACATCGCAGAGCAGAACTGCAGCGCGAAAGTGGTTCGCGCTGGTGGCAACCACCACATCACGATCTGGGCCGATCGTGACATCAAGCGTGGCGAAGAGTTGTTGTTCAACTACGGCTATCACGGCGCCGCTGCTCCAGAGTGGAGCCAGGATCCGTCGTCGGAGTCGACTCCGACCACCTGCACCTCGCAAACAACTAAAGTAGCTTCAACTCGAGACCAGAAATGGTAACCGGTACGTAACCACCAAAACTGTTGTATCGAATATCGTATATTACGTCTTACTCACTCTTCGTTCAGTGCAGCGCCAGGCGACTACGAAGTACGAAGACCAGGCGGCAGTTCCAGCACATCAGCGACGCGCTCATCTTCGAGTCACCTGTTCATGCACAAACTAAATCAAACTACACTGAGATGCATGTTGGCACTGTCAACATTGCCATCCCAGTCGAGCTCTGTTGTCACAAACTCGAGCTAGCTCTGCGAGCTCTGCCACGTTTGGTTTGTTCGCCTGACCGCTCACGTGCCTATCGGCGCTGCCACTGGTGATATCTCTGCGTCGCGATGCGCAGACAATATACTATTAATTCAGCTACCTATTCCTTGGGTAGCCTTCTCAAAGCACCATAGGCGTCCCTAGATTCAAATACATCCAGACGACTGAAACACCGCCCATGAAATCAAATGCACAGCACCAGTACATCGACAGCTGCAGCTGAGCACCCGCATACTTCTACATCACATACTACACGATCCAGTCCGTTTTGATAACTATGAACATGCGTCTCGAAAGTCACAAGCACTTCACTCGTCGATAAGCATAAGTTACTGAGTGGTTGCGAAGCTTGATGAAATTATGTTGACGTATAGGAACAACTCGAGTCTGATAATTCATCAGATTCCGCATTTTATTGAGATATACTACATCTTGTTCTTAACTTACAGGAGTTGACAACAACTGGACTACATGGGCCTACCAACACATTTAACCGTGCGAGTACATACAAACAGCTACAATGTTATCAATTTTTGCGCACCTACCCCGGTCACATCGGTGTTAACGACATATTTGAATACTTTTGAAGGGCTTCGGACAAGTGTGGCTGCACATTCGTTAAATATACTGAACGTATTATGAAATGACACGAAACTTGAGCCATTCCCCAACTGAATTTATCTCAGGGACGTAAAAAACGAAATATATATAGTCATAGGTCAGTGCATTGCGTATCGGATACCACATTCGTCGATACCAAATGACGCAGACAAATACACTTCATTGCGGTGACTTCGCTGACGTTAAAACTTCACTTTCTTTGATACATCGCTCCCGTCGCTCTTGATAATGTGCGCTCAGTTGGTGGACACGCGACAAGTTTAATATCGCGAAAATGACTTTGCGACCTTGCGACCTAACGTATATTATTGCAAATATGACTGTGCGACGTTAGTGCTGATATAGAATTTGTATTTATCGTTACTGACATCACACACACTCGCTCCGCTCGCAAGACAGACCATCGTGTCACCTCTTGTCTCTCAAAAACGCTCTAACACTGAATTGCGTAGTGCAAAGCTCTACAACTGATAGTAGTCACCTGGGATACGTACCGCATGTAGTCCGTGAAGAACTTACTTTCGCACCAGCAAGAGTCTCAGTGGTAGTACAATACCAAACTTGAAGAACTTGTGCTCTCAAAACGTCTAGGTGCAGCGACTGTAAGTGCCAAAACCTCAACAATTGTCGAGTCAAGCATCTCTGGCCGCAAAAAACCTAGAGTCGCGAACGCGAAGACATAAAGCTCGTACAAGTTGCCACTCGTGTTTGGCGGAGCCGCACTTCAACGACAGTGCTATAAAGGTCGCTTGGTAGGTGAGTTTGGTGTTGACTACACCAATACGGCCATGGGATGTATACCAACCGCACTGTTTGCGCATAATTGTGGCATCTTAACGAGCAAATGGACATTGAGAGAAGGTTTGAGCTCTTGCAACTCGACTTCTCACTGCGAAATCAAGTGAATACGACTTTTACGAACATCAGCTTGCACTCTCTTTCACCATACAATATAGCGGAACTATATCCTCAGGGTGCAGGAAATACTGTGGCTTTTTATCCCCCGCTAGAAGAGCATCCAAAGCGTTCACATCGTTGATTGACTAGTCAAACCGATTTATGTAGGACGAGAACACATAGGGAGACGTAAGAAGATTGTGTGAAGTAAGTGTACTCGAAGCGGTGAGATAACTTAGGAAACGCGTAACTAAAGCCACACATGCAAATGTTGGCGTTACACTGACATAATCGAAAAGAATGTCTTCGAGCTTACTTGAGGCTGTCATGAACATCAAAAGCATGGCCATCTTATGTACTTCAATACCTGATAAATTGATACAGCTGTGGGAATTATCAGACTCGAGTTGTTCCTATACGTCAACATAATTTCATCAAGCTTCGCAACCACTCAGTAACTTATGCTTATCGACGAGTGAAGTGCTTGTGACTTTCGAGACGCATGTTCATAGTTATCAAAACGGACTGGATCGTGTAGTATGTGATGTAGAAGTATGCGGGTGCTCAGCTGCAGCTGTCGATGTACTGGTGCTGTGCATTTGATTTCATGGGCGGTGTTTCAGTCGTCTGGATGTATTTGAATCTAGGGACGCCTATGGTGCTTTGAGAAGGCTACCCAAGGAATAGGTAGCTGAATTAATAGTATATTGTCTGCGCATCGCGACGCAGAGATATCACCAGTGGCAGCGCCGATAGGCACGTGAGCGGTCAGGCGAACAAACCAAACGTGGCAGAGCTCGCAGAGCTAGCTCGAGTTTGTGACAACAGAGCTCGACTGGGATGGCAATGTTGACAGTGCCAACATGCATCTCAGTGTAGTTTGATTTAGTTTGTGCATGAACAGGTGACTCGAAGATGAGCGCGTCGCTGATGTGCTGGAACTGCCGCCTGGTCTTCGTACTTCGTAGTCGCCTGGCGCTGCACTGAACGAAGAGTGAGTAAGACGTAATATACGATATTCGATACAACAGTTTTGGTGGTTACGTACCGGTTACCATTTCTGGTCTCGAGTTGAAGCTACTTTAGTTGTTTGCGAGGTGCAGGTGGTCGGAGTCGACTCCGACGACGGATCCTGGCTCCACTCTGGAGCAGCGGCGCCGTGATAGCCGTAGTTGAACAACAACTCTTCGCCACGCTTGATGTCACGATCGGCCCAGATCGTGATGTGGTGGTTGCCACCAGCGCGAACCACTTTCGCGCTGCAGTTCTGCTCTGCGATGTGGTGGTTGAAGAACTTGCTCTTGTTGCCTTTGCGGATCGCGTCCACCACTGCGTCCTCGTTCAGGTCGAAGAGGTAGCTCACGCTTCGCTTGTCGTACATGCTTCCGCGTCGCTCGGCCTCGTCCTGAGACACGACGGCGCCTGTGTACTCGTACACAAATTCGCCAGACCAAATGTCCTCGAGGGCGTACACGCCCCACCCATGAATCCTCGAGAAGCTCAGTCCCACTCGCTTGTGGCTGCTTCCGGCACGCGCGCTATGCATGTTGCAGCAAAGCAGCGGCAGTGTCGAGCGCGTCGTGGTTGCATCCGTCGTCGTTGCACTCGACAGCAGCGAGGTTGGTGACGTCGGCAGCGTGTGGTTCGAGCGTGATAGAGATGATGACGATAACGACGACGACAGCGACGACGACAGCGACGACGACAGCGACGACAGCGACGACGACAGCGACGACAGCGACGACGACAGCGACGACAGCGACGACGACAGCGACGACAGCGACGACAGCGACGACGACAGCGACGCGAATGTAATCACCGACTCCACGGACCCGCATGACGTGCAAACGTCCGGAGTGCACTCTCGCTGAGCAGCGAAGCACAGACACGCGGCTGTGCCACAGCTTCCTCGCTCGCAGTTGCAGCCTTGAAACCTGCGGTCGTTGCATCGAGCGCCATTGAATCGCACGACACGAGTCAGAACGTGTCGACCAAGCAGCGAGCGACAGCAACGCGAGCGAGCAGAGCGCGAGAGCGACAGACGCAGTCGCACATACCTGTTCGGACAGTCGCGCGAGCATGAGCAGGCCTTGTCGCACATGTGGTCGCGCGACATGCACGAGCAACCCATCGTGTCGCACAAGCCGTCGTGTTGGCACGGTTCGTACTGGTGTTCCGTTCGCTTCTCTTGCAGCCGGTGCCTGCGCGCGCGCTGCAGCAGCTCGTGGTGACTACTGCTTCGAGAGCCTGACCCGCGCTTGAGACGCCAGTGCTTCGGCTTGGACGGAAAGTGTTCGGCATCGACGGAGCTGTCGCGGCCTCCTTCGCTGCCACTGCCACCACTGTCGCGTCGGAGCCACGCAGCGATCGCCGCGCACGGTACAGTTCTCAGCAGACTCGCGATCGTACATGCGCTGTCGCCGACTGCGAGTCGCATCTTCTCGACAAGGACGATCTCGGACGCACCGAGCTGCGGACGCCGAGTGCTCAAGTCTCCGGCTGCTGCCACTTTCCAGCACGCAGCGCTGCATTGCGTCTCTAGGTCGAGGAACGCGCTGATCTTCTGTGCCACGATGGCGACGTGGCTCGAGTCAAAGTATTCCGTCGGATCGCACACGTCTGCCCACGGCACAGTGAGGTCCACGAGCTGCGGCGAGTCGCCGCCAGCTTTCGACACATCGCGCTCTCCGAGCTCAAACGTTCGTCGCCGCAACGCCTCTGTAAACTTCGTCGCTCGGTCGGACGCGAGCGCCACCGCTGGATGCACAGGGTCGACGCGACGAGTCGGCTGAGGCTGCTCGCTGCCGTGCTCGTGGCAGTCGTACGCGTAGCAAATGCGGCAGAAGAGACCACGGTATGTCTCGCACATCTCTGCGTAGCTGCGAGACGTCCGGACGCCCAGCGACGCGGCTGCGCTGCTGCTTCTGCTTCTGCTTCTGCTGCTCGGACGAGCAGCGACTGTGGTCGTCGCAGCGCTAGTGCTGTGTCTGTTGCTGGCGCTCGCGCCAAGAAGCTGTCGGCGGGCGGTGTGGGACTCAAAGAACACTGGAGACGGAGTCAGGCGATCCGCAAGCGTCTGCGAGTGCGCGGTGCGACTCCACTCCAGCAACTTTGACAGGTGCGCCACGCTGCCATGATCATCGCTAGTCGCCTCGTCGGTCCTCTTTGCGTAGTACGTCGCGACGAGTGCCTGAGCCTCAGCAATGCGTTTTGCCGC
The DNA here is from genome assembly GCA_003730235.1 of Pythium guiyangense. Taxonomy (NCBI): domain Eukaryota; phylum Oomycota; class Peronosporomycetes; order Pythiales; family Pythiaceae; genus Pythium; species Pythium guiyangense. The sequence continues at coordinate 426,570 of QXDM01000041.1, read as the reverse complement.
AAGTGCACGTGAGCTATGGGTCTTCTGCAGCTCCGTGTAGTCGGCAAACGCTTGCGAGAACCCGAGCACGCGCTTTAGCGAGAGGAGCACGCGCTCCGAGTCACCGAGCTGCGCGACGACGAGCCGCAGCACGTACTCGGCGACTTCGTCGTCCGCCGGCGCACCAAATCGCCGCTTGCACACTGACGACGCGGTCTCGCTCTCGCTCACACCAACGCTCGCGTCATGCGCTGCAGCGCTAACCGAGCCGCTGGACGATGAAAACCGCACCATCGGGTTGTCTTCGACGCGCACGTTCACCTTCACGCCGATGCATGTCGTGCTGCTGCAGATCGCGCCAGACTTCTTCATCGCCAGCACGCGGCACTGAGAGCGCTCCTCGTGCAGCCCTGCGCTTGCGCGCGCCACGGCAAAGTGCGCCACTGCTGGTCGTCCGCTACTATCTGTGAGCGGCTGGATCTTCTTCCAGCCATTTGCCGCCAGCTTCTCCAGCACTGGAAGCCCCACGCGCTGCGTCGCCACTGCTATCCATCAGCAGTCGCCAGTCCACGGCACACGCGCGCGCAGGTCCAGACAGAAGCACACACACATATACACACAGTCGACAGTCAGCGCAAGCTCAGCACCAAGTGATGCGTACTCTGTACCACATACGCGCATGGCGGAACATACCGTCTTCACGCAGCAGTGCGTCGCGATGCAACTCCAGCGCTGTCTTGTACGCAACGACTTTGCGTCTCGCCTCGCGCAAGATCGCGCTCACTTTGCGCTGGTGGCAACGCTCGAGCAGCGGCAGCTCAGCGCTGACCAGCGTCTCTACGCGGCGGTCCACATCCACTTGCGAGCTGCTCTCCTCGCTCGCGTACGCCAGCAGCGACCGAGTCGGCTGCTTCGCCTTGCCGAACGTGCTCAGCCACGCGCACTTTGCTTCGAGGACATGCGTTGTGTCTAGGCACAGCGAGTGAGTTGAGTGCGCAGTTGTAGACGAATCGACGTCAGCTCCATCGCCACACAATGCATTGGTACAGTAGCATCGGTACTGCTGCCACACACACACACAGTAGGCACACTGAGTGAGCTGTCAAGCGCAACGAACGCACCGTATGCAGTCAGCGGGACATCGCAGTCGGAGTGGAACACCGGCGCGCACTGCACCGCGTCGTCTCGCAGCAGTGCCGCTGGCGGACTGGGCACGCAGACGCCGCGATACGCCGTCGGGTGGATCACAAAGCGACTGGTGTTCAGCTGCGCAAACGCCCGCGACGCGCGCTCTTGGCTCGCTGTCTTCCGCGTGACTGATGTCATGCTCGTCTGGTTGTTGAGTGGACACTGCACACGCACACGCAGCTGTTGCTGCTGCTGCTCAAGCGCACTGGACGCGTCGTCCTGACTGCGCGCAGCAGTGGGTCGCGACTGTTGTTGCTTCTGGTGCCGCACTCCAGCTGCTTGCGTCTCGCGCTGCCTCTGCGATGCTGCGTCAGGCGGTGGCGCGAACTTGCGCACTGCGAACGAAAGAGGCGGAGGACGCGCCGACACTCTCATCTCCACGTCGCTGTCATAGTCGCTGCCTGACGCACGGCTGGCGCCAGGCGCCTGCTTGCGACGACTATCTCCCACTGAAGCAGGGTCCGCGCTCTTCTTGACTGGTGCGTGCTTGAGTCCCGCTGTGAGCAGCTCAAAGCTGTTCAGCTGGCGCTTCTCCTTCTCGAAGCGAGCGAGCTCGCGCTCCTGCGCTTGCACTTCGTCGAGCGCGATCGAGTCGATGTGGAACCGCGCAGCAGCTCGCCGTCTCTGCCGCTTCGAAGGCGTCGACTCGTCGTGAGACGACGCTGACGCTGACGACAGCACAACAGGCGTCGACGCCGACGGTACTTGCCGTACTGCTGCTGGTGCTGCTGGTCGTGGCTGTGACGCTGCTCGCGGTGGCGACGATGACTGGCGTGATCGCTGTCGAGGATCTTGTGTTGCTACTGCTACTGATGCTGATGACACTGGTGGTGGTCGCGAGTGCTCGTGCGGCCGCGGCAGTGACGACGCCTGAGAGGCTCGCTGGCGCTGAAGCACTGTAGCTGGAGGCTTGGACATTGGCGCCGACTTGCGGCAGTAGTACCGCCCTCGCAACGCGTCATCCGAGAGCGACGACCGCGACGCGTCCGAGTCCACCGCGCGCTGCTCTCGCTGCGGCACGTGGCGCGGTATACGCGAGGCGAGATCGACCAGCGAAGGCGACGACGACGATGACGATGACAGTGACGACAACACGGACGACAGCGAGTCGCTGCGAGCGCGCTGGCCTGGAGACAGGTTGAGCACCATCGCCTTCCGCGTCGCTCGGCTCGTCGCAGACGCCGGACGAGCGGACGCCAGCAGAGGTTGGTGCTGACCTCGCTGGTCTTGCTGCCGCTGCTGCTTTTGGTCATGTCGCTGCCGGCCATGCAGCTGCTGCTGCTGCTGATGGGCTTGCTGCGCTCGACGGAACGCGCGCTGGTCAACGTCGCCGAGCTGGCGCGCCTTCTGTCCGCTCGTGTGCGACTGGCGCGGCAACTTACTACTCCGCGCATCGCTGCTCCCGTAGCTGGCGGCGCTCCGATCTCGACCAGCAGCAGCAACAACACTGTCACGGTGGCGAGAGCGGTGGCTCGCGAGTGACTGACGACTGTCTACTCGGCGCACCTTTCGGCTCCGAGGGTGCTGGATGCGGATGCTCGTACGACTGGCGCTGCTGCTGATGTTGCCGCTGCTGGACGTGCGCGACGAGTCGCTCGAAGAGCTGTCGCTGCTTGAGTCGCTCTCATCCGACGCCACGGACGACGACGACGAGATCTCGATGAGCTCTGGCTGCCGCTGCGACTGCGTCCGTGGCTGCGACTGCTGTCGGCGCTGCTTGGCTCGTAGCTCGTGGCGCTCGTCTTGGCGCCGCTTGAGCTTGTGCGTTTTGCTCTGCGGTCCGTCTGTTTGGCTGCTGTGGGCCATCGCTACTCTCGTCGCTGACGCTGCAGCAGACGAGTGCGCGTGCCGACTGATCTTCTTGCGCGTCGCGTCGACTGCGCGAGGTCGCTTCCGATTGTCTGGAGCGCGGCTGTGCGCCACGCTGCTCATGCCGCTGCTGTCAATGCGACGACTGCTCGTAGTGCGACTCTCGGACGCGTAGCGAGGAGCGCTGCTGTGGCGAGACGAAGCGTGTGGCTGCTGCGCGTCCGACTTGTGAATGCGCGCTGCGGCGTCTGGGGTCGACAACGGTCTCTTGCGCGACGTGGCGCCAACTGCCGCTGCACTCGTGCGCACGTTCGTTGTCGTCTGGGTCTGGGTCTTCTGCTTGTTGTTCATCGTCGTCTTGTCTTCGCTATTGACTGTCTTCTTCGTACTGTGATGGCTCTGCTGCTGCTGCTGTCGACTCGCAGTCGCAAGCACAGACATCTCGACTCGCACGCCGTCGTCGCCAGTGCCAGCACGACCAGTGCGAGCAGTGCGCGATGCACTGTGCGCTGTCTCCGAGGAAGCTGCACAGTCGGCATCACCAAGCGACGCCACCATCGCTAGCGCAGTCTTCACGGCGTCTTGGAGGCTCGGGAGCACGAACGATGACTGCTGGTGCGACTGCATCATCAGCTTTGATGTGTGGGAGGATACTGATGGCGCTGATGGCGATGGCGACTGCGGACGAAGCGAACCGGTCGAAGTGTGTGCAAGTGCGTGTGCACGGCGCTTACGATCGTGAGTGGCATACGGTCGACGGACAGCAGTGATGCTGTCGTCGTCGTCGCTGCTGCTGCTGTCGTGGATCACAATCGCTGTCTGCATGCTGCTGCTGCTGATGGTGGTGCGACCAATGGAATGGTGCACTGCGCTCTCGTCGCGTACGTTCCCAACGCCTGACAGACGCCTGACAGAGATGCTTTTGCTGCTGTCTAGCAGATCAATCTACCGACGGATGGAGGGATGGATCAGATCGACGCGCACCAGCGAGCGAGCGAACCGAGCGCGTCTTGACCTCAAGGCTCGTTGGCTTGTTGGCTCTGTTGTTTGCTGTGAGTCTGTTTGCCGAAATGGTCTGCGGCATGACAATGCAAGGGCTAGCATGCTGTTTGCGAGTCTTGAATCTAAAACAGCAGTGCTGCACAAAGCTGCATTTGGATTGTGATGCATGCTAGAAATCAAAGCAAACACGATTTGGTCTTTTGTACTTTGAACGGATCAAACACACACATCATGTGTTTGTGTCTTCTAGATCAGTCTGTCACTGCATTTGAGTTGTTGAGTTTAAACTTGGAAATACACTGAAGGTGTTGAATGACTTCTAAACACTGCGTTAAACTTTGTGCACGTGTATAATTTGGATCCATTGACACAAAAACAGATCAAGCACGCTCAACTAGGCTTGACTTGACTTGCTCAACGCCAGGTTGGGTCGAGCGATCGTCACAGTGAGACGGAAGGCGAGGCTGCAGTTCGTGTTGAGCACTGGCGATGCTGCTGATCACCACGACGAAAGCGATGACGCCAAGGAGACGTACGTTGTCAATGAGAGGATGCACTTCGCGACTGGATCGTGCGCTGCAGAAGAACACTCGGCGGCTTCAGTCGTCTTCAATGCCAAGAGATAACGTCGACCTCAAGAGCACATACGTACTCGCGTGGCGATAGCTGGCTGCAGTCTGCATTGAACCAAGCAGCGTCTTCACACGGCAGCGCATCACAAACACGACACTTGCACGCACGTAAGCGAGAGAGTATGCGAATGAGGTATGGCATTGACACCTCACAAACACTGACAGTCGACGTCCAAGCATGCACTACGACTCAACGCTTGCCTCTCATCACAATGAGCTACTGAAGTACTACGTAGTAGTATACAACCAAATACCAAAAGACAACAAAGTTGGATTGATTGATCATGTAGATGGCAGTGACGCCAGGAAACAAAACTTGTGCGCTGACACTACCACGATGCGAGCCGACGTGGCGCCATCGCTAGCAGCACTCACACAGAGACGAACGATATGCAGGATCTCGACTGCTAATGACGAGCAGAGAGCGACCTAGCGCCAGAAGATCGACGCGCAGTCGGTGACCTTGAGTTTCGCCTTGCTCACGTCGATCTCGAGGCTCTGGGTCGTGTTGTCAAACTTGAACGACGTGATCTTGGTGAACACGTTCACGAGCACGAGCGACGGCGCCTTCTTCACGCCGAGCACCACGAGCTTGTTCAGCGTCTTCTTCGACGCCTCGCGGTAGTTGTCCTTCACGACCTTCGTGCTCAGCGTCGAGCCGAGGAGGAAGTTCGAGTCGAGACGAAACTCGACGATCGTCGACTTGCTCTCGCCATTGATGTCGTCGCCGTCGTCGAGGTACAGCTGACCGGACGCCGAGCCGTCTGCTGGCGCAATGAGCAAGTCGAACGGCGTCTGCTGCGCTGCCGCCGACGTGAGTGCTGGCTGGTGCAGCGGCAAGATGCTGCCGCCGCGAATGTGCACTGGCATGTCGTCCAGCTTGACGCTCCACGTCACCGACTGGCCCTTGCTCTCGATGCGCGAGTAGTCAAAGAGGTTGTACCACGTGCCGGCTGGGACGTAGCCCGTCACGGACGTCGCGCCTTGCGTGAGCACTGGCGTCACGAGCAGCGCGCTGCCGAGCATGAACTGTGTGTCGAGCACCGGCGAGCCGTGGACCGTGACGTCGCCTGGGAACTCGAAGAAGAGCGCGCGCGCGATCGGAAGGCCCGAGATGTGCGCTTGGTACCCGAGCGTGTACAGGTACGGGAGCAGGCGGTAGCGCATGCCGATGAACTTGCGACCGATCGCTGCGACAGACGCCCACAAGTACGTCTCCTGCGGCTTCGACTCGAGGTTGTTGTGGTTGCGCGAGAACGGGTAGAACGCACCGAGTGCTGTCCAGCGCGCACAGAGCTCTTCAGTCGTCGAGCCAGAGAAGCCGCAGATGTCCGAGCCGACCATCGGGATGCCGTAGAGCCCAAAGTTGAGGATCGTCGGGATCGACCACTGGATGTCGTTCCACGTCGCTGCGTTGTCGCCCGTCCAGTGCGCTGCGTGTGCGCCAGCGCCAGGGAACGTCGAGCGCGAGAGCACGAAAGAGCGCTTGCCGGTGATCTTCTCCTGCGCGCTGTTCGTCGCGATCGCCTCGGTGAAGCCGTACAGGTTGTGCGTGTCGTACTGGCGCGCACCAGTGTAGTGCACCGAGCTCGTGGAGATCGTCTTGCTGTAGATCGGCGCTTCCGCGTGCGCGTTGTTGATCCGGAACGGCGGGTTGTCCCAGCGATTGCCGTCGTCCGTGCACTCGAGGCAGCACGTCGTGAGCTTGCTGATCGAGCCCGTGAGCGGACACGTCTGCCCTTCCTTGCGCGCGCAGCTCGTGCCGGGGCAAAAGTTCGCGAGCTCGTTCATGTCGATCCAGAGCCCGTCGTACGGCACTTGCTTGTGCATGAGCTCGAGCTGCTCGTACCAGTACGCGTACGTCTTGGGGTGGAAAAAGTCGGGGAAGACCGTCGGACCTGGCCAGACTTGGCCCAAGTACGGCTTGCCTTTGGTGTCTTTGATGAAGATGTCCATCTCGAGACCCTTCGTGTACGCGTAGTCGTTCACGTCGTCTGGGATGCCCGGGTCGATGATCGGGACGAACTTCTGCCCGCGCGCGTGCACGTCCGTCAGGAGCTTCTGCATGTCGGGCTTCTGGAAGTTCACTGGGTCGAGCGTGAAGTCGTGGAAGCGGTCCATGTAGTCAATGTCGGCCCAGATGACGTCGAGCGGGATCTTGGCGTCGGCGTACTTGTCGACGATCTCGCGCAAGTGCGACGTCGAGTTGTAGCCCCAGCGGCACTGGTGGAAGCCGTACGACCAGTACGGCTGGAGCTTTGGGCGACCGATGAGCTGCGTGTACTGGTTCGTCACGTCCGCGGGCGTCGGACCAGAGAGGATGTGGAAGTCGAGGATCCCACCGAGCGTCTGGTACACGACGCGGCCGTCTTCGAGCGTCATGTCCATGCCGTTGCTGTTGAACAGGAGCACGCCGTGCGCTTTGCCCTTGCTGTTGATGCCGAGGAAGTACGGGTGCGAGCCGTACGTGTTCATGTTTGGCTCCATCGCGCCTTGGTCGCGCGCCCAGAGCGTGTGGCGGTCGCCGACGTTCAGGCGCATGTTGCTGTGCGTGCTCTCGCCAAAGCCGTAGACGCTCACGCCAGCGCCAACGGCCGTCGCGACTTGCAAGTACTGGTCCTTGAGCACGAGCGGGAGCTTGGACGTGTCAAAGAGCACGGCGCCGTCCGACTTGCGCGTCACGTTGCACGTGAACGGGTTCTTCGTGAAGGTAAAGTCCAAGTCCGAGTCACCGCCAAAGAGACTGCGCGTGCTAAAGTCGTTCTCACCAAGCGCGCTCTTCGGGTACAGCGTCGTCGGCACTTGCCAGCGCTTCTCGCCCTTGTCAGCGATCTTGACGCGAATGCCGCCTTGGATCCCGCGCGTGACTTTGAGATCCGGTTGTGGAGTCGAGTCGCTGGCTTGCGGTGTCGGCGCGCGAGACCGTTCACGACTGGCACGAGTTCGGAGCCGTCTCCAGTGAACGTGACACCGAGCTTGTGGGGTCCGAGCGTGACGTCGAATCGCTCGATCGAGCACAGCGCTTCGTGGCTCGACGCGACTGAGAAGCGGAGCACAGCTGGTGGCGCGGCCAGAGACACCATCGCCATCGCCTGCGTTGCTCGCTTGCCGCGCACGCTCGCGTCGCAAATGGATTCAAGAATGTCGCCCGGTCGGATCCCGGCGTTCCAGGCAGCGAGCGTCGTGATCGACTGAACAGCGAGTTGTTGCTGTCCGTCGCACAGTTGCGCTGCTTTCGTCAGCGTGAAGCCCGGATCGCCACCGGTCCAGACAAAGAACTTCAGTCGCGCAAAATACGCGTTGCTGGCGTTCCACGTGCCAGGATGCATCGAGTGCGGACTTGCGAGGTCGCGACGCCGACAGACATTCAAGAGCGTGCTGCTCTTGCTGCGGCTTTCGTGCACTGCCAAAGGCGTGGACTCGTCGGCTTGAGGTTGCTGCGAACGCGCGTTTGGCTCTGCACACGCGTGCTGCGCATCGCGCCGAAAGACCGATCGCGTCACGTCTTTCACTAACGCTATGAACGCGATCCCGAGCTTGCCGTCGCTCCAGACAATGTTGTAGCTCGTTCGGCGCGAGCACATCGACGACTCGCTGTCTGTGCTGCTGCAGTCGCTGTCGATGTTGCTGTCGATGTCGCTACCGATGTCGTCAATGTCATCGTCAATGCCATCGTCTTCATCATGGTCTCGCTCTCGCTCTTGACCTCGCTCTCGCTGTCCATTGCGATCGTGTTTCGCGCTCCGACTTGACACCGACTCGAGCGACGACAGCGACGCAGTTCGGCGATGCTCGAGCGACGACAGCGACGCAGTTCGGCGATGCTCGAGCCACGTGCTGTTGTCGCTTACACTGCATAGATGTGGGTGTTTGTGCTGGTGTTGGTGCGGGTGCCGATGCTGAGAGCGTCGGAATCGCAGCAAAGCGGGTCGCGACGCCGAGTCGAGGAGCCGGCACACTTGCGTCCACTTGAGTCCAATAGTGCGATGATGGTTGACTGCCACGAGGACATCGCCGACTGCGTCTCGTTGAAAGTGCAGCGAGCAACTCGGCTGGACCTTGAGAATCGCTTCGACGAGCTCCAACACTTGTGTTGCACCCTGGCAAAGACGTTCACACTTTCAGCAGAGCAGTCAGCTGAGTATGACACGACAACACCAATACACACATGAACAACGGCGTAGTCGTGAAGTTCGCACTCAAGCTTGTACTCAGGACGAGGTGGCACTTGATCCTGTCGCACGCCTGCTTCATTGCATGGTCGTGTACTTCGCGACATACTTGCCTGTGTCATGGCAAGCTTGCGTCGCTACCGAGCAAGCTTATGCAACGTAGCACGACGCACTCGAGGCTGCACGCGCACCAATCGATCACGGCAACTGCGTTGACAACATTTGCGGTTGCGCGACTGCTTTCGCTCAGCGCGTTCGCTCGGCGGGGCATGATGGGAGCAGCAACTGCATCACGTGTCACAGCATGCTGCAGTCTTTCGGGTTCACATACCACCTAGTGCTGTAGTTCTGTAGACAAGCTGCTACTAACGACGGCTACTTTGAGAAAGAGCAGCACTACTCAAAAGGACACGCAAGACGTTGTTGTGCGCCATGAACATCTTTACGCGATCGATGCAGGGGTAGATGCGTGGTTCGATTCGTAGTAGACGGCAACAGGGCTAGACTGTCGACGGGCAGCACTGCAGTTCTGCTCTGTGGTGCGGTGGTTGAAGAACTTGCTCTTGATGCCTTTGAAGATCGTGACTGCACTTCGGCGAGTCAGCAGATGATGGCAGCGTTCGCAACGACGCGACGTCTTGCCTCACTTGCCTGCTCGCTGCGAACGTGAATCGCGCTGGTGGCAATCACCACATCACGATCAAGGCCGATCGTGACATCAAGCGTGCGGAAGAGTTGTTGTTCAACTACAACTGCAACAACATCGCGAATCGCGACCGCTCGCGATATCAAGCGCGCAAAGGAGATGCTGCTCAATTACATCTACCACAGTGTCGCTGACCCAGAGTGGAGCCACGATTCATCGTCGGAGTCGACGCTGACGGAGACAGCACAATTGTGATTGCATTTGCAATCATGACGCCAGGTGAGCCCCTCGATTCGATCAGGGCAAGGCCTCCTCGCTCACGCAATCGTACCCTGTATCATGTTGACAAACGACAGTCTTACATTGATGAACGAAAACGTACATGAACACTAGTTAGTATCACCTACTAGGCTGCGACACACAGTCGTGCTGAAGTGTTTTGGAGTTGTCGCCTTGGGTTGGTGGACTACCACCGTAGGTTGTAAAAGGGCACCACTTGTTCATCAATATGTATCCGGAAACAAGCCTACAGCATGCTGTCGGTCATATCGTAAGCGCTGATACCAGCGCGGTGTCCTGAGTAAAGTGAGTTCGTCGAGGGCGATTGGAGCCAAAGCCAGTGCATCCACACTGCAGATTCGTACAGTGACGTAGCTCCATGACATCATATTGCAAGGTTGTACAAGCCTTTCTCGTCTTTCTCACCCCGAGCGCTTCGCTACCGGCTGCTTCGGCGTCCGGAAGTCTACGCGCCGGTTTGAGTGTATGCGCAGTGGAGAGCAAGCACCCGTTGTAATGAATGACTATGGCACGGCGAGCACAGCGGTAATGACAGCCTTGCAACCGCGAGAAAGCACACCTTGGATGTCGACATCGAACTTAACGCGGTTGCAAGTATCTCTTGTGTCTGCCCCGCTTCGCGATGGCGAGATTGCCCGTAGAAGATGACATGCGCCAACAGCATGTGTGAAGTGCTAGGCGATACGTAGTGATATTTTCGGTCTCTGCACGGGTCAGCCGCGCTGATACTCTCTCGCACTCACACTCTTCTTGTAGCAGTCGCTCTGGCCAACGCTGTTTCCCTTTATCACAGCGTTCTAGTAGCCGATAAATGTGTCGACTTGGCGCCTCTCACACAGCCTTTTGCACACAGGTAATAAAAGAACTGGTCATCTGCGTCTGTTAAGGCACGCCTCGTGTTCCGGTATCGACGTCCCTTTGAATAACAAGTTGCCGTTTAACTGACGCACGACGTGCTGCTCACAACAAGTCGAGAGAGACAGAGCCGATGGCAAAGCAAGTAGACGCCGGTTGTCCGCGCGCATCACGATATCAACGTCACATTCCAATTCCTCTGGCTTCAGGACAACCTTGATAACCGATGCGGTCTGTGGACATCTATTGGACACAACAGATATGACCTCAGCTACCGTTGCCATATTGGTTCTTAACAAATTTGCAGCGTATTGTATGCGTCAAATGAAGGATGTCTTGGAGGCTGTGCGATCAGCAATAAAGATACTTAGTTGTTGAAACTACCTGGACTGAGAAGCATTTTATCAACATCCTAAACTTCCGTCAATTTGAAACATGTTTTTCGCACTTGAAGCACATCTAACTTCGAGCAGACGTTAATGACTTTGTTGCATCACTGGTTCATTTTGCCAATCAATACGTTTTTCTTCGAATCGACTTGTCAGTAAAAGTTTGCGTACCAATGATATTTAGTGTCTATGTTTGTAGATGGTTCATATACCTAAAACCGAACCGCCCATCATTGTGCACGTTTTGTCATTGCACTTACTGTCTTGTACACTGTATTATGGATGAAAAATGATATGAGGAATGTTGGGCGTTTGTTGTGCTTCGAGTGTTTTGTGCTATTTTCAAGAAGTTCTATACACGAGGAATATCACTACACACATGTGAGATAAATCCATAAAGAGCGTGACTTAGTGACGACACCCCTGTATATAGCTCATGCAACAATAGCCGTCCTCCATCGAATGCGTTACCATCATTTTGATGCAGCTTGATTACTGTCCAACGAGAGTCTTTTGGTGAAGTCCGTCGAAAGCATGGGTTGAGCCCAAGCTTCCCGAACTTCAGCAAATCTTCGCATAAAAGACTATCAAATATCAAACGCAGCCAATTGACTAGAGAAACAGAAATGACAGGAGAACATTGTAAAGCATGACCTCACGACTGATCATGGAACGAGTTGCGTCAGCCTTTGAAACAGATCAGCACCAATCACTGCACTACCAAACGACCCAGGTTAAAGGTGAGTCTGGCCCATGTCGAAAGTCATCGCGATCCAGCCCGCAAGCCCAGATTCAAGAAGATCACAGGCTTTATCGATATTAGCCGCGGTCGACATCGCGTAGGATACATGGTTGATTAGATGCCAGATGCCAGATTGGTAGATAATCTAGGAAAGGCCGATCTCTATTATGCTGCGTAATGTGATATTGCGCTTACCTGTCCGTTTCTGTTATGCTGAATGCAAGATTTAATGTGTACTGTTGTAAGAAGTAGCATCTCGCCCACTCTGTCAGTGTCCACAACAAAGTGGGACCGGAGGCAGCCACCCACAACATATGTTCGGGCAAGACCACATGAACGCCTACCACACAACACACACGTCCAATGCGGCTCGTTAGAACGGATCGCTTTTACTCGTCGGCATCTCTCACCATCGAACGCTTCGAGATGGGTTCTACAACGTGGGGTAGTGATGACGAACGGGCTGGGATACTGTCAAAAAGCGCGAGACGAGACCCAACAACATCGTGCGCGGATCATTCAAGATGGCGCTGTCGACTGCGGTGCCACAAAGATGCGATCTCGAGGTAGGATAATAAGCGGTCATCTTTCTCTGCTTCTGTGGCAACACTGTGATTGATCGGACCGACCGTCGAGAGCATGGCGTTCAGACCGAAGTCGCACCGACACACGCTGTGAAGAATTACCACAAGTTCATGGGTGGCGTCACCCACGATCAACTGCGACTCCAACGATACTCACTGCAAAGCACGAACGCGCGCCGACCAGTACTACATGTTTTCGGGCTCGTGGATCTCGCTCTCGTGAACGCGTGGTCGTTTGCAAAGCGTACCACATCAAGACTAAGACGACGCCACTCAGCCACGTGCGGTTCATGGAGCTTCTGCATGCCGAGTTGATACATCACGAACAGGATGACATAAGCGACTACAACACAATTGGCAAAATTGAGCAACGCGCCGTCATGTGTGTTTGCGGTGTTTGTACAGATGGCTAACTCCCTCGTGCTGCTTTTGTGCAGACACGACTCCAGCAGCGTTAGTCTCGTCCAAGACGAGCCGCGATTGCCAAATGCCAGAGCAGACCGACGAGTGGCGTGATGACAAGCTGCCAAAGCGGCGGCAACGCGCACGCACATTGTGCGCGACCATCAAGAACTCACCGAACCGACCCGGCAAAGTTCATACTACTGCGCAGGCTGCTATTAAATGAGCAGCCAGCGCCGCGTCCACGTTGAATATCCAGCGACGTAAGCTGCACGGCAGTATGGTTTCGTTCTTTGAGATATGGCACAGGCACTGACAGATCGTCACGATGCTACCTGGCGCCAAGAAGGTCGGACAACGGCTGCCAGTGTCGACAGCGTCGACAGCGCCAACCGCTCGATCGCCGCGCGCTACGCCTCCATCAACAACGACTACACTATGAAAACGTTCTCGAAACGACTCGCCATCGGCTATAGTGATGTCGCTCATGCGCGCAGAGCACTTGCTGTCGTCGATGTGTATGTCAGTGATGACGACGAAGAGAAGTAGCGACAGTGTAAGCGCGAGTGATCACTGGTCTGTGTAGTGGCCCCATGCAAATACGATTTGGTTCTTGAGCAAGAGTATCCATCGATGCTTCTAATTGACCTATGCAGCATACGCACAAAATACAATGCAGCATACCGCGAAAACAAGTCTCTGTCCACGCCCATCATCTTGTCATCAATATATTGTATGTGGGGTGCGTCAGAGTGCACAGCACACTCTTGAAACAAAGTGCCGGACAAAATGCCTAGTATCACATGCCCTTTTAGAGTTCAAATCTTCACAGCAATTGTCTGTTCGCCTGTCGAACGTTTGTGCAGCATATGCTCAAAACATGATGCAACCGACAAAAAGCGCTGTATTTGATCATTTCCTTTTTCAGGATGCACCAAACTATCATTCCCTTTTCACAAACAAGGACTCTAATTGGCAGCAATCCTCACTATCGATTTATCGTGACCCTCGGGGTCGTGATCGCTCACCCCGACGTATGTTCGAGCTACAGTGTACTGACGCGGCTTGAAACGGTTTATATTCACGCGACTTGGTCACCATCGCGTCGACCCGCGGAGTGTACATGTGCTCACGCAGGTTCTTCAGCATCTCATCGAGCTCACTGATCGCACTGAAGGATCGCCCCAGGAGCGCCGTACGAGTAACGTCGTCATGCAGCGTATACACGAAACGGGTCACATGGCTCTTGAGACTGACTTACAAGTGGAACTGGCTTTTTGCGGCGCACGCCAGAACGTTGAGACGTCAGAGGTAGTTGAGCGCGGACTCCGGCAAGCTTGCCTCGCGGCGAATAACCGTTCATATGGCGACCCCGGGAGTGGAGAACTCGTCAGTGAACGCGCGCTCGAGGTCCCTTCAGGACTTGCGCGTTCCGCGTCCAAGTTGCAAACGCCATGACTCAGCTGCACCTTTGAAGTACATGCCAATGTGACTGCACTTTTCATCGTCAATCCACATGGATCGCGATGCACAGATCCTGCTTGAGCCATTTCTTCGCGTTACTCGCTGACTTCACACCCTCAAAGTGCGTCAAGGCCAAGTGCAGGATGAACACGCGCTGGACTGACGGCTGGGTCTACAACGCTCCGAGTGACACAGGAATCCCTCCGAGCAAGCTCATCGGCGCGACGTGGTGTCCGCCAAGCTGCTGGTAGGGATTCGCTGAGTTTACGAACAGAGGTACAGCCCCAGGACTGGGTCCGAAGGCAACTGATTCTGGGGGCGGCGTGACTCGCGCCGACTCGTGAGTGTCAGCGAGGAAGAACTCCGACGCAGGTCGTCGAGGAGCACTTGATGTTGCAGCTGCGGCGTCACTGTCAGCGTTCTCGGCATCAGACACCCCGGGGATGTTCCCTCGGGCTGTCATCACGACAGCTGTCGCGTGAGCCGACACACGACTGACCTGCGAGACTGGACTGTCGAGGATGGAACCATCGACACTCAGCCCGTGTTGCGGTCGCGTAGTCGTCGACCATCGGATGCTCGAGACCGTCGCTGGGACAGCGTTCCGCATAACGTTAGGACTTGGACTCTGGACACGGTCCCCCAGGGCCTGCATCGCGTGCCAAGTGATGTACTCTTGCCGCACCAACACTCGCACCCGGTTGGCCGTGCTCGTGACGACTTCGCCAGAGGCAATCAAAACTCTAGGATTGGCGCAGCAAGTCGGCTCGAGGTTCACGAACGAGTACCTGAGGTCGTCCAGCCACCCCTGAAGAATAGCACACCCCTCGTGCTGCGGCATCTCACAGACGTCGATGTCAAAGACTTTGGGGTGCACCTCTCGCTCGAAGTGAACGGGTCTCGCAGCGAAATGGACAGTCCACGTCAGCTGACGGCTGGGCACGGTCATGGTCGCACGACCTCGAAAGACAAGTTCGGAACCCTGGCGGTCGGACCACATCGCTGGTGACGCCACCACCTGAGAAAACCGGCGTGTCGGTCATGTAGCGCTGACTTCTCGGCGGCCTCCTTCTTCCACGTCTCTGTCACGTTCACGAAGTGCTGGCGCGCTTGATGTCCTTTGGAGGGCGGTAGCACTTAACGCCGCTGAGGCTCGGCAGGGGTCGGCATCGAGTACCGAGGGCCGACCCTGGAGGGGCTGTCGCGGAAGCGACGCCGTCGGAACGGTCGACATGCTCGGCGACACAGGAGCAGGTGGAGCTACGACAGAGAAAACAGCAGGCACTGGAGATTGCGCAGATTTGAGCAGTGGAGAGGTCTCGGACCCTGGGAGGTTGACCCTCAGGGGGTGCGATTGCCAGGTGCTGTCGCGCGCTGAGCTTGAGAGAAGCCTTCTGCGTACGCACACGCAATCGCCTCGCGCAAGAGCACTGTTTGCTGCTGTGCCACAGTCAGTACGGTACCCCGGGTGAACATGAACTGCTAAGGTTTCGGCCACTACTGATGTGCCCAAGTGCCACTGAGGTTCGTACCTGGTAGTGCGCGTCCAGCGACTGAGCCCACCGCTAGCTGGTTCGCGCTCACCACCACCGGGCGATGCTGTTGCGTCTGCGAGTACCTTGAGGGGCCACGGCGACAATCTGCAGCTGCTCGGCGGACGGCTGAGTGTGAACCGACCCTCGGGGTGAACTCTGGGAGTGCGACGTTGGCACCTGGCCGGTGCTGGCCTGTACTTCGTTGTTTGTCGCAATCACCATGCTTATGTTCATCTCGTGCGGCAGATGAACTCGATGAATCGTCGCGGCAATCGCTGGAGTCGGGGACACACCTCGGCCGCGTCCATGCCCCCTGCCCCGACCTCGCGCAGACCCTGAGGTCCATGAGGCGCACCTGACGGCGCGACCGTGGACATGCTCACGTCTGCAACCTCGAATTGTTCTGGCGTGCCACTGTTATTCTCGTCGCTCGATGAGCCTGGCTGGACGGTTCTCATCTTCTGGTGTGGCCCTGCCGAGCTGAATGACGCGTCAGGCGAGCTCACGAACGACTCAACATGGCCACTCGACCTCATAGTGATCTTGGGGTAGTTTGACGACGACGCCACGCTCGAGTGGTGCTGAACGGCGCTTTACGCGACAAACGGCTGCTGGATGACATCTGAGAACGCCAGGGTCGACGCGCAGCAGGCCTTGGGGAGACCTTGGTCGACGCGACACTCCGGGGGTATAGTTACAGATCTGAGAGCAGTCCATGCTGAACTCGAGCGACTACTGGCTGAATTCGTGGTCTGAGGCTTCAAGATGATCGCTCGTACCGAAGAACGGCTCAGTCGTGACAGAGCCAAAGTCTTCATCAGAACCTTGGGCACTGTAGGCGTTTGAGTGGTTCGGCATGGGTGTAGCTTGATGATGGTCTTTTTGGGGGGTGTTCACTGCCAGAACTGAGCATGCTTTACAATTGTATGCGACCCTTAGTAAAGGAGCCTTCGAGTACGAGCCAAGGGGTAGGACTCTGTCGAGACTCGGTTGGTCAGACCTCACACTGTGTACCCGAGTTGGGATGAAGGTCGTGCGTGAGTGTTCGGTTCTGGGGACGAGCCACGTGTTCTTCTTGCCTTGGCTGATCTTGTTTGTGTTGAGGTCTTGATCGAGACCAAGCGGGCGATAGGTGTTCGTCTCCAGGTGCGTCACCAGGCACACTTGGGCTTCACGTCAAGCCTTTGGCGCAGGTCCGATGGTTCTGCGGCCTCAGGCAGTGACCATGGTTCACAGCGCTTGCGCGACTGGACCTGGTGTGTCAACAGGAGTCTCGCTGGTTCGAGCACTCTCTGGACGGTTGGTCGAGCGAGATGTTCTTAATCACCGCGACATGTGGGGTGGGGGCACTTCTTCTTGGCCTGAGACTCGAGGGTTCTCTCTCATCTCGAGCCCGGCGGGACTTGGTCTCTTTTGTGTCTTTTTGGTGGCAGTCCTGGGGACCAGGAGCGTCGACGTATGGCGGCTATCCGAGCACCGGTCGATCCCCAGTGGTGTACAATGCAATATGAAATACACTCCACAGTTGGCCTCGTCCGCACGCGCAGCACCAAGATGTATGTGTAGTTAAGAAGGGCTTTGAGACCCCAAGATGTAAGCACACCACACTCCACTAACACTTACACTTCCGCAGGTAACCTCTCGCCGAACCCCGAGGGTGATGCATTCGTTGTGCCGTCTGCGAGCGTCTAGGCCGGGAGTGTCCTCTGAACAGGCGAGTTTGAGGAGAGCTGAGATGGGACTTGAGCTGGCAAATTGGCGAATCTTTTTTGATAAAGGTACGTAAAACACTAGAGACGTTTGCTTCGATATCATTATGCTGTCTTGAGTGCCATAAGTGCCTTGAGTCCTGGGTCTTGGAGCTGCTCGAGTGTTGCTTGAGTGTGACACTTGTGCTGGGCGCGCAGTCTTATGGACACACGACGGCTTGCGTTTCCACGCGCGCGCTGGATTCGCTTGGGTTCACAGTCCCACAGCCTGGTGTCGCGAACTGGCCCTTTACCTCTGTGGGTGCACCCTGAGGTGTGATACTCTGGCGGCGCACCGGCCGACTTATCCCTCAGACGAGCTATGCGCTTGACGGCAAGACGCGCGGCTGGTTCTGGGACGTCTGGATGTGTAGTCGAGCGCTGTTATTACGTTTGCGAAGTCTGCACACCTCCTTGACTCGGTGCTCGCGCGATCTTGAGGTCTTCGTGACTCGAGTCCCCAGGGCCTCTTGGCATGTCGGTCGACGTCGTGAATCTAGTCATGGCGCTGGGTCATCTGGATGTCGCACGCGCACGTTCTCGACTACCGATCGATCTTGAACGAGCAATTCTGCGAAGTCTCGCGGATGATCAGACCCCCTGGGAGCAACTGGTGCGTGGGCGACAAGTGCGGGCGAGTCGAGCTAAAAACGGTCTTGGTCTGCAGTGATCATGCGCGCTGCAGAGACTACTGCGCGATCCCGGGCCTTGCATCGCGACAACCGCCAATTGGGGAGCAACGGTTGGCGTGGCGCGCACTTTCAGAGACACGTCGGCTTTAGTCACCAACTGGCGCTCCCAGGGATGTCGTCGCTCACAGTCCGTGCCGGACCGTACGCCGTTCCACTGGCCGTATTTATCGATCCATACCGCTTCGCAATGTCGACTCCATCTTCGCCTGCTTCTGCGCATGCCCCGGCGCTTTAAGCGCCCTCGCAGCTGCTCCACCGCTCGCTTTGAGTTCCGCTCCCGCGTCCGATCCGAGGGTGCGGTTGTGGCTGAACCTGCAGCGCTTCCTGTCGCGCATGTTGCCGTTCCTGACGTTTCTGCTGCGACTGCGTATACTGGGGCCGCAACTGTGTCGGCGGCTCATCTGGGGACGACGACGACAACACCTTTGGCGACGGCACCTCCAGGGTCGATCACTCTCAGGCGAGTCGCTTGGCGCTGGGTCTGCTCCGCAGAAACTGCTTCCGCCAGGAACGTCTGGATTTGCACCGACATCGCCAAGTCTGGATCGTGCGCTTCAGCCACTGGTCCCAGGGTTCTTCGAAACCAGCGTGCAGTTCGTCAATGTGGTCCCTCAGGGTGTCACCATGAAGTACACCTTGGTGCACGCGGCGGTCGCCTTCAGTGCCGACGTGGAGCTCATGAGCCGCTGTGGACCGTACGACATGTTTTCCATGGTCAATTACACGCTCGACATGCTCACAGGGCTCGTCGCCGGGGTTCCCAACCTCGCTGCCGTCATCGAGGCGCGCGCGATCAAGCTCGCTGCGTCCACAGCCCCAGACCCGAATATCCAAGACCGCGTGGACAAGCTCGAGAAGAAGAACGCTGATCTTCGCGCGGCCGTGGGTGTGCTGGGGGTGAGGGTCGCATCGCTCATGTCGACGGTGGACAACGCCCCAAGGGTCGTTGCTGGTGATTTCGTGGCTCACCTTTGGCAGTGGTGCACGGTCCACGACTCTGCAGACTTGCGGTTGGTCTTCGTCGATAGCTTTGTCCCTGGGAGGGCACCCTGAGACCGCTCCTGCTGTGGCGCCGGCTTCGAGTGCAGCGCCCTACCTCTAATTGTCGCACCTGTTCCGAGCGTCGTGCTTCCTGCTCCAGTCGTCATGACACTGACTACGGTTGTCAAGTCACCCGTCCCGAGCGTTATGCCACCTTCTTCTGCTCCAGGGTCGACCACCCTGGGGATATTGTCAAAGGGCAAAACCAAAGCAAAGTCCTCGGTCGCTTCGAAGGTGGTGACAGCGGCGCCACTTCTTCTCAAGTTGCTGGCGCCAGCGCACACCCTGAGGAAGTGAAGCTTCCCCCAGTGATCAACAGTCTCCACGATGTGCCGCTCGACATACCGCTTCTCCTGTGCCGTGGTGTCCCATTCAGCGTTGGACCTCGTCACTCAGGACTAGATTCTGAGCAAGCTGTACACCCTCACGCACATGGAGGCGATGGCGGTGCTGGCTTTTGACCAGTACCTGAATCGGCTTCGTAACACATGGCTGCGCCACCTGTCCAAGTGCACCCAGGAGGTGGCGCAGGGCCGACTCGACAACGCTGATGGCGAGAATGACGACAGCGAGGTCGGTCACGACGGCGATGAGGACGACGAAGTCGATGACGACAAAAACGACGACCACAACGACATCGACAACGACGACGACGATGAGGAGGAGAAAGACGATGCATACATACCACCTCATGGTTGCCGCCTTTTGTCAGGCAGGTCCTAGGAACGGAGAACGAGCTGCCGGTACTTTGTTTCAAGAGTGTGCTGTGCACTCTGACGCACCCCACATACAATATATTGATGACAAGATGATGGGCGTGGACAGAGACTTGTTTTCGCGGTATGCTGCATTGTATTTTGTGCGTATGCTGCATAGGTCAATTAGAAGCATCGATGGATACTCTTGCTCAAGAACCAAATCGTATTTGCATGGGGCCACTACACAGACCAGTGATCACTCGCGCTTACACTGTCGCTACTTCTCTTCGTCGTCATCACTGACATACACATCGACGACAGCAAGTGCTCTGCGCGCATGAGCGACATCACTATAGCCGATGGCGAGTCGTTTCGAGAACGTTTTCATAGTGTAGTCGTTGTTGATGGAGGCGTAGCGCGCGGCGATCGAGCGGTTGGCGCTGTCGACGCTGTCGACACTGGCAGCCGTTGTCCGACCTTCTTGGCGCCAGGTAGCATCGTGACGATCTGTCAGTGCCTGTGCCATATCTCAAAGAACGAAACCATACTGCCGTGCAGCTTACGTCGCTGGATATTCAACGTGGACGCGGCGCTGGCTGCTCATTTAATAGCAGCCTGCGCAGTAGTATGAACTTTGCCGGGTCGGTTCGGTGAGTTCTTGATGGTCGCGCACAATGTGCGTGCGCGTTGCCGCCGCTTTGGCAGCTTGTCATCACGCCACTCGTCGGTCTGCTCTGGCATTTGGCAATCGCGGCTCGTCTTGGACGAGACTAACGCTGCTGGAGTCGTGTCTGCACAAAAGCAGCACGAGGGAGTAAGCCATCTGTACAAACACCGCAAACACACATGACGGCGCGTTGCTCAATTTTGCCAATTGTGTTGTAGTCGCTTATGTCATCCTGTTCGTGATGTATCAACTCGGCATGCAGAAGCTCCATGAACCGCACGTGGCTGAGTGGCGTCGTCTTAGTCTTGATGTGGTACGCTTTGCAAACGACCACGCGTTCACGAGAGCGAGATCCACGAGCCCGAAAACATGTAGTACTGGTCGGCGCGCGTTCGTGCTTTGCAGTGAGTATCGTTGGAGTCGCAGTTGATCGTGGGTGACGCCACCCATGAACTTGTGGTAATTCTTCACAGCGTGTGTCGGTGCGACTTCGGTCTGAACGCCATGCTCTCGACGGTCGGTCCGATCAATCACAGTGTTGCCACAGAAGCAGAGAAAGATGACCGCTTATTATCCTACCTCGAGATCGCATCTTTGTGGCACCGCAGTCGACAGCGCCATCTTGAATGATCCGCGCACGATGTTGTTGGGTCTCGTCTCGCGCTTTTTGACAGTATCCCAGCCCGTTCGTCATCACTACCCCACGTTGTAGAACCCATCTCGAAGCGTTCGATGGTGAGAGATGCCGACGAGTAAAAGCGATCCGTTCTAACGAGCCGCATTGGACGTGTGTGTTGTGTGGTCGGCGTTCATGTGGTCTTGCCCGAACATATGTTGTGGGTGGCTGCCTCCGGTCCCACTTTGTTGTGGACACTGACAGAGTGGGCGAGATGCTACTTCTTACAACAGTACACATTAAATCTTGCATTCAGCATAACAGAAACGGACAGGTAAGCGCAATATCACATTACGCAGCATAATAGAGATCGGCCTTTCCTAGATTATCTACCAATCTGGCATCTGGCATCTAATCAACCATGTATCCTACGCGATGTCGACCGCGGCTAATATCGATAAAGCCTGTGATCTTCTTGAATCTGGGCTTGCGGGCTGGATCGCGATGACTTTCGACATGGGCCAGACTCACCTTTAACCTGGGTCGTTTGGTAGTGCAGTGATTGGTGCTGATCTGTTTCAAAGGCTGACGCAACTCGTTCCATGATCAGTCGTGAGGTCATGCTTTACAATGTTCTCCTGTCATTTCTGTTTCTCTAGTCAATTGGCTGCGTTTGATATTTGATAGTCTTTTATGCGAAGATTTGCTGAAGTTCGGGAAGCTTGGGCTCAACCCATGCTTTCGACGGACTTCACCAAAAGACTCTCGTTGGACAGTAATCAAGCTGCATCAAAATGATGGTAACGCATTCGATGGAGGACGGCTATTGTTGCATGAGCTATATACAGGGGTGTCGTCACTAAGTCACGCTCTTTATGGATTTATCTCACATGTGTGTAGTGATATTCCTCGTGTATAGAACTTCTTGAAAATAGCACAAAACACTCGAAGCACAACAAACGCCCAACATTCCTCATATCATTTTTCATCCATAATACAGTGTACAAGACAGTAAGTGCAATGACAAAACGTGCACAATGATGGGCGGTTCGGTTTTAGGTATATGAACCATCTACAAACATAGACACTAAATATCATTGGTACGCAAACTTTTACTGACAAGTCGATTCGAAGAAAAACGTATTGATTGGCAAAATGAACCAGTGATGCAACAAAGTCATTAACGTCTGCTCGAAGTTAGATGTGCTTCAAGTGCGAAAAACATGTTTCAAATTGACGGAAGTTTAGGATGTTGATAAAATGCTTCTCAGTCCAGGTAGTTTCAACAACTAAGTATCTTTATTGCTGATCGCACAGCCTCCAAGACATCCTTCATTTGACGCATACAATACGCTGCAAATTTGTTAAGAACCAATATGGCAACGGTAGCTGAGGTCATATCTGTTGTGTCCAATAGATGTCCACAGACCGCATCGGTTATCAAGGTTGTCCTGAAGCCAGAGGAATTGGAATGTGACGTTGATATCGTGATGCGCGCGGACAACCGGCGTCTACTTGCTTTGCCATCGGCTCTGTCTCTCTCGACTTGTTGTGAGCAGCACGTCGTGCGTCAGTTAAACGGCAACTTGTTATTCAAAGGGACGTCGATACCGGAACACGAGGCGTGCCTTAACAGACGCAGATGACCAGTTCTTTTATTACCTGTGTGCAAAAGGCTGTGTGAGAGGCGCCAAGTCGACACATTTATCGGCTACTAGAACGCTGTGATAAAGGGAAACAGCGTTGGCCAGAGCGACTGCTACAAGAAGAGTGTGAGTGCGAGAGAGTATCAGCGCGGCTGACCCGTGCAGAGACCGAAAATATCACTACGTATCGCCTAGCACTTCACACATGCTGTTGGCGCATGTCATCTTCTACGGGCAATCTCGCCATCGCGAAGCGGGGCAGACACAAGAGATACTTGCAACCGCGTTAAGTTCGATGTCGACATCCAAGGTGTGCTTTCTCGCGGTTGCAAGGCTGTCATTACCGCTGTGCTCGCCGTGCCATAGTCATTCATTACAACGGGTGCTTGCTCTCCACTGCGCATACACTCAAACCGGCGCGTAGACTTCCGGACGCCGAAGCAGCCGGTAGCGAAGCGCTCGGGGTGAGAAAGACGAGAAAGGCTTGTACAACCTTGCAATATGATGTCATGGAGCTACGTCACTGTACGAATCTGCAGTGTGGATGCACTGGCTTTGGCTCCAATCGCCCTCGACGAACTCACTTTACTCAGGACACCGCGCTGGTATCAGCGCTTACGATATGACCGACAGCATGCTGTAGGCTTGTTTCCGGATACATATTGATGAACAAGTGGTGCCCTTTTACAACCTACGGTGGTAGTCCACCAACCCAAGGCGACAACTCCAAAACACTTCAGCACGACTGTGTGTCGCAGCCTAGTAGGTGATACTAACTAGTGTTCATGTACGTTTTCGTTCATCAATGTAAGACTGTCGTTTGTCAACATGATACAGGGTACGATTGCGTGAGCGAGGAGGCCTTGCCCTGATCGAATCGAGGGGCTCACCTGGCGTCATGATTGCAAATGCAATCACAATTGTGCTGTCTCCGTCAGCGTCGACTCCGACGATGAATCGTGGCTCCACTCTGGGTCAGCGACACTGTGGTAGATGTAATTGAGCAGCATCTCCTTTGCGCGCTTGATATCGCGAGCGGTCGCGATTCGCGATGTTGTTGCAGTTGTAGTTGAACAACAACTCTTCCGCACGCTTGATGTCACGATCGGCCTTGATCGTGATGTGGTGATTGCCACCAGCGCGATTCACGTTCGCAGCGAGCAGGCAAGTGAGGCAAGACGTCGCGTCGTTGCGAACGCTGCCATCATCTGCTGACTCGCCGAAGTGCAGTCACGATCTTCAAAGGCATCAAGAGCAAGTTCTTCAACCACCGCACCACAGAGCAGAACTGCAGTGCTGCCCGTCGACAGTCTAGCCCTGTTGCCGTCTACTACGAATCGAACCACGCATCTACCCCTGCATCGATCGCGTAAAGATGTTCATGGCGCACAACAACGTCTTGCGTGTCCTTTTGAGTAGTGCTGCTCTTTCTCAAAGTAGCCGTCGTTAGTAGCAGCTTGTCTACAGAACTACAGCACTAGGTGGTATGTGAACCCGAAAGACTGCAGCATGCTGTGACACGTGATGCAGTTGCTGCTCCCATCATGCCCCGCCGAGCGAACGCGCTGAGCGAAAGCAGTCGCGCAACCGCAAATGTTGTCAACGCAGTTGCCGTGATCGATTGGTGCGCGTGCAGCCTCGAGTGCGTCGTGCTACGTTGCATAAGCTTGCTCGGTAGCGACGCAAGCTTGCCATGACACAGGCAAGTATGTCGCGAAGTACACGACCATGCAATGAAGCAGGCGTGCGACAGGATCAAGTGCCACCTCGTCCTGAGTACAAGCTTGAGTGCGAACTTCACGACTACGCCGTTGTTCATGTGTGTATTGGTGTTGTCGTGTCATACTCAGCTGACTGCTCTGCTGAAAGTGTGAACGTCTTTGCCAGGGTGCAACACAAGTGTTGGAGCTCGTCGAAGCGATTCTCAAGGTCCAGCCGAGTTGCTCGCTGCACTTTCAACGAGACGCAGTCGGCGATGTCCTCGTGGCAGTCAACCATCATCGCACTATTGGACTCAAGTGGACGCAAGTGTGCCGGCTCCTCGACTCGGCGTCGCGACCCGCTTTGCTGCGATTCCGACGCTCTCAGCATCGGCACCCGCACCAACACCAGCACAAACACCCACATCTATGCAGTGTGAGCGACAACAGCACGTGGCTCGAGCATCGCCGAACTGCGTCGCTGTCGTCGCTCGAGTCGGTGTCAAGTCGGAGCGCGAAACACGATCGCAATGGACAGCGAGAGCGAGGTCAAGAGCGAGAGCGAGACCATGATGAAGACGATGGCATTGACGATGACATTGACGACATCGGTAGCGACATCGACAGCAACATCGACAGCGACTGCAGCAGCACAGACAGCGAGTCGTCGATGTGCTCGCGCCGAACGAGCTACAACATTGTCTGGAGCGACGGCAAGCTCGGGATCGCGTTCACGACGTGCCGCGTCAGTCGCCATGACCACTCACTCGCGATCGTTGTCAAGCGCGTGCTCCCGAACGGCCATGCGCGACGCACGCGCCTTGTGCGCACTGGCGATCGCCTCGTGAGTCTCAATCGCACGCGCTTGGCGCCGACTGACGTCGCGAGCTTTCACGAGACGATGTGGCGTCTCGAGACGATGCACAAGCCTGTGGTGCTCGGGTTTCAGCGGTAGTCACCACCATCGTCATGGATGTCAAGAGTCAAGTCGCCTTTGATCGTACGACGGCTATGGTGTGTGTGAGAGAGAGAGAGTTGACTACGCTGTCAACGCCGTAGGTCTCGACAGTCTTGTCACGAGCCACCAACCATCATCCTCTGAGCAATAGCACATAGTACAACATTGCGGTCATGGCGTGCTCTCGCGGTTCGTCGTACTTCTAACGGTGCTTCCTCACTTCTCGATTCGCCTTTGGCGCAGCACTTCTCGATCCAACCAGCGCGACGACAGCTCTTGTGCGGCACTGCGCGCTTGACTACAATCGATCGATCAAGCAAGCAAGCAAGCGAGCTGATGATGGCACAAGCAACGACGACGCACGCACCAGCGAGTGGTCTCGACGCGCTCCCGATCGCAGTGGTCAAGACCATTTTTGCATTCGCGAGCGGCTCGGACAAGAACGGTGCAAAACCCGAGGAGCAGTATGTGCCCGATCTCATGCCGCGTCGACCGACGTCGCTGCGCGCTACGATGCCGCACCTCGCGTGCGTGAGCGGACACTGGCGCTCGATCGTCGATGTGATCACGCGCGAGTTCGAGGCCAGCACGCTCGACTTCACGTGTCGCGGCGACGAGAGCGAGAGTGACGCGGACGCACTCATTGCAGCGATCGTAGCTCGTGGAAGCGCGTTGATTGACTTGCGACTGCGCGTGCCAACGCCAGCGCGGCGACCGCATAGCTCATCGCCAGACCCCAGTGCAGAGCGAGTCGCACAGCGCATCGCAGCATACGACTGGCACGCTGCATTCCAGTACTGCTCTGCGCTCCAGCGTCTCGACCTTTCGGCAATCCCGCTCGACCACGCTTGCGTCGGACCCATCTTTGACGCTGCGTCGACGCACTGGTGGAAGGTGGAAGCGCTCGTCTTGGCGCATCCAAAGAGCATGAGGCTGGCTGATGCCAATGCCACACTGACACGGCTGTACCAAGCGCTCGAGAAATGGCTCAACGCCAGTCACGGCCGCGGACTGCGTCAGCTCACGCTACCAGTCCACTCGTGTTTCGACGAGGACAGCACCATACAATCACGCATCAGCGCGCAGAGTGACCCGTACCTGTACGCGCTCGCCAAGTACTGTCCGAACATCGAGTACCTCGACGGCTGGAAAGTCACGCTCTACGACTTCTTTCGCCTCGAGTGCGACGACAAGCTCCTCTGCACTGTCGCGGCGTGGCAGGCGTTCTGCAAAGCGTGCGTGCACATCCGCGAGTTCAACTGGCTCACCGCGCCGCTCGCAGACGACTACTTGGGCGCGTTCGGCAAGTACGAGAAGCGCCAGCTGACGACGATGACCATTGCAACCTGGTTTGAGTATAGCCACACCCTCGCGATGGAACTGAACGGCGCGCGGCACGATCCGCGAGGCTTGCAGCTCACGTCGACGTCGCTCGCCACGATGCTCCGAGCGTGTCCGAAGCTCCGGCGTCTCGACGTGTTCTTCAGCACAGAGTCGTCCAACAACGACGACCTCGTCCGCGCTGCCGGCGACACGTTCCTCGTGCACCTCGCGCAGTCGTGTCCAGAACTCGAACAACTCGTAGTTGACTACATTGACGTGCCTGGGACGAGTCCTATCGTCGAGAGCATCACGGACGTCGGGTTGCTCGCACTCGCGTCGCTTCCGTCGCTCCAGTCACTCCAGCTGCTCTCGAACCTAGCAAGTGCACGCGGCATCGTCGCGCTCATTGCGGGTCCTCCGAGTCCGTCGCAGGGCCGACGCGACGTTCGCATCGACGTTGGATATTCGGACGGACCGACACAAGTCAACTTCTACGACGTCTTCTTCGCTGTGCTCGCAGAGCTCTCGGATCTCCCGCATTCAGCACTCGCAGGTCGTCGCTTCGAGCTCGAGTTGAATCGATGCAGCTGGAGCGAGTTCGCCGACCAGACATCGACGTGGAACACCCTCGTCGCGGCGCAGCAGCGCTTCAGCGCCAAACACTCGGACGTTGTGCTCGAGTTCCAGCTCGAGGACCTTTCGCGCTCCAAGTACACGCCAGCGAACCTCCTGCAAGTCGACCGCGTCCGGTTCATCTCGCACGGTTGAGAACGAAGCGAGAGAGAGAGAGAGACGCACTTGTCTGTCTTAGCAAAGGCGACACCAGCAACCTCTCAGCAGCAGGAGAAGCACCAGTCTACACGTGTAGTTGTCAGTCTGTATGGTCTGTATCACTTCCATTCAACTTGAGCAATGCACACCTCTCGACCTTCACGAGTCTGTCTGTCACTCGGCGCTTCCCATTGCGACAGCACGCAGGCGCATGCCTTCGCCACCACAGACGACGACGTTGTGAGTCGGATGGCCGCTCACTGCAGTCACGACGTCGCCCATCGGGATGCGGAACCGATCGAGGCGGCTGATAGCATGCTTTGTGCGCTTCTGTCCACTGCTCATAGTGAGTCCTCGACCACGCCGGAACGCCGGTGGCACTGCGTCCGTCTCTTGCAATGCATTGCGCTGTTGTTGTTGCTGGTGCAAGTCGCGCCACGAGGCTTGTCGCGGCACTTGATGCAGGTCGATCACGTTCAAGTTGGGGTTGTCAGCGATCCCAGTGCACACGATCGAGTCGTCAAAGAGCAGCGTGCTCGCGCAGCGATGGTACGTCAGCCACGCGCTGCGGTCCCTGCGCGACGGCGCTGGCGTCGCTTGCACTTGCTCTGCTGCTGTCGCGATAGACAGCGGGACGTTCCCACGTCCGCGCGGCATCACCGGCTCTGGCGCTACCACACACAGCCAATCACACAATGAGCACAAGTCTACGACAGACAACGTACAAGGCGCCGACACTCTCGTGCGTCCAGACAAGTGCCTAGTAGTAGTGCACGAACCTTTGAGGAACGTGTGGAGCTTCAAGACAACGCCGAGGAGGTAGTCGACAACGACGACCCAGTCGTTCCGGAGCTGGCAGATCACGTGCGTCGGAGACGACGGCGCTGCTCGAATCGACATGATGCCGCTGCACTGACTCGACTGAAGGAGCGCCGTCGCGTACTCGGACGTCAAATACGCTGTGTATGTGATAGACGCAGACAGACGAACGCATGAGAGGTGAGTGACATTACTTGCGCACGTTGCGAGGTCTTGAGTGGGAGGCAACGTACGCTTGATGAGCTCAAGCAGGTGGAACGACGCCTTGCGCTGCGGCACGGCTCTCGAGCTGAACGCCGGGATGCTCAAGTTCACGACGTCGTATGTCTGTCAGTTGCAAGCGCAGCAGGTCGTCAGTACTGAGAGAGAGCACGCCCATGACCGGACGAGCTGCCACTCGCAACGCAATGAGACCATCACGAACCATGAGGAAGCCTGCCTCTGTCCCACACACGAGCCACTGCTTGGTCGACGACAGCGCGAGTGCGTTCACTGGGTGCGTCCCAGTCGAGACGCTCCAGATCGGTCGCGTCGGGGCTTTCGGATCCCACATCCGGATCGTCCCGCTCATGTCGCCGCCAATGAGACTGCTCCGAAGCGTCGCACTCGCACCTGGCGCGCGATGCGCTGCACTCGGCGGCATGTACACAATGTCGTTGTACCCGCTCGACGGCGGACTCGTGGCCTTGAGCACGCGATGCGGCTTCGTGGGGAACTGCTGGAGGTTGAAGATGTGGATCTCGTTTCGGTTCGAGAAGCTGCACGCGACTTCATCCTACGAACGAGGCAGTCGATGCAGTTGACCAAGCCACACACACACAGATAGATAGATGTTGTGTTAGACGTACAAACACGAGGTTTGTAGTCGACACGGCAGGACGTACTTCGTTCGATGGGTTCCACCGAATGCGCTTGATCTCTTGGCGCGTGAAGATCGTGTGGATCTAGTGGCGCACGTAGCGCGTCAGTGTCGACTCGTAGCGACTCGCAAGCACCACTGTCTGCATGGTGCAGTGGCAAAGCAATGGCGACGTACAGGTCGCAAGATCTCGACTGGAGGCGCCGACGCTGTTAGTAGTGACGCGTCGTCTCCAGTCGCTTCCTCGCCTCGATCGTTGCTTTGCACTGCAGCGCGTACACGCTAGAACCAGAAAGAAGGACGCACATGTGAGTCTTTACGGCCATGCCACTAGCGCTCATAGTACGCGCGATCGCGTACCTGCGCAAGGTTGATCGACTTGTAGAAGTGCTCGTCAAAGTCGTAGAGCGCGATGATGCCGTTCGACGAGCCAGCGACGAGCAGCACGCCCTGAGCATCAAACTCGACGCAGCTCGTGTAGAATACGTCGTCACAGAGGAAGCCGGCTTGGCGCTGCCAGTGCTCTGGCAGTCCAAGCTCCAGTGGCAATGGCTGAAAGTGCGTGAGCAGCCACCGCACGAGTTGCTGCTGCTGGCGCCGCCGTGGCATCTGCGGATGGAGCTGGAGCATGCCACCATGACACCCGAGCTCGCGGGCGTGCAATAGCCGTGTGACGTTGTGTCCGTCGCGGCGGAGTCGCACGCCAGTCAGAAGCTTGAGTTCGTCTGTTGTCGGCGCTGCGTGGTCGTGGTTGTCGTCATTTGTCTCTGCTTTTGTGTCACTGTTGCTTTTGCTGTCACGCGAGTCTGCAACCGCGCGCGTGAGGTCGACGACTGCATCTCGTGCTGGCGTTGCTGCCGGCGCAGGAGACGCTCGTCGCGGCGCCTTGCGCTCAAAGAACGCCGTGATCGGGATCGTCGCATGGCGCTTCATGGCGTCGACGTCGTCGCGTTCAACCACAGCAGCTCAAGTTAATTTGCACTTGCGCGCGAAATTCAAAACAGTGCCATATGTCACTAATCTGAAAATAGATGAACATGGCTACATTCACATGAGACTCTCTCATGCTCGCATGCTCACATCCGTCATTGACGATGTCGCTGGGCATGTGTGTTCGTCGTCGTGCATGCGCAGTGTCTTGTCCGTTTGGATCTACAGCGCGCGCGCTGCTCCTTTGCAGGCTCAAAAATACATGATGCGCGTGCGTGCGTGCTAGCCAAATTGGCCAAAGTGCATCGCATACGACGACGGCGGCAGCGCTCTTGCCACTTGTCGTCACGCGTGTCGGCAAGCCCACTCACAACATTCTAGATAGCACTTCGGCAGCGCGAGGCGAATGCAAACTCGTGACGGCAACTCGCACGCACTGCCGTCGCTCGACATCATGGACACGACCAAGCCGATGCGACTGAAGCCTGTAGACTTGCAAGCAGAACCACGTCCGGCGCGACAGGATGTGACTGACAACCAAGGCGATGACGACAGCGACAGCGAGCACGACAGTGAGCGATTTAGCATCTGTCCAAGCGCCATGTCCGACTCGGTCTTCTCCATCGACGACAGTGACCTCTCGCCACGAGCGACGCACTCGTTCGCCAAGCGTGGCGCTCACACAACTTGCCACTTTGACACTGAGCGCATTGGCAAGACACGCCATCCACTGCGCATTCGAGCTCGCGCCACAAAAGCCCTGCGCTCCAGAATGGCCCACGGCACGTTCAAGACGTTTGTGAAAGACGTGACGCGATCGGTCTTTCGGCGCGATGCGCAGCACGCGTGTGCAGAGCCAAACGCGCGTTCGCAGCAACCTCAAGCCGACGAGTCCACGCCTTTGGCAGTGCACGAAAGCCGCAGCAAGAGCAGCACGCTCTTGAATGTCTGTCGGCGTCGCGACCTCGCAAGTCCGCACTCGATGCATCCTGGCACGTGGAACGCCAGCAACGCGTATTTTGCGCGACTGAAGTTCTTTGTCTGGACCGGTGGCGATCCGGGCTTCACGCTGACGAAAGCAGCGCAACTGTGCGACGGACAGCAACAACTCGCTGTTCAGTCGATCACGACGCTCGCTGCCTGGAACGCCGGGATCCGACCGGGCGACATTCTTGAATCCATTTGCGACGCGAGCGTGCGCGGCAAGCGAGCAACGCAGGCGATGGCGATGGTGTCTCTGGCCGCGCCACCAGCTGTGCTCCGCTTCTCAGTCGCGTCGAGCCACGAAGCGCTGTGCTCGATCGAGCGATTCGACGTCACGCTCGGACCCCACAAGCTCGGTGTCACGTTCACTGGAGACGGCTCCGAACTCGTGCCAGTCGTGAACGGTCTCGCGCGCCGACACCGCAAGCCAGCCACTCGACTCCACAATCGAATGTCGAATGCATCGGCCATTCGACTCGGTGACGTCTTGGTCGCTGTCGATGGCACGGATGCAGTCGCGCTCGGACTCGAGCGAGCCATGGCGTTCATCGCAGCGACGAAAGCTCGGCCGATGACACTCACGTTTCATCGCCTCTCAAACGAGAGCGCAGCGACTAGCGTCTACAACGCAGCGCTCGAGAACGTCGTCAGCAGTACAGATGTGGTTGGCCATCGACAGCGCCGCAAGAGCTGGTCGTCGCCTTCAACAAACGCGAGCTCGTACTCATCAAGGGCGCTGGTGACAACGGCGCAGCAGCACCAATTTCGCAAGCCTCGCGCGCAACGCTACTCGGTAGTTGCTACGCCTCGGCTGCAGCACTCGAGTGCACTCGAGAAGCACAGTGCAGCCGACCGTGGCGGCTACAAGCCATTGAAAGCGCCAAGCGGCAGTGGCGACTCGATCCTGATCGTCTGGCGCGAAGGTCCACTCGGCGTGACGCTCTTCGAAGACGACATCTCGGGTCTGCCGCGCGTGAGTCGCTTGACTGGCAAAGGCCGCTCATTTGGCCTCGACCGCGTGCACCACGGCTATCTGCTCGCGTCTGTGAACGGCGACGCGACCGACGGACAGCGCTTCTCGTCGCTGTGCAAGCGACTCGCGCGCATGGACAAACCCGTGCTGCTCTTCTTTCGGCCGCCAGAGCGCCAGGCGCTTGATGACTGCGACTCGGTCGTGTCGTCTGCGCACTCGAACTCGTCTCGACGCTCGAGCTCGCCTCGATTTGACCAGCTCATCGACACCAGCGCATTGCAAGCGCAGGATCGTCATCCTCCTAACACTGACGCGACATCGTGTGCGGCAACAGCGACGAGTGCGTCTACGACGAATCAACACGACAGCGACCTCGAGTACGAGCTCGTTTGGAACGCGAACGAGAGACTCGGACTGAAGCTCGGGATGCGAGATCCGGTCGGCGACAACTCGCTCGAGCCGCTCATGCCAGTGATTCTCAAGGTCCAGCCGAGTTGCTCGCTGCACTTTCAACGAGACGCAGTCGGCGATGTCCTCGTGGCAGTCAACCATCATCGCACTATTGGACTCAAGTGGACGCAAGTGTGCCGGCTCCTCGACTCGGCGTCGCGACCCGCTTTGCTGCGATTCCGACGCTCTCAGCATCGGCACCCGCACCAACACCAGCACAAACACCCACATCTATGCAGTGTGAGCGACAACAGCACGTGGCTCGAGCATCGCCGAACTGCGTCGCTGTCGTCGCTCGAGTCGGTGTCAAGTCGGAGCGCGAAACACGATCGCAATGGACAGCGAGAGCGAGGTCAAGAGCGAGAGCGAGACCATGATGAAGACGATGGCATTGACGATGACATTGACGACATCGGTAGCGACATCGACAGCAACATCGACAGCGACTGCAGCAGCACAGACAGCGAGTCGTCGATGTGCTCGCGCCGAACGAGCTACAACATTGTCTGGAGCGACGGCAAGCTCGGGATCGCGTTCACGACGTGCCGCGTCAGTCGCCATGACCACTCACTCGCGATCGTTGTCAAGCGCGTGCTCCCGAACGGCCATGCGCGACGCACGCGCCTTGTGCGCACTGGCGATCGCCTCGTGAGTCTCAATCGCACGCGCTTGGCGCCGACTGACGTCGCGAGCTTTCACGAGACGATGTGGCGTCTCGAGACGATGCACAAGCCTGTGGTGCTCGGGTTTCAGCGGTAGTCACCACCATCGTCATGGATGTCAAGAGTCAAGTCGCCTTTGATCGTACGACGGCTATGGTGTGTGTGAGAGAGAGAGAGTTGACTACGCTGTCAACGCCGTAGGTCTCGACAGTCTTGTCACGAGCCACCAACCATCATCCTCTGAGCAATAGCACATAGTACAACATTGCGGTCATGGCGTGCTCTCGCGGTTCGTCGTACTTCTAACGGTGCTTCCTCACTTCTCGATTCGCCTTTGGCGCAGCACTTCTCGATCCAACCAGCGCGACGACAGCTCTTGTGCGGCACTGCGCGCTTGACTACAATCGATCGATCAAGCAAGCAAGCAAGCGAGCTGATGATGGCACAAGCAACGACGACGCACGCACCAGCGAGTGGTCTCGACGCGCTCCCGATCGCAGTGGTCAAGACCATCTTTGCATTCGCGAGCGGCTCGGACAAGAACGGTGCAAAACCCGAGGAGCAGTATGTGCCCGATCTCATGCCGCGTCGACCGACGTCGCTGCGCGCTACGATGCCGCACCTCGCGTGCGTGAGCGGACACTGGCGCTCGATCGTCGATGTGATCACGCGCGAGTTCGAGGCCAGCACGCTCGACTTCACGTGTCGCGGCGACGAGAGCGAGAGTGACGCGGACGCACTCATTGCAGCGATCGTAGCTCGTGGAAGCGCGTTGATTGACTTGCGACTGCGCGTGCCAACGCCAGCGCGGCGACCGCATAGCTCATCGCCAGACCCCAGTGCAGAGCGAGTCGCACAGCGCATCGCAGCATACGACTGGCACGCTGCATTCCAGTACTGCTCTGCGCTCCAGCGTCTCGACCTTTCGGCAATCCCGCTCGACCACGCTTGCGTCGGACCCATCTTTGACGCTGCGTCGACGCACTGGTGGAAGGTGGAAGCGCTCGTCTTGGCGCATCCAAAGAGCATGAGGCTGGCTGATGCCAATGCCACACTGACACGGCTGTACCAAGCGCTCGAGAAATGGCTCAACGCCAGTCACGGCCGCGGACTGCGTCAGCTCACGCTACCAGTCCACTCGTGTTTCGACGAGGACAGCACCATACAATCACGCATCAGCGCGCAGAGTGACCCGTACCTGTACGCGCTCGCCAAGTACTGTCCGAACATCGAGTACCTCGACGGCTGGAAAGTCACGCTCTACGACTTCTTTCGCCTCGAGTGCGACGACAAGCTCCTCTGCACTGTCGCGGCGTGGCAGGCGTTCTGCAAAGCGTGCGTGCACATCCGCGAGTTCAACTGGCTCACCGCGCCGCTCGCAGACGACTACTTGGGCGCGTTCGGCAAGTACGAGAAGCGCCAGCTGACGACGATGACCATTGCAACCTGGTTTGAGTATAGCCACACCCTCGCGATGGAACTGAACGGCGCGCGGCACGATCCGCGAGGCTTGCAGCTCACGTCGACGTCGCTCGCCACGATGCTCCGAGCGTGTCCGAAGCTCCGGCGTCTCGACGTGTTCTTCAGCACAGAGTCGTCCAACAACGACGACCTCGTCCGCGCTGCCGGCGACACGTTCCTCGTGCACCTCGCGCAGTCGTGTCCAGAACTCGAACAACTCGTAGTTGACTACATTGACGTGCCTGGGACGAGTCCTATCGTCGAGAGCATCACGGACGTCGGGTTGCTCGCACTCGCGTCGCTTCCGTCGCTCCAGTCACTCCAGCTGCTCTCGAACCTAGCAAGTGCACGCGGCATCGTCGCGCTCATTGCGGGTCCTCCGAGTCCGTCGCAGGGCCGACGCGACGTTCGCATCGACG
The DNA here is from genome assembly GCA_003730235.1 of Pythium guiyangense. Taxonomy (NCBI): domain Eukaryota; phylum Oomycota; class Peronosporomycetes; order Pythiales; family Pythiaceae; genus Pythium; species Pythium guiyangense. Next base: position 391,454 of record QXDM01000041.1, on the reverse strand, counting down.
TTGGATATTCGGACGGACCGACACAAGTCAACTTCTACGACGTCTTCTTCGCTGTGCTCGCAGAGCTCTCGGATCTCCCGCATTCAGCACTCGCAGGTCGTCGCTTCGAGCTCGAGTTGAATCGATGCAGCTGGAGCGAGTTCGCCGACCAGACATCGACGTGGAACACCCTCGTCGCGGCGCAGCAGCGCTTCAGCGCCAAACACTCGGACGTTGTGCTCGAGTTCCAGCTCGAGGACCTTTCGCGCTCCAAGTACACGCCAGCGAACCTCCTGCAAGTCGACCGCGTCCGGTTCATCTCGCACGGTTGAGAACGAAGCGAGAGAGAGAGAGAGACGCACTTGTCTGTCTTAGCAAAGGCGACACCAGCAACCTCTCAGCAGCAGGAGAAGCACCAGTCTACACGTGTAGTTGTCAGTCTGTATGGTCTGTATCACTTCCATTCAACTTGAGCAATGCACACCTCTCGACCTTCACGAGTCTGTCTGTCACTCGGCGCTTCCCATTGCAACAGCACGCAGGCGCATGCGTTCACTACTGATGGTCAATGGCCGTCGTTCTGCGCTCCATAAGCGAGGAAGCCGGCGATGTGAACACGAGATGGAACAGACACGTTGTATACATAGGCAAAAGACGACTCGCACTGTCGTCCAACACTGTCGAGCGCTTGCATGTGTGTGTGTGCCTCTGGCTGACCTCATATGAACACACGGTCGCCAGAGTGCGCACACTCGCTCGAGACCGACGAAACGCAGTCGTCTGGGCGTCTCGCACGCAGGACAACAGAGCGGCAGCAGCGCTCGCTCCGTCCTCGTGCGAGACGCACTGTGGGAAATAAATAGGATCGCAGGCTCCGATCACTTGCTCGAAGTCGTCGTCGCTCGCTCGCTCGCGATGCACTCGTCAGTCTCACCACGTCGGCGCTGCGCGGTCTTTTGCGTTCCAGTGGAAGAGGATGACGTCTTCCTTGAGCTTCACGAGGTCGTTGTTGCAGCGCTGGAGCGTGTGCACCGCGACGCTGTTGTCCTTGAGCTCTGTGCGCAAGAGCCGCTGCGTCTGGAGGATCTCGACCTGCGTGATCGCTGGGATGTCGCTCACAGGCACAAATACGACCTCGGTCGTCGCGGCTTCGCGACCTTCTTGGTAGAACCCGAGCAAGTTCATGGCCATGTCGAACGCTGGGAACCCGATCGCGTTGCTTGCGTCGAGCGTGATCATGCGCGCGAGGACGTAGAAGACCTGGAGCTCGATCGCATCTGCGACTTGGTTTGACGGCGCCAAGTTCTGGTAAAAGACCGACTCGCCGGTCTCTTGGTCGTCGAGCGACCGCATGAACTCGGTCAGACCGCCCGAGTTGTTGCGGAAGAGCCCAGGTGGACCGTCGAGGCCGTTCATCATGTCTGTGAGGCCGCGCGAGAGCGCAGGCGGCGCCGTGTTGCTCGCTTGCGTCATGGCAAACTGGTTCGACGTCGCAGTCGCCATGTTGGACGTCATGATCACGCCTGCTGGGATCATCTGCGACGACACGCTCGCAGACGCGTCGAGCGGACCAGTGCCATTAGTCATGTGGTGCTGCGGACTCACGAGCGACGGACCGTTCGGGTTCCGGCCTGCAGGCGAGCCCTGGAGCTGCTGTTGCTGCATGGTGTTCGCGTTGATGAGCTTCTGCGCTGCTTGCTGCGTTGCCAAGAGCGACGGGATCTGCTCGACCGACTTGAGCACGTAGTCCAGGTGTCCCATCGTATCGGTCGCGTACCGCAAGAGCAAGTTCGCGATCAAGCACTTGGTGTCGTGCTGCGCAGTCTCAAACGTCATGACGTCTTTGTAGCGCCAGCACGCTGGACAGCGGTAGATCGGCTTGTCAGGGTCCGGCCCGCCTTCCGGCTTGTTCTCGTACCCGACGATCTGCCACTCGAGCTGGTGGAGACCGTTCACGACCGTGCCAGTCCAGCCCAAGATGCTCTCCATGCCGTTGATGAGCGGGTTCTGCGACCCCGACGACGTCACGTCCATCGGCGTCGACGGCGACGCGCCATCTGTGCGCATCTTCTTGCGGCGGTCGTCTGCTGTGAAGCCGCCGCCAAACGCGCCCATTTGCATCTCGGCTTCTGCGTTCGACGACGGCGACGACGTGTTCGACGCCGGGTTCGATGGACCCGTAATGATGTGGTGCGTCACAGTCGGGACCGTAGTCTTGAGCGGTCGGCGCTTGTTGCGCTTCGAGCGAACTGAGATCGTCGAGCTCAAGTCGTACGCGACGTCAAAGTTCATCGGCGACTGCGCGGTGTCGGCTTCGACTTTCAATCGGAACGCCTGGCCCTGGTGGTTCTTCGAGACGTCTTCGATCCGGAGCTTCAGCAGCGCCTTCCCAGACGCGTCGATCGTGCGCTGGCAGTCTGGCGACATCTTCAAGATGTCTTGCTTCAGCACTGGGTGCTCGTTCTCGTACAGCAGCGTCACGCGCAGCGGCACGGGGCGGTTCCCAACGCGCTCGTTCTTCTCGTTCACGAGATGGATCGGGAGCGTCATGCACTTGTCGCGCCCGCCTTCGTCTTTGTACCACAGGTCTGGGAGCTGGTCCTGGATCACGAGGCGGTGCTGGATCACTGTCATCTCGGCAGTCACAGCTGGCGTGACTGAGTACTCGTGCTTGAGCGCCGCCGAGATGTGGATCACGAACTTGCGGTTGTTGAGCGCCATCGAGCACTCGCTGATGCGCACGCGAAGCTTGCAGATGCCGTCGCCGTTCATCACGGGCTTGGTCGACGGGTCAATGTGCATGATCGGCCGCTCGATCGGCGCCATCTTGTCTGCACCGTACAGCTCAACATTGAGCGGCACGACGATGCTGCTCGAGCAAGCATAGACAGATGTGCGTGAGTGTGAGTTGGAGAGACCTCTCATAAGCACTAGTAGACAGACTGGTAGGTACGAGTCGGCTGACGTACCCAGACTTGAGATGGTCAGTCGAGTCGACGAGGAAGACTGTGATGTCGAACGGATGGTCGCGGAACGGGAACTTGGGCGGCTGGGGCTGGATCTTGAGCCGCAACTGCAGAAAGCAAGTACATGTGATGCACGCGTGTGTAAGGGTCACTGTGATAGCAGATAGATAGCGAGTGTTGAGTGCCACCGCGCGAGCCCGCAAGCAGACGTACGCGTTCGGAGAAGGCGTCGCTTTCGGTTTCGAGCATGGCGTTCGAAGGTGCACTGGTCATGTCGTGGTTCGAGTGGTGGTGGTGGAGAGCGCTTGATGAGCGTGCGTACGCGTGTGTCTACGGGCGAGAGAGAGAGAGAGAGAGAGCTTGCGCGTGACGCTTGTAGATCGTCGCGAGTGCGGCGTGGCACGCGCGTTGATTGTGCTGCTGCGGATGGATCGGATCGGATCGAGCAGGTCGATCGATTGACGGGACACGAGCGGAGCGTTCAAGTGATGGATCGCCGCGACGTTGATGCTTGTCAATGTAGTAGAAGTCGTGCTCGTGCGTGCGTAGATCGCGAGCGACGTACACAGAGCGGCCGAGGACGTACGTCTTATTCAGCTGCTTTCTCGCCGCGTTAGCTGCGCGTTCTTGCTCTGCTGCTCGTGGTTTCTGCGCTTTTTCGCTTGTGACCAAAGCTTGCGCGAGCCATTCTTGGCTCGGAGCCAAACAATCAGCATATTTTAATCAAGTACAATGCGTGAAACCCACACGGGATCATTGGCTCGCGCTACCAAACATTTACAGCCTCTTCATCGTGTGTTTCATAAGAACTGTAAGTCATTGTAGTCGATTTCAACAGGATTTCAACGCCGAGCCGCGTTGCAGCATGTTGCACGAGTGTCACACAGTGGTTCTCTGCCACGCAATTGCCACACAACCAAGGTTATTCAACTGAGATGTATAAAACCTCATTTTCTGAGTTGCATTTTCAGCTATTTGACCTATATTTTACATATTTAGGGTTCAGAGCAGCTGCGCGGACGTTTCCATTTTGCTTCTTTTGTGTGGAGTACATAACACAGCGCGTGGACCACACACGATGCGTCAATGCCGAGCTGCTAGGATCTGCCCAGAAAGCAAGCTACATCAACAGCTCTAGCCAATGTTCGCTACCATCTTGGTTGACAACCAAGCGCGGTGGAAAACATTCGGTCTGTGAACTCGATTGTGTCGCTGTACTAGAGCGATTGACTCATGGCATGCTAGTGTGTGCTAATGTGGTGTAGCCACATTAGCAACACCACATTAGATTGGTTAACGAGTACAATATGATGACTATATTTTACCATTTAACTCAAACTTAACATGATATAGTGTTGCAAAAGGCGTTGCAATAACGTTTGAAACGTTCTTGAGTTTCAAATTGAGCGATTCACTAAATAAATATGCTCGATAACTTCTGATTGTATCATTTAAGTACGAATATGTAAAGCATACAAACAGCAAGTATAGTTGGATTCACGTGATTTCATCACTACCGAATCTCAAACAAACCAACTGTCCCATACAGTAACTGAGCTTAATTGTCATCGTTCAAACTGTTCGCTCCGCTTGCATACACAACTCAAGCTTAACGTCCACCGCCAGCAGCCAGCCTGTGAACGAAAGGTGTTGGCGTCGATACCAGTCGCGACTAGCACCTCTGCATCGACGCGTGCAGCACTGCATCGACACGAGCACGCACACGCACGCTTGTTTGACGCTGCGACTCCACGATCGACACATACACAGATCCTCTCCGCACGTACAGACACACAAACGCAATGAGCCGAGAAGCGAGCAAGAAAGCAGCGAAGGAGCTCCTCGCACTGTGTGAAACAGAAGGCGTGAAAATGCCCACAGTGCGTGTCGGCTCCTCATGTGTGTCTGACTGGAGAGTACACCCGCGTTGCTGTGCACGAACTAACGCAGTGGATGCCGTCGCCCATGACGGCGCTGCCAAATAGAACCCTATCAACGCGATGGTCGAAGCTGGCACGATGCTCAACGCGACGCGCGAGAACGTACGTGTGTCCTTGTGCGTTTGTGACTGCCACTCGTTCGACCTCACGCTGACCAAGCACTCTCGTTTGTTTGCTATCACGCTGTCTTGCTCGTTTACAGGGCGAGTTCCAGCTCCAGAAAGCACTAGCAGTACGTGCATCACAGTCGTTTGCAAAATGGAGGCACAACTGCGCACTGCTCACATTGTGTGGATCTGTTTGTGACTTGTGACTGCAGGAGCTCGTGACCAAGTTCGGTCGGAAAGAAGGCGCAGTAGTAGCATCAAAGAAGCGGAAAGCGAGCGCAAAGCAAGAGAAAGAAGCGATTGTGATTGACGACGACGATAAGAACGACGACAATGCTGCAAGCGAGAGCAAGAGCGACTCGAAGAAGCGCGGCAAAGCAACGACGAAAGCAGCCAAGCCAGCAGCAAAGAAGAAAGCGGTTGTGATCAGCGACGACGACGACGACGACGACGAGCCGAAAGCCAAGAAAGCGCGGACCAAGCCGACTGCGACGCATAGTGCAAACCAGGAGCTCGCAGACGCATTCGCTGAGCTCTCGGGCTTTGAGTTCAAGCGCGGCGAGAAGTTCAAAGGCGGGACGTGGTCGAAAGTGGCCAAGGCCGTGCGCGACGCAGAGGACGCGATCACGTCTGGGAAGCAAGCGATGAAGCTCAAGGGCATCGGCAAGTCGTCTGCGACGAAGATCGACGAGTTCTTGGAGACAGGCACGATGGCAACGCTTGAGGAGTACCGCGCAGGCAACATGTAGGCTGTTGCTCGATCACACAAGTAATAGCAGCAGCATCACTGTTGCAGCGAACGCAAGGGAGCTTCATCCATTCGACGATTTGCGTCACTGGTTCGTAATGTTGCAATCGAAACAACAAGCGAAAGGTCGCGCAGACTGACTCGTTGAAGTCGGGAATTAAACTTGATTTTTGTATTGGATTGCAACTGTGTATCTTATACAGCGACCGAGGCAATCTCCATCAGCATCGAGCTCGACACACAAGCACACGTGCACGCGCTCAAGTGTCCTCGGGACACATTGGTATCACGCCATCTCGCACCAGTGGCAGTGGCAGTAGCAGTAGTGGCACAGGCAACACACGATTGAGGTGCAGCGCATCGCGACATCATCGCCTGTACGGTCACGAGCGTACGCGTGTGCGCAACTGTAGTGTTAGCAGTGGTCAGCACCCAGCACGGCTCCTGGGAGTGAAGCGGCGGCGACCGCTGATTGACTCAGACACACACACGCTCGTACGCTCGTCCGGATCAAGCGCGACGCAGTCAGCACTCCAGCGCCTTGTGGACGCCTGTGGGCCTCGCGAGCTTTGGGAACCGATCCGATCCGAACAGCCGCCGCGACGCATTGCCCAAGTGGTAGCGGACTGCGCTACTTACAGCAGCGGCACTCACACACACACGCCACCACAGTACGAGCATGCATACACGCCTACATATGCGAGGGAAACACGCGCGCGGTGCACGGCCATGTGCGAGCTCACACGATAGCAATGGCTGCATTCGAACAGGGAGCTGCTGCGCCAGAAGAGTTGCTGTACTCGACGCGCGCAGGACTTTCTCGGTGCCGCCGCCACTGCCACGACTGACTGACACACGTACGCACACTTGCTCTCGTGCTCGCGCGCTTGCGTTTGAAAATCCAAACGCTCGTGAGAAAGCACGCGCGTGCGTGACAAGACTCGCTCGGCCCAACTCGAACGCTTTGCGTAGCGACCACTCGCTGTGCATTCGTACTCGCGCGCGCTCGCAGCAACATCGCTGCTCTACCAGCGCACCACACATCAACACACACACACAAACACACAACAGCAGCAGCACAAGCAACGCGCGCGAGATGAAGATCAAGCACGACGCAAGCGATGCGACCACAGCGCAAGGCAAGAGCGACGTATCTGCACGAGCGTCTGTACCAACAGATCGTTCGCTCAAGCCACCGCTGCCGCCGCCGTCACCTCCACCGCCGCTCCCAGCGCCGCACCACTTGTACGGCAGCAGCTGTAGTGCCAAGTCGCCGCGCTTTGCTACTCGCAAGCACAAACAGCTTGTCCACAGCACGAGCACACCAGTTGCTGCTGCGACTCTCAGCAACAGCGGCAGCGGTCTATACAACAGCCAGAGCGACGTCAGCCACCGCGCGAATCGACACGCTCTGAGCGCGCTGCAGCACCGTCAGTGCCACCAGTTTGCTGCACGCGGTGTCTGTGACTTTGGCGCGCGGTGTCGCTACTCGCACGAAGTGGGTCCGCCACCAGTGCCACTGAACATCAGGTTCGTCAGCTCGCCCTGCTCTCACTCGCTGTCACTTGTACAACCAGAGAGAGCAGAAGAAGAGCCGTTGACCGTGACACGTGTCTGTCGACCAGACCGCCGTTCCCAGGCGAGTACGCGCCGCAAGCAGTCGTTGTTGTCGCCCCTGCGGCTGGGTACTATCCGCCGCCGTACTGGATACCGCCGACGCCGACGCCATTGACGACAAGCTCGCGCTCGATGTACGTACATTGGACATATGTAGCTGTGATAGGAGCGTTCTTGACGTCACGAAGACGGTGATGGCACTCGCATTGAGCTGTTGCTGCTGCTGTTGTGTTGACGTGCGTTTGATCTCGTAGACCTGTCAAGAAGAGAGTTCCAAAGGCGCCAAGTCCGTTGACAGGATCGGTGGCAAAGCAAACTGGCAGCGCACCGAGCTCTAACGTCACCAAGACGACTCGCTGCGGTCCAGCACTCCCACCGCCGCGTGATACCTACAGCGCAGCAGTGCTGAGAGGCGCCAAAGCATCGTCAGGAGTGTGGACGACTCCGACCAAAGCCACAGCATCGAGTGATCAGCCAGAGCCAGAGGCGCCAACAAACACTCTGAGCTGCACCTCTGCCGAGAAGGAGAACGCGCACTGCCAGCAACCAAAGCGATGGAGCGACTGCGTCCCAAGCTACGCGGCGAACAAAGCGCTGTCAGTGTCGTGCAAGAGCACAGCGTCGAGCCTCAAGTCGTCGTTCTACGTCCCCCATGTTCCAAACAAACCGCTGCGCCAGACTCCCTACAGCCTTGGAGCCAAGTCGAGCGACTCGAAGACACGCGACTTGCGCTCATCCAGCACGCTGATCAGCAGCGCGTACGCGATCTCCTCAGCGCTCGTGTCAGCGCCATGGAGGTACAGTCATACACTTCTCTCTTCTCTCTCCTCTTGCTCGCACCCTCGACCAAGACTCACACGCTCGTCAACTGCCTCTGTACATCCTTGTCGTTGCTGCAGCAGTGGCAACTACAGCTTGAGCAGCAGCATCGACGCGTTCGTCGATCACCTCGACACGGAGCTCTTGACGCTCGAAGTGATTCAGCAGCACGCTGTTGCGCAGCTCCAAGCGACTGTGCACAGCCTTTGGGTCGACGCTGTCATTGACGTCTACGGATCCAACTACACGCGCCTCGCACTGCCGCAGAGCGACGTCGACTGCGTCCTCTCGTCGCGCACGCTTGCAGACCGATGTCCGTCCGTAGTCCTCCAGCAACTCGCAGCTGCGGTGCGCGAGACGACGTGGGCAAAGCGCGTCGACCTCGTCGCGTGCGCAAAGATCCCTGTGCTCAAGATCGTGTTTGGCAGCGCCACTGGCGTGCACGACGTCATGCTCGATCTCACGTGTGGCCACTCTGTCGGCCACTCTGGACTCAGTGCGCGCGACCTCATCTACTCGCTCCAGGCCGAGATGCCAGCGCTCCGACCGCTCGTGCTCGTGCTCAAAGCGCATCTTCAGCAGCATGGTGCGTCAGGCTCACTCCGCTGTTTGGCCTCTCAGGCTATCAAGTACGCGATAGCTCACACGCTCTTTGTGCTCGCAGGACTGAACTGCGCGTTCACAGGCGGCTTGTCCTCGTACGCGCTCGTGCTGCTCGTGATCCGCTTCCTCCAAGTACGTCGCGCGCATGAACACTCGTCTGTTGTGCATACGCTCACGCACCAGTGTGACGCGCTCTCTCTCTGTTCAGGCGTGCGGTGACGAGCACTTGCGGACGTTCAACCCTGGGAGCTACGCGATCCCTCTTGCGCGCCGTCGACACTTTGTGCCATCGAACGCGCTACCGACGCACACGAGTCGCATGAGCAAGTGGGTGTACACGTTCGCACGCGACGGCAACGTCGTGTGGAAGACTGCGATCGGGAACTTGCTCCTGCTCTTCCTCGAGACGTACGCGACGTTCGACTACCGACGCTTTGGCATCTCGATCGAGCACGGCGGGTGCGTCTTTGCTCTTTCATAGTGTGGTTGTACGGCGCCATTCATGCACGCACACTCTGACTTGAGCCTCTATGTGCGCGTCACTAGCGAGTTCTTTGCGCTCCGTACGACGAAAGCAGCGTTAGAGGCACCCGAGATGCCGATGAACCCGTACATCGCAGACCCGATCACGCCAGGTCGACGCATCGGCAACGCGTTTCGCATGACAGAGGTACGGACTCGTGCCTCTCTGCTCCTGATCGCTGCCGCCGCTACTGTTACCACTCGGCTGACAATGTTCCATCGCACTCGTGCAACCATCTCTTCGGACTGTTGCCCACACAAACAGATCGTCGAGGCGTGGTGCACGATGTACAAGCGCTTGGTCACAGGCGTCTCGCTCGTCGATGCGATCGCAAAGAAGTCACCAACGAGTCCGCATCAGTGAACGAGCGACCAGAGGACCAGACCAGTCAAAGCTCTCGAGTCGCGTGGCGACGCAAACAGAGCGAGAGATGCGACCAGAACGAGAACGTGCATCTTCGTCCGCGAAACACACATCACACACTCACGCCTTGTGCTTTCGACACCAGAGCGACTGTCGTTGCGACGACGGCCCCATGAGCCTGCAGTTTTGCGTGTGCAGACTCACGTGCGCGAAGAGAGGAGAGTGAGCGACTGTGCGAACGAAGAACGGCGCTGCTGACTCGCATCTCGGCTGTTGTGCTGCCTTAATGACGCACGCTTGCCTCGCACGCACTAGCAGCAACTCGTATGCATCTGACGACTGCTACTGCTTGCCTCGCGCTTTAGAACTGGAGCTCGCGCACGCGCATGAACTCCTGCACTTGCGCGTCCGTGACAGCGGCGCGGCGCTGCTGCATGTCGGTCGCAAACGCAACCATCTCGTCGATCAAGAGCTGCTTGACTTCGCCCGACATCATGCGGCCGCTGCCGTACTCGCGCGCAATGTGCGCGAGCTTGTCGTCGTCCTCGAGCATGAACGACAGGTACTGGTACGGAATGTCGACGTCGAGGTTCGCGCCGTACTTCTCGTGATCGGCCTTCGTCTCGCCACCGCCGCTGAACGCGAACTTCTTGATCTTGTTCGCAATGTCGTCGGGCGAGTCCGAGATGTAGATCGTCGTGCTCGCTTTGCTCGCGCTCATCTTGGTCGTGCTGCCCTGGAGCGCTGGGAAGAACTTGGAGTGAATGAGCGCAGGCTTGAGGTACCCAATGCGCGGCGCGACGTCGCGCGTCATGCGGAAGTACGGGTCCTGGTCGATCGCCTGCGGAATGAGGCACCGCAGGCCCTTGCGACCGCCGAGCACGACTGGGAACGTCTCGGAGAACGACGGAACGGCCTGGACCGCTGGGAACGCCGACTTGCCAATGTTGTCCGAGCCCGTGAAGCCAAAGATCCCGCGCACTTGGTTGTACGTGACGCACTTCTGGACCTTGAGGATCTGCGGGTACATGTGCTGGATGTACTCCGTGTCGGCAAATATGAACGTCTTCGAGACGTCAAAGCCACACGCGATGATGTCCTTTGCGTTCTCGAGCATCATCGTGCGGCTCTCCGCGAGCGTCTGGTCCTTGAACAGGAACTTCTCGTCGTCCGTGAGCTGGATCACGAGCGGGACGTCAAAGACCTTCTGGAGCCAGACCGTGAACGTGAACGGGATCAAGTGGCCCATGTGGAGCGACCCGGACGACGGACCGCGGCCAGTGTATAGGTAGAACTTCTCGCCCTTCTCGTACGCATCGAGGAGGACGTGGAGGTCGCGGTGCGAGAAGAAGTAGCCGCGGCGGAGGTACCGATGCGCCTTGTGGCCCGTGAGCTTCTCCATGCGCGCAATCAGCGCCGGGTCGATCTTTGAGCACCCAAACGTATCAATGAGCTTGTCGTAGTCGACGCCGTTCTCAGCTTCGACGTCCCACGGCGTCACGACCTGCCCACCGCTGTTCCCGAGCGACGCGACCTTGTGGTTGAACGCGATTTGGCGCAGCAGCAGCTCCGAGTCACTCGGCACAGGCGCACCGCCCTCAGGCTTGGCGCTCTCGCTCGGCTTTGCCGGCTTCTTCTTGGCTGCCTGCTCGCCTGCAGCTTTCTTGCCAGCCTGCTTCTTCGCAGCCGCGTCCGCAAGCTTCTTCTCCTTCTTGAGCTGGCTCTTGGACTTGCCGTCCGCATTCGCAGCAGCAGCAGCAGGTGCAGCCGCAGCAGCGTCAGCTTTCTTTGCCTTGGGAGCTGCCGCCGGCGCGACGTACTCGCGACCAGTCTCGGTCTTGTACTGCTCCTTGAGCGCAAGGAGCTCCGCCACGAGCGCCTTGATCTGCGCCGCGTCGCCCTTTGCGGCCTTGAGCACGCGGATCTCGTCGCCCTTTGCTACAATCGCCGCCTCCATCGTCACGGCGTCAGTCTCTCTCGTCAGTCACTCAGTCGCTCGCTCGCTTCGTCACGAGTAGCAGGATCGGTCTTTGATGGCCACGCAAGCTGTTTGAATCGAAGTACAGTCTTGCTTCACTTGCATGGAGCGTACTTTATCAAGAGCTGTGTGCTTCTATCACATGCGTACATTTTCACAGTGTCACTGCTCGTACACCCTCGACTACATTCGCATTAGAAAGTGCTCGTGGTGACTTGGTTGTCAACCACATGTACAGGATGCGTTCGTTGACGATGGTCAGGAAGGTCATTGAGGTCGTCGTTCATGTTTGCATCGCACTGCCCTAATGCGTCGTCTCAACACTACGAGTCACGCCCACTACCACTTGGTCCAGCGCTCGAGGATGAACGGCGTAAAGTACGTGATGAGGACGCTCGAACCCGCGCGCAGGAGACTCACGTGCGCCTCGCGCACGACGCTCTCGAGCGACCCAGTCGACGCGCCGTAGTCCGACAGCATCTTGTACTCGCCCGAGACGATGTAGCACGCCACAGGCACAGTCTTCTCGGCAGCAAAGCGCGCGACAATGTCGGCATAGAACAGCGACGGCTTCACGATCACAATGTCGGCGCCTTCACGCACGTCGCGCTCAAACGCAAGCGCTGCGTGCGACGTGCTCCCGACCGGGTGCTGGTACCGCTTGCGATCGCCTTTGAACGTCGACTCGACGGCGTCGCGGAACGGCGCGTACATGCACGACGCCTTCTTCGACGTGTACGCCATGATCGAGACGTGCTGAAAGCCGTTCGCGTTCAGCGCCGCGCGGATCGCAGCGATGCGGTTGTCCATCATGTCGGACGGGCACACCATGTGCGCACCCGCACGCGCGTACGCGAGCGCAATGGCCGCGAGGCGGTCGACAGTCGACGCGTTCTCGATCACCTCTTCACCGTCGACCGCGCGCAGGAGGCCGCAGTGGCCGTGGTCCGTGTACTCGCACATGCACACGTCGCACGACACGAGGAGCTCTGGAAGCGCCTTGCGGATCACGCGCGTGCACGCAATCACGGGCGTGTTGGCGTCGTCTGCGAGCGAGCCGTGCGCGTCCTTGTCCTCGACGACGCCAAAGAGCATGACCGAGCGCAGTCCGAGCGTCTGGAGCTGGCGCAAGTGCGCAATGAGCGTCGAGAACGAGCCGTCGGCTTGCTGGCCCCACTGCGTGTTTGGCTCAAGGCCTTTGATCACGCGGTCGTCGTTGCGCGACGTGACAAAGAGCGGGTAGATGAGCTGCGACGGGTGCACGTGCGGCTCGCTCCACTCGCGCTGCGCGACGTGGTGGAGGCTCGAGTGCAGCTGGCTCATGGTGAAGATGGAGTGTCGTAGAGGAGGAGACGATCGAGAGACGCGAGCTGGAGGCGGCAGCTTGGAGAGTGAGACGCTCGTGTGTCGCGAATGTGAGCGAGAGCGTCCAGTTGACACGCGCCGAGCGACTTCTATTCAGGTGTCTCCAGTACTTTGAGGACATGACTCGCATCGGATGTGTTGAGTGCGGGAAGCAGTGTCGAGCGCTGTTCATGACCGACGCGTGCGTTCTGGACTGCGCAAGAGTGTGAAACGATGCTGCCAACTGCGAGCTGGAAGGTTATGCATACCAACTCGTCCGACTTCATCCTGACGTCTGCCGTCGGTGCACCGAGACGACTCGTACAAGATGTAGACGAACGACAACGCAGGTGGTCGTCTCTCTGTCAAAGGCTCTTTACAGTCTTGCAGGAGCTAGTACGTGTGTCAAGACGATCTACAAGTCGCAAACGACTGCTACGAGTGCTTGTACGACGTGCGACAGCTAGCGCACGCGCACGTTCAAGTACAGATGCACAGGACGCTTGAGCAGCGCTTCGATCTCTTCGCGCGCCGCGATGCCGACCGAGCGAATCGAGTCGCCATTCTGCCCAACGACCATCTTGCGCACGCGCGCAGCAGGGACCTGCAGGTCATTCCCACCATAGCAGCGACGAGAGAACACGTGAGTCTCGCACTTGCAAGAGCAGATGCAATGCACATACGTACAAAGATGTCTTGGTCGATCCGGACGCTTCCGTCTTTGAACTTGGTCCAGCCACTGCAGCGTCACGAAGCAGTCAGCACACAAGAGCGCGTGAGCACTGCAAGCCTCTGTCATCGACTCTCATGGACAGCAGCAGCAGAGACGTACACGTTCTCTTGCTCAAACGCATACGGGAGCTCCTTGTTGAAGCGCCGGAAGAGCTTCTCGCGAATGATCTCAGTCACGAGGTCGAGATCCGAGAGGTCCGACTTCATCGACGAGTGGTAGCTCCTGTGTCCTCACACACACACGACAGCGTGAGCGCCTCTCTCTCTCTCTCTCACACACACACGGAGCGATAGACAAACGTACCATGGACGATCAACAGCGTACGAGAGCAGCGTCTTCTTGAGCTTGTGCATGCCCGTGCCTTTCACAGCCGAGACTCTGAACGTCTGCTCGTGGATGTACGCGAGCGGATTGAGCTCGATCGACGCCTCGTCGCGGTCATAGTGGCTCTGGTAGATCTCTTCGATCATCTCGGACAGGTCCTTGATCTTCAGCTCGAGGTTCCGCTCCTCGCGCGCACCAACGAGGTCGCACTTGTTCATCACGAGCACGATCGGCGACGACACTTGCGCCGACGTCGTGATGATCTTGGACAGCGCGTCGATCGCTGCTTCGTCGAGGCGCTTCACGGCGTCGACGATGAGCATCGACATGTCGACGCTCTCGACCGTCTCGGCAGCAGTCGTCACGAGCGACCGCACGTACTGGTGGCTCTCTCTACGGCACACAAGGTACAGACAGACAGAGTATGCAAGTGTGAGCGAGCGAGAGCGTCGAGGATGCACAAACGACCTAAACACGAACGTACTTGGGCTTGATGATACCGGGCGTGTCGTAGAACGTCAGCTGCTTGTCCTTCTTAGTCAAGATGCCGAGCACACGGTCGCGCGTCGTGTTGTACTTGGCCGAGACCGCCGAGACCGTGACGTTCAGCAAGCGATTCATGATCGACGACTTGCCAGCGTTCGGTCGGCCGATCACTGCGATGTCGAGCGCTTTCGGGTGCTCGGGCTCGTCTGGGATCAGGAACTCGCGCTCGACGACGCTGTCTGGCGCGCTCTCCATGTTTGTGAACTGCTTGAGCTTCTCCGAGACGGCGCGTCGGCCAGGTTGCGCATCACTGCTGCGCTCGTTCTTGCGCAAGTGCAGTGGTGGTTGCTGCTGGTGGTGTGGGAACTGACCTGCGTCACTGCGGCGCTGGCGCTGGACGCTCTCGTAGTCAAAGCCACTCTCGCCATCGCCATTGCTCTCGTCGTCGTCATTGAGCAGTCCGAGTCGGCGCATGCGCAGCTTGTTCTGGATCTCGCGCTTCGTCGCGGCTGGGAGGATCGGCGGCGGCACGATCAGCGTACGCGCGCGCATGGCGTCCCACTCTTTCTCCAAGTCGCGTGGCGGCTCTGGCGCAGCGACTTCGTCTTGCTCGGCAAAGAACGACGCCTCGTGTTGCCGCTGCTGCTTGCGATAACGCTGTTGTTGCTGCTGTTGTTGTGGCTTGCGAGGTGCGTCACGCGTGCGCGACTTGTCAGTCTCTACAGCTCCTCCGCGACGCGCTTCATCTTTGCTGCGGCTCTTCTTC
This sequence comes from Pythium guiyangense, assembly GCA_003730235.1. Taxonomy (NCBI): domain Eukaryota; phylum Oomycota; class Peronosporomycetes; order Pythiales; family Pythiaceae; genus Pythium; species Pythium guiyangense. The sequence continues at coordinate 376,158 of QXDM01000041.1, read as the reverse complement.
GAGCGGTAGAACGCGACTTGGAACGTCGCAACAGGGTTTTGCTGCTGCACTTGCAGTGCGCGTGCAGCTCCGCTCGCAGTCGCGGCGCGACGCACGAGCAGCTCCATTGTAGGTCTCGATGCGTTGCCGATTGATTGGCACCAGCAGAAAAATGGCCGTCATAGCACACAAACCGGTTACAAGAGCTCAACAGTACATAATTCGGTGACCGATCAAACCATAAAAAGCCACAAACAATTGCTGGTGTTTTAGATTCGCTTGAGTGGTTTTATGGTTTCAAAAAACTACGTACTAGTACTGTACTAGTATATGAAAGGGTGACCCACATAAATGGACAACATGTCTCAGTGTACAACGATGTAACCACAAACTTGAATACTGAGACACGTAGTCGTTTGATGTGGGTCACACAGAGTGACCAGGCTACTATTTTCTGATAGTGAAATAAAAAATAGTCAAGTATTCAAAACTCAAATTTCACACACTTGTATTTATCATTGTCAAACTCAAACCCAGTCCACGCTTGGGCTTGAAAGGCTCGATTCTGCAAGAGCCACTGCGGCTGCTCTTGGTGAGCGAGTTGGAGCGCTCGGACGCACTGCAGTGCCTGCTGCTGCCACTGCGTCGTCGCCGCCGTCGTTGTCGCTGTAAGCTCTGGTGCATGCTCGACGCCAAGGCACTTGCGGATAGACTCGTTGATACTGAGCGAGCGTGCGGCGCCCTGCTGAGCACTCGCACCAAGGCGCTCGAGCGTCGCTGCGAACACGTTCTCCGCCCTGTATTGCACGAGTGCACTCGCGGTGAGCGCTGCGGCGTCGCGCTTGTGCTGCGCAGCCGCTCGCTATTGACAAGAAACAACAACAACGACGACGACAGCAACAACAACAACAGAAGAAGCAAACAGTACCGAGAGCTGTCTGTCAGACATGCTCGCCTGCGTCCTCATCTTCTCGCACACATGCGCAATAGTGATCGAGAAGCAGCAACAGCACGCCAGACCCGCATCATCGCATCGCCACTCACTCATGACATTCCTCACCTGCAACGCTGCGCGGCGAAAGAGCCGCGTGAAGAAGAGCACGACGAGCGCGACGACGCGCCACTGCTCCGCGACGTGGTGCTGCTTGGTCGTCGCGACATAGAGCTCTCGGACCTCGTGGCGATCGAGACTCGCGCCGTACACGACTTCCGCGATGTTGCCACCGACGTCGCGCGCGTCAGCGTCAGTGGTGACGCGCTGGAGCAATCCGAGCGTGCGGTGCTTCTGGTGGAGGCATAGCTCGGTCGAGAACAGCCACTGCTTGAGTGCATCGACAGAGAGAGCGCTGTTCGTACTTGCACGCGCTTGTTGTTCCAGTGGCGACCCGATGTTGACAAGGTCACTACCACCGTTGCGTTCGGCTTTGTCAGCACCGCCTTTGCAGTCGGCTTTGTCGACACTGTTCGTGTCGTCTTTGCCAACGCCGTTGCCGGCTGCTACAGCGGCTTTGAGTCCGAGCTCCATAGCGACAAAGAGCGTGTCGAGCTCGTCGCGCAGTGCTTCCGACGAGCGCTCTGCGGCGCGGCACTCGAAGCGGTTCAGCAGCAGCTCGAGCTCTGTGTCCGCGACACTGTCGAGCAGTGCGGCGCGCTCTTGTGCGACAGCATCATCATCATCGTCGCCATCGTGTGTATGCACAATGCTGTTGTCGTCGCCATCGCCCCGAGAGTCGACTCCGTTTGGAGACGTCGCAGAGCTTATGCGATCGTTCAGTACAGCAAGGCGCTCACGACTCGCTCGCAGTGTCTCGCCGAGCTCTGTCGTGCGCTCGAGCGCCTCCGTGGACCAGCGCTGCCGCGTGTAGAACTCAAACACGCGCAATACGAACGGGAGGTGCGCGTGCATGTGCTCGCCATACACTGTGCCACGGTCGCATGCTGGCGTGGCTTCGAGTCCCTGTTCGTATAGCGCCTTGTCCGTGGCTTTGAGGAGTCTCGAGTACGCCTCAGCGACTTGGATCTCGTTCGTGAGGTGCTGGATCGCAGCGTCGATGCGTCGCCCAGTAGCGATCTGCGCTTGCGATCGCCAGCCGAGTTGGCAAAGCTGGGCCTCGGTTGCGAGGTGGTCCGTGCTCGCGGCGATCTTGAGCGGAAGTGGTGAGAAGGTCTAGATGGCAAGTGTCAACGAGCGCAACTGATTGTTGCGCTTGTTTGGTCTTGGTCTGTGGTCTTGTTTGTCACCAAGTCTCGACATGCTCTTGGTTGGTTGTTGTTGTTGCTTGTACGTGCTTGCCGTCGACGTGTCGTGTCAGCAAGTCGTGCTTGTTCGTGTGTGTTGCAGCAAGCTCCTTTCACGCGCGTACACAAACCATCCGACAACCCAAGCAATGGACCCAGAGAGATGCATACATTTGAGCGACTAAAGTGTTGTGGAAGACAAGAGCGAGTAGTTGCTATTGTATATCGCTTCTGCGCTGCTTGGTGTTTGCAGCGCGTCGGCTGTGCTTGCTGGGTCTACAAGCCCCGCATCTTTCTCTTCCTCGTCTGTTAGTGCTGTTACTGCCTGACAATGTGCGCGATGGACACTTGTGCTCGAGCGTTGCTGGATGCACACAAGCGTGCACGCGCGCACGGACACAGGCGACGGCTCTCGTTGGATGGATACGATGGATACACACTGGACATGGCTGATCTTTGACCGAGTGCGACACGCGCTGAGCTCTGCAGTCGACGAACGACCAGCGACAAACAGGAGCGATGACGGCGACGCAAGTAGTAGCACGAAGCGCCTCGAGTGATCGTCGTCACTCTCGCTTTCTCGCGCGCACGTCATCGGCAAAGCTTCTGATGCAGATGCACTAGTGCGTGTTGAGGTGCGTGCCCGACATCTTGCCCGTGAAGCGCCGCTGGAGCGCAGCGTGGCTGATGCCGCCGCGTGTGCGGTTGCCACCACGCGTGTTGAGCGAGTGGTTCTCCATCACGCCCTTGTCGTTCGCTGTGATCATCTCCATGATCTCGCGACACGAGTGCGACAACTCGTCCTTGTTCTTGAGCGCGCGGAAGATCTCGAGACACTCGCTCTGGCTCGGCTTGTCGTACGTCTCTGTGTAGTGAGATGCACACACAAGTACAAGTACGTGCATTGTGTCAGTGGTGTGCCTACTTAAAGTGAATGTGCACGTTCGTGAAAGAAAGTGGAGAGCCTGAGCAACGTCAGTCGCTAGACGCACCGTGGTCAACAGTCGAGCTCATGGTGTCGATGTGTGGATGTGGATGTATGTGTATGAGCTGCTGATTCGGGTGGTCTGGTGGTCTCTGGTGGTCGCTGGAGCTTGTTCGCGACGTGGAAACTTGGAGACTGCGAGCTTTGAAGCAGCGGGCGGGCGAGAGGCACGCGAGCGACTGAGGACCAAATGTTGTTGTTGTTGTTGTTGTTGTTGTTGTTGTCAAGAGCGAGTCGTCAAGCAACCAAGCAAAACAAACAAGCGTCGCGACGCTTCATGCTCGCGCACAGAAAACGATACAAAAACAAGTGGAGAATGCCACCTGTGTGAAGATCGAAGCGATGGGCGGTTGCGTCTGTCAACTTCAACATGAGCCATCTGCATGCGGTTTTTGTATGGGTCTTTCGCGCACCAGATCTTGGTGGCGCGCGCGCTGATTGGCTCGTAGTTAAAAGTGAATCGCATTCGACGCAGCAGTTCTTGACAGACAAACAAAGCAACAACAACAACACGTCCGTCCGTCAAAATAATGCTTTCCCTCAAGAAGCACCGATTGTGCTCGATGTCTAGGTAATGCTCGGTGCTCGGTGCTCAAAGTACGAGGCACGAAGCGATCAACCTTTGTCGAGCGTGCTCGCACGTGTGTGTTGATGCTTGTTCATTGACCTCACAGTGCCAAAGACATCGTCTGCTGCTTGCTCGCGTGGCGAGGCTTCACATGCGCGTCGAGCGTCTGCGCAAACAATGCGCACGAGGGAGCGCCCCACCGCGACTTGCTATAGCCACTGCGCACGCGCACGCAGTAGACAGAGCCACTGGCGAGGTTGTAGAACGTGTGGGAGCTCTTCGAGTCGCTCAGACACAGCTCCCAGTGCCGCTCGGTCGCGTTCGTCTCTGGTGCTGCCGATGCGTCGTTGGCATCGAGCGACCAGCGCTGGATCTCCGCGGCGTACAGCAGCTCAGCGTCATTCGCGACGCGAGTCCACTTGATCTGGCGGTGTGTGTGTGTGCGCGCAAGCAAACATGTGCGTGTTGTGTACAAGAGAGAGAGAGAGAGAGCTTAGTTTCTGATATCCACACGAATATAGAAAGAGAGCTTGGATCGACCATCGCAAATGCGTGTGTATATGTACCTTGATGGTGTTGCTCTCGGTCGATACGAGCTCAAGACCACACGGCTTGCGTGGCTGTCGCTCGAGATCCGCGCGTGTGTGCTCGAGCTCGAGCGCCAGGTCTTCGATCGCGCTGTTGCCCGTGCGGCAGTGGAACGCACTCAGTGCCGCGTGAAGTGGGCGGCGCTGCTCACCATCCACAGTCATATCGACTCACAGTGTCAAGGTCTCGGCGCCACCATTGGTCCGTCTCACGACGTCCATGGTATATGAACTGACGAGGACGCACCGTTGTCAGTCCTCTTGCAACGCGAGCGAGTGACTGCAAGAGCCACTGCGGCTGCTCTTGGTGAGCGAGTTGGAGCGCTCGGACGCACTGCAGTGCCTGCTGCTGCCACTGCGTCGTCGCCGCCGTCGTTGTCGCTGTAAGCTCTGGTGCATGCTCGACGCCAAGGCACTTGCGGATAGACTCGTTGATACTGAGCGAGCGTGCGGCGCCCTGCTGAGCACTCGCACCAAGGCGCTCGAGCGTCGCTGCGAACACGTTCTCCGCCCTGTATTGCACGAGTGCACTCGCGGTGAGCGCTGCGGCGTCGCGCTTGTGCTGCGCAGCCGCTCGCTATTGACAAGAAACAACAACAACGACGACGACAGCAACAACAACAACAGAAGAAGCAAACAGTACCGAGAGCTGTCTGTCAGACATGCTCGCCTGCGTCCTCATCTTCTCGCACACATGCGCAATAGTGATCGAGAAGCAGCAACAGCACGCCAGACCCGCATCATCGCATCGCCACTCACTCATGACATTCCTCACCTGCAACGCTGCGCGGCGAAAGAGCCGCGTGAAGAAGAGCACGACGAGCGCGACGACGCGCCACTGCTCCGCGACGTGGTGCTGCTTGGTCGTCGCGACATAGAGCTCTCGGACCTCGTGGCGATCGAGACTCGCGCCGTACACGACTTCCGCGATGTTGCCACCGACGTCGCGCGCGTCAGCGTCAGTGGTGACGCGCTGGAGCAATCCGAGCGTGCGGTGCTTCTGGTGGAGGCATAGCTCGGTCGAGAACAGCCACTGCTTGAGTGCATCGACAGAGAGAGCGCTGTTCGTACTTGCACGCGCTTGTTGTTCCAGTGGCGACCCGATGTTGATAAGGTCACTACCACCGTTGCGTTCGGCTTTGTCAGCACCGCCTTTGCAGTCGGCTTTGTCGACACTGTTCGTGTCGTCTTTGCCAACGCCGTTGCCGGCTGCTACAGCGGCTTTGAGTTCGAGCTCCATAGCGACAAAGAGCGTGTCGAGCTCGTCGCGCAGTGCTTCCGACGAGCGCTCTGCGGCGCGGCACTCGAAGCGGTTCAGCAGCAGCTCGAGCTCTGTGTCCGCGACACTGTCGAGCAGTGCGGCGCGCTCTTGTGCGACAGCATCATCATCATCGTCGCCATCGTGTGTATGCACAATGCTGTTGTCGTCGCCATCGCCCCGAGAGTCGACTCCGTTTGGAGACGTCGCAGAGCTTATGCGATCGTTCAGTACAGCAAGGCGCTCACGACTCGCTCGCAGTGTCTCGCCGAGCTCTGTCGTGCGCTCGAGCGCCTCCGTGGACCAGCGCTGCCGCGTGTAGAACTCAAACACGCGCAATACGAACGGGAGGTGCGCGTGCATGTGCTCGCCATACACTGTGCCACGGTCGCATGCTGGCGTGGCTTCGAGTCCCTGTTCGTATAGCGCCTTGTCCGTGGCTTTGAGGAGTCTCGAGTACGCCTCAGCGACTTGGATCTCGTTCGTGAGGTGCTGGATCGCAGCGTCGATGCGTCGCCCAGTAGCGATCTGCGCTTGCGATCGCCAGCCGAGTTGGCAAAGCTGGGCCTCGGTTGCGAGGTGGTCCGTGCTCGCGGCGATCTTGAGTGCGTGGAGGTGTTGTTGAGCGACCGTGAGCTGCGATGCAAGTACGTTCTCTTTGGATAGCGAACCAGCATCACTCGACTCTGGCGATCGCAAGGGATTCTCGCGTTGCTGTAGCGCCACGGTCGGTATGTGCTGCTGGGCTCGCACGAGCTGCTGGTTGATCGTCTCGACCCGCAGGTGCAACTGCTCGCTCAGTGCGCGATGGCGACCGATCTCGTCCCGCACCGCCTGACAAAGTCGCTCGAGCAGTCAGTCGCCTGAGATCGCGTTCGCTACATGAGGCCTGATGGACACAGCTCAAACACTCGCACTCACCTGCTGCTTCTGACTCTCGAGCTTCCGAATGCGTTCGTAGACGCGCAGCTTGCGTACAACCAGGTCGTACTGCTTCTCTTGCTTGATCGCATCGAGGCGCGCGATCGAGAGCTGCACGAGCGTCTGATTCACGCCACTGCCACTGCTGTTGCTTCGACTACCAGCAGTGTGCAGCTGCATCAAGCGCACAGGGTCGAGCCACTTGCGTCGCGTGTCAAAGCAACTGAGCAAGTGCACGACGCGCTGCTCTTCCAGCGCCACGACCTGATTGACTGCTTCATGCACGAGGTCCTGGAGCTGCGCTGCGCACTCACAAGCTTCGACGTCGTCGACGCTTGCGACGACCCACTGGCGCTGGCGCTGCTCGACTGCGTCATCGAGGCGCGCGAGCTGCCGCGCGAGCACCTGGAGTTCGCGCTCGAGACGCTCGATGTCACTCGCGCACGCAGCGCGGAGGTCGTACCACGTCGCGATCGACGCCGTGTGGAACGCGCCAACTGCGCTCCAGCTCTTGCTCAGCGGGTGCATCTTTGCGTGCTGCAGCAACTCTGTCATGGCGATCGCCGTGTCATATGACTGTCGACAGCGGTGCAAGAGCTCGAGCAAGTGGCCATTTCGGCGCTTCGCTTCGACCAGCGTGGCTTCGAGCGCGAGCATGCGCTGGCGACACTGCTCGCGGTCGTCGACCGTCGTGCGCAGGAGCTTCTTGCACTGCAGACGCTGCACGAGACTCTCGTCCTGCACCGTCTTGACGCGGCTGAGCAAGGCAGCGACGTGCTGCACGTACTGCTCACTGTGTCGTTGCGCTTGTGCGAGCTGCTGACCGACAAACGCGTGCTGAAAGAGCGTCTTGAGGTCGCTCGCAAGGACGCGCGCAGTTCGACTTGTGAGGACTTCGCGCTCCGCGACGCTCGCCATGCGTCTGAGCGACGCGAACGTCGCGGGCGGGTTCGTGAGGTCGAGCGCACACACATCTTTGAGCGCGAGGATCGCTGCTGGGACGCTCGCCCTTGCGTCAGAGACACTGTCGCTCGGCAGCGTCGTTGGTGTGTAGTACGCGTGGAAGTCTCGAGTCGCGCACTCGACTCGGTCGCGGAGCACCCGTGCCTAGCCATCGCAGGTGTGAGCGCTCTCGCTCTCGAGTTGCTATCGCTGTCAAGAGCAGGCAAGGCACGCGTGAACGCACCGTGTTGAGCATGAGCTCGCTCAAGAGCTTGTCCACCAGCACTGACACGCGAAAGCTGCTCTGCTCGTCAGTGTCCTGCGCGAGCACGCGCAAGTCGCTCAAGTCACGCTCGCTCGCAGTCGCCGAGAACGTTGGGCGGAGCGTCAAGTGCGACGCGCTGACTGCTGCGTGTGCGTCAGCAACGACGTCGCACTTCCGCTCGTCGACGAGTTGGTCAACAAGAGCTAGTGCTTGCGCAAAGACTCGCTCAACGCGTGCGATCTCGTGCTGGAGCGAGAGAGCGAGCGATGAGTGCAGTCAAATAGGCGATGGCCGTTGTCCAACTTGATTGACATGGACGTACCTGCTCGAACGTGGCCTGCACGCTCAAGTGAGCGAGCTCGTCGTGCTCGTGCTCCTCGCTGTGCTGCTGCGCAAGCGCACGGAGCTGGTTCTCAACGCGCGTTGTACCAAGCTCAATGAGACATCGACTGCTGCGCTGGAGCGCGACGTGGAAGTGCGCGGTGGTTTCTTTGATCTTGGTCGCCACGTCAGCGCGTCGCTGCTCAGCGCTCGGGTCGTCGATGCCGCCATCTGCAGTGTCGTCGTCTTCGAGTTGCTCGAGCGTCTCAGTCAAGACGTCGACATCAGTCAGCGCCTGGGCGACGTCGTGCTCGAGCATCTGCGCGCACTCGCGAGTCTGTCGCGCCGACTCGGATGCCTCGCTCTCGCGTCGTATCGCAGCGAGTGTCTCGTGGAGCTTCTGCTGCTCCTGCAGGTCTTCAAGTCGCTCTTGACACGCACCAACGACTGCCTGTTGGCGTTGCGTGAGCGAGTACCGCAGCGTCGTGAGGTGTGTTGCGTCGTCGTCCAAGACGCTAAAGAGCTTATCGAGCTGGCGCTTGAGCTCGCTCCGTCGACGCTGCGCACATGCTTCCCACTGAGCTTGCCGCGCGTGCACAGTCGCTGTCCACGACGTCGCAAGCGCTGCAAACAGCGGCGAGGCGCTCTGCGGATCGACGTTGTGGCTCCGGACGGCTGCTTGTGCTGCCGTGAGCGAGCGTCCGTCGATCCATTGCCCGATTGCTTGCACAGTCTGCACGAGCGCTCGCTGACGACTCGATGCAAGCGCCGTCGCCGCGCTCTCTGATGCGAGCGCTGTCGAGTGCGTCGACTGCGCGATCGCCGGCCAGCAGCATGGGACGCACGGCAGACACACGTCATAGCTGTTGCTCACACGCTCAGCAACATTGGGCGTCTCCCACGTGCACGCGCTGTCGAGATCGACGTGATGCGTCACTGACGTTGCGAACACACGACTGAGCGCGCTCTGGAACCACGAAGCGTTGTGCTTCCACGTGAGGTACTGCCGCTCAGCCGACACTACGCCGTGCTGAGACTGCATCGACGACGACAGAGGACGCTCAGCTACTCGAGCTTTGAACGCGTCAAGACTCGCGATCGGCTCTTCGAGCTGGACGTGGAGCACGTGCTTGCGCATCTGCTCTGCGCACGTGAGGACGCGCTGGAGCTCTGCAAACGCCCGCGCGGAGCTGAAGAGCGCGTTGAACGAACACACGATCACCGCCATCGAGTCTTGTAGCACGAGCGCTTGGTCTGCGGGGCCATCGAGCGCTGGTTCATCACTCGTACGTTGTGAAGCCGCTCCTTGCTCCTGGTTGAGCCACAGGAAGCTCGTCTGCTCTGCTATGCGCCGACACATCGGTGCGTGGCTCGTGTTGACGCAGAAGTGCCGCACTCCAAAGAGCAGCGAGTGCACGGCGTTCGTGAGCGCATGACAGCTTCTGGTACTCCCTTCCGATCTCGCACTCGCTCCGTCGTCAGAGTCGCTGCTCTCGTACGCGAGCTCGAGCGGGAAGCTCACGACAATACACGAGCGCGCGAGCGACTCGTCTTGCAGCGACGGCGAGCGCAAGAGCTGGCACTGCCGCTCCACCCGCTTCGCTGCGTCGAGTGCGCTCGCTGCCTCCGCCTCGAGTCGCACCGCGCTAACCATGTCTTTGAGACACACGAACGTCCGCTTCTTGCGCTTGAGCTGCGCTTTCTCGTACGCGAGCAGCGCGCTGTTCACGCGCTTGATCTCGCTCAGCATGGTGTCATGCACGTCGTCTCGGCGCGCAGTCGCCACAAGCGCAAACTCAGTGCTTGCGCGTGTTCGGGCCATTGCGAGGACCTTGCGCTTGCTCTCGAGGACGTCTACGAAGAGCACCATCCACGCCTTGCGCGTGTCGTTGAGGATCACGGCGCCTTTCGTCTGTGCGACGCGGAGCGCGTGTGCCATGTCGTCCATGCGCGACGCGAGGCCGTGGAACTGCCTCGTGAGGAGATCGACACGCAGCGACTCCTTTGCGAGTCGCTCCGTCAGTTCGTCGTGATTCGCATCCGTGTCTTGGCCAACTTCGACACTGTCGTCGCTCTCGTCGGTCTGTTGGCTGGTGCCGCTTTTCTGGAGCTCAGCGAGGTACTGTTCAGCTTGGATACGGCGACTTGAGCTGCTCGTCGCTGCCCCACGGCTGTTCTCGCGCGCGTTGACAGTGTAGACAGTGTCAAGGCGCTCGAGGTGCGTCCGAAGCGCCTCGGCTGCGTCAGCGGCTTCCGCGTCGAGCGCTGCGAGCTCGCGCTCTTCAAAGCGCCAGAGCCCGCGCGCGATGATCCAGCGCCGCGTTGACCAGAGCTCTTGCTTCATGACGTTGATGCGTTTGAACGCGTTCTCAAGCTCGCCAACCTCGCGCGTCACGAGCGCAGCGTGGAAGTGCGCTTTGTCGTCCATGAGCTGCCGCCGCTGCTCGAGCAAGAGCAAGAGGCTTGAGCTACTGCTGCTGGAGCTACTGCTGCTGCTAGGATGCGCGAGGACAGCACGGTTGCGAGCAACTCGCGCGACGTGCATCTCGTTCGTGAGGTCGCTCCGCAGGCGAATCGACGTGCGCGCGACTTGGAGCTGCTTGTCGAGTGTCTGGTACTGGAACTGCAGCTCAACGAACGGCAGTAGCTCAGCTTGAGATCGCTCGAGTGCGGCTGGTGCGACTGTGAACGTCCCAGTGAGCACGAGTGTCTCGCTTCGCTCGCAGACGCCGTATCGAATCGTCTGTTGCGTACTGCGCTGGTGGGACTGCGATGGCTTCATGCTACTTTGCTCTTGAGGTGGATCGAGAGCGAGGACGCCAGCGCCGACGACCGTCATGTCCACGCGCGCGTCTGTGCACACGACGTTTGCGATGCGATGCACAACAGTTGCGAGGACCCACGGCAAGTCCTGCTCGCACGCAACGTACTCGGTGTTGACGCACGAGCGCAGCGTTGACATGGCGCTTTGGCTTGGCGCAGGTACAAGCGACGTAGCAGGCGGCAAGTGGAGCCAGTGGACGTTTGTTCGCCCGGCATGACCGATCGCTTCGAGCGCAGTCTCCAAGCGCTCAAGCCCGTCAAGGTAGTTGCTCAAGGCATCTGGTACTGGCGACGCGTTGATCACAACGACACTTGTGTGCTCCAGACCGACGGCGTTTGCTGCTCTTGAGGTGTCGTGAAGCTCGAGCGTCTTGACGTGGTCGAGGAACGCACAGATGCCTTGCTCGAGCGCCAGCAGAAGGCTCGGGACATCGAGGGCAGTGGTGACTGTCAACTGCTCGAGTGCTTTGCACGTCAGACTCTGTCGTGCCACACATTCAAGAGCACGTAAGCGTGAGAGATGGCTATGAGTCGATGGCGAAGGCAACAAGAGAGAGAGAGAGCTTGCAGATGCACCTTGCCGCTCGCAGTCATGACTGCAGGTGGCGAGCAGCGAAGCGCCTGTAGTGCGGCGCTTTGGTTCGTGTCTCGCTTCGCTGGTCGACTCGCGTCTGGCTGGAGGATCCCGATGATCGTTTGCTCTGGGAGACGACGCACGCACTCGCGCAAGAGCGCAGCGATCCACTTGCCTTCGTCGGGCTTGCTCACGCTCGTGCTCTTGCAGCACACAAAGTTGCACACAAAGAGAATGCGCGGCCGCGCGATCGTTTGCCTCGAGCGTTCACGCTGCAGCAGTAGGTGCGGTATCGCCGTTGTGTCTGTTGCTCGTGTCGAGACTGCCGACAACGAAGTTCGCAGTGCGCGGTGGCTCTCGTCGCGATGTCGGATCTGAACGAGGAAGCGACACTCGCCATTCGACTCAGACACGCTCTGGAGCGTCTCGACTACGAACGCAGTCTGAGGTGGCTCGAGCTGCGGTGGTGCGATCCGGAGCCAGCTCGACGATGTTGGCACCTCATGGCAGACCTCTGCGCTGCCACTACCGCGCTTGTTGCTTCGCTCGATGCGCAGATGGCACTCGCTGCCGCTTTGATCGAGCTCTGTGCTAGTCGCTGAGCAACTGGAGAAGCTCCAGTGAGTAGAGAGACTCGAGAGATGCGGGTGGTCTGGCGAGAGGGTCCGAGTCATCCAACTACTTGGACCCAAAGCATCACGTACGTCACTTGAGCTGAGATGGAACCAAGACGAGTGCAAGCACCACACGCAGTCAACAAGCTGCTGCACCTTGCGAGTACACTCGGCGTCAACGCGCATCGCCAGACGCGGACGTCGTGCAGCGCAAGCAAGAGTCTGCTAGCATCTGCGCTATCGGCAGCAGGTGCCGCACTGTGTCCGATTCGAATCGCTTCGCACGCAACAGCAGCCACTGCACTGCTGCCGCAGTGGTTGGGCAAGTACATGACGACAACGACTCCATCGACGACGATCTCTAGCCTTTCGTGAGCAGGATCGATCATGGCTGCACGATAGACCAACATCGTCAGCTCCTCGCACATCATTCACACACTCAACTCAAACGCACGCGCTGCAGCAACACTGCTACTGTGTCCGCACCAGCGAGGTGGTGCCATCGACCTGGCAGTAGTCGAAACGCTGTTGACGTCGAAGCGCTTGCTCGTGCTGATGACACTGAAGGTGCTGCTGGCTCGGAGGCAGCATCCAGAGACTGCGCTGACGCCAACCACGTTTCGCCGATGCGCGCGCACAAGACGCCGTCGTGGCGCACACCGTACTGCCACGCTGGCGTCTCGACGATCCAGCAGCCGGCACTTGGTTGCGTCTTGGAACTCCGGAGCTGCAGCCAGCACTCCCACGTGCTCGCGCTGCTACTTGTGACATCGAGGAGCGCGTGCGCACTCGGATCGGTTGCTGGCGTCAAGTAGCATGGCACAGGCTTACCGCGTGCTGCATTGCCGCTGCAGCTACTGCCAGCGTCTCCACCGACGAGCAACGAGAAGCGCGGCCAGTCGTCGCTGCTCAGCGCCATGTGCGAGAGGTCGAGAGTTGAAGTCGTATACGTTAGATTTATATGTTCTACGTCGTGACATTATATGTTGTGACGCTTCAAGCAGCAGGAACACCAGCACGAGCAGACATGCGCGACAGCGATGACACTCGCAGCAGCGGCAGCAAGCGCTATGCGCCGTGGCTGCAGAAAGCACTCCGCGTCAAGGACGAGACTGAGCACTTCTGGATCCAGGAGCAACAGCGCCGCAATCAACAAGGAGCATCTGATGAACCAAGTGCCTGCAGCAGCGACGAGTCTCATTTGATCCAACAAGAGCAGCAGAGCAAGCGTGAGTCGACCTCAGTGTGGGACGCGATCGCTGTGCACGACGGTCAATACGTGCGCGCGTATATAGAGGCAGACGTCCAGCGTGTGTTTGCACGATACGATGGCCGCACTGGCCCGACGCTGCTGCACGAAGCGGCAACGAGTGGCGCTGCTACGGTCATCGCGTTCCTGCTGGGCGTGCTCCAGACGCAGTTTGCTCCCGAGACATGCAGCAGCATGCTTCAGTGCGTCGATACGTCGTACAGCAAGACGACGCCACTCCTCGCAGCGTGCCAGAGCTCTGCGGTTCGTGCTCTCGCTTTGCTATGGGCGGCTATCGCGTCGCTATGCTGACCATGCTAGTTGACGTCTGACTTTGTCGTGGCTGCACGGATGCTGATCCATCCACAGGGCTCAATGGCGCAGCGGCTCGAGCTTGTGCGCTTGCTTGTGCGTGCTGGGAGTGACGTCGCGCAGCAGGACGCGCGTGGGGACAATGCGCTGCACTGGTGCGCGCGCAAGTCACACGCGACGCTCTTGCGCTACTTCCTCAACGAGACGGACGCTGGCGTCGCAGCAGTCTTTGCAGAGAACTACAAGCGCGAGAAGGTATGTACGTGCGTGAAGCGCGTCAGCAGACGATAGTCGAGCTTGTGCGTGAGGATGATGCGAGTGCGCTTCACCTCCTGTGACTGCAAACGACAGCCACTCGACATTGCGAAGCGCCAGCTCGCGGACAAGCCAAGCCTGCTGTCGACTACAACGTTCAATCTGATGCGCCACGTCGACCGCAAGTGCAACATTCGCATGAAGCTGCAGCTCGTCAAGCGCGTTGAGCGGCAGAAGCAGGCAGAGACAAACGCATTCGAGACGCTCGAGCTCTACGCAGCACTCGAGAGCGCAGATGCAGCACGCGACAAAGCCGACCAGATGTGGACGCGTGCGCTGCAGCAAGTCGAAGCGAATCGCCAAAGTGCTGAAGATGCGCACGTCGAAGCTGCTGCGCGCGCAGCCAGTCGAGCTGCGAGCGAGTGGTTTGCCTCGAAAGATGGCAAGAGCTACATGAAGAAGCAGCTCCCGATCGCGACGCAGGAGCTCAAGCTCGAGGTGCAGAGCGGCAAGGTCGCAAAGCCAAAAGACGCAAAGAAAGCAGCTTCGCAGCGAGTTCAGGACGCGTACTGCCGCGAGAAAGCAGCGCTAGCGAGGCGCCTTGCGATCGACGCGTTCCGAGCAACAACGCCAGCGTATCCGCGCGAGAGCGTGACACCGCCTGCTGTGCTCCGGAGCGTCCTTCACCTTCCACAGTAGCAACCGTAGCCACGACACTCTAGGTCGGCCAGTGACCCGATTGTGTACATCGAGAGTCGTCAGAGAGCTGTGGATCGATCCACTGCTAGCACTACACCCACAGACCAAGCACCATGTTCAGTTTGTTGAGTGCATATTCACCATGACCAAAGCGCCAAACAGTACATCTTGATAGTGCTATAAACGAGGTACGGATCGACTTGAAGCAGGATCGGCGTCGTTTGGACGCTTGGCAAAGCGACGTCGAGCGTCGAGCAAGTCGTTGCTACATGAGCATGAAAGCAGTCGAAGACGACGTCGATGCAAAGGCGCTGGTGCATGCGTGTGTGGGCTTTCAGCCGCTTTATCTGCTCAACTATCAACAGAGAGACTCACAGCAATTGATGCTTGTACGTGTGTCCCTTGCAGCCTGGACGCTCGAAGCTCCGTGAGCCAGCCGATGTGAAGGTGCATCAACATTACACTTGGAGCGCATATCGAGCGAACGAAGACTTCACGCTAACACTCGCTACGGTGCTTGTGCTCGTTGTCCGAGCAGAGCACACTCACGTCCAAGTTGTCGGCGCCAAAGGACGAGAAGCGCGTGTGCGTCTCCTGCACTCGCTGTCGTCGTGTTTAGCGTGCTAGCCCTTGCGTTCACTGCTAACGGTGCTGTCGGTGAACTTGTGGTGCTCTCGCTTGTGTGTCTCTAGAGCAACTCTCAGCGATGATGCTGAAGCAAAGGCGACATCGCTCAGTCGACCGCCGAGTACCGGCAGTGGCGTCTTGAAAGAGTCCAAGCTCAAGCAGCCAGAGGTGCGGCCAAAGATCCTCGACAAAGTCCGGACACCAGTGTCCGCGTCTGCGCCATCGACGACGTCAGCATCGCCGCTCGATGCAAAAAGCACCGCGAGTGCGAGCGAGCAGCCTGCGAAGAAAGTGCCGCCGCCGCCAGACAAGCACTCGGCGAACGCGCCACGGGCGTTTGCACGCGCCGAGAGCAAAGAGGCGACAACGCAGTCGCTGCACAAAGTCCGGAGCGTCCAGTCCTTAGCAAACGAGATCCGCCGCATTCGGTCGCTTCGTACGGACGCTGACGGAAGCAAAGCAGGCGGCGACGACGACGAAGACGATGAGAAGCTCAAGAAGCCAGAGAAGAAGGCGAGGTGCGTGCGTTAGCGATCGCAACTCTACTTACTCTGTCGTGGTATATGCCTCCTGATCGTTCGCGGTTGTTACTCAACAGCGCGCGCTC
The DNA here is from genome assembly GCA_003730235.1 of Pythium guiyangense. Taxonomy (NCBI): domain Eukaryota; phylum Oomycota; class Peronosporomycetes; order Pythiales; family Pythiaceae; genus Pythium; species Pythium guiyangense. Next base: position 360,334 of record QXDM01000041.1, on the reverse strand, counting down.
CAAGATCAAGCTCGAGATCAGCGAGTTACCAGCACACGATGGTGCGTTCGACCGTGGCGCTGGCGCTCCAGGTCGCCAGCCGACGCAGAGCCCAACGCTCCGACCGATCTTGACATCCTCGCCAACATCTGCGCTATCGACCGGCAAGCGCGGCATCAATCGGGACTTTGTGCAAGGTCTTGGCGCAAACTTCCAGCTCGATCTACACGAAAGCACGGAGCGCGTGGACAAGTCCTTCGATCTCTCTGCGTCCGGGACGTTCGATGCCGTCGGCTTCCAGATCAAACAGAGCGGCATCACGCGCTCGCCTGACCGCCTCCTAGGCGCTCCGCAGCAGCCGTCAAACGCAAAGAAGCACCTCGTGAAGCTCGGTGTGCTCGGCCGCGGCGCAAGCGGCGTCGTGCACAAAGCGCTGCACGTGCCATCGCTCTTGCTCGTGGCGGTGAAAGTGATCCCAGTGTTTGAGAACGAGAAGCGGCACCAGCTCATTGCTGAGCTCAAGGCGCTGTACAACAACCTCTCGACGCTCTCGGACGACGCTGCGGAGCGCCGTACTGTGGCATGTCCGGAGATCGTGTGTCTCTACGACGCGTTCATGAACCCAAACGAAGGGAACGTGTCGATCGTGGTCGAGTACATGGACGGCGGGTCGCTCCAGGACATTGTCGACACGGGTGGGTGCACGTCCGAGAGCGTGCTCGCAAACATCTCGTACCGCGTGCTCAAGGGCTTGCAGTTCCTCCACAGCACGCACCAGCTCCACCGCGACATCAAGCCTGGGAACTTGCTCATCAACCACTTTGGCGACGTCAAGATCTCGGACTTTGGCATCGTGCGCGAGATGGAGAACTCGATGGCGAAAGCCACGACGTTTGTCGGCACGCTCACGTACATGTCGCCCGAGCGCATCGCGAGCGAGGTACGCAAGCGCAATCTGTGTCTCACTCTATCTCATTTGATAGTGTGTGATGAGAGAACATGTAAGAGCTTGAAACTGATCACTTGACGCTGTGAACGTGCTGCTGCTCTGGGTCGCACTCCTGCGCTCGTAGGAGTACTCGTACAAGTCGGACGTCTGGTCGTTTGGGCTCTCGATCATGACGTGCGCGCTCGGCAAGTTCCCGTACTCGTCCAAGGGCGGGTACTGGGAGCTGCTCCACATGATCCGCAATGAACCGGTACGACTGTGTGTGTATGTATGTCCTGGTAGACGAAGGAGTTGCCCTTGAGATGCGACCATCGTGTCCGAGTGTTCTCTCACACGTACGTGTTGCCTCTATGTCAACAGCCACCGCGTCTCCCAGAAGGCGAGTTCTCGGCGCTCTTCTGCGACTTCCTCGACAAGTGCTTGCAGAAGGACCAAGCCGAGCGCTGGAGCGTCAAGCAGCTGCTCAACCATGACTTTGTCAAGCACTGCGAGCGCCAGGCATCAGCGCCAGCACCTGCTCCAGACGACTCGATTGACTGGAGCGCGAGCACCTCTGGCGCAAAGGACCACGGCGCAGCGAGTCCGCTCGCGAGCGACGACGACGGATCCAAGGAGCAGCTTGAAGTCGACGAGATCGTCCAGCGCGTGGCCGAGTACTGCATGAAAGACGCAAAGGAGCTCATCACGGAGCACAACTACTCGCTCGACGACATTGTCGCGTGGATCCAGAAGCTCCCGACCATGCAGCGCGCGTACGTCCCTGTGTGCGACGTCACTCGATCTCTAGTCATGCGAAACAATCCTCACGCTAGCTTGCGCTTGTCTCTCTTGCACGCACGCAGCAAACTCGCGCGCTTTGCCGACCAGATCGGCGCGCACCGGCGCATGGTGTACACCAAGTTCCAGTCCGCGATGAACGACGTGCTCCAGGACATCCAGGAGTTGTACTTTGACGACCTGAAGCCGGCGTCGCAGCAAGCCAAGTAAGTGAAGGAGCTGGTCAAGAGACGGCGACGACGCTGGTGCATGGAGTCTGCTGTATGGATACACGGTCCTGCACTGCTCGATCTACACGTGCAAGTGCCTCTCGATCGTAAGCGCATGTACGCGCTTGCGTGAGAGCTCGTGCGACCGAGTGAGCAAGACGCAGAGAGAACGAGAGAGAACGCGGCGCGACGGAGACGATCTCCAATACATAAGTTACGTGTCTCGCGGTGCTCTAGCTACTACATGAGTGCGCACGCGTTCTGGTCGTCGCTCGACTTGCTCTTGCCCTTGATCTTCTGACTCGCGTTCGCTTTGTTCGCGACCTGGTGGAACGAAAAGTTGCGCCGGAGGTAGCCGATCACGAGGCGGTTCTCTTTCTTCAGGAGCTCAAACGCGTTCGCGAGCGACGTGAGCTCTTCTGTGCGCGGGTCGTCCATGTCCATGACGCGCTCGGTCGCGAGCTGCACGCGGAACGCTGCTTTCGACACGCGCATCGCCGCGACGTACGCCGACGAGCCCTTGAGCGAGTGGCTCTCGCGCCGCAGCACGACGTAGTCGCGGTTCACGTACGCCGTTTCGATGCGGCGCATGTACTCGTCGCAGACCATGGCGTACTTCTGGAGGAAGCTGAAGAAGAGGTTCTCGTTCCCGCCGCACTGCTCCACGCCCTGGGCGTAGTCCACTGGGTCGCCATCCGGGATCACAATGTCCTCTGGCACGGCGGTCGACGTGAGCGAGCTCGGACTCGACGTCACCATGTTCGCCGTGTCCATGTGGCTGTCGTCGTCATCGTCGTCGTGGTCGTGGCCATTCACCGCACTCCCAGCAGCATCCACTGCCGCGTTGTTGTTCTCGCCGTCGTCGTACGCATGCGCAGTCGCGTACGCTGTGCCGTCGTCTTTGTCCTCGTACTCGAGCTCTGGCGCGTACGGCGACGACGACTTGCGCTGCGACAGCGCAGTCGATGGCTCGAGGTACGGCGACGTGCCCGAGGCGTTGCGTGAGAGCGCAGCAATCGTGTTGAGCTCGCTCACGGCGTCGAGGTAGAACGAGTTATTCCCGACTGAGAGCGACGTGCGGTTCGACGCGTTCGCAAGGAGCTCGCGGTCCTCCAAGCTGTTCCCGAGCGTGTCCGAAAGGCTCGACTCGACGCTCAAACCCTCGCTCAGCGTCGACAGCGACGTGAAGATCGCGTCCGTGTTCGCGAGGTGCAAGCCGCCAGTGGTGTGGCTCAGCATCATCGGGTCCTCGAACGCCAAGTCGGCGATCGCGCGCGTCAAGTCGAGCGCTTCGTTGTGCGTCGACGCTGGGACCAAGTTTGCCGCGCCAGTGTCTGTGCCGTCGTCCGAGTACAGACTCGGCTCGCGACTCGTGGCTTTGTGGCCGAGGTACCGCACGTGCATCCACTGCTTGATCGCGATGCGGAGCGTCGGCTTGGAGATCGGCTTCACGATCACTTCGTCCATGCCGGCGTCGAGGCACTTCTTCCGGTCGCCGCTCATGGCGTACGCCGTGAGCCCGACGATCGGGATGCGCGGGATCTTCATCTCGGTCTCGAACGCGCGGATGCTCTGCGTCGCGGTGTAGCCGTTCATGATCGGCATCTCGCAGTCCATGAGGACCATGTCGTAGAGCTCGTGGTGCTCCTTGTACGCGAGGAGCGCGTCGCGGCCGTTCGTCTCCCACTGGAGCAAGTGGTTGTCCTCCATGCAGAAGCACTTGACGACCTCCCAGTTGAACTCGTTGTCTTCGACCACGAGGATGCGCGCGTGCTTGGGGATCGAATCGTTCCGGCTACTGAGGTCGTCGCTCGCCAAGTGGAGGATGCTCGGGTACTTCTGCGGCTCGCCGAGCGCGTCTTCCTCCATGCGCCGCACGATGACGGTAAAGTAGAACTCCGAGCCCTCGCCAAGCGCACTCTCGACGTCGATCGAGCCGTCCATGAGTTCAACGAGCTGCTTGCAGATCGCCAGACCGAGGCCAGAGCCCGTTGGGTTGTTCTTGCGCGTGCGCTCGAGCTTCGTGAAGAGCGAGAAGAGCCGCGACTTCTCTTCTTCGTCCATGCCAATGCCCGTGTCGGTGACCTGGAAGAGCAGCTTGATGTGCGTCTTCGGAATGTCTGGCGCCGGCACCGTGCTACACTTGATTGTGATCGAGCCCTCGAGCGTGAACTTGATCGCGTTCGAGAGCAAGTTGAGCAGCACTTGCCGCAAACGCACGACGTCGCCAATGACAAACTTGGGCACTGCCGGTGCGCACTGCATCGATAGCCGAATGTTCTTCTCGCGCGCTTTGAACTTGAAGATCTCGATCGAGTAGTCGAGCAAGTCCTCCATCTTGAACGGCTCGGACGAGATCTCCATGTGTCCAGCTTCGATCTTGGACAGGTCGAGGATGTCGTTGATCAAGTTGAGCAAGAGCGAGCCCGAGACGTACGCCATGTGAACGTACCGCTCCGGGATCTTGTCGAGCTTCTGTTCGCGCAAGAGCTCGAGCATCCCGAGCACGCCGTTCAGCGGCGTGCGCAGCTCGTGGCTGAACGACGCAAGGAAGTTCACCTTCGCAGCCTCCATGTGCTTCTTCGCCGTGTAGTCCTGACCGACGCCGATGACGCCGCGGATGTTGCCGTGCATGTCTTTCTTGCTCGACGCGTTCACGAGCAAGAGCAGCGGGCGGTTCGACTTGGTCGTCATCGGCAGCTCCATCTCGCCGACGTCAATGCCAATGAGCGCTTGGTTCAAGAGACTCTTGACTTGGAACCGCGACTCCGGCACGATGAACATGTCGACGAGGTTCAAGCCCGTGACAGCGGCTTTGTGGTACCCCGTGATCTCTTCGATCTTCTGGTTCCACTCGTTGATGCAGCCGTACGTGTCGACGCCAAAGATCGGCGCGTTTGCCGTGTCGATCAAGCGGAAGTACTCGTACTCTTGCGCGATGCGGTCCGTGATGTCCTGACCGATGCCGACGACGCCGACGATGTTGCCGTGGAGGTCGTTGCGCGGCGTCGCGTTGAGCAGGATCTCGATCTTTGTGCCCGGACGCGTGATGAGCGGGAACTCAAAGTTCGCAGTCTGGATGCCCTGGAGCGCCTTTGAGAAGACGTCGGCGACCACGGGGCGGAACTCGGGCGAAATGAACGTCTCGACGAGGTTCTCGCCCATGACCTCGGCAGTCGAGTACTGCGTGATCTGCGCCGCCTTTTTGTTCCAGATGTTGACGCACAAGTTCGAGTCGACGCCAAAGATCGGCGCGTTCGCAGTGTCAATGAGCCGCGTGTACTCTTGGTCTTGTGCAATGCGATCGGTCAAGTCCTGACCGATGCCGACGACGCCGACGATCTTGCCGTGCTGGTCGAACCGCGCGGTCCAGTTCAGCAGGATGTTGACGTTCCGCTCCGTGCGCGTGAGCAGCCCGACCTCCGAGTTGGTCGTCTCGTCGCCGTTCAGCGCCTTTGAGAGCACGCTCGCGACTTCTTCGCGGTACTCGTCGGCGAGGAAGTTGTTCACGAGGTTCTTCCCGAGCACTTCGGCCTTGGTGTACTTCGTAATGTCGGCGGTCTTGCGGTTCCAGATCGTCACGCAGCCGTTCACGTCGACGCCAAAGATCGGTGCGTTCGCTTTCTCGATCAGCCGAGCATACTCCTGCTCTTGCGCAATGCGATCCGTGATGTCCTGGCCGATGCCGACCATGCCGATGACCTTAGCGTGCTCATTGAACCGTGGTGTCGCGTTCAAGAGGATCTCCACGCGCCGACCTGCTTTCGTGATCAACGGGAACTCAAAGTTTGCCGTCTCGGTACCGTCCAGCGCCTTCGACAGCACAGCGCCGACTGCTTCACGATAGTCCTCGGTGATGAACTTCTCGACCAAGTTCTCGCCCACGACGTCTGCAGTCGAGTACTGCGTGATCTCGGCCGCTTTCTTATTCCAGATGTTCACGAGACCATCTTCGTCGACGCCAAAGATCGGCGCGTTCGCCGTGTCAATCAATCGGGCGTACTCTTGTTCCTGCGCGATCCGGTCCGTGATGTCTTGTCCGATGCCGACGACGCCGACGATCTCACCGAGTTCGTTGTACCGCGGCGTGGCGTTCAAGAGGATCTCCACGCGCCGACCTGCTTTCGTAATGAGCGGGAAGTTGAAGTTCGCCGTCTGCATGCCGTTGAGCGCTTGCGAGAGCACGAGACCGACGGGGCTGCGGTACTCCTCCGAGATGAACTCCTCGACCAAGTCCTTCCCGAGCACAAACTGCGTCGGGTACTGCGTGATCTCGGCCGCTTTCTTGTTCCAGATGTTCACGAGCCCGTCCATGCCGACGCCAAAGATCGGTGCGTTCGCCGTGTCAATCAAGCGACTGTACTCTTGCTCTTGCGCAATGCGGATCGTGATGTCCTGACCAATGCCAACGACGCCGATGATCTCGCCCTTCTCGTCGTACCGCGGCGTTGCATTGAGCAAGATCTCAATGCGCCGACCCGTGTTCGTGATCAACGGGAACTCAAAGTTTGCGGTCTCGGTCCCTTCGAGCGCCTTCGAGAGCACGTTCCGCACGCCGATCTTGTAGTCCTGCGGAATGAACTCGTCGACGAGATTCGTCCCGATCACATCCAATGCCGAGTACTCGGTGATCTGCACGGCCTTGCGGTTCCAGATGTTCACGCGGCCTTCAATGTCGACGCCAAAGATCGGCGCGTTCGCTGTGTCAATGAGCCGGATGTACTCTTGCTCCTGTGCGCGCCGATCGGTCACGTCTTGACCGATACCCACGACGCCAGTGATGTTCCCACCGTGGTCGTACCGCGGCGTTGCGTTTAGCAAGATCTCGAGGCGACGGCCGCTCTTCGTGATCAGTGGGAACTCGAAGTTCGCCGTCTCGACGCCTTCCAGCGCCTTTGCGAGCACTTGCACGACGGCGCTTCGGAACTCGTCATGGATGTACTTGACGAGCTCTTCGCCAATCGCGTCGTCGTTCGTGTACTCGGTGATCGTCGCGGCCTTCTTGTTCCAGATCGTCACGCGGTAGTCCTTGTCGACGCCAAAGATCGGCGCGTTCGCTGTGTCAATGAGACGACTGTGCTCTTGCTCCTGGACAATGCGCTCGGTGATGTCCTGACCAATGCCGACGACGCCAGAGATCTGTCCCAAGTGGTCGTACCGCGGTGTCGCGTTGAGCAGGATCTCGAGGCGCCGACCGCTCTTTGTGATCAGTGGGAACTCGAAGTTCGCCGTCTCGACGCCTTGGAACGCTTTCTGGAACACCGCAGCGACCGCCGTCTGATAGTCCTCTGAGATGAGGAACGACACGAGGTCGGCGCCCATGACCTCCTCCGGCTTGTACTCGCTGATCGCCGCAGCTTTCTTGTTGAAGATCACGATTCGCCCTTCCGTGTCGACGCCAAAGATCGGCGCGTTCGCCGAGTCAATGAGCGTCTGGTACTCCATCTCCTTGGCGTTGCGCTCCGTCACGTCCTGACCGATCGCGACGACGCCCGTGACAGAGCCCGAGTCCCCGATCTGCGGCGTCAGGCAGAGCATGATCTCGACGCGCGCGCCAGTGGACGTCACGAGCGGGAGTTCAAAGTCGCGACCTGGCACGCCGGTCGTGAGCGTCTGCTTGATTGCGTCTGCTACGAGCGCCTTCGCTTCGTCGTACACGAGATCGAGCAGCGGCACACCCATGACGGCTTCGAGCGTGTAGCCCGTGAGCGACGCGGCTTTGGCGTTCCAGACCGTGATCTGTCCTTCGTGGTCGAGCTCAATGATCGGTGCGTTCGCTTGCATGATCACGCGCGCGTACTGCTTCTCGTGCACGCGCCACTCGGTCACGTCCTGACCGATCGCCAAGAGCCCGAGGACGTTGCCATCTTCGTCCATGTCGGCGGTAAAGTTCGTCAAGACCTGGACGTTCCGGCCCGCGGCCGCAGTCTTGAGCGGAATGCACACGTCGCGCACGGTCTTGCTCGGGTTCTTGAGCACGACGTCGATCATCTCGTTCGCCGACCACGCTGTGGCTTCAAAGATGAAATCCTGGAACGGCTTCCCGATCGCGTCGCTCGGCGTGACGCTCGTGATCGTCATCATCTTCTTGTTCCAGAGCGTGACGAGACCGTCCGGCGAGAGGCCAATGATCGGCGCATTCGCTTCGTCAAAGAGGCGATGGAAGCGGCCGTACTGCTCCTGGCTCTGCTGCTGCGCGAGCGTCTCGCTCGGAAGCTTGGCGAGCGGGAGCTTGCAGCTGCCACGCGAGCTCAACGACGTTGCTGTCGGGCGTGTTGTGATCGTAGTGGTTGTTGTGAGTGTCGTTGTAGTTGTAGCAGCGGTTGCAGCAGGCGCTGCTGCTGCGATCGCAGACGTTGTCGTCGTCATAGTCGTTGTCGTCGCAGTCGCTGCGACTGCTGTCGGCGGTGCCGCTGGTGCAGCCGACGACGTCGATGCGCGAGTGCGCTGCTGCTGCTCACTCGCTCGTCGCGAAGACGCCGTGCTTGGCATCGCTGCGCTCGTGCACGCCGTCTCGCTCGAGTGTGTGCGTGTGTGGGTCCGAGTCCGAGTCCGAGTGGTAGTGACTGGCTCACTTGCTTTTCAAATCTGCCGCGCGTTCTTTCGATTTTTTGGGCCACCAAACAACGCAACGAGTCAGTCAGTCAGTCAGTCGGCACCTCGTCGAGCGCTTGCCTCCTTCTTGCTGTCGTCGCGCTCGCTTTCGGCTTCTCGCTGCTGTTGTCGCGCTTGCTGTAGCGTTTGCTCCTCTTCTTGCTTTGCCTTTGCCTCGCCACTTGCTTGCCGCGCGTTTGCTCGAGCTCGAAATTCGCGAGTGGACCGCCACTCAGTCAGTCCGCCGTGTTCGTCGAGTTGTGTGCCCGTGTCAGTGTTACAAGCCTGTCAGCAACAATGCCTCGCGGCAATTCCTCACAATTGCTCCAATCCGAGTGTATATAGCGAGAAACAGTAGATTTGTCGCTGTTGTTGTGCGTTGTTGCTAGAGGATCGCGATTATGCCTCGGATCGACGACTGACTCTGTCGAGGCAACAAGCACGACCAGTTGCTACTGTTGCTGCTGGTGCTGGTGGTGGGCGTTGCTGCTGCTGGTCCTGCCTGCGAGATGGTCCTGCAAGAAGGTCGTCGACCACTCAAGAGACACCTGCGGTCTACAAGACTGCATCGACACTGTCGTTGAACAGCGCGGAGTTGAGCCCGTGTGTGGACAGACTCCAACAACAAACAACAAACAACAAACAACACGCCTCGGAGAAGAACGACCTCTACAACAACAACAACGAGACCAAGAGACCAAGAGCAAGACCTCAAGCTAAAGCGGCTCTTGAAGATCCCGTGGTGGCGAAGCCAAAGGCAAGTACGTAGGACGTCCCGCATGCGTGCACTTTCTGCACTTGCTTTCCAACTTGTTCCTTTACAAGCAGTAGTAGTAGCAGCAGCAGTAGTAGTAGTAGCGCTCCGAGTCCCCGGTTCCTCTCGTGAGTCAGTCCGCGCACACTTGGTGGCCAAAGTTTGGCCTCGCTTCGCTAGCACTCGCTCTAGCTCTAGCCCCCCAGCTCTCGTGCCTGCCAACGAGGCTAGCAAGACAACGGTCATCGCACCTTGCTCGAGAAGCATATCGCTGCGTATTCGCCATTAGGCAACCAACCTCACTACTTGCCAAGTCAAGCAACAAGGTCCAAGCTACAAGGTCCAAGCTACAAGGTCCAAGCTACAAGGTCCAAGCTACGAGAGCGCGAGGCGAGACGTGAAAGAGGCAAGAGAGGCAACGCGAGCGCCAGAAGGTTGCTGGGTCGTCACTCTCTACACAACGAAATGCCCGTGAGAATAAGAAAGCGCCAGCTCTGCGCTGAACAAATGTGTGCAGCTCTCTCGTAAGGCATCGCGTCGCCAGGGCCAGGTTCCCGCTCCACGGCTTCGTGGCAAGACACAAGGTTCGCTCTCGAGTTTGACCCGATGACCTTCTCGCTCCCGCGCCACGATCTTCTGTGCGACGCTCTTCGTTCACTTCCCCGCTCGCTCGCTCGCGCTTGCGTTCGTTCGTCTAGCCTGTGCTTTGCGCTGTTCTCCAGCTCAAGTCGAGTCGAGTTGTTCTCGGTTCTTGTCGTCGCGACGTCGATCGCTCGACTCGCCGCCGCCGGTTCGTATCCAGCATTGAGCTCCGGCATTGAGCTCCGGCATTGAGCTCCGGCATTGAGCTCTGGTGAGAGCGAGAGAGAAGATGTCTTCGATGTCGTCGTCGTCGTCGATCCGCAGAAGGAACTCGCCGACGAACTCGCTGGACTACGTTCTCGCGAGCGCTGTAGCGCCAAGGCAGCCTCGCCACACGGTGAAAGAACACGCAACCGGCCAAGAACGCACGATCTAGACGTGCAAGTAAGCTTGCGGTGGTGGATATCAAGATCGCCGCACTGAGCACTGACTCACTGACTCGCTGCAGCTGCTCCATCGCTCGAGCGTGCGTCTCGAGCATCGCTTATGCGTGCTTGACAGACCGACGCCCTGTCCGAGCCAAGACTACTAGCGAGTGGCACTTGCAACGCCGTGCTTATACAACACGATACAAAGGCGTGTCCCCAGCAACATCTCCTCGAGTCGAGTCGATCCAGCGCTGGTCTCGCTCGTGCTTCGTTTCTGTTTCTCATGCAAGAGTGCTAGTAACCTGTGTGTGTGATCAACAGGTGGTTGCGTCAAGCTCGAGTTCGACACATGCATGTGCTTGTCGACGACGAAGGCGATCGGTAGTGCGCTCGTATATGTGGTGTACTGAGTGCCGCCCGCTGCTATGTCTGTCTGGTGCCTTCCTTCGTTCTCTAGCGTAGTAGGTAGTACCTCACCTCGCGGATTGATCGAGCGCTCAACACTACAGCGTCCTAGGCCTGTTCGCTCGCTTTGTTCTTCCTGTGAAAGACCGGCTCGGGTCTCGCGCAAAGCTTAGCATGCGACTGCAGGTGCGACCGAACAAGACCATTGCGAACAGCAAGTATCACGTGGCAAGTGGGAACGCAGTCAAGTGTGCCTGGGTCTGCTTCTCTTTGTTCACCGTGAACGCGGCGGTGAATTCTTGATACCGCTGTCGTCTGAGCAATGAGCTGAGAGCTAGTGTCTGTTGCTCAAGCCGAGAGACGTAGATTGAGTTCGTGAACGACGGTGTTTAGACTAGGAGAGTTCACCGCGCGTGGCAGTCGTAGGCTTGGCTCTCACCGTGAGGGTCAGGTTGGTTGTGCGATGCGGCACACGACAGTGTTGACACCTTGCGCTGCAGTCCTGGAAGCTACAGACCTCCACACCAACTACACCAGCATCCACGAGCACTCACGCACGGTTGCAACGTAAACGATTCAGTCTTCAGTCTCTCAGTCTCTCAGTCTCTCAGTCTCTCAGTCTCTCAGTCTCTTTTTCATGCTTGCTAGCTTGCTCTTCACACACAGACATGCGCAGACGCACGCATACGTCTCGTTCAAGCGCCTTGGCGGTGGCGACTGCACACGACCGACCGCACGCGTACGCCTCGTTCGTTGCGCACAAAGCCAACGCGGTCTCGTCTAACAGCAGCCAGTGCCGCTTTTGCCTTCTGGTCGGGCGCCGCTCAGCTGTGCGCGGTTCGAGCGCGTCGGCCGCGTGTTGTTCAGCAGCGTCGGGTTCTCCAAGATCTGCAAGTGGCATGCAATGTGTGAGCGACGATGCCAATGCTAGCAAGCGACGACCCATGTCCCCATGTACACAGCACAACAACAGCTATCGCCAGCACTAGCGCACCTTTTGGACGACCTCGTTGAACACTTGCTGGATACCGATCTTCGTCTTTGCGCTGCTCTCGACAAACAGCATGCCCTTCGATCGTGCCCACTCCTCGGCTTCGCGACGGCTCACGACGCGCTCCTGCAGTAGCACATCGTGACACATACGAGTCGCTGTGAGCACATGCGCATTGGCGCAGAATCCGCGACAATGTAGTGAGCGAAGCGCGACGGACCTTGTCGATCTTGTTCCCAACGAGGAGCTTCACGACGTCGCGACCGCCTGCTGGGCTGTACACTTCGACCTCCTGGAGCCACAGGTCCAGGTTCTCAAACGTGTCTCGGCGCGCCACGTCGTACACTAGCGAGCAGCAGCAGTCACACAGTTCATCGCGCGCGACCCATAGTGTTAACAAGCGTCCCCATCGCTGTTGTGGCGATCTGATGCTCGCAGCAAAGCCAGCCAGGAGACAGCATGTAGCGTACCGAGTACGATGCCCTGTGCACCTCTGTAGTACGAGCTCGTGAGCGTGCGGAAGCGCTCTTGACCTGCTGTGTCCCAAATCGTCATCTTGATGCGCTTGCCGTCCACTTGCATCATCTTGACCTTGAAGTCCACGCCGATGGTGCTCTGGAGGTTGTCGTCAAACGTGTCGTCTGTGAAGCGCAGGAGCATACTGTAGTCGGAGTGCAATTGCATGAGCTCGTACACACACACATAGCAGCAGTGGCAGTCGCAGCAGCCACGAGTCGCCAACCCATTCGCAGCGTTCCGGCGCACCTGCTCTTGCCGACGCCAGCGTCGCCGATGAGCAGGAGCTTGAACAAGTGGTCGTAGCTGTCCATGATGCGTCTATACAATGCATGTCGATTGCCAGCGATGCATCGTGCACACACGTGAGTCAATCCATCTTCGGTTCGAGCGAGCAGCAGTGCTCCAACTGGAGCACGACAGCGTGTTTGTGTATCGATCGCTCCACGACAGCGATCGAGCGAGCGCACGAGCGCGCGAATGCACGCACGCACCTGCTAGTTGTCTACACAAAGCGCGCGCGGAGAGTCGTGGTCGTGGGGACTCAAGTCGCTGGCGCACGTCGCGACAGCGGAACAGCAGCGAGTACGAGTGCGAATATGCGAGCTACGTCTGCTTTGGACCTCCTCCTGTCGCCGTCGTCGTCTTCCAGGCAAAAACACTCAGAAGAACAACGTGCGAGCGAAATGTAGAAACCTCGTCAAATGTAGACTTTTTGCTGAGAATGGGTTTTACTATTTTTTCATTCAATTTCATGTACTACTTTCGAATCAAGGCAAGTGAGGTGTAATGACAATTTTCGAATTGAAAGTGCTACATTGTATACAACGAATCCAACACTAGGTTTTACTGTCGACTCGAACTGCAAATCCCTACATATACGAAATACGAGTCGCAGTTGTGACAGCAAGCTGGTCAAGCTCGCTGGTAGCATGGTTGCATGGGCAAGCTCACGACCTCACTCGCGCTCTCATGGAGACACGAGCAGCTCGTCTCGCCAAGATTGATCCACTGCTAATGACACGCTCGAACTCGAATAGTGTGCATTCCGTTCGCTCAGGTCATGTTCACTCACGCACTCCAATACTCTAGGACGACGACTGCACGAGCGTCTTCACGCGCTGCATCACGACTTCAAACGTGCTCGACGAGCGATCTTTCAGTCCAAGCGCTGCGAGCACCGGCAGTCCAAGCGGCGCGCTACACATACAAGAGTACAAGTACATACAAAGATAATCGTGAGTGTGAGCGAAGCGAGTGAGCAATGTCGACTTGCAAGCACATCGTGAGCACGCACCCAAAGTGTTCGAGGAACTGCCGAGCGTAGACGAGCAGCAGCGGGTCGTCGCGACGGCCGAGTCGCACGTGAATGTCCGGCTGGAACTTGCCACTGATCGAGTCCTTTTGGTGCGCTTCAATCTGCGAATGAGTGTGCAGCATACAACGTGTCATGTCGTGTGTGGGTGTGAGACTGCCGCGCCTAGCATGCATTTGCATCATGGGATGCACACTCGACACGAGCATCGTGTCCTGTCAATGTACAATGTGTGTGACGCACCAGTGTACCGAATGTGCCGACTTGCGTGACGACAATGAACACGCGGTCGCTGAAGATCGTGACTGCGATGTCAGTCGCCACGCCGTTGATCTCCTATCCATTGCATCGAGCGAGTTCATGCACAGCGTGGTAAGCAATCACACATACGTCGCAGTAGCATCGTCAGAGCACTATGAAGTTGTATGCTATAACGTTGCAGCGGTTGAACGCACCTCGCGGAGCTTGTGCGTACGGAGCTCCGTCGTTGCAGGCACTTCGTCGTCCATCTTGAGCTTTTGTGTTGTCTTGCATGGGTTACTCATACAAATGATATAGCGATAAAACTAAGGGAAGGATATGCCCTGCGTTTTGTCACTACCATCGACTCAGTTGCAGTCTCGACACTATCAACGATCGATCATGGATGAGCGTCGTCGCGAAGAGGAGAGTTCGCTCCGCGGCTACGAGCACGAGTTCGAGCGCGCTGCGGACGAGCTCAAAGCCGCTGCTGCTGCGCAGCGCGTGCGCGTGACTGATCCACAAAAGATCAGGCTCTACTCGCTCTTCAAGCAAGCGACAGAAGGCGACTGCACCAAACCGCAACCAAGTGCGCCGTTCACGCTTCTCTCGCTCTGCTGTCGCTGTCGATCGCTGTGATACTCACGACTCGATGTGCGCATGCCTGCGTTTGACTTTGCGAACAATGTATCACACTTGCAGGCGCGTTCCAGCCAGTGGTGCGTGCTTGCAGCACCATGCTTGACACTGTCATTCGTCGTTTGTGGGCAATATGCTCACGTGTGCTGTGGCTTTGTGCGTCTTCGTGGCTCTTATGCGCCTCTACTTGTGACCTGCGCATGTGAAGGAGCGAGCCAAGTGGTAGGTCGTGCACTCTCTATCTCACTCTTGTGCTCGAGTGTCATTGCGACAGCACCACCTCACACACATCCCCACTGCACGCTGTAGGAATGGATGGCAGAGCCTCCAAGGCATGGACGCCATAGTTGCCAAGCGTCGGTACGTGCTTCTCGTGATCGAGCTCGTGCCGAGCTTCAAGATGCCGACGGACGAGCCGCTCACTGACGCTCAAGCGAGCGATGGAGCGCCGCAAGTCAGCGAATCAGCAGTTCCTGTCGAGCATAACAGTGATGCGACGCCAGTGCAGTCACCTCAGCGACAACCACCGCAGCAGCAAGTGCAGCGTCGCGCACTGCCTGCGCCGCGCTTGGTGTCGCGTGCGCAGCAGACGAGTGCGCCTCCGCTTACTGCAGCAGCACGAGCTGCGACCGCGCGTCGCAAGCAGCCTGTGCCAGCGCTCTCGTACGCAATGATCGTGCTCCAGATCGTCACGTTGGTCATGCTCGTAGCAGCGCTGCTCTTTGCGTCGATGAGCTACGCACTGCCACTTGTGCGCGACGTTATGAAACAGCACGAAGACGCGCTCACGAGTTCGCGAGCCGTCGCCAAGTCGCTCACGCCGCTCTTCTGGTTCGCACTCGGCTACGTCTTTGTCGCTGCGATCCGGTCACGCGTGCGTGTCCACTGTACCTGGGTATCTCTAGCCATGAGAGGCGAAGGTGTTGACACTCACATACGCGTGTGTTTGTGTGTGTGTGTGTGCGAGAGCAGATCTTCTCGTGGCGACTGCTGACTGGCGAGTTCGTGTGGCTCAACCTCGCGGTGCCACGCACGCGCGGTGGTCGTCGCACACAGCGCCGTCCTCGCCGCCGCGTTGTAGAGTCTGCGCCGACGCCGACTGCAGTTTTGCTCGAGAAGTTTGGCTTGGAGCTGGTCGAAGACACACCGAGCGACGACAACAGCAGCGCTTCTGTGGTGCCGTACGTGCGGCTGCCACTGCCTGAGAACGCAGACGCTGTGCGCTTTGGCGACTCGGTCACCGTCTTCCCGTTCACGCTCGAGCAGGTGCGACTGCTTGTGTTCACGCATTCGTGATGCTTGCGCTGTCGCTCACGACTCGCTCTGTCGATAGTCTGCGCACGTGTTCTATTGCAAGTTCAAAGAGCCACTGCCCGATCCGTCGAGTCCCCAACTCGTGGCGACCACGCTCATGGAAGAGCACCGGTTCGACGAGTTCGACGCTGTCTTTCGGCGCCGCAAGCTCCAGTTCAAGTACGTCTCGTCAGTCCTGAACGCGCTGTTGCTGTCTTCACACACTCACGCCCGTATGTTGTGACATCACGCAGGAACAACGCGCCGTACCTCATCAAGCGCCAGTTCGCATCGAGCGACTTTGTCGAGTACATTGAGGACTCGCTGCTCGACAAGCGTAATCGCGTACGCCCACGAATGACATGTGTCTGAGAGCGTTGGTTCAGAGGACTCACCTGTGCGTGTGTGGTCGTAGATCTTCTACGTCTACACGAAGAACGAGTCGTTCCAGTCGTTTGGGACGATCGAAGACTACGCAGTGTACCGCACAACGGGCGACAACAACCAGTGGTGCGAGCACTGTTTGATGCTCTTCATTTGCGCAAGAGATTGTTCCTGATTTTGTTATGATTGTGCTTGAAAATCAGGACCGCACTCTCGCAAGGCGCGCGCTTGCACATCACAAACTCCTCGATCGGGTTCTTGCACTCGAAGGTGCGTTCTCCTCGCATGTCGTGTCGTACATACAGTCATTCGCAGCTCCTGTAGCTACGCCTCAGTGTTCGCGCAGTGCGATTCACGCATCGTATGCACCTCTTGTGTGTGCAATCAGATCGAGTCGCTTGCTGCGAGTTCGTACGCAAAGAACATCCCGCGTACGCGCGAGTACCACCGCGAGCGACTCGGTGAAGAGTTTGGCGAGCCAGCAGACGACGTACTCGATGCGAGTATCGTGCAAGCAGACGCTTAAGGTAGTGAATGCGTGAGCGTGTGCGAGGAGACTCGCTTGATGCTCTCGAAGGTAGCCGTGAATGCAATCCACTGCTGGTGCGTATCTTACGCAGCAATTCCGAAGCGTCGCTGCGTACTTTGTCGAGTCGATCACTTCAACGACCACTCTCGCGTCCTGCCAGCGTCGTCGTCGACAACAAGAAGTAGGAGCAGCAGACAGCGAGAGTGCGATGTCAAAGGTCCTCGAGCAGCTCATTGCGCGCGGTCGACGCGAGCGCAAGCCAACCGAGCAGCGCGATGTCGCGTTCAGTCTCGCCGAGATCTCGACGAACGCCGAGCTACACGAGAAGATGGTCGCAAAAGGCGTCGTGAAGGCGCTCCTGACGCTCGTGCTCAAGTCGAGCGACGCCGATGCGCTGCGACTCGCGTGCCTCTGCTTTGCAAACGTCGCGTCGAGTCCTGGCGCGCGGATCAAGATCGTCGAAGACGGCGCGCTCGCGCCGCTTGTGCAGTTCCTCCGCGACGCCGAGAGCGACATGATCGCAAAGCAGTACGTCGCCATGACGATCGGGAACCTCGCAGCCGAGCCTGAGAACCACGAAGAGATCGTCAAGCTGAGCACAATCGAAGCGCTTGTGAAGCTCTTGGACCCCGAGATGGTCCACTCGGGCGTTTACTGCGCGTTTGCGCTTGCGAACCTCGCGGTGAACAACGAGTACCGGCCGCTGATCGTCGACGAAGGCGCGATCCCGCGCTTGATCGCGCTCGCGTGCTGCAGCGAAGTGAGTGCGCAGCGCCAGTCGCTCGCGTGCTTGCGCGGGATCTGCATCAGTCCAGAGAACCGCATCGTCGTCGTGAAAGAGGGCATCCTCGACCCGCTCGTGCTCATGGCGCGCTGCGACGAGAGCGACATCCAGCGCGAAGTCGCCGCGGCGTTCTGCACGCTCTCGGCCACGCCCGAGAACAAGGTCGAGATCTCGGACCGCGCGCTCCTCACGATCATCTCAATGTCGCTCTCTGGCGACCCAGCGGTCGAAGAGTACGCGTGCAGCACGCTCGCCAACTTGATGGAGCTCCATGAGCTCCACGACAAGCTCCTGCGCGAGAACGGCTTGGCGTCGATCATGGCGCTCGCAGTCGCAAAGGACCTCAACACGCGCGCCGAGGCGTGTCGGTGCATTGCCAACTTGACTGCGAACGACGAAGTGCAGCCAGCGCTGATGAAAGAAGGTGTGCTCCAGCCGCTCGCGAACGCCTTGGTGCTCGAGCACCACGTGTGCCAGCGCTTTGCCGCACTCGCGCTCGCAAACCTGTCGACGACTGCAGCGTACCAGGTCCAGATCGTGAGTCTCGGTACGATCGGACCGCTCATTCGCCTCGCACAGGCGTTCGACCGCGAGCTCGAGGCGCGGCGGTACGCAGTGCTAGCGATCGCAAACCTCGCAGCGATGAAAGCGAATCACCCAGCGCTGCTCGAAGCCGGCTGTCTCCTCGCGCTCTTCTCGCTCGCGAGCACCGCAGACGCACTGAGTCAGTACTACGTGGCGTACGCGCTCGCGAACTTTGCGTCGAACCCACAAAACCACGCGCGGATGGTCGAAGAGGGCGGTTTGCAGCCGGTCATCACGCTCGCGTCGTCGGAAGACACGGACGT
The DNA here is from genome assembly GCA_003730235.1 of Pythium guiyangense. Taxonomy (NCBI): domain Eukaryota; phylum Oomycota; class Peronosporomycetes; order Pythiales; family Pythiaceae; genus Pythium; species Pythium guiyangense. The sequence continues at coordinate 342,118 of QXDM01000041.1, read as the reverse complement.
GCACCACCAAGCGGTCGCTGGGCTTCGCGGCCTCGCAGTGAACGACGCAAACAAGGTCAAGATCTTGCAGGAAGGCGGACTCGAGCCGCTCACGCTCTTGCTCCAGTCAAGCGACATTGAGATCCTCCGCGAAGTCTGCGCCGCGCTCTGCAACCTCTCGACGAGCGAAGAGACCAAGTACGAGATCGCCAAGAGCGGCGCTGTGCCACCACTGATCGCCCATGCGCAGTCGGAAGACATGGAGCTCGCGCGCCAGAGCTGCGCAACGCTCGCGAACCTCGCCGAAGTCGAGGAGAACCAAGAGAAGATCTGTCTCGACGGCGGCGTCCAGCCGCTCATTGCGATGATGCGGTCGCAGTTTGTCGAAGTGCAGCGCGAAGCTGGCCGAGCGCTCGGGAACCTCTCAGCGTTTGAGCGCAACCACGACGAGATCATCGAGCACGGCGGCCATCAGCTCCTGATCTCGTACCTGCTGTCGCCCGACATGGCGTCGCAGCGCGTCGGATCGCTCGGAATCTGCAACCTGTCGACAAACCCGGACGTGCGCGTGCTCTTGATGACGAGCGGCGCAATGGAGCCGCTCATGTCGCTCGCGCGCTCTGAGGACGTCGAGCTCGAGATCCAGCGCTTCTCGATCCTCGCGATCGCGAATCTCGCGTCGTGCGTCGAGAACCACCGCGCGATCGTCGAAGAAGGGTCGTTGCCGCTCCTCATCTCGCTCTCGAGCGCACCGGACGAAGAAGTGCGGCAGTACGCGGCGTTTGCGCTCGTCAAAGTCGCGCTGAACGCCGACTTGCGCAAGCGCATCACAGAAGAAGGCGGCTTGGAGCCCGTGCTCTTCCTCGCGCGCACGCAGGACGCTGAGATCCACCAAGACGTGCTCCCAGCAATCTGCACGCTGTCGTTCGCAGACGCAAACAAAGCCGACATTTGCAAGACTGGCGGCTTGCCGCCGCTCATGACGGCGCTCGCGAGCCCAGACGTTGGGATCCAGCGCCAGGCGTGCTGCGCGATCGCGAACCTCGCCGAGAACATTGAGAACCAGAGCCACATTGTCAACAGCGGCGCGATCCCACCGCTCGTCGACGCGCTCGTGCACGGGAACATCATTGTACAGCGCGAAGCCGCGCGTGGACTCGGGAACCTCGCGGCGAACTGCGACTTTGCCGACATCATCTTGCGCAAAGGCGCCGTGCCGCCGCTGATCCAGTTGCTCGGGAGCGAGGTCGTGGACTGCCAGCGCATGGGCGCCATGGCGCTCTGCAACCTCGGCACGAACGTCGAGAACCAGCCCAAGATGGTCGCCAGTGGCGTGCTCGCGCCGATCATTGCGCGCATTGAAGAGGCGCTCGACCCGCGCTCACTCGCAGACAACGACGTCATTCGGTACTGCTTGCTCGTGCTCTCGAACATCGCAGTGTCCCACGCGACGCACCCCGAGCTCATGGACAAGACGCTCCACCTCCTCGCGGGCTACGCGAAGCACCGCGACGTCAAGTGCCGGCAGTTTGCGATCTTTGCGCTCGGGAACCTCTGCAGCAACCCGAACAACATTGACGCAATCATCGATGCGCACTGTCTCAAGCCGATCATCTCCGCGGCGTTCCCAGGCGACCCGAACGTCCAGTTCCAAGCGATCGCTGCGCTCCGCGGCCTCTCTGTGAGCCAGACTGTGCGGCAGCAAGTCGTGCGCATCGGTGCGCTCGAGCCGCTCATCCTCGCGGCGTCGTCCGAGAGCATCGAAGTGCAGCGCGAAGTCGCAGCGACGCTCTGCAACCTGTCGCTGAGCGAAGAGAACAAGATCACGATGACGCGCGGTGGGTGCCTCCCGCCACTCATTGCGCTCGCAAGCAGCCGTGACGCGTACCGCGAGCGCCAGGCCGTGTGCGCGCTCTCAAACTTGGCCGAGATGATCGAAGGCCACACGCACAAGAAGATGCTCGAAGAAGGCGTATTGACGCCGCTGTACGCGCTCACGACAACCGACGACGTCGAGGTGAAGCACCAAGTCGCGCGGTGCATCGCGCTCTTTGCGGCAAAGCCAGCGAGCCAAGTCACGCTCATTCGGAGCAACGCGCTGCGGTACATCTCGGCGTTCACGCAAGACGACGACAAGGTCTGCCAGCGCTTTGGGACGCTCGCGATCGGCAACATCGCCGTTGATCCCAAGCACCACAAGGACTTGTTTGACCAAGGCGCGGTGACTGCGCTCATGAGCGTCGACAAGTCGACGGACCTCGAGACACGCCGGTCGCTCGCGTTTGCGCTCAACAACCTCGCTGCGAACGAAGCAAACAGCGCGATGATCGCAAAGCTCGGCGTCCTGCGCACGGTCATTGCGCTCATGCACGACGCAGACGAAGACACGCACTTGCAAGCGACGTTTGCGCTCCGGCGCATGGCGATCGAAGCCAAGAACCGGACGCAGGCCGTGTCGTTCGGCGTGCTCAAGCCGCTCTTTGCGCTCGCGGCATCCGAGAGCGTCGAAGTGCAGCGCGAAGTGTGCGCAGCGCTGCGGAACCTCTCGTTGAGCGAAGACAACAAGGTTGTGATCGTGCTGAACGGCGGCCTCGCGCCGCTCGTCTCGCTCGTGCACTCGGGCGACAACGAAGTCGCGCACCAAGCCTGCGGCGTGCTCGCGAACCTAGCAGAAGTCGTCGAGAACCAAGGCCGGATGGTCAAAGACGGCGTGCTACAGCACATCAAGTTCGTCTTGCGGTCCAAGAGCGTCGACGTGCAGCGCGAGGCGCTCCGGACGATCGGCAATATGGCGGCCGAGTACGCATATACGTCCGAGATCGTCTCGGGCGGCGGTCTCACGCCGCTCATGACTGCGCTCAGCTCGCCCGACTACTTGAGCCAGCGGTACGCGGCAATGGGCATTGCGAACCTCTCAACGAACGCCGAGAACATCACGAAGATCGTCCAAGACGGCGTCGTGCCACTCCTCGTTGCGCTCGGTAACAACCTCAACGGCGACTTGGACACGCAGCGCTACGCGCTCTACACGCTCACTAACATGGCGAGCATCCGCGCGACGCAGACGCAGCTCATTGACGCCGCTGTCCTCCCGCTCTTTGCCGCACTCGTGCGCCACGCCGACATGACGCTGCGCAACGCCGCGGCGTTTGGGCTCGCGAACTTTGCGGCGTTCCCAGAGAACCACATGGCGATCCTCGAGACTGATGCGCAGTGCCTCGACTCGCTCTTGCACATGGTCACGTCGCGCGACGTCAAGTGCCAGTACCGCGCCGTGAGCGCGCTCCGCGGTCTCTGCGTGAACGAGTTTGCGCGACGAGAGCTCGTGCGCCGCGGCGCGCTGCCGGCGCTGCTCCAGCTCACCAAGTCGGAGGACATGGACGTTCAGCAAGAGGTGCTCGCGTGCCTGTGCAACTTGTCGCTGAGCGGCTGCATCGGTGCGTACCCCGAGGTGTTCATCGACGCGTGCGACATGGGCTCGCTCGTGTCGTTCCTGTGCTCGGCCGACGCGACGTACCGCCTCTTTGGCGCCGTCACGCTCGGGAACATCGCGTCCAAGTACGAGCACCAGGACGCACTTGTGAGCGCCGGCGCCGTCACACCGCTCGTTGAGATTGCCAACAGCGTCGACCTTGAGACGCACCGGTGCATTGCGTTTGCGCTCTGCAACCTCGCAGCGAACCCAGACCGGCGCCAGCTCGTCGAAGAGCTCGGCGGCATCGTTCCGATCATCCAGCTCGCGTGCTCGGACAGCGCTGAGGACCAGACGACTGCGATCGCAGCGCTCCGCGGTCTCTCGAATCGCCCCGAGAGCCGCGTGCGCATCGTGCGTGAAGGCGGTCTCGAGCCGCTGCTGCTCGGCGCGCGCTCGAGCGACGACACGTTGCGGCGCGAAGTCGCCATGACTGCGTACAACCTCTCGCTCACCGAGTCGAACAAGCTCGAGATCGCCAAGTCGCCGATGATGGGCGCGCTCATCACGCTCATGCTCGCGTCGGACGTCCCAACCGCGACGTTTGCATGCGCGTGCGTCGCGAACCTCGCGGAGAACGTCGACACGCACGTACGCATCGAGCGCGAGCGCGGACTCCACTTCTTCCTCGAGTTCCAGAAGCAAGCAGCGCCAGACGTTGCGCGTGAAGCCGTCAAGTGCGTCGCCAACTTGTCAGCAGACTACGGCCTCCACGACGCGCTCCTGGCCGACGGCTGCCACGAGTTCTTGGTCCACGCGCTCGCACACGCAGACGCGCCGACGCGGCTCTTTAGTGCGATCGGACTGAGCAACCTCGTCGCGAATCCGCTCAACCACGCGCGCGTGCTCCGCGAGAAAGTCGCAGCGCCGCTCGTGCAGCTCGCAGTCGACAGCGTCGCGCACGCAGACCCGAGTCGCTTTGCGCTCTTGGCGATCGGCAGCATCTTTGCGAGCAGACCGAGCCATGCCGTTTTTGTCGATGCGGGCGTGCTCGCACCGCTCGTCCAGGCGCTCGCGGCGTCGAACGACATGGAGATGCGCTTCAACGCGGCGTTTGCGCTCGGGAAGCTCGCGATGAACGATGCGTACCACGAGCGCTTGGGCGAAGTGAGCGACTGCGGCGGACCGCTCATCCAGCTCGCGCTCGACGCCGACAGCGCAATGGAGCGCAGTGCGCAGTGCCAAGCCGTGTCGGTGCTCCGGCGCCTCACGTGCCTCGACGCAAACCGCATGGACATGCTCACGCGCCACGGTCGACAGCTCACAGACGCGCTCCTGGGCTGCGCTGTACAGCAAGAGCTCGAGAGCCAGCGAGAGGCAGTCGCGTGCATCTGCAACCTCACGCTCGCGCACGACAACAAGCTCGTGATCGCGCAGTCGACAAAGCTCTTCCAGCAGCTCGTGACGCTCTGCCAGTCGACAGACATTGAGGTCGCGCGGAACGCCTGCGGCGCGGCAGCGAACATCGCAGAGCACGTCGAGACGCACGTGTACATGGTCGACGTCCACGCGATCCACGTCGGCGTGAAGACGATGCGGAGTCGCCACTTGCCCGTGTACCGCGAAGGCGCGCGGTTCGTCGCGAACTTGCTCAGTACACCCGAGTTCCACGCCGCGCTCTTGCACGAAGAAGGGCTTGCAGCACTCATGCGCGTCGCGAAGATCGAGGACCACGAGTGCCAGTACAACGCAGCGCTGGCGCTCCACAAGCTCACGAGCAACAGCGCGACGCACCACGCGATCCTCACGAGTGGCGCAGTCAAGTCGCTCCACGCACTCCTCACAGTGCCTGGCCGCGATGTGCAGCACCAAGCCGCTGCAGCGCTCAAGAACCTCACTGCGTGCACTGCGAACAAACCAAAGCTCGCAGACGACGGCACGGTCCTCGCCATGACAACGCTCTTGCGCAGTCCAGACGTCGCGCTCCAGTGCATGGGCGCCGCTGGTATTCGCCACTTGACGCTCTACGCGCCAGTGAAGACGCAGTTTGTCCAAGAGGGCGGGCTCCCGCCGCTCTTTGCGTGCTGCACACTCGATGACGACAACTTGCGCGTCCAGTGCTCCGGCGTCTTGGCGAACCTGAGCGAGAACGTGCACAACCAAGTCGAGATCGTGCGGCAGCACGGCATGGCGGCGCTCGTGGCGCTTACGCGCGCGAGCTACCACGCCGAGATCGCACAGAACACGAGCCGTGCGTTCGCAAACGTGTCGTCGAACGCAGAGAACCACATTGGCGTGTTCCACGCAGCAGAGCTCCGCGCAGTGTTCACGCTCGGGATGTCGAAAGAGGAGCTCTGTGGACGCGACGCTGCGATGTGCATTGGCAACTTGGCCGTGACTGCGAAGACGCAGCTCCAGATCTCCGAGTACGGCGGTCTCATTCCGCTCGCGCAGCTCCTCCAGAGCGTCTTTGCCTCGAACCGGCAGTTTGCGGCGCGTGCGATGTACCGCTTGAGCGCACACGCAGAGAACCAGCACCGGATCGTCGACGCTGGTGCGCTCGTGCCGCTCGTGAAGCTCCTGAGCGAAGTCACGGACCACGAGACGCAGCGGTGCGCGGCGATGGCGATCTGCAACCTCTCGACGAGCGCCGTGAACGAGCAGAAGATCATGAAAGCCGGCGGCATGAAGCCGCTCATTGTCCTCCTGCGGTCGCCGAGCATCGAGTGCGCCAAGTACGCGTGCATGGCGCTCTGCAACCTCACTGCGAACCCCGCGAACCAACTCCACCTCGTCCAAGACGACGGACTCGATCCGCTCGTCGACCTCGCAGCGTCACCAGACCCCGAGTGCGCGCGGTACGCGAGCATGACGCTCTCGAACGTCGCTGCGCATCGACAGAACCGCTTGGTTGTTGTCGAGCGCCATGCGCTGCGGCCACTGCGCGCGTTGAGCTTTGCACCGAACCTCGAGTGTCAGCGCAGCGCAGCGCTCGCGATCTACAACGTCTCGTGCGCGCAGCGGAACCAGCTCAAGATCGTCGAAGCTGGCATCGAAGCTGCGCTCATCAAGCTCGCTGGCGCGCACGACGGCGACTGCAAGCTCTACGCGACGATGACGCTGTGCAACCTCGCAGCGAACGTCGAGACGCGCCAAGCTGCTGCACGCGGCGGCGGCCTGCAAGCGCTCATCCTCGGCTCGAAAGACGTTGACGTGAGCGTGCGGCGATACGCGTGCATCGCACTCTGCAACCTCGCGTGCGACCCGCTGCTGCAAGTCCAAGTGATCGTCCACGGCGGTCTCGTGCCGATCGTCGCAATGACTGAGCGCGACGACGACGTCGAGAGCCAACGCTTTGGGATCATGGCGCTGTCCAACTTGGCAGTGAACGAAGCGAACCACGGCCACATGATCTCGCGCGGCGTGCTCAAAGTCGCGCTCTGTCTCGGCCAGTCGAGCGACGAGGACATTCGGCAGTACGCGGCGTTCGCGCTTGCCAACTTCTCGGGCAACGCCGAGCACTGCACGGTCATTGGCGACGAAGGCGGGATCCTCTCACTCATCACGCTCGCACACTCAGAGGACGCGAACGCGCACACGCTCGCGATCTCGGCGCTCCGGCGCCTCTGCCAGTTCTCGGCGCAGAACCGCGGTCGGATCGTCCGGGGTGGTGGACTCGTGCCGCTCACGATCGCCGGCCACTCGGAGGAGCTCGAGACGCAGCGCGAAGTCGCCGCGACGTTCTGCAACCTCTCGCTCAGCGACGAATACAAGGTCGAGATCGTGACCCAAGGCGCGATCCGACCACTCGTCAAGCTCGCGCAGTCGCCAGACCTCGAAGTCGCGCGCCAAGCCTGCGGTGCGCTCGCGAACTTCGCAGAGCACATTGATACGCACGAGACGTTTGCGCAGGAGCGCTGCGGGAGCTTCCTCATCGGCCTCATGAAGCACCAGAGCCTCGAGATCCACCGTGAGGCGTCACGCACGATGGCGAATTTGCTCTCGAGCTTCAAGCACCACACTGAGATGATCACCGACGGACTCGCAGGGCTCGTGCACCTCGGGCTCTCGCTCGACGTCGAGTGCCAGTACAACGCCGCGCTGGCGTTCCGGAAGCTCGCGCCGAACTTTGCGAGCCACCGCGGCGTGATCTACGAAGGCGGGCTCAAGACGCTCGTGTTCCTCCTCCAAGCCAAAGAGCCTAACACGCGGCGCCAAGCGATCTTGGCGCTCCGAGACATTGCAGCAAACAACGAGCACAAGCGCAAGTACGTCGACGAAGGCGGCTTGCACGCGCTCATTACGTTCTTGCGGGACACCGACGTGCCGCTCCAAGCGCCTGCAGTCGCCGCGCTGCGCCACCTCTCGTCGTCGACGCACGCCGACATCAAGCAGCAGATCGTGAGCGACGGCGCGCTCCGGCCGCTCCTGCGCTGCATGAACAACAACAACGCGCGGAACGTCGACCTGCAGTGTCAGTGCGCCGGCTTGCTTGCAAACCTGTCGGAGCATCTCGCGAACCAGACAAAGATCGTCGACGAAGGCTTGACTGCTGCGCTCGTGGCGCTCGCACTGAGCGTCGACAGCGCCGAGATCCACCAGGACGTGAGCCGCGCACTTGCAAACTTGTGCTCGAACGAGGAGAACCACATCGCAGTGTACAAGCAAGGCGGGCTCAAGTGCCTCGTGCACTTGACGAACGCGTGCGACGACGTCACGCAGCGGTACGCAGCGATGGGTCTGCGGTTCCTGTCGGCGAACCCGCAGATCCGCGTGTTCATTGTCCAAGAAGGGCTCTTGGCGCCGTTCATCAAGCTCGCGCAGAGTCCGATCCTCGACTACCAGCGCACGGCCGCGTCGGCATTCTCGAGCTTCTCGCTTAACGAAGAGAACAAGCTCAAGCTCGTGCGCGACGGCGGCCTCGCGCAGATCCTCGCGTGCTGTCGGTACGACGACTTGGAAGTGAAGCGCGACTGCGTCTTTGCGCTCGCGAACCTCACGGACTCGCTCGAGTTCCAGCTCGACGTCGTGCGCGAAGGTGGGATCGGCGTCATGGTCGAGATCGGCGGCCACGACGACGCGCGCGTGCAGCGCGACTGTGCGCGCGTGTTTGCGTCGCTCGCGATCACGAACGCGATCAAGCCGATGCTGCTGCAGCAGCACGCGCTCAAGACGCTCTTTCGCCTCACGCGGTCGCTTGACAGCGCGACGCAGCGGTTCGCGACGCTCGCGATCTGCAACCTCGCAGCTGGCGACGACAAGGCGTTCATTGTCGAGCAAGGCGCCGTGCGACCGCTCACGCACTTGATTCGGTTCCCGGACGCCGAGATTCAGCGGTACGCAGCGCTTGCGCTCGCTGGGCTTGCGCTCGGCGGCCACGGCTCGAACAAGCTCCGGATGGTTGAAGAAGGCGCAGTGCATCCGCTCGTGGACTTGCTCCGGTACCCGAGCGCGGATGTGCAGCTCTGCGGCGTCTTGGCGCTCAATGCGCTCGTACTGGGAAAGCTGAGCGTGACAAAGGTCGCGATGATGCAAGAGGGCGGGCTACTACCGCTGCTCGCGCTCTTGAGCTCGCAAGACCTCGAGTGCGTCCGGTGCGCGCTCTACTGCATCGGGTCGCTCGCAGAGAGCAAGGACGTGCTCTTGAAGCTCGTGGAGCTCGGCGCGCTGCCGCAAGTGGTCGAGCAGTCGCACCGGAGCGACAGTGAGATCAAGCGCAACTGCGGCTACGTCTTTGATCTGCTCGTGGAGCAGCAGACCGACTACCACGACGACTTTGTGCGCGAAGGCGGCATGGACGCGACGATCGCGCTCGCGTGCGTCGAAGACATGGAGTGCCAAGAGTACGCGACGTTTGCGCTCGCGCATCTTGCGTCGAACCGCGAGTACCAAGTGCCACTTGTGGAGCACGGCGCGCTTCGACCGCTCATTGCCATGATGTCGGTGCACGCGGAGCCGCGCCACTACGCTGGTCTTGCGCTCCTGAAGCTCGCTGACAACTACGAGAACCACTTGCGCATTGCAGAGGAAGGCGGGATCCAAGCGCTCTTGCGCATTGCGCGTGCGCGGTCGACAGACGAAGAGCTGCAGTACAAAGCGTCGCTGAGTCTCGGACAACTCGCGAGCAACGCGACCAAGTCGCTGCCGAACCACGGCAAAGTCGTTGGACCAGCGAGCGAAGCGATCGGAGCTGGTGTGACGAAGATGGCGCAGATCACAGAGAGCATCGCAGCGCGGCGTGCGAAAGAGAAGACGACGCAGTACCTCGACGAGAAGATCGCGCGCGAGAAGAACAAGTGATTGAGTGGTGTGTTGTTGTTCCTCTTTGAGCGAGCTGCGAGTTGCTTAGTTGCATGCAAGCAAACAAACAAGCGTGCGGTCGTTGGCTTGGATGTGGTCAGCGTTGCTCAAACAAGCTGCTGGTTGAGCAACGTGACCGCGATGACGGACAGGAGTCCACGACCAACATGACCAATAGGGCCAACCGGTACCAACGCCGTCGAGTTGGTCTTTAGATCTCCTCACGGGCTTGATTCATGATCATGGCATTCTACAAGCAACGCTTGAGTGAGTGCTCTGATGAGCGCGTCACCTTCAAGACCGATGACTGACGGGTCCTCCTCGGCAGCACACAGGGTAGGCGTGATCTACCTCTGCCACGTCGCATCAACTTCGTCGGTGCTATTCTCTCGTGGCTCCGACAAGACCGACTGGCGCCAAGACGAAGATCACGACTGCTGTGAGCGATAGACGGACACAGAACGCACGTCGCAGTCTACAATCGCTTGGACGCGCGGCACTCGCGAGGGTGCTCGTGAATCACATCCGAACGTCCTCAGTTATCCTACAACAGCTACCGCGCGTCAGACAACATGAAGACGATGCCACCGCCGCCGCGCGTCAATGGACCCTGGCGACTCGTTGTGCTCGCGTGGTTGCGACTCGTCGCAGTCTGGGAGCGCGTGCAAGTCGAGCTCCATGGGCAGTACTCGCTCCAGCGCCTCCAAGACGTGAGCGAGCACATCCGGTCGTCGAGTCTATGCGAGAACGCAGCGCTCATGATCTTGACGCCATTGCCATGTTTGCTCTTTGTCGCATTGCTCGACTGCGTCGAACTCGAGGCACCGACGGTCGGCTTTGACGTGAGCTACCGCTACTGGGGACGGCTCCTCGTTGTCGTCGCTGTGTTTGCGTTCACCGAGTTCGTGCAGCTCCACATCACGGCGCCGATCCTGCAGCTCAACGTGCGCAAAGTCGTGATCATCGTCACGTGCAGCTCGTCGTTCACGCTCGCAATGACGTACGCGCTCGTGCGACTCATCGGGTACCCAGTGCCGTTCCTCCACTCGATCGTCGCGCCGGCGTGGTTCATGGGCAACCAGCTCGGCTTCTCGTACTCGTGCGGCCACGTCCTGAAGCGCAGCGCACAGGCGCGCAAGGACGTGAACGGCTTCATCCTCGTGATCGTGCTCAAGGTCGTGCTCACGAACGTGTACCCAATGTACGCGTACATCTTCAACAAGCTCGACTCGGTCGAGCAGACGCTCTTCGTGCTCTTGCTCCCGTGCATCAAGATCGCCGCGAAGAACTGGATCCACTACGTCTTGACCGACATGTTCGACATGAAGCCCGAGATGATTGTGTTCAACGTCGAGATCTTCAATGCGCTCTACGTCTCGCTCTGCCGCCAGAGCTCGACGTCGATCGTGACGACGATCGCGCTCCTAGCGATCGACCTCGTGCAAGCCGTGCAGTCGGTTCGCGACTTGCTTGTGCCCGTGCGCGAGCTCGAAGGGCTGCTTGCCAAGATGCCGCGCGTGCCAGGCTCGACTCGCCCACTCAACATCATCGAAGCCGCGCTCAGCGTCATCGAGCTCGACCGAACCGTCTCAAGCCACACGAGCGTCCAGGCGCTCTGCCGCCAGACCGAGTACAAGATGCAGTGCCAAGCGGCGTCGACGCACGAGCGCGAGAGCTCCTCGCAGTCGCGCTTTGGGTCAAAGGTCACAGTCGCAATGGTCAAGCTGTCACCGAAAGTGATGAATGCGTCGACACAGCGAGCAGCGCCAGCAGCTCCTGCAAAGAGCTTGCCGCACAAGCGGTTGTTCGCATCTGCGAAAGTGGTGGTTGGCGCTGCCGCACCGCCTGGAGCGAGCGGCATCGAGACGAAGCCAAGCAGCAAGACGACAACGTTGCCGAACGCGATCAACGACGTCGCAGACTTGTACCCGACCAGTGGACAAAGGACGAAGTCGACGCCGCAGCTTCAAACCACAGCAACAGGGCTCGGACTGAGCAGCGACGAGCGCCTGTTGCTCGTGCAGCGAGTCACGCAGGTGCTCTACATGGTCGAGTTCATCATCCTCGTCGAGTACGCAGAGGTCGTGACGCCAGTGATCCTGTGTGAGTCTTGTCTAGCGCTTGTCTTGCGTGTGCTGACTCGCTCACACAGCTCTATGAGTGCTCGGCTGCCTTCACTCACGGCTCGCTCTTGTCCTTGCTTGTGTACTCATGAACTGCAGGCGTGTACACGACGACGATGTACTTCCTCCCGAACCGCGAGTACTACGCGCAACTCGCGACGCTCTCGCAGTCCGAGCTCCGCGCCAACATCGAGAACGTGCTGCTGTACGCCGGCCTCGAGCTCCTGTCGTTCCTCGTGATCGCATTCGTGATCTACCGCCGACTCGGGATCTCACCGGCGTACCAGCTCACGTTCGTGCTCAAGAAGCAGTGGTTCATGGTCCAGGCAAAGTTCGTCATGTGGGTGCTCTTTGTCGTCCAGACCTATCTCTACCACTCGGGTGCGTCCATGTGTGTTGCGAGCATGCGCTAGAGCTGTAAGCGGTGTCTTTGCTTGCTCGTTCGCTGACGACTGACTGACGGACCGCTCTGGCCGTCGTCGCGGACTCGCTGCCACTGCCACAGGCGCAGACTTCAGCTTCCAGTTCAAGTGGCTGACGCACAACAAGAGCTCGTAGGAGCACGTAGCGCAGGAGCCAAGACAGATGCAAGCAACGCAGTGAACCGAGGCGATCGAGTCTCTTCGCCAAACGGCTTTGTCTACAGAGCTCTCACTTGCGCACTTGGCTCGTGCTAGAGCCGTCGTCACTCGACATCGTGAACGACCGCCCTCGAGCAATCGCGCCACAGTCTCTACTGCTATCGCTCTCTGCCAGCTCTTGCCACGCGATCGCTTGGGCGTCGGCGTGCCACACATCGCGGAAGCACTGACAGCAGAACGCAAACGGCTGCTGCTCGAGCGCGTTCGTCGTCGCGTTCACTTCACTCAGCGACTTTGTGATCCGGCAGGACGCGCAGATGGGCTTGGTGCAGAGCGCGCATGTGTGGCAAGCTGGCTGATGGCGCGAACGCTGTCGCGTGATGCGCCATCGCCACGGCGTCGCACAAGGCTTGGCGCAGACCGTGCATGCTGGATGTGTGCTGTCAGCCTGAGCCAGCTCGCTCTCACGCTGCGTGTCGGTCTTGGTCGTTGCTGCCGCTTTGCGTCGCTTGTGCAAGTGCCACGCGAGCTTCTTCCGGAGCGCGCACTCGGTGATCTGCCACGCAGAGATGAACATCGCTGCTGCAGCGCGGACAATCAGCGGCCGCGGCGCAGCGCCTCGAGCGTCAAAGATACTGCGGACGTGGAGATGCACTTGGTGCTTGGTCGGGTCGGCGCGGTAGATGACGCAGAGCGAGACGTTCGCGCGCACGCACGTTGCGAGCTCGTGCGTCTGCGGGAAGTGGACCGAGTGGATGAGTCGAAAGCCCACGCGCTCGTGCGTCGACGTGTGCGCCATGCCAATGCGCTCGAGGTAGACAAAGTCGCGGTCGTGAATGAACTGCCGCAGCACGCGGCCCTTCTCGTTGCGCGTCCACTTGAGCACGAGGCTGTGGTACGGATCGTCTGGCGTCGCACCGAGGAGCGTCGCGAGCACAGCGGCGTCGCCGATGTGGTCCTTCACGTACGACGTCTTCACGCGCATGCTCTCGACAGTCGGGTTCACCGCGCCGTACATGACGTCGTCGAGCGTGCCTTGCACTGCACCAACGATGAGCATGACTGGCAAGTCCGATGGCGCGACAACACCCGAGTGTCCGTGCGTCGCGACCGTGCGCTGGAGCTCCTCGGCGTCTCGGTCGTGGTGGTGCCTGCGCCGCACGAAGACGCGGACGTTCTCGCGCTGCTTGACTGGCTGCCACACGTGCGCGTCGATGCCGTCGCGTGTGCGTGCGTGCTCAAACGCCTCGTACTGCGCGACGAAGCTACAGAGCAAGTCGCGCGTGAAGAGCTCGATGTTGTCTGCGTCGCGTGGCGAGAGCTCGAGCGGCGCGAACGGACTCACAAACGTCGGTCGCGGTCGCCGCATGCCTCTGCCGGCGCGTCTGCGTCTGCCTGTGTGTATGTGTGCGTGTGTGTGTATGCACGCGCTTGTGGATGTGCAGGTGCTTGAGCGGGAGCGGTCGACGACCGAGCGAGCACGAGTGATCGAGTGCCTGGTGTCGTCTGGCAAGCGCGAGGGTCCTTTTGCTCGTCGCGGATGACCAAATGGCGCTCGTGATGTCCAGAGCCGAGGCAAGCGCGAGCTGTGCGCGTGTGATTTAGCGAAAGAGCCTGGGCGCTTGCAAACACACTCACCTGGTGTCGCTGTCTGTCGTCGTGTGGTCGCCATGGTGAAGCCACAAGCGACTGTCGCAACCGCGAGTTGCGAGCTGTTGTTGCTGTTGTTGTGCGTTGTCCAGCCATGTGGAGTGAGTGTCGCTGCGTTCCTACGAGCGCGAGCGTCTGCGTTTCAGTGCGTGGACGGCCTTGGCATGGCGACGTCGTGCCTTCAAGTCTTCGCGCAAGTCCGTCTATCCTATCCTGCTGTACATGGAGTAGGATTTCCTATCGATCGAGGCGCGCGCGAGGAGTGAACCAAGGACGGAGCGTCTCGAGTCGCACTTGAAAGGCGGCGATGCGTGCGTTCATGCGTGTGCATGCGTGTGAATGCAATCGCACCAGCGATAAGGAAGACGACCGGCCATCCGACTGGATGGCGGCAATGACTCGAGCAAGCGCAAGACCTTGGTCGCGCATTCGTTCGCTGTAGTTTCGGTCCCTCGCTCGGTCATGAGGTACATGGAACTTGACAACGTCTCAGGGATTGACGCCGTGAGCTCAGTTCGATAGCTCCATGGCGATCCACACACAGAGATAGACATATAATCATTGCACTAGAGTGCTGTGGATGTCCTTTGACTTGGACGGACAAGAGGCTCTTACATGCTTGCGTCTCGCGTCTGCGTCTCGGACCTCGCGTCTCAAGCTGCGCTCCGTCAACTTTCGTTCTCTGAGCAAGGACAGATTGCTACATCTATGAGCCTCGAGACGACGACGACGACAGCGACAACAATCTGCTCTCTTGTCTCGCGAGCAGACTCGTCCGCAGCATCGTCACTTTGCTCGCCCTGCTCGTCCTGCGCGCTTGTTCGCTGGCAAGCGTTGCTTGCTTGTAGCTGCTGCAGTTGTCGTGGTTGTAGATCGCCACCGAGCTCTCGACCTAGGTTTTGAACTAGCTCGAACGAACGCGTGGAATGGGTGGTATGCGAGCGATCGCACAAGTGATCGCACAAGTGATTGAGGTGGTGGCGATGCCTCACACCACCCTTGCGACTTCTCTTCAAGCAGTCAAGTACGACACACTTAGAGTCACCTCCATGCGTGTAGCAGAGAACGTGGCCGGCTAGTGCTCTTGTGACTCCTCTTCGAGCTGTCGAGTACGCTTGATGCGGAAACCACAAGAGCAAGTCTTACGCTCAAGCAAGTGGATAGTGTGAGGTGAGGAGGGGTTGAGACACGACTTGCGATCTACAGGTGCTTGTTGTCCGCGAGCCTCCCACCTCTTTCACGTCGAGATCGGCGCTTTCAAGCATCGCTAGAGTCTCGACACTCGGTGTCTTCGGGCACGATCCTTCCTAGTGAGATTGGGACGCTGTCATCTTTGCCATCTTCGTGCTGCGGCCGCGGCGGCGTTTGCTGCTGCACCAAGTGCTCTGCTCGCTTCCGTAGAGCTCGTGGTTCAAACTTGAAACTTGTGTGCGCAAGTCGTCTCGAAATCGTACTTGGGTCACTTTTGTTTTGAACAAAGTATGCGAGCTGGCCAGTGAGAATGTAGATTTGTCCACTATGAATCATTGGTCACTCTAAAGCACAAAATGGTAGTGACAAATGCGAGGTGTCAGGTTTCGTAAGTCCTTACGTATACTTTTTCTTTTTTCTCCCAGGAATCTGACCGACTTGAGGATGTAAGTGGAGGAGAATTCCCGAATTGTCCCGAATACGATGGTTTCCGTCCACTCATTAAGATATGGAGGATTGTTTTTGAATGAAAAGTGATTTTGCGGGTTGTATATTCTGTCAAAATATATTCCTACAAATCTGCGTTTTTTTAGGCTCTACAGTTTGTAGTAGTGACAAAACCAACGAACGACACCGCCACTCAAGTTCAAACATTTGCATTTTGAGATTTTGAGCGCTCGACACTCGACACTCGCTGAGCGTGCACTGCTGCTGCTTGCCTTGCTGCGTACGTGCTCGCTGTGCTGCTCGAGCTCAGTGTCGACGACATGGCGTCGCGAGGCGGCGGGATGTCCACGCCAACGGTGTCAGGCAAGAGCAAGCGCCGCCGCGACTCGTCTCCTGGCGGCAGCGCGAGCGACAATGACAGCGACAGCAACGACAACAACGACAGCAGCGGCTCAGCAACGCCGTCCCCGCCCACAACAGTCAAGAAGCCGCGCTTCAAAGTCAAGCGCAAGGCGGCGACGCCGCAGCGGAACCCTCCTGCAGCGCGACGACCACAGACACCGCCTGTCGGTCGGAGCGCAGTCGTGGCAGCAACAGCAAGACCAGCAGCAAAGCCTCGGTACCGCGGTCCACAGGGACACCGAGCGTTGCGTGAGATTCGCCACTTTCAGCGCACGACCGACTTGCTGCTCCGCAAGCTGCCGTTTGCACGTCTCGTGCGAGAGCTGCAGGAGCCGTTCTCGCGGCAGCCGCTGCGATGGCAAGCAGAGGCGCTCCTGGCGCTCCAAGAGGCGGCAGAAGCGCACCTCGTGCGCGTGTTCGAAGACGCGTACGTACTTGTTCGTGTGTCTGCATCGTGGTGGCTGGCGAGACGTGAGCTCACTGTGTGATTCACATTGCATCGCTTGCTTGTCTCTCGTGACGCTGGTGCTGTAGCAACATGTGTGCGATCCACGCCAAGCGCGTGACGATCATGGTCAAAGACATCCACCTCGCACGTCGCATCCGAGGCCGGAATCTCGGCGAATAGAGACAGCGAAGCGCAGACGGCAGTGGGGCGACGTGCAGTGTGTACATACGAGGGAGTGAGCAGTCGACGGTCGCCAAGACAGCAGCAACACCAGCAGCAGCTGTGGACCGTCACAGGTGCAGACCAACGGCAGCGCGTCCGCCCTTCGCCAGCGGACTCGACGACCTACAACGGCAGCGACGCCACTACGACCGTGTTGCTAATATTATTTGCTTCGCTCGCGACAGAGACGTCCGTGCGCCTGCGCTCCTGCCGCCTGTGCGTACGACACTGTGTTGACTGCTGCTGCTGCTGCTATCGTCAGGCATCGCTGCTGCCGAGCGCGACAGCGTCACACGCGTTGCTGGTGCGTAGACTCGACGCAGCAGTGGTCGTCGTCGAGGGCGAGCCTGGCCATGCGTCTGTGCCTCGGAAGCGGCTTTGGTACCGCTGCAGCGCAGCGCGAGGCTTGAGTGCGCGCGAGAACTTCTCACGACCAAAGCGCGTCTTTGCGAGCTCTCGACCGAGCGCCATCATCGTCTCGCAGCACTGCCGCATGCACGACAAACAGAGAGATTCAGAGTGTGAGACGCGTCAGTGGCTGTCCAGATGACTGCAGTCTTGGCGCAATGTCAGTGTCCTCGACAGAACGAGAGGCATCAAGTGACGTACGAGCGACTGGCCGCTGCGCTGTGGACACGAGTGCTCGCAGGCTTTGAGCCCAGAAACGCAGCTGCAGTCACCAAACACCAGACAGCAGCAACGTGTGAGTGGCAAAGCAACCGATGCAGCACGTGCGGAGAGCGACAGCAGACGCACGTTCGAGCTTCAAAGTGCGCGCGGCACTGCTGCTTCCACTCGTCAGCGAGCGCTCGCGCGTCTTTTGCAGTCGGGACAGGACCAAACTTGACTGCGACCTCGTAGTCGCTCTCTGGGTCCAGGAACTGATAGTCCTGGAAGAGCTCCTGTCGGCACACCCAGAGACCACAAGACGTGAAGAGACCGCAGCAGGCTACGCGTTCGAGACGGCTGAGTGACGAACCTGCTCGTCGCTGTTCTGGTCCTCGTACTTGTTCCCTGGCGCGCGTTCGAGGATCTGCTTTGCTTTGATGAACGGCGGACGCAGCGTCGAGCACGAGCGAGAGAGGAACGCCTGCACGCCCACTGCGTCGCGTCCATCAAACGGCCGATCTGCACGACATCACACGACCACGAGCCTGTTGTCAGCCAACCAGACACTCTGTGCAAGACAACAAAGCAGAGCAAAGGACGCACCAAGTTCGAGTTCTTGCGTCTGCACGTTGTACGCGACGACAACGTACTCGTCTTTGCCAATCACGAGACGGTCGTCTAGTGGGAAGTATGCCGACACGTTCTCCGACGCAATGGCCACTGCAGTGCCTTTCTTGAGCGTCAGTGCGCCTGGGAGCGGATGCGTCGAGGCGCGGTAGAGCACTGCGTAGTGCCATCTCTGTCTGTCAGTATCTGTACTCGTTGCGTGGGTCAATGCATTGCGTGGTGTTGGCTGCGGCAACGGCAGTGACGCTGACTCAGACTCGAAGCCCTGACGCTCGCTCGCCATCTCCACATCAGCCTCTTGTCGCGGACGCAATGGCTCAGAGGCACGTGGTGCTGCTACCGCTGGCGCGTGGAGCTTGACGTGCTGAATGAGCTTGAGCAGCACGCCGACCCACGTGGCACCAGCAATCGCACTCGTCGCGAGCGGTTGTGACACGAGCGACAAGCTAAAGCTGTCGATCTCAATGCGAAGAGCGTCGAGGAACGAGTCGTCCGAGACGATCGAGCGCGTCACAAGTGTGTCGAGACGCGTGACTTGCAGCGCATTGTGCTGCGTCGTAAAGAGCATTGGGACGTGTGTGCGCACCGACTCGTCGAATGCAACGCGTGTGTCTGGCGGGACTGAACGCAAGGCAGAGCCACCCATGCGAGCGTCCATCGCATCGACAAACAAGGTCGTGAGAACACTCTTCAGCGCCTCGATCGCACTCGCCAGTACAGGAGAGAGAGCGTGGTTGTGTGAACAAGCGGCAAAGCAAACGTACAGAGCAGCAGCGCGTTGACCAAGTTCGCGGTCTGTACTGCGAACGACTCGAGCTGTTCAGGTACGACCCACGAACGCAGTCCTTGGAGAAACAGCGCCGACGCAAGCGCTTGCTGAGGGAATACGAAGGAGCACAAGCGAGACGTTGAGTGTGACGACATGCCTGTAGTTGGAAACGCACATGGTGCAGTCGGCAGCGTACGCTTCGAACAATGCTCGTGGATGCAGTGTGAAGCGCTAGCGACGCACGCGAAAGAGCCACAGAAGCAAGTAACTCGTTAGCTCCACTGACACCATGCTACTGTTTGACCCGTACAAGTGCCGAGGGTACGTACTCTGGTCGCGCGCCTTCTCTGCAGCAGTGAGCGTCTTGACAATGTCTTCGTACGGCTGCGAGAGCGTCCGGATGGACGACAGCGCCGTGAGACCAGCGCGGTCCCGGATCGTCGGGTCGCATCCGTGCGCCAACAGACTCTTCACGACCTACAAACGCACCGTACGCTCAGTTTACCCGTTGTGCATGCAGGTGAGCGCTACTCGCTTGCAATGACAGACGCACCTCGTGGTAGTTGCTCATGGCTGCAATGTGCAGCGCTGTTCGTCCAAACTAAACATGCGTATGTGTATGAAGCGCTTGTGAGCTTTAGCTCAAGAGACAACGAGGCGCCAAAAGCAAGCGATAGACAAGAGACGCACCAGGTCGCGGACGTTGGCGTCAAAGCCGACCGTGTCGAGCAAGAACGCGACAAGCTTGACTTTCAAGTCTTCGCGCGCCATCGTGCGACCAACAGCCGCGTGCAGCAGCGTCGAGCCGTCTTCATTGCGAATGTCGCGCACGTCAACGCGCCAGTGCTCGAGCCCATTACGCGTGATGATCACGCCGGTCTCGAACCAGTCGGCCAAGACGCTGTGCTTACCTGCTTTCGCTTGGTCAAAGAGCGTGTGCAACACCGCGTTTGCAGTGCTCTTTGCGCTTGCGTAGACCATCGCTTGCTGGAACATGCGGTCGTCTTCTTCGCGACGACGCACAGCGTCAAGCACTTGAGCCTTGAGCGCATCGACTTGGAGTTGCAGGATCTCGATCTGGCTGCAACTTGTTGCAGTCGACGGCAGCAGCTCCATGTCGACATCGCCTGCTGCCGTGCTTGCTCTCGTTGCGCATTGCTGCAGCGCTACGCCACTGCTACTCGCAGCTCCATCGTTTGAGAGCTCGAGGCTCTGGAGCCGAGCACATGCGTCCTCGATCGACGCCATTATGAGTGTCTTTCTTTCTTGACGATGCTTCTCTTCCTGATCCATATATTCCATCCCACCATAACATAATTCCAGTAACCCATAACATATATACTTGACGAATATATGCTTTCCATATTACCATATTCCCCTTATGTTGTTCATAATATTGATTACTTAAGGTTGGGCGTCTACTCGAATCTTCTCGAATATAGGAGGAGGAGTGCACGCGTCACTCTGTACATTATTCGATATGGTTATGATATGGTTGCCGAGCGTCAAATGACTCTCCTCGCATGTTCATGGCTACTGCAATGACAAAAAACGCATTTTGCTCAGGTGTTGTTCAGCAAGACACCAGCGTTAACTTCAGCCAGAAGCTCAGCACGATGTTTTGAGCGACATCGGGAGCAAATCAGGTCACCGGTATTGGTTAGGCTCGCTCAAGTTCTCATCGCTTCGCTTCACTAGCGCTTACGGAATTTTCAACGCTGGTTAGAGCGTGATGATCGAAGTCAAATGTCAAGGTGGCCCATTCATGCATTTGTCGCCGTCAGCGCGGCCGTGCAAGTCGCCTATTCGTGCTTGGTTTTGACGGAGCCCACGCCTCTAGCGAAGGCTTCAAAATGTCGTGCTGACGTTAAATGAGTACGTCAACGCCAACACTCACGTTGCGCGACTGCACCAGCGTAGAATGAAGCCACCATCATGCGGTTTATTCATTTAAGCCATTCAAGCGACATCGACTCCGAAAAACTATGTAATGGTCTGCGATCGTAATCACATGATCGGCACAGCAGCAAAGCTATTTGACTAAGTTCGCGATGAGCATCAAATTCTGTACTGTCCACACTCTACGCAAACGCAATCAAAGAGAGATGTTCAAAAACGCGGGTCGATCGTTTAGGGACGATCATTCAAGCGCCGAATCAAAAAGCAAAGGTGATCTAGGTGCAGCAACTGTGTATGTCCGCAAGCACTGCAACCAGAAATGTAGGGCACAACAAGTGAACGTGTCGACGCTGTAACATAGCGGAGGGATCTAAAGCCTAATCCATCTCAGTTGCATTTAAGGTGTTGTGCTTTGCTTTGTCACGTATGTTCTATTGTGCTACACCCACCAAACGAGGTCTCCTATTATGATCAATTCGTGTTTAAATTTATGTGTGGATTATGGAACACGTCGTGAACACAATGAGTTGCTTCAAAAACCGTGTTGATTATAGTCCCGTGGTCTATATGACATGTAGAGATATATTGAGTAGTTCAACATATTGGTTGGGCCGCTGGTGTCTACACCGCGAGTATAACATGCTGTGAGGTTTACACGTCTAGCCAGTGAAGCACAGCGTCTCTCTTTGTCATTTGAAATGCGTATCCAGTCTGTGCATATCCTGTTACAGGGTCACCGTTCACTCTCTGCTAGTTATGATTTGCAGACCTTTACTCATGATTATCCGTTGAAGGAATTGTTCGTATATCGAGAGACCTCTTTTGGGAGACGCTCCTATTAGAGACGCCCTGCATTTGCATGGCTATCAATACTTCCGTACTTTCAAGATCCATCCAAAACCTCAGAGTTGAAACACACATTACCCTCATGCTTTCTCTGATATTGTGTAATCAACTCCTCTGACATATCCAAACGAATATTCTAATATGTCCATAGTGTATTTGGGACTGGGTATCACTTCACGGATAAGTCCGTGTTTTGATATAATGTGTGGTAATTTGGCCCTTGTTTTGAGATTTCCTTCGATTGAAGCCGTCGTTTGGTTCAGAAATATCAGAGAAGGTGCTGGTTCTCATTCTTGGTCACACCTTCTGCATTCAACAAACCCACCTGTGAGCCACCACATCGTGTTATAGCGACAAAACGAGAAATACGGACAGTGGGATGATCAATTGCATTTGGGGTCAATTTGATCACTAGGCTTAGTGTCTTAGTGTACGAATTACGAAATGCCAGAGAATCACTGTGATGCGGAGATTTGGTGAGCCTGTTTTTTCTTTGTATGTTTTCAGTGTATTATTGGAAGTATGGGACGATTGGGTTCGTGTACGCTTCTTTGAAAAGGAGCTGCGTATCTCGGACAAGTCATGGTACAAAACGTGTCAATTTTCATTCTTGGTCACGCAGCATGTCCATTCAACGAACCCTCTTGCTAGCTATCTGATCCATAAAACCATAACGTGGACTAGTAAATGCGACAAACTAGCAATGCGGACATTGGATGATGAAATATATTTGCTTGAATTTGATCACAAGGATTTAATGTACAAAAAATACTAGAGAATGCCTGGAGTAGATTGAAGGCAAACCACCAAACCACTCTAGCGATTCTGGTCCAACGGTTTCTGGTGAAGCCGTCTGTATGTTATTGTATACTTTTATTGTTAATGGAGTCAAATGATGTTGGTGGAGATCCGTTTTTGAGTTTATTTATCGTAAACTTGTATTGGTCGATTTGTCGACAAAGACGAGGCAAGCAACATACCTCGATTTTGTCACTATCTCAAACTTCTGTTCTCAATATCGAATCGCATTCACTTCGTCTCACTATACTCGCCTGTCCATGATAAATATGCGCCAGGTCATGTTTTTGCGAATTCCCACTGTGCGTACACATTTCTATGTATTGCGTGCGAATGTACTCGGTAGTGGCTGCCGCGGTAACATGGCGGTCCTTGAAGGCATTTACGCACTGCCTTCGTCACGTCCCCAGCAGCAGAGGTCGATCTCGACGCTCGACGCTCGACGCTCGACGCTCGAGGACACTACTCTTGGTGCGGTCGCTCTCTCGATCGATCGGTCGATCTCGACTCTGTGCACGTGCTCGCCTCGTCGGTGCGCCACGCTAGCGGTCCACGCGACGACACACGCGACGACACACGCGACGTGAGCAACAGACAGCATGGGGCGACGAAAGCCACAGCGAGGAGGAACAGCAGCGGGCGGTGGTGGCAACAGCAGCAGCAGCAGCAGCGCGTCGCTGTTGCCGCCAGTTCCGATCGATGCAGCGACGCTAGAGACAACAGCGGCGACACTAGAGTCGACTACGACGCCGGCAGCGCATGCGATCGCCGCGAGCTGCACTGCGTGCGGCTGTTCGTGCCGCGCGTCGACTGCGGCGCCTGCGCTACTCGCCCCCGACGCCGTGCTCTCGGTGCTGCAGATGGCTAACGCGCCGGTCGTCGGCGTGTCGGCGCAGGGCCGCGTGACGCTCTGGAACAAGCGACTCACGAGCATCACAGGGTTCGCAGCAGACGACGTGCTCGGTCGGCCGCTGCAGGACTTCATCGCCGGCGCCGCGCGGCGCGAAGAGATCGCTGCCGTGCTCACACGTGCCCTCGCAGGCGACACGCAGTGCCAAGAGGAGACCGTCCATCTCTCGTTGCGCACGACTGGCGGCGCGAAAGCGCGCATCCTCACTAGCCTCACGCCGCTGCTCAATGCCGATGGCTGCTGCGTCGGGCTCTACGGCATCGGCCAGGACGTCACCGAGCTCGCGATCCAAGAGAAGCAGTACGCTGCCGTGATCATGCAGGCAAACGCACCGATCATTGAGCTCGACAAGGACGCTCACATCACGGTCTGGAACGCCAAGACAGCATCCATGACCGGCTTCCCGAGCGAAGACATGATTGGCGAGCCGCTGCTGCCGCTCGTCGACGTCAAGTTCCGCGACGTCGTGGCGAACAACATTGAGCAAACGCTGCGCATGGGCATCGCTGGCGCCGACTTTGAGCTGCCGCTGATCACGTCGACCGGTGCGCGGCTCGAGATCGCGTCGTGCTTGACGCCGCGCTTTGACGCCGCAGGCGCTGTCGTCGGTGTCGTTGCGATCGGACAAGACGTGACGGAGCGGAACGCGAAGAAGATGGAGTACCGCAAGTTCATTGACTCAGCGAACGCGCCGATCTTTGGCATTGACACCGAAGGTCGCGTCGTGATCTTCAACACGAAGGCGGCGCAGACGAGCGAGTTCACGCCCGAGGAAGTGATGGGGAAGGACCTCGTCGAGACGCTGATCTCGGAGGAGTACCGTCCAGCAGTCGCTGCAGTGTTCCAGCGCGCGTGCTTGGGCATTGAGACCGCAAACTTTGAGTTCCCGCTCATCACGAAGAGCGGTCGCAAGGTCGAGATCCTCTTGAACGCCACGCCGCGGTACGACCACACCGGGCAGCTCGCTGGTGTCATTGGCATTGGCCAGGACATCACGGACCGCATCATCCAAGAGCAAGAGTACAGTCGCCTCATTGACACCGCGAACGCGCCGATCTTTGGCGTGAACCGCGACTTTGAAGTGATCATCTGGAACAAGAAGGCCGCCACGAGCACGCAGTACACAAACGAAGACACGATGGGGCAAGGACTGCTCAAGTTCATCTCGGTCGAGTACCGCAAAGCAGTCGGCGATGTGCTTGCGAAAGCGCTCGACGGTGTCGAGACGGCAAACTTCGAGTTCCCGCTCATCACGAAGAGCGGCCGTCGCCTCGACATTCTGCTGAACGCGACGCCAAAGTATGACCACTTTGGCAACGTCTGCGGTGTCGTCGGCATCGGTCAGGACATCACGGACCGCCGCGCACAGGAGCAGGAGTACACTCGACTGATCGACACGGCGAACGCGCCGATCTTCGGCGTCGACAAGGACTGTCGAGTGAACATCTGGAACCGCAAGGCAGCGCAGATCACCGAGTACTCGGTCTTCAACGTGCTTGGCGCGAACTTGGTCGAGAACTTCATCCCAGACGAGTACCAAGAAGAGGTCGGCGCCGTGCTCTCGAAAGCGCTTGAAGGCATTGAGACTGCGAACTTCGAGTTCCCACTGATCACAAAGAGCGGTCGCCGCGTCGAGATCCTGCTCAATGCCACGCCGCGGTACGACGAAAAAGGCGCGATCATCGGTGTCGTTGGCATCGGACAAGACATCACTGTGCGCATTGCACAGGAGCAAGAGTACAGTCGCTTGATCGACACAGCGAACGCGCCGATCTTTGGCGTCGACATGCAAGGATGTGTGAACATCTGGAACAAGAAGGCGGCCGAGATCACGCAGTACTCGACCGAAGAGGTGATCGGCCAAGATCTCGTGAACGGGTTCGTGTCGGAGGAGACGCGCGAAGACGTTGGTCTGGCGCTTCGGAAGGCGCTCGCCGGTGCACCGACGTCCAACTTTGACTTCCCACTCATCACGAAGACAGGGCGGCGCGTGGAGATCTTGCTCAATGCTACACCACGGTACAACGAGCTTGGGAACATCGTCGGCGTCGTGGGCATCGGTCAGGACATCACCGAGCGCATCGCACAAGAGCAAGAGTACACGCGGTTGATCGACACAGCCAATGCGCCGATCTTTGGCGTGGACGTGAACGGGTGTGTGAACATCTGGAACAAGAAGGCCGCCGAGATCACGCAGTACACGCCGTCGGACGTCATGGGCGAGAACTTGGTCGAGAAGTTCATCACCGAGGACTATCGCGAAGCCGTGGGTCTGGTGCTGTCAAAGGCGCTGGACGGCACGGAGACGGCGAACTTTGAGTTCCCGCTGATCACGAAGGCGGGTCGGCGCGTGGAGATCTTGCTGAACGCGACGTCGCGGTTCAACGAGCACGGCGAAGTGATGGGCATGGTCGGCATCGGGCAAGACATCACGGACCGCATCGCGCAGGAGCAAGAGTACACGCGTCTCATTGACACGGCGAACGCGCCGATCTTCGGCGTCGACTCGAACGGCTGCGTCAACATCTGGAACAAGAAGGCAGCGGAGATCACGCAGTACACGCCGTCGGACGTCATGGGCGAGAACCTCGTGGAGAAGTTCATCACGAAAGACTACAAGGAGGCGGTGCGGTTCGTGCTGTCGAAGGCGCTCGAAGGGATGGAGACGGCGAACTTCGAGTTCCCGTTGATCACGAAAGCTGGCCGGCGCGTCGAGATCCTGCTCAACGCCACGTCTCGCTACAACGAACACGGCGAGGTGATGGGTATGGTCGGCATTGGCCAGGACATCACGGACCGTATCGCGCAAGAGCAGGAGTACACGCGCTTGATCGACAAGGCGAACGCGCCGATCTTCGGCGTGGACGTGAACGGTGAAGTGAACATCTGGAACCGCAAAGCGGCGATCATCACGCAGTACGAGACCGAAGAGGTGATCGGCGAGAACTTGGTCAACAAGTTCATCTCGGAAGACTACCGCGAGGCCGTGGCGACTGTGTTCGACAAAGCGCTCGAAGGCGACGAGACGGCGAACTTCGAGGTGCCGCTGATCACGAAGACCGGCCGGAAGGTGAACATTCTGCTGAACGCCACGGCGCGCTTTGACCAGCACGGCGACATCGTCGGCGTCGTGGGCATCGGTCAGGACATCACCGAGCGCATCGCACAAGAGCAAGAGTACACGCGGTTGATCGACACAGCCAATGCGCCGATCTTTGGCGTGGACGTGAACGGGTGTGTGAACATCTGGAACAAGAAGGCCGCCGAGATCACGCAGTACACGCCGTCGGACGTCATGGGCGAGAACTTGGTCGAGAAGTTCATCACCGAGGACTATCGCGAAGCCGTGGGTCTGGTGCTGTCAAAGGCGCTGGACGGCACGGAGACGGCGAACTTTGAGTTCCCGCTGATCACGAAGGCGGGTCGGCGCGTGGAGATCTTGCTGAACGCGACGTCGCGGTTCAACGAGCACGGCGAAGTGATGGGCATGGTCGGCATCGGGCAAGACATCACGGACCGCATCGCGCAGGAGCAAGAGTACACGCGTCTCATTGACACGGCGAACGCGCCGATCTTCGGCGTCGACTCGAACGGCTGCGTCAACATCTGGAACAAGAAGGCAGCGGAGATCACGCAGTACACGCCGTCGGACGTCATGGGCGAGAACCTCGTGGAGAAGTTCATCACGAAAGACTACAAGGAGGCGGTGCGGTTCGTGCTGTCGAAGGCGCTCGAAGGGATGGAGACGGCGAACTTCGAGTTCCCGTTGATCACGAAAGCTGGCCGGCGCGTCGAGATCCTGCTCAACGCCACGTCTCGCTACAACGAACACGGCGAGGTGATGGGTATGGTCGGCATTGGCCAGGACATCACGGACCGTATCGCGCAAGAGCAGGAGTACACGCGCTTGATCGACAAGGCGAACGCGCCGATCTTCGGCGTGGACGTGAACGGTGAAGTGAACATCTGGAACCGCAAAGCGGCGATCATCACGCAGTACGAGACCGAAGAGGTGATCGGCGAGAACTTGGTCAACAAGTTCATCTCGGAAGACTACCGCGAGGCCGTGGCGACTGTGTTCGACAAAGCGCTCGAAGGCGACGAGACGGCGAACTTCGAGGTGCCGCTGATCACGAAGACCGGCCGGAAGGTGAACATTCTGCTGAACGCCACGGCGCGCTTTGACCAGCACGGCGACATCGTCGGCGTCGTGGGCATCGGTCAGGACATCACCGAGCGCATCGCACAAGAGCAAGAGTACACGCGGTTGATCGACACAGCCAATGCGCCGATCTTTGGCGTGGACGTGAACGGGTGTGTGAACATCTGGAACAAGAAGGCCGCCGAGATCACGCAGTACACGCCGTCGGACGTCATGGGCGAGAACTTGGTCGAGAAGTTCATCACCGAGGACTATCGCGAAGCCGTGGGTCTGGTGCTGTCAAAGGCGCTGGACGGCACGGAGACGGCGAACTTTGAGTTCCCGCTGATCACGAAGGCGGGTCGGCGCGTGGAGATCTTGCTGAACGCGACGTCGCGGTTCAACGAGCACGGCGAAGTGATGGGCATGGTCGGCATCGGGCAAGACATCACGGACCGCATCGCGCAGGAGCAAGAGTACACGCGTCTCATTGACACGGCGAACGCGCCGATCTTCGGCGTCGACTCGAACGGCTGCGTCAACATCTGGAACAAGAAGGCAGCGGAGATCACGCAGTACACGCCGTCGGACGTCATGGGCGAGAACCTCGTGGAGAAGTTCATCACGAAAGACTACAAGGAGGCGGTGCGGTTCGTGCTGTCGAAGGCGCTCGAAGGGATGGAGACGGCGAACTTCGAGTTCCCGTTGATCACGAAAGCTGGCCGGCGCGTCGAGATCCTGCTCAACGCCACGTCTCGCTACAACGAACACGGCGAGGTGATGGGTATGGTCGGCATTGGCCAGGACATCACGGACCGTATCGCGCAAGAGCAGGAGTACACGCGCTTGATCGACAAGGCGAACGCGCCGATCTTCGGCGTGGACGTGAACGGTGAAGTGAACATCTGGAACCGCAAAGCGGCGATCATCACGCAGTACGAGACCGAAGAGGTGATCGGCGAGAACTTGGTCAACAAGTTCATCTCGGAAGACTACCGCGAGGCCGTGGCGACTGTGTTCGACAAAGCGCTCGAAGGCGACGAGACGGCGAACTTCGAGGTGCCGCTGATCACGAAGACCGGCCGGAAGGTGAACATTCTGCTGAACGCCACGGCGCGCTTTGACCAGCACGGCGACATCGTCGGCGTCGTGGGCATCGGTCAGGACATCACCGAGCGCATCGCACAAGAGCAAGAGTACACGCGGTTGATCGACACAGCCAATGCGCCGATCTTTGGCGTGGACGTGAACGGGTGTGTGAACATCTGGAACAAGAAGGCCGCCGAGATCACGCAGTACACGCCGTCGGACGTCATGGGCGAGAACTTGGTCGAGAAGTTCATCACCGAGGACTATCGCGAAGCCGTGGGTCTGGTGCTGTCAAAGGCGCTGGACGGCACGGAGACGGCGAACTTTGAGTTCCCGCTGATCACGAAGGCGGGTCGGCGCGTGGAGATCTTGCTGAACGCGACGTCGCGGTTCAACGAGCACGGCGAAGTGATGGGCATGGTCGGCATCGGGCAAGACATCACGGACCGCATCGCGCAGGAGCAAGAGTACACGCGTCTCATTGACACGGCGAACGCGCCGATCTTCGGCGTCGACTCGAACGGCTGCGTCAACATCTGGAACAAGAAGGCAGCGGAGATCACGCAGTACACGCCGTCGGACGTCATGGGCGAGAACCTCGTGGAGAAGTTCATCACGAAAGACTACAAGGAGGCGGTGCGGTTCGTGCTGTCGAAGGCGCTCGAAGGGATGGAGACGGCGAACTTCGAGTTCCCGTTGATCACGAAAGCTGGCCGGCGCGTCGAGATCCTGCTCAACGCCACGTCTCGCTACAACGAACACGGCGAGGTGATGGGTATGGTCGGCATTGGCCAGGACATCACGGACCGTATCGCGCAAGAGCAGGAGTACACGCGCTTGATCGACAAGGCGAACGCGCCGATCTTCGGCGTGGACGTGAACGGTGAAGTGAACATCTGGAACCGCAAAGCGGCGATCATCACGCAGTACGAGACCGAAGAGGTGATCGGCGAGAACTTGGTCAACAAGTTCATCTCGGAAGACTACCGCGAGGCCGTGGCGACTGTGTTCGACAAAGCGCTCGAAGGCGACGAGACGGCGAACTTCGAGGTGCCGCTGATCACGAAGACCGGCCGGAAGGTGAACATTCTGCTGAACGCCACGGCGCGCTTTGACCAGCACGGCGACATCGTCGGCGTCGTGGGCATCGGTCAGGACATCACCGAGCGCATCGCACAAGAGCAAGAGTACACGCGGTTGATCGACACAGCCAATGCGCCGATCTTTGGCGTGGACGTGAACGGGTGTGTGAACATCTGGAACAAGAAGGCCGCCGAGATCACGCAGTACACGCCGTCGGACGTCATGGGCGAGAACTTGGTCGAGAAGTTCATCACCGAGGACTATCGCGAAGCCGTGGGTCTGGTGCTGTCAAAGGCGCTGGACGGCACGGAGACGGCGAACTTTGAGTTCCCGCTGATCACGAAGGCGGGTCGGCGCGTGGAGATCTTGCTGAACGCGACGTCGCGGTTCAACGAGCACGGCGAAGTGATGGGCATGGTCGGCATCGGGCAAGACATCACGGACCGCATCGCGCAGGAGCAAGAGTACACGCGTCTCATTGACACGGCGAACGCGCCGATCTTCGGCGTCGACTCGAACGGCTGCGTCAACATCTGGAACCGCAAAGCCGCCGACATTACGCAGTACACGAACGCAGATGTGCTCGGTGAAGACTTGGTCGAGAAGTTCATCTCGGAGGAGTATCGTGCTCCTGTGCGCAGTGTGCTGGAGAAGGCGTTTGAAGGCGTCGAGACGGCGAACTTCGAGTTTCCGCTCATCACGAAGAGCGGTCGTCGCGTCGAGATCCTACTGAACGCGACGCCCAAGTTTGATCAGCAAGGCAAGATCGTCGGTGTCGTCGGCATTGGGCAAGACATCACAGACCGCATCGCACAAGAGCAGGAGTACAGCCGCTTGATCGACACGGCGAACGCGCCGATCTTCGGCGTGGATGCGAACATGTGCGTCAACATCTGGAACAAAAAGGCGGCGCAGATCACGAGCTACTCGATCAGCGAAGTGATGGGCGAGAACCTCGTTGAGACGTTCATCTCGCCCGAGTACCGTCCGATCGTGGCCGAAGTGCTCTCAAAGGCGCTTCAGGGCATCCAGACTGCGAACTTTGAGTTCCCGCTCATCACGCGACCCGGCACGCGCATCGAGATCCTGCTTAACGCGACGCCGCGCAACGACTCGAACGGCAACATTGTCGGCGTCGTCGGTATCGGTCAGGACATTACGGACCGCATTGCGCAGGAACAAGAGTACTTCCGCTTGATCGACACGGCAAACGCGCCGATCTTCGGCGTCGACACGAACGGCTGCATCAACGAGTGGAACCAGAAGATCGTCGAGATCACGGGCTACAAGCGCGACGATGTGCTCGGACTGTCGCTCGTGAAGGCGTTCATCATTCCAGAGAGCCGGCAGCAAGTGCGGCAGCAGCTCAACCAAGCGCTCATTGGCATTGACGTCGGCGAGATGGAGCTACCGATGCTCACGAAGCGCGGGACGTTCTTGCTCTTGCTCGTGAACGCGTCGAGCAAGAAAGACATGCACGGCAACATCCGCGGCGTCATCGGTGTCGGTCAGGACTACACAGCGCGAAAGCACATGGAGCAAGCAAAGGTGAACTTCCTCGCGTCGTTCAGCCACGAGCTGCGCACGCCGCTGAACGGCGTGCTCGGGA
Source organism: Pythium guiyangense (assembly GCA_003730235.1). NCBI lineage: Eukaryota > Oomycota > Peronosporomycetes > Pythiales > Pythiaceae > Pythium > Pythium guiyangense. The sequence goes on along the minus strand of QXDM01000041.1, from coordinate 310,983 downwards.
TGCTCGAGCTGCTGAAAGAGCAGAAGCTCGAGTCGCAGCCGGAGCGGTACGTTCACATGGCGTACGTCTCGGGCTCGCTCCTGCTCAACTTGATCAACGACATCCTGGATCTGTCCAAGATCGAGGCCGGGCACCTCGAGATCTCTGCTGCGCCGTTCCAGATGCACGAGCTCCTCGACTACTCGATCGAGATCTTCAAGTTCAAAGCGCGCGAGCGCGGCCTGAAGCTCGAGATCAAGTGCGACGAGCAAGTGCCAAAGGTCGCGATCGGCGACGTCGTGCGCTTGCGGCAAGTGCTGCTCAACTTGCTCTCGAACGCGATCAAGTTCACCAACACGGGCGGTATCACGGTCACGTGCAGCGTCGTGCATGCGCCGGACCTGCCCAAGACGTTCAAGCGCCTGCTGTTCCAAGTGATCGACACGGGCATTGGCATGGACGCAGAGGAGAAGTCGCGGCTGTTCTCGCTCTTTACGAAGCTCGAGCGCACGCGGCAGAACAACCCGACAGGCTCGGGTCTCGGTCTTGCGATCTGCAAGCAGCTCGCAGAGCTCATGGACGGCTCGATCGACGTCGACAGCGAGCTCGGCGTTGGCAGCAACTTCTTCTTCACAGTCGTCGTTCGGCTCTTGGATGAAGACAGCAACCCGCAGAGTCTGCTCTATGCCTCGGACGACTACCTCGTCGATGGCGGCGCCGCGATGCTCGGCGTCGACGGAAATGGCGCGAACGTTGCATCGACTGAGAGCGTCGGGAGCACGACGATGAACGGTCCTGGCGCGCTGCCGCCGCCGCTCGTGATCCCAAAGCAAGCGCGGATCCTCGTCGTCGAAGACAACGACTTCAACTGGGAGGTCGTGAAGAGCTTCCTGCAAGAGGACGACCACTTGCTCCAGTGGGAAGTGAACGGCCACGAAGCCGTGAACGCCTACATTGACCACCACTTGGACTTTGACCTCGTCTTCATGGACTGCGAGATGCCAGTCATGGACGGCTACACGGCGACGGCGATGATTCGGCAGTACGAGGCCGAGAACCAGCTCCCTCGCATCCCGATCTTGGGTCTGACCGCGTTTGCCATGAGCGGCGACCGGCAAAAGTGCCTCGAAGCCGGCATGGACGAGTTCATGGTCAAGCCGATCTCGAAAGCGAGTCTACTGCAAGCGATCCGGCAGTGGCTCCGGGTTCGGTACTTGCGCCAGAAGAGCGCCATGGAGTCGACGCCATCGGGGTCGCGCGAGCACACACCGCGATCTGGCACGCCCACTGACGCTGCCGCCGGCGTGCTTAACCGAACTGTGCTGGTCCCGAACGCCGCGCCGCCGTCGAACCCGCTCATTGCACCGACGCCGCGGAACTCGTTTGACAGCGCTGTGAACGACGACTTGGAGCCCGCGCCGTCGCGTCTCGCACCGGCGTCGCGCCATATGCAGCAGCTCGACCTCGCACGCGCGATCTCGAACCTGGAGCTCGACGACCCGATGGCGATCGGTCGACAAGGCGGCCGCGCGTTCCGCACTGCGCCGCCAAGCACGTCGATCTTCAGCCTGGGCTCTGGCTCGCTCTTTGGCACGAGCAGTCGGTCAGCGAGCAGCGGTCTCCTGAACTTCCAGCGCGACGCCGGTGGCTCGATCGTCGACATCCCGGACTGGAAACAGCTCTCGAAGACGTCCACGACGCTGCCGTACAAGAAAGAGCCGCTGTTTCCAAACGCGTCGCCGAGCGACACGGTCCAGCACCGCGCGTCGTTCCCGAAGAACCCGACGCTGTGGAGCCACCCGCCGTTCAAGATGGATCCGCAGCTGAGTCCGCTCTCGCTCGCAACGAGTCAAGTCACGTCGTCGGCCGACGGCACGTTCGAGCGAGAGGAGACGTCGGAGATCGACATTGCTGGGCTGCTCAAGCCGCCGGCGCCGCCAAGCACAAACGCCGCACCAGCACCAACGTTCCCGCCAGGTCTGCGCCGGACGCAGACAGAAAGCGACATCACGTCGTCGTCGATGATCGACCCGCTCGCGATCTCGATTCCAGAAGGCGACCCGGTGAACTACTCGCTCGGCGTCGAGCAGTGCGGCGGTCGCGAAGAGCTGTTCCTGTCGCTGCTCGAGAAGTTTGCGCTCGGGTGCGACGACGCCATGACGCGCATGCAGACTGCGTACGACGAGAACGACATTGTGCTCACACGGCGCGAAGCGCACTCGATGAAAGGATCGTCGGCGTACGCAGCGGCGCTGCGCGTGTCGAAAGCGGCGTACCGCGTACAGGCGGCGTGCGACCGTCTGCTCGTGAGCCAAGGCGGCGTGGACACGTTCAGTCCGGACGCGCCGATCCTCGATCCGCGAGCAAAGGAACTCGTGGACGAGTCAATTGCGCTGCTGCGCAAGGAGCACAAGCTCCTCGCGGGCTACTTGCGCCGGAACTTTGTCTTCCGTGGCGCGCAGCCGCCTGGGAGCACGTCGCGCCAGAACAGCGGCGTCGGTGGCGACCGCCAAGAGCGCGGCGGCGCTGCACCGTGTGCGATCATGTAAGAGAAGGGGAGAATGTGAGAGTGAGACGGGAGAGCTGAGCGAGATGAGAGAAGGAGAGAGCTGAGAACAGCTCATTGCATGTTGTGCATGTGTAGGAAGGAGCAAACAAAAGAGCATGTGTACGCTAGCTACAGTCGCTCGAACAATGGTGATATTGACGATAGTCGTCTGTTGCACACCATGTTGCGAGGCTAGGCAGTGTGTGTGCTTGAGTTAGTGAGCGAGCTAGCGAGTACTGAAGAAGTCTGATTGTCTTGAGTGAGTGAGTGCGTGAGCGTGGTCGTATGCTGCGAGCGAGTACACTCTGAAAGGCAGCGACGACGAGTGTGAAGTTTCGATGCGACTCGAGCGTGTCATCGCGCGCGTTTAGCCCGAACCAGATCGCCGTCGAGTGTTCTTGGAGACGCTAGTTGGTTTGAAGGTCTCGGAGCTTGTCAAGTGCGAATAGCTGACAGACCATGAGAGCGAGCGATCCAAGTTGGTGCTGCCCGTGTGTCCTGAGGAGCTCCAACTAGCGACTAGCTCTCCTCCAACTCGAGAGACTCAAGTCCTCGAGACTTGAGACTTAGAGGCAAGTCCTTTACTATGGCGTGAACTGACTCGCACTTTCAAAAAATAGCTGCGATACAAAAAACGAGTCTTTTTTGCGCACACTTGAACAACGTATACAGCTGGAATTTTTTACCCACATAGCCAAAAGACCAGAACTGCTGCGGTCCAGACCGAGAACACACACACACACACACACCGATACTCGCGCTCGACGCCGACGACGAGCGCTCGTGAGCTGCTGCTACTGCTGCTGCGGATCGACTGCTGTCTGTGCTCGTACACGCACGCACGCGTTACTGCTGCATCGACCACTACGCGCGCGCGCTCTCAATACTCGACGTCTCGCAGCTGTCGCGGCGTCCAACGCAACACACACATTACACCGCAAACACGCGCGTACATTGAGGCAGAGACACAGCGATGCCTGCGACTGCTGTTCCAGTGACGACGATGCCGCCGCAGAGCGACCAGCTCGCGCTCGAAGACGTCGTGCGCGACGCGCACATGCAGTCGATCTTCCTCCAGTACCTCTCGTCGCACGACAAGAAAGGCTTTGCGCGCTTGCTCTTCCTGTACGTCAATCCGTCCACTAGATAGACACACGCTCGTCCTGCTTGTGCGTGTGTGCGTCTCGCGTGATGCGCACAGCCACGTCTGACAGCGCTTGCCTACATCTCTCACTCACTTGCTCTCGTGATCAAACTCTGCAGTGTGAGCGTCGACGAGTTCAAGAAGCTCCTCGGTGCGAACGACAGTGACCGCGCGCTCCGGCGCTCGTCGCACAACAACAGCAGTAGCAGTAGCAGTCGTGAGCCGACCGAGTTCGCTGCGAGCAGCTACGACCACGACGATGACGACGGCGACGACGCGAGTGCACAGCGGCGGCGCAACTACCGACAGATCTACGCGAGCAAGATCATCACCAAGTTCATGAGCAAGGACTCGTTCCTGGACATTGCGAGTGAGAACCTCAAGATCCTCAACAAGTCGGTCTGGAGCTTTGGGAGCTTCCTTCGCCACGACCTCACCATGTGCGCCGGTCTGTCGTCGAAAGTCGACCTCTTCCTCGACGCTGAGATCGCTGTGAAGAAGGCGCTCCAGCCGAGCTTTGAGCGCTTTGCACGCACGAAAGAGTGCGCTGAGCTCGTGCGCAGCGCGCGCCTGACGTTTGCGCTCGTGAGCGACGACGCCAGCGCGTCGGACGCAGACGCAGCAGCTCTAGACACAGCGCCAGCAGACGACAGTGACAATACGACCGAGCTCGCTGCGTCTGGTCCGCCGTCCGTGTCCAAGGCGTCGTCGTACTTGACGATTGAGCGCGTGCTCGGGAACCGCCGGCTCTGCAGCGTCTTCTGGGTCTTCCTCTTCAAAGAGCGCACGCACGAGCAGCTAAGTCTCTGGATGGACCTGCGCGACCACTTGCTCCCGCTCCTGCACGCGTTCCTCGCCGCGGCGAACGACGACATTGCGCTCGACAGTGTTGCAATCGACGACGACGACGACGACAGCGTTGGCGCAGCGCTCGACCCGCAACAGCACGCAGGCGAGCTCATTGAGCAGATCCTGACAGTCGGCGGCCGCATCTCGGCCAAGTACTTGGCTGTGAACGCGAGCACGTGCGTGACATTTGTCAGCGAGACTGAGCGCGAGCTCCTCGCTGACTATGAGCGCCGCGTCGCGAGCTGCATGGACGCAGGGACGTTCTCGCTCGCAGACGCAGAAGTGATGCTCCACACGGTCGAGCGCATCGCGTCAGTGATCGAAGACAACTTGAAAGTGAACCACTTTGTGCGGTTCATGGGGAGCGAGTCGTTCAAGTCGCTCGTGTCGTGCTACCAGAGCCGCTTGCTGAGTCCGTCCGGGTCGCTCGTTCGATCCGACGGCGCCGAGTCACCGGAAGACGCAGCTGGGATCGACAGCACGAGCAGCTCGTCCGAATCGAGCATGACGACGCTCCAGGAGCTCTTCCACTGCATGAACGTGCCGTCGCACCAGCCGCAGCGGCTCCGGAGCAAGTCGTTCACGCTCCGGGACTTGCTCCAGAGTCAGATCCGCGGCGAGTCGCCGAGCAAGTCGCTCGTGAGCTCGGTCATTAGCTTTCGTCTCGACGTGAGCGACAAGGCGAACCCGCATATTGAGAAGAACGTGCTCCATACGCTCGCGACGCACGACGTCGACATGCAGCACCACCACGCCGTGCCAGACCACGTCGAAGCGTTCTTTTGCCCTGCTGGCGCAGAAGTCATCCGGGCGACGACGTGTCCAGCGCCAAAGCTCTTCCACATGACTCTCGGGAACTCGGAGAAGCCGTTCTACGGCGCGTGCTTGACGCGGTACGTCGCGCAGTCAGACGACTCGCAGCTCGGACCGCTCGAGCTCGTGCTCCGCGAGACCGACGGCTTGGAAGTGTACGTCCCTGTTGGGCTGTGCCTCATTAGCCGGTACCCGATCCTCGACACGCTCAAGCAGCGCCTGAACGACTTGCACGTCGCGATGCGCTCGGACGCGTCGTACTTTACCGACGCAGCGTGGATCCCATCGCCCGCCGAGATGACAGAGCTCTTGGCGCCGTTCGACTTCACGACGGTCGCGTCGAGCAGCGCGAACGCAGTCGCGACGCTCCCGAGCCTCACGACGTACGTCGACTTTTCGATGGAAGAGCTCTTCAACTGCCTGTCGGTCGAGAACGTCGTGGCGCTCGTGACGTGCATGCTCTTGGAGCGCCAAGTCGTGCTCGTGAGCTCGCGGTACTCGGTGCTCACGTGCGTGGGCGAGACGCTCAAGAGCTTGATCGCGCCGCTCGTGTGGAGCCACGTCTTTGCGCCGATCTTGCCCAAGAGCATGCTCGAGTGTCTCCAGTGCCCGACGCCGTACCTCTTTGGCGTCCACGCGAGCTACCGGAGCGAGCTCTTTGAGATGCTTGGACGCGAAGGGAGCTGCGAGAGCATCGTGATGGTCGACCTCGACGCCAATACGCTCAGTGCGCGCGTCGCGCCGCAGATCCCCGATGCGCTGCGCCTCCCGCTCGTTGCGAGTCTCGAGCAGCTCCTCAAGCCGCGCGTGTACTTTAGCGACTTTGTGCCCATGTGCAGCCCGGTGTCGCCGCAGTCGCGTCGGTTCCCCGAGCGGCGCGTGCGCCAGTGCTTCCAGCACACGATCGCACAGATGCTCGATCGCCTCGAGGACTATCGCTTCGTGCTCTCGGACGACTTTGACTACGTCGTCGTGTTTGATCGCGTGGCGTTCCTGCGGCACTTGCCTGCGAGTGAGCAGGCGTACTACCGCGCGTTCCTCGAGACGCAAGTCTTCTCCCACGAGATCGCGTCGGTCGCATGAGGAAACACGCGCGCAAGCAGCTTGTAGGTAGTTGGTAGGAAGTAGTACGTAGGCACGTAGCAGTCGTGCGAGTGAAGCGCACGCGCATACGTGGCGATGGAGAGAGAGAGCGATGCTGGTATTTAAAGAGACTGTGTGTGCGCAAGTGACGACGACGTCGTCTGCATCGCGAGCGTGTCGAGCAGCAGTGGATGCCATGAGAAGCAGGCGACGAGTGTCGACGACAACGCACAAGGACCAGTCGCGACGTGGTGATCTGGATCGTGTACCCATTTGGCACCAGAGGATCAGATCAGGAGCTCGTCCTTTCTTGGAGAAAGGGATCGCGCTGGTGTCGTCGTCTCTGCCAGCGCGCTCTGTGCGCTGTCATTGCTTCTCCGTCTCGGTCGCTCGCGCCACCGCACAAGCACAAGCAGTATAGGAGCGACCTCTTCGTACCGTTGCAATGGCATCGATCGCAGCGCCGCGACGTCCGCTCAATGACAGCAGCAGCTACGACAACGACATGAACGCAGCGCCATGTCCGCGCATCACGCACCTGTCGTTCGCGACCGACCTGCTCTTTGACATGGAGAGCGTGCGTGCGCACTGCAGCCACGGACTCACGGCGCAGCACCAGCTCGTGACGATGCTCAAGAGCCGCGTGGCGCTCGAGAAGCAGTACGCGAGCGAGCTCACGCGCATGGCGCAGCAGACGCAGTTTGACGAGCTCGAGCGCGGGAGTGCGCGCGAGGCGCTCGGTCGCCTCAAGGCGCAGTACCTCAACACGAGCGTGCAGCACAGAGCACTGGCGCAGAACCTCGAAGAGGACGTGCTCAAGCCCATCGAGGCGGCGTACGTGCACAACACGCAGAAAGCGCAGCACCTCATCAAGCTCGTGCACAGTCTCAAGAAGCAAGCCAAGGTGCGTGCGTGCGTGCGTGTGTGCTGAGTCTTTGCCATCGCTCGCGCTTGCGGATAGTGTTGACCGCTCGTGTGCGTGGACGACAGGCACACGCTGACGCGTACAGCAAGGACTTTGGGACGTTTGAGAAGCAGTTCCGTGAAGCTGCGACGGCGTTTAGCGCTGCGATGGACGCTGGCTTCTCGAGCACGGTGATCGAGCAGCAGTACCACCGGCAGCTCATGCAAGTGCAGACTGAGGAGGACCCAATGTGGCGCGACGAGCAGGTCGCAGTCGTCGACGGACGCACAAAGACGCGAGCGGGCTCTGCGGCGATCCAGTCGTCGTTCAACAACAACAGCCAGAAGCTCGTGAACTGGCTGCTCGCGTCCGACCAGCACCGCAAAGACAACTTGTGCTCGGCTGCTGCCGCTGCGATCGAGGTGCGATATACCAGCCCCTTGCTCCATACGCATGGAGCAGAGGCGTGTGCTCACGCTTGTGTCTTGTTGTACTGCTGGGCTTGTGCGTGCTGACGGCAGGTGGCGGAGCTGTCTCGTCGAAAGTGCCAGCGATCGTGGCGAGCTGTCGAGCAGAGTCGCGTGGAGATGTACCGCACGCTCCAGTCGGTCATGACCGACTACCAGGTACGAGCAGCAGGCGCTTGTCAGACGCGATCTTACGAGTGTGCAGCTCACATGTGAATCTCTCGCTCGCGTGGCAGCACATCGCTGAGCTTCGCATCGCAACCATCGCGACGAACCTCCGCAAGCACGTCGTGTTTGAGTCGTCTGCACTCGCGAATGAGCAGGTGCGCGCTTGCTTGAGCGTCCACGCTGTGTGGTACTTGCTCTGATGCAGCAGTCTCACGCCCAGAGGTGATACGGGTGCAGTACGACTGGCAGATGATCGCCGGGAAGATCGAGAGCGTGGACGCAGAGAGCGACATTCGCGACTTCATCCTCGCACATCGGCTCCACGACCTGCCGAGCATGACTGTGGGCGACCTCATCAACAACCCGCTCGCTGCGTCGATCGCGCTGTCGCCGACTGCCAAGATCCTGCGTCCACTCAAGCGCGTACCCGTCGAGATCGGCGACGTCGCAGTGCGGAAGCTCCCGATCGACCGCGACGGGAACCAGACGTCGCTCGACGAGATCCTCGTCACGCGCGCGCGAGCTCCTACTGTCAACGCAGTCGAGCAAGTGTCTCCGCCAGTCGCTTCAGCGAGTTCCGAGTCACCGCGATTCGATCAGTTGCGCATCGACTGCAGCGCGATGCCACACAGCGCCAGCGCAGCCTCTGAGGCGTCTGACGACGCAAGTGCACTTCGTCTCGCACTTGCTCAGGACGTCGCACTGGTGATCGCGCGAGCGAACGAGCGCCGGACAGCGCCGCCCAAGTCGCTGCAAGTGCACCACATCCCAGTCAAGAGCATGGCAGAAGTGACCCACAGCCACTCGGAGCCAGAGCACGACGGACCAGAACCTGCTGCGAGTAGCAGCGACAGCGCCAAGTCCTCACAGTCGCGCGAGCCGGCACTCATCCAGAGCAACGACACGACTGACGATGACGCTGCCAAGGACACGCACCAAGACCTGCTGCGTGCGCCTCGAGCGGCCGTAGCAGTGCTCAGTGACCCTGCTCTTTGAGTCGAGCGCTGAACGTTCTAGGTCGCCAGCCTCTTGTGCGTCTTCAGTCGATAGAGACAACGCACGAATGCATGAGACCGCCACACGAACTGCTCTCGCATGCGTCGTGGCTGATGAACTGCGCATGTGGCGTCCGTCGAGCATCGCATGCGTGTCAACGCAAAGATCCTTTCGTCCTGCGACGTGTGAGCGCCAAAAGTAGCGACTCGTGTCCTGAGTCGCTCATCCGTCTCGCGTCTTACGCTCTTCGCCAGTCCTCTGCTCGACTCGCGCATCACAGACGCGTGTCTGCCCTTGCGCTCCAGCTCGTCCTCAAGCATGGAGGATTACATGCGCGGCATCCTATGCGGCTACTTGAACGTCCAACATGGCGTCAAGGACGATGCGAAGAAGCGACGGATGTTCCTCGTGCTCTCAGACTCGCGCCTCGACTACTACGACGTCGACCCGCGTCCAGCGTTTGAGCAGGACATCGCAGACGCCTACATCTTCACGCCAGCGACGCGCGTGCATTACTACGTCGAGATCAATCCGAAAGCGCCGGCGCACTCGCTCTGCCTCACAGCCGACAAGATGACGCACCTGTTCACGGCCGAGTCGGACCAGGAGGCACAGATCTGGTACAAGCACTTGCACGAGCGCCTCGAAGCGCTCGCGTCCATGGTCACGGGCCCGCTCATGCTCCGAAAGGAGATCTCAGTGCACCAGCAGTTCAAGCGCATGCTGCTCAAGACCAAGTACAAGTGGAAGCGCCGGTACATTGAGCTCGGGCGGTCGTCGCTCCGGTTCTGCAAAGACTCGGAGAAGACGACGCGCATGATGAAGCAGTTCATGCTCACGGCGCAGAGCGCTGTGAACGAAGAGAGCGTCGAGTTCCACAAGCAGCACCGCGTCCTGGCGTCGTACGCGACTGCGATCGAACCGGACGCCAAGATGCTCAGTCGCTTCAAGCGAGAGCTGCGCGACCAGAACTACACCACGTCCACCAACAGCAGCAGCACCGGGCGTCCTACGTCCTCTGCTACGCCGCACAAGACACGCCATGGCGTGACGGCAGCGTTCCCGTTCGTCGTCACGACTGGCCAAGCGCACTTGTATCTCGCTGCGCTGAGCGAGAGCGCGCGCGCAGACTGGATCGTCGCGATCCGCATGCGCATCATCTCGCTCAAGTATCGCCACAACGGCGGCACGAGTGGCAAGCTCAGCGACGCAAGCGCGAGCGTCCAGCTCCGCGGCTTCATGGACGTGCAGCTCAAGCCTGGCGGCGACTGGAAGCAGCACTTTGTCGAGCTCGACAACAACATCCTGCGCGTGAAAGGGAGCGAGCGCAAGGTCGGCGCCAAGTTCGAGACGCCGCTCGTGCCGACGTGCCACGCAGCGCCGTCGCTGCTCAAAGCGAATGCGTTCGTGGTGCGGAACCTCGGGAAAGAGGTCGCGCTCGCGCCGAGCTCGATGCGCGAAGCTGAGCGCTGGATGTCGACGCTCCTTGGTGCGGGCACGGCCACGAGCGTCGCCAAGTACCAAAAGGTCTTTGAAGACGACGTCCGCGCGCTGCTCGCGCACAGCGTCGTGTACTCGCTCGTCGTGCCGGCTGGCGAGTCGGCTGGGCTTGTTGTCGAGCGATACAAGAAGCGCATTGTCGTGCTCAGCCACGAGCCGCCGGCGCTCCACGACGGTGCTCGCACCGCGTCCGGCGGTATGTCGAGCGTCCAACGCGGCGGATCTGCGAGCTCGCGTTGGTGGTCCTCGCGATCGGCATCGAGCGCCAACGCACAGCGGCGATCGGCATCGAGCGCCAACGCACAGCGGCGATCGGCTATCCCTCCTGGCAGCGCGCTCGTAGCGATCTCACAGTTCGACATGGCGCACGAGTCGTTCGAGACGATCTGGCACCACGTGCGGCACAAGAAGGGGTACCAGCACCCCATGACACTCACGTTCCGCGTCCCAGCGATCAAGCAAGGCGTCGCCGGCGTGCGCCTCCGTCCGCGCGATCCATGGACGCTCTGCCGCTGCGTCCTCGAAGGCGGCAAGCTCTCGCTCACGTCGCTCGCGACGCCTGACGCAGACACGGATCCAGTAGCAAGCGCTAATCAGACATCGTCGCGTCGGATCATGGACGAGATGCCGCTACGCCACTGCCGCGTCGAGCTCGCGAGCGAGCCAGGGTGCGTGAATGGGATCCGCGTCACGCTTAGTGGCTCGAGCGCGAGTGCGTTGGCCACGACTGTGCTCCTGAACGTCGCAGCAGACGCCGACGCGTTCCTCTGGTTCGCGCTGCTCCACCTCGAAGCTGCGATCGCACAGGACGACTTTCGGTACCCGCTCGCGGTCGCGTCGCTCGTCCACAGCAAGTCCAAGAAGACAGTGGCGAAAGCGCAGGACGTCCTCGAGGACCAGCGCCGGTGCTTCCGCTCGTGCTCGGTCGTCGGCATGCGCATCGACGCCATTGAGCGCATGGCGCTCGAGACGGATCCGCTCACGAGTCTCCAGTCGCACGACGACGAGGACCGCGACCGCTTCGCGTCAGAGGACGGAGCCGTCGTGAGCGCCGAGTCGGTCTTCTCGACTGTTGTCATTGGACACGCTGCGACGAGCGAGCGCGAGCTGTCGGAGACCGAGAGCACGGCGTTCTTCCAGCACTTGGACGCCATCGGGTGCGGCAAAGTCCCACTCAAGACGCTTGTGCGCGCGATCAACGAGCTCACGCGGCACATCCCAGAGCCAGCGGCGCTGTCGTCCGGTCTAGACGACGGATCTCTCAGTCTCCAGTCGACTGAAGCGAGCAGTGCGAGTCGACGCCACGGCGGCACTGGCGGCGTCCTCGAAGCGTTCTACCGCGCGCTGGACGACCGCACGGAGACGAGTGCGATCGGACTCAGCGAGTTCCTCGCACTTGTGCGCCACGTACGCGACGCGCGCGTCGTCGACGTCGTCCAGAAAGTCGCGCGCCACGACATCCAGTGCCTCTAGCCAGCAGCACTACGCTCTCACATTCCCAGCTCCCATGAGGCTACTCGCTCCTCGCACTACCCTCTTGACAGCGTCTGTGGCTACTGCTGCGCAAGCGCCGATGCGATGAACGCGCTCATGTCCTTGAGGTTGTCGAACCAGTCGCTCCAGGCGTCGAGGTCGATCGACAAGTCGGGCTCCTGCCCTCACAGCCACAGACAGAGAGATAGAGAGAGCGACGCTGAGCTACAGACAACAGGAGAGCCACTGTAGACGTACTGTATACGCATGGACGCACCTCGAGCACATACACGACCGTTGAGCACTCGTCCCCTTCATCACCACCGTCCGTCTTGCCACTGTCGCCGCGCGCCGTCTCCTCGACTTCAGCAAACCCGAGCGCCTGGAGGCACTCGTAGCCGCCGCGGAACTGCCCCAAGTCTGCGACAAAGTGCGCGTTGCGCTTTGGGATCCGCCGGATCGCTGCGTTCTCTGGCGCCGCGCAGATCGCCGATGCGATCGCATGGAGCTTGGTCAGCGCCTGCGTCAGCGCAGGAGCTGAGCCCGTGCTCTCGCGCAGCAGCGCAATCGCGCGCTCGAGCCCGACGCGACCGACTGGGAACGCAGCAGCGGCCTGTGCGCGTCGCTCTGCTGCTTCTTGTGCGCGCCGCGCCTCCTCTTGCTGCGCACGCGCGCGCTCGTCGCGCTTCTGCTGCGCGAGGCGAGCGAGCGTTGCGATGCGTTCCTGCTCGCGCGCGAGCTCGAGCGCTCGTTGCGCTTGCGCTACTGCCTCGATGCGCGCGCGTTCGGCTTCGATCGCTCGCAAGCGCGCAGCCTCAGCCTCTTGCAAGCGCGCTTGCGCTTGCTCGTCGCGCTGCTGGCGCTCAAGCGCTTCCTGACGCCGCGCAGCAGCGTGCTGCTCGACCTGTGCGACGAGCCCCGATGTCTCGTCGACTGCAGCTTTTACGCTGTCGTAGCGCTGCAGGAGCTCCTGCACGCGCGCGAGCATCTTGGGGCCAAAGCGCGGCTCACGCGTGACAGGGTCGACCATCGCGCAGCGCGCGCGGAACTTGTCGAGCAGCACATCCGTTGCGCCAGTCACAGCTTCCTGTCGGTCATGATTGGCGCGATAGTGAGGCGCCACTGTGCGAGGCATCAAGTGAGCGCTCGTGCGATACGCACCTGCACAGCTCGCAGCGCTGCTTCAGCGTCTTCACTCGTCCAGTGCAGCGGCGTCTGCAGCAGCGCAAGGTGCGCTTCGAGCGCTTCGACGGCCGCTGTCGCTTCTCGGAACTCGCTCATGTCCTTTCAATACAAACGCGCAGTCAAAAATGACCCAAGCGTTTCGATCGCCACTTGAGCGCTCGACCTGGAGCAGCAAGCGCTCGAGCACCAACGCACCAACGCACGAGACTCGCCTGGGCACGTGAGCGAGAGCATGTCAAAGCGCCGTGGGAGCTCGTCGGATGTCGCCGGGCAGCGGCAGCTCGGTGCTATAAGCAACAGCAACAATCAGCAGAGCCTCGAGGTGTCAGCACCTGCGAGCGTGCGGCGGATCAAGATCATCTCGATGGGCGACTCGGGCGTCGGCAAGAGCTGCGTGATCAAGCGGTTCTGCGAAGAGAAGTTTGTGAGCAAGTACATCTCGACGATCGGGATCGACTACGGCGTCAAGCCAGTCGTGGTCCACGGCGAAGACGTGCGCGTGAACTTCTGGGACCTCTCGGGCTTGCCCGAGTTCCTCGAAGTGCGCAACGAGTTCTACAGAGACACTCAAGGCGCGCTCCTTGTCTTTGACGTCTCGTCGCGCAAGAGCTTTGACGCACTCGAGAGCTGGCTCCGCGAAGCCGCCAAGTTTGGCGCAGGCAAGTTCCCGTGCGTGCTCTGCGGCAACAAGGTCGACCGCGCGCGCGTCGTGTCCGAGGACGACGCACGCACGTACGCGCGGTCCAAGGGCTTTGAGTACTTTGAGACGTCGGCGTGCACGGGCGTGAACGTCAGCGACGCACTGCACACGCTCTTCCAGCTCGTAGTCGCACAGATGGCAAAGTAGCGACTACATTGGCACGGTAGTGATAGGAGAGAGGTCGATTGGAGGTGCAGATGAACAAACCCTAGTACAAGTAGATGCTGTAGGCGGTTGCGACGCAGAACAAGCTGTCCTGTGTGTGTGCAATGAGAGCGAGAGCGAGACAACAGGTAAGTCAACGCCACCGACTACTGTTGCTGTAGCTGAGCTAAGAGCAGCGTACGTTAGAGAACGTCTCGGACGCGTAGCAGTCGGTCTCGGCGTCCCAGAAGCAGCGGCAGCCCATTCTACAGCGATCAAGAGAGCGATGACGAGTGAGATGCTTGGATGGAGTTCGTTGAACGCGCAGTTGGTCGCACCTCACGCCTTCGCCGCGCTGCTCGCCGATCACGACCTGCACGACGTACTTGCATCGCGCGTAGTTGCACTCTGTCACAGATCCCCAGGATCGCTCAAGCGTTCGCGTCAGACACTCAAGACGCACGACATCGAGAGCGTCCGAGCGAACCTTTGAGACGAGCTTTGACGATGTCTGCGATCTCCTTTGTAAGCGCCGACGCGCGGTCGGACTGGTACGTCGCTTTCTCGAGCTTCTCTTGCAGCACTTCGCTCAGCAGTTGCTTCATCTTGGTCGTCGTCGGTCTAGCAAGTTGCCACGCGCTGTAAGAGAACCGATAGCAGAGCTGACAAGCCAGCTTCTACAACGTGAGACGTACTTGCTCTTGGGGTTGAGCCGCAGCGACGCTGCGCTCTCGGGCTTGATCGCAGGCGCAGGCATCGTCACGCACTTCTTGTCTCGAGACTCTCGAGTCTTGAGGCGTCGGACAATGGATCGTGAAGAGGTGCGAACGTCGTGACTTGGCGTTTGTATTGAACGCGCGACCGGACTTGCGCGAGCCATTTTCTGTTTGTGTGGAGGACGACAATCACTGCAACGGCTTGTCGTCGCTTCACCGAGAGGCGCGCGCGCATACATACGACTTGGAGCAGTGCGCATTGAGCAGTCTCTGTGCGCGCGCGTTGGCAGTAGCAGCAGCAGCAGCGACAGTCATGACGAGCGAGTACGTGCACGACGAAGCAACCAGCAGCACGAGTTACAGCAACAACAACAACAACAGCAGCAGCAGCAGCAAGCAGCAAGCGTGCGGTCGCCGGATGATCCCGGCACGCGACGTCTTGGCTGCCGCTGCGATGCGCAGTATCAAGAACGAGAGCGGACGGCCCGAGTTCACGATCAAAGAGATTGCGACGCGGTTCCTGCACTGCGAACCGGACGCACTGCGCAAGCGCTTGACGAACCTCGACAAGAGCATGCGCGCGAGCAACAGCTTGAGCCACAATGGGATGTTTGCGCTCTCGCTCCCAGCGCCACCGAGCGCGACGAAGCGACGTAGTCGAACGCAGACAGTATCGTCTGCAGCAACAGCATCTGCTAGCGCATGCACTGCTGCTGCAGTTGCTGCTATGGCCGCTGGGTTCACGATCGTGACGCTCCCAGACGCCTCCGCCGCAATCGACACGACTGGCGCGATGCTCATGACGGAAGACATCAAAGAGGACTTGGCGAGTCCCATGAACTGACACTCGAGTGCCATAGACGCTGCATCTTTGTATCGATCGCTCTCTCTCTCTCTTCTTGTCGCTCTCTCTACGTCTCTATGTCAAAGACACTGGCGCTAGAAGTCGGTCACGTCTTGGATCCGCCGATCCGCAAAGAACGGCGCGCGCTTGACCGCCGTCTGCTTCGCCGCGGGCTTTTGGAGGAACGACGTGATCGACTGCGTCCCAGTCGGTGCGCTTGCTTTGTCGAGCTCCTTGTCGTGCGGCCACTCGACCTTGACGGCTTTGGTCAAGAACGGCTCGACTGTGCCCCAGCTAAAGCGCACGATGTTGGGAAACGCAAAGAGCGGCTCCACGTGCTCGCTCAGCCACGCTTTCGTCCTTCACAAGCACACGCACACATGGGTCAGTGCATGAACTTGCAGAGCATAGCGCTAGCAAGAGACTGTGTGGCGTACTTGGGATCGCTCGGGTAGCCCGAGCCAAAGTCCTTGGAGAGCGCGAGCGCCGGCGCTTCCCACTCCCAGTCCGCGATGATGCGGTCGCGCGTGACTTTGGCTGCGATACTCGCCGCACTCACGACCTATCGATCGCATCCAGACAGTCCGTCAGTCCGTCAGTCAGTTGTCAATCGACAAGACGAGCGTGTGAGCAGCTGGACGTACTTTGAAGAGACTGTCGGCCTTCTTCTCGACGCGAAACGTGATCGTGCCGTGGAACTGCTTTGTGAGGAACGTCTGGTACCACGTCGGGTCGCCGACCGTGTCGACGTACACGTGCGTGACGTTCACGCCCTTGGCTTGCGTCTCACGGATCATCTGGATCGCGGCGTCGCGCGACATCTCGTTCAAGTTGCTCGTCAAGCGCTGCATCTTGTCTGAGATCTCCTGTGCCGAGATCATGCGCACGATCCAGCTGCGCACGCGTCATACACACAAGTACGTACTCAGTGGCTGTGCCGACAGCATTGCAGTACACACACATGCACACACGCACCCGAGCTGGTCGTTCGCTTTCATCTTTTCAAAGAGCTGCTCGCGGCTCTCGGCCGAGAGCGCTTTCGAGTCGTCGAACCCGAGCGCGCTCATCTCGTCGTTCTGCGCCACGGGCCAGAACGCCGCGCCGTAGATCATCGGTCCCATGACAGGGCCGCGTCCAGCTTCGTCAATGCCGAGCATTACAGGCACGCCATTGCGGCAGTTTGCTGGGATGTCGCTCGCAAGCAGCACCGTGCGCTGGAGGTTCGCGCTCGTCGTCGACTCGGCCATGACGCTTTGTGTGCTTGGTGTATTCCTTTTGTTTATATGTTCGCTGTATATGTTATACGTTCGTGTGTATACGTTAGCACATCAGACATCTTGCAGCGATCAAGCACACGATGACCATGGACAATGAAGACGTGTCGCTGTGTCTGCTCTGCGACGCCCAGCTGCCGCGCGACGTGACCGAGCGGTGCCTCACAGACTGCGCGCACGAGTTTTGCCTCGCGTGCATCTGCCGCGAGCTCGCAGAGCGCAAGAACCGCTGCCCTGCGTGCCACGCACAGATCAAGAAGCTCCACCAGCTCACATCCAACAGCAGTGATGGCGATGGCAGCAACGCAGCGCCAGCGCCTGCGAGCATCAAGTTTTGCAACGCGACGTACGTGCTCAACGTCTCGATCTGGTCTGTCGACGACCCTGCGCGCGTGCTCGCAACGCTCTTCCACTTGTACGTGCTCCTGTTGCTTGCTGCTCTGATGGCATCATGTGTAGTGCTCGCCATGTCCACGAGCTAACGCCATGGCTCTCGCACCTGTAGAGAGCATGCGCGGTTGATCCACCAAGGCAAGCTCCTGAAGAAGGGCGACGTGTGGCCAGGCACAGTCGTGCAGCTCTTTGGAACGCGCAAGAGCGCATCCAGAGTGCTCACGAGCACTGGACGCGCGTACGCGAGCGCAGTCGACACGGCGTGGCTCCAGCGCGCACGAGAGATCGTCTGCTGTCCATGCAGCGTCCTCGTCGACTTTGTGCGGTCGCTCTTTACAAACGACGGAGCAGCGGCGCAGCGCGGGTACCAACGCGTTCAAACGTCCGAGTCCGCGTCGCACGCCACGAGCGCAGCGTCGTTCAGCGAACCAGGTCGCGTGGCGCGTCCGCCAGACTTGAGCGACACGCACTAGGCGTCTCTGTCGCGTTGTTCCGTCACACTCACACGTGTTCAGTCCATTCACTCGTCTCCTGTCGCTCTCTCTCTCTCTCTCTCCTTCTCTTCTCTCTTCGCTCTCTCTACATGCGATCGTAGCCAACAGCGCCGAGACGCAGTGCGACCAGGAGCTTCTCCTTGAGCACAGCAGTCGATGGGTAGTCGGGGAGGATCAAGCGCCGGTCACTACGCACACACACGTGAGAGTACAGAGGATCCATCCGTCAGGCGTCTCACAGTCATCTCGGCAGACAAAGCACGTGGAAACGTACCACGTGTTGGCCATCGGACAGTGCGAGCTCTTCATGCGCGCGTCGACCTCAATGTACCAGATCGCCGCGTCCTGCGTCCCACACAAGACACTGTCATCAGTGCGACGCAACAGACACGACACGACACGGCACATGCAGGACGCACCGAGCTCATTGCGCGCGGCGTCGACGCAAAGCCAAAGAGCGGCGGCTGCGGCGAGCCAGACCAGAACGTCAAGAGCTGCTCGCGCTCGGCTTGGTCAAACGTCTCGACAACGTCCCAGAACATCTTGACAGCGCTGTGCTCGAGCGACGCGCCTGGCAAGTACAGCACGCTCTGCTTGAGCACGCGCAGGTCGATCACACGCTCGCCGCGCGCAATGCGCTGGAGCTCATCGGCGCGAAAGAGGCGCAAGTCGGCGCTCGCAATTGTCTCGAGCAGACCGTCGCGGAGCTTCTGGTACAGCGCGAGGTCGTGGCCAAAGAAGTGCTGCTTCGCGCGGAGCTCGACGTACTCGAGCTTGTTGGCGTTCGTAACTGCGACTGGTGCGTGGCGCCCTGGCTTGAGCGGCATCTCCATCGTCGTCGTCGATGGCGTCGATGGTGTCGCAGCGTCACCGTCGTCGACAATCGCGACGTCGGTCGTGTACTCAAAGTGCATCTCGAGCGGTGCGGCGTCAAAGTCGTGGGCCAATACGAACGCCAAGCTGCGCTCAAACACAGCGTTCGCGCCGCAGTACTCGCGCCAGTCGACGTGCTCATGCAGGAGGAACTTCCAGAGCGCGAGCGGGAACGACACGCGCAGCGGCTGGTGGTTCCGAATCGCCAAGCCGAGCAGCCGACCGACGCACTGGTAGAGCCTCTTGCGCGCATCGAGCGCCTGTGGGTCAGTCACGAGGTCCTCTGGTCGCAAGCTCAATGCGTCCGAGTGCTGCTTTGCGTCCAAGACGCTGCGCTTCACGTAGAGCGGACGCGGCGGGATGCGCACGTCGTCGCTCGCAGCGCGGTCAATGTACTCAAAGAGCGGGAAGAACTGCGCGAGGTGGTCGTTGCTGGTTGGAGCAGCACTTGCGTTGGTGCGACTGCGTGTCGACGTCTCGGCGCGCGCCGAGTGGAGCCACGACGCGCCGATCTCCGCGACGTGCGGCGCGACCGCGTCACTCATAGAGGCAGCAGCAGTGCGCTGCATCGTGAAGCTCGGACTGAAGAAGCACTGCTGCACGATCTGGAAGAACTCGCGCGTGACACCGACGCCGACGCCAGGCTCGTTGATGAGCGTGATGCTCAGTTCGCCACGCAAGTTGCGCGTGCTCGTGCTCAGCACTTGCTGCAAGATAAAGTCAACGTGGTTCGACGCCGACGCGCGGTTGATCGAGACCGAGATCGAGCCATGCTGCTCCTCTGCGAGCACGCCGAGGTAGTCGACTTTGTGCTCAAGCCGGACAATGTCTGGCAGTGGCGCGAGCGCGTACAGGTCGACGCCGACGATCTTTGGGTCCGAGCGAATGAGGATGTCGAGCTTGTCGGCGAGCGGCGCGACGCGGTTGGCAAACGTCTGCGGCAGCGGTAGCGCACGTCCGAGCGTCTGGAGCAAGTACACGCGGCTCGCAATGTCGCGGTCCGTGCGCTTTCTCTTCGCTTCTGCACGAACAAACTGCTTCAGAGTCTGATGGAGTGACAGAGAGAGAGACAGAGACAGAGTGTGAGAGAGTGCGTTGGCTCATGCAAGTGCTAACAGACACAACGTACGCGGTGGAGCTTGGCGACAGTCGCGGCTTCGTCTGCGCAGAGACTCGCTTCGACTTGCGCAAACACTTGGACGACGTGGAGCACGAGCGAGAAGCGCTGCGGCGACGAGACTGAGTCGTCAATGCCGCGCATGCCGGCTTCGAGGAGCGGCCAGAGCTGCTTGATCCGCGCAGTGGCGCGCTCGAACGCGACTGCAGCAGCCAGTTGCACGGGCGTCTCGCTTGCTGCAGTGTCGTCAGTGATCTGGTGCGCAAATGGCGCAAAGAACTGGAAGAAGAGCTCCGTGAGCGCGAGCAGGAGGTGGAACTCGATCTCTTCGTCGTAGCAGTCGCCTTCCTCTGCAGCCGTGCGGTCAAAGATGCCAAAGAGGATCTTCACGCCTGCACACACACAGCAGCCAACAAGCCTCAGTGGCTGCAATCAGGACACAGAGCATTGAGTGAGTGCGTCGTTGGACAGTGACGACGTACCTGAGTGGTAAAGCTGCTCAGCAATGCGGTCGTACAGGCTCAAGGCGCTCAAGTGCGTCTGGTTCGGACTCGAGTCTCGACCCGGCAGCGCGTTCCCAGTGTACAGCCCTTCGACGTGCAGGAGCACCGTCGCCATGGTCTGCACGCGGCGCGAGAGACTGCGGCTCCCAAACATGTCGTCGAGCAGGAGCTGGAACGCAGCAAGCGAGAGCGTCGCAGTCTTTGCTTCTTGTTCTTCGTTCGCAGCGCTTGGGTCTGGCGTCGTCGGTTTGCCAGTAAGCGTCTGCCGCCACACGACCGCAGACTCTTTCGTGCGCTTCGGTGACGCTGCGTGCATCGCCATGATCGTGTACACGAGGCCCTCGATCACAAAAACAGTCGACTCGTCTTGTTCGCGAGCAAACTGACCACAAGAGGCGCACACGAGCCATCAGTCAGTGGCTTCTATCAGCACTCAGGACGACGCAGCAAAGGGCTGACGTGTTGATGCAAGTACCTCGTTCGCCAAGTGCACAAAGCCAACGTGCGTGAGCACCAAGCACCGCATGGGGAACGCCACGGGCGTGTCGCCTTTGCGCGAGAACATGCACGCAAAGCCTGCATCAACAGTACACAGCGTGAGCTCTGCTACCATTGTGGATCGGTCCTCCATTGATACGAAAAGTCGTATGCGAGCGTACCAAACGTCTTTGCGAGCTCGAGGTACGTGTGCACGACTTCAGTCGACTCGATGACTTGGTCAACCTTCTTCGCCACGAGGCGAGTCTGAGCGTCTAGTACCACAAGCAGCAGCAGCAGTCTGTAAGGTGATCGCGACCGTCTCAAGCAGCAAATACATCTGGACTACCAGTGTCCGTACCTGCTGCACTTGCTGGCTCGTTCGCACCAGCGCTTCGCTCATCGGGCTTGGGCTGGTTCCTACTGCCTCGGCTCGCCTTCTGCTGCTTCTTGCTCGACTGGAACGGCGTCCCTTGCGCCAAGTTGCGGCGCTCGAACGCATTCAGCTCGACTACGCTGAGCGGCGTTCGACCGAGGCGGTTCGCTGCGTTCACGTCTGCGCCAGCAGTGCGGAGCACTGCGAGTGCGCGCCAGTTCGCAGCTCCAGCAGCGACGTGCACGAGGCGATTGCCTTTCTCCATCTCGAGCGCGAGCACGTCTGTGAGCGTGTTGGTCGCCCGAGCGTGCGCCAGGAGCTTCTCGAGCAGCGCCACCGCGACTGTCGCTTGACTCTCGCTGTAGCCGTTTGCGACGCTCATGAGCACACACAGCGCAACGGCGTTCACGCGTCCAGTCACGAGCACGCGCGACGGCGACTCTGCGTCTGCTTGCAAGAGCAGGTCCACGAGCGCAGTGCTGAGTGTCAAACACGCAGCCGCGAGCGGCGTGAGTCCATGGCGATTCGCGCGCTTGTTCGTTGCTGCAACGTTCAGACTCGCGCGCTGGTCCTGCAGCAGCGTCGCGACCATGGCGTGGCGTGCGTAGCGACAGGCTTCAACGAGCGCAGCATCGCCATCGGGCGTGAACTGCTTGCCCACGTCCAAGTCGGCGTGTGTCGCGAGCACCATGCGGAAAGCAGCGTGGTCGTCCGAGCGAATCGCGTGCACGAGCGACTCGATTGGCGAGCGCTGTCGCGATGTGGGCGGCGCAGCAGATGCTGCAGCAGCGTTTCCATCATTCGCACTGCTCTTGGCACTTACTTTCGAGACGCGAGAGCGCGGTGCTTTGCCGTTCACTTGCGAGGTCGTCGCCATTGTCGTTGCGGGCATGCCCGTTGGCGTTGAAGTTGCGCTGTCGACAGCAGCAGGTCCAGTTCCTGCTGTACCTGCAGGACGCCGACGACTGCTACTGCCTCGTGCTTGTCGTCCACTGCGGCGAGCACTCGTCGTCGATCCATCTCGCGCACGGGGACTCGCGCTGCCAGCAGCACCTCCAGCATCGGCCATCTTGCCTCGTCTTCTTCGAGTCTTCGGATTTGCGCAGTGATCTTCCAAGTCACTTGCGATTTGTATGATATGTAGTCCGGAATACAAAATTCAAGTCTATTGAATGGCAGGTCTAACAATCAAAATATTTTGACAGAATTGAACCAATAACTAATGACTTGTTTTATGAACAATAAATAGGATGACTTCACCAACCACAAATTCATCATTGAACGTCAAACGCATTGGCACTCTGCTTCAACTCTGGTTGAAGCATAGTGTCGAGATCGATAAGACAAACGTGTGAAAGAAGCAAAGAATCTTTTAGGCGCTCGACATCTATGTGGATGCTTTTTGAAGAGTCAACAAAACAACAGTCTCTCATTCAGCATCATTGGGACCGACCGTTTCAAACGGTCGGTCCCAATGATGCTGAACGGTTATTTACGGTATTCGCAAGGTAAATCGGCTTAATGTGATGTTTTCACCAAAAATTCAACATGATCGTATTGATCCCACTCCACTCATCAAAGTGAGCAAGTGATTTCATATTTTCAGTGGTTACACACCACACAACTCTCGCTCGAGACTGCCATAAGTGAGTCGAGTCATTCCAACCTTCATTTCTAATAGCAGTGTATGTGATTGCAAACGCGCTTGCTTCGTTGCAACCAGCCTCGAGACGCGAGCGCTGGTATTTGAACAAAGAAACAAAAACAAACAGGACAAACAAAAAGTCGACCCACCAGCGTGAGGAGATCTGGACGACGATAGCGAGACAAGAGTCGCAGCACAAGCTCTACACGAAGTGAAAGGACCAGGTGAGGCTAGTCAGTGGACCAATTGCCAGTGACCTGCGTCATTTGGTGTAGTGAGGTCGCGATCGCTGCGTGTTAGCATTTGTGCCCGTATCTGGAAGGGACGCACCACGATGGGCAAGACCAGAGCGATAGCCGCAAGATACTCACGAATGAAACAACACGCACGAACGCGTTGAAAAGAACACGCTTGACAACGGCCGCCACGTTGAGTGCAAGAGCTCGCCCTACGCGTTTGAGCGTCGAGCATATTCTCTTGTTAATTTTCAAATGCGTGCCATCACCCATTCCGTTACACACTAAATACACGTAAAACCGCTCAAGCACAGCGACAAGACGCACAACGGACTAGTATGCGACGATGCGTGGATCATTATTCTTACTTACATCGTGCGGCGCTGAAAAGACGCTGCAAAAAGAGGTGCGCGCCTTTCGCGTGTTGGTCTAGGCGAGTGCGTCCATACTGCTGAAGTAGATTGTGAAGAATCAGCGCTTGTCCAATTCGTAGGAAAGCACAAAGTAAGTGGATCACACTGCAATCAGCTCATTGAAAATATGGTTTAGCCAATCGGATCGAATGATCAATGTATACTCACCGATACGATATAGGCTTGGGTTTTCCAAGGGCGGACGCATATTCAAGTGCTGATTTCAACCGCATCCTCCAGTAGGCGATCGACACACATAGAGCACTAGATCACTATCACGTTTAATAGCGTGTGTGCAAGAGTTCAAGATGTTCACCTCGATTAAGGGCTGACAGCCGTGTGTAGTTGCATGAGTGTCTTCTAAGCGCCTGACTGCTTTTTGTATAAACCATCGTATGGATCACAATCGCACGAGCTTGCGAGCACGAAGAAGCACACACCAGTGGGCAGCGGTAAGATCAAATGACCGCAGTGCATGAGAGCTTGTGAGCACTTTTGGCTCAAGCTGTTGCGCGTTCACTGAGCGTTGGCGTACTTGTGCTTGTAGTCATCATGCCGGATTCTTGATCGTTCATCTTCGCCATCAATATCGCTTGTGTTTGATCAGTGCAATCGGCAAATGATGTGTGCACGAAAGGACATCAATTGATCCAAGTGGAAGGATCACCACTCTACGTATTAAAACAAGCACGTTTAGCTCAATGAACAACGGGCTGTGTACAAAACGTATCAGGACATCCGTTGTATGATGTGGATATTTGTTGGTTGATGATCTTAACATTGTCTCCATTGCCAAGTTCGCCAAATACAACATACCTGGTACGTTGACGCATCTTTAGCGTTGTTCGGGTGGTCATCAAGAACCGCCTAGATAACATGTGTTAACGTTGTTTGGAGCATCAAAGGTTAAACGAGGCATAATCGCAACGATGTAATGAGGAACTAACATCATTAAGACTGAACAAGTCGAACAAGTTTTTACTATACTTATGAAATATGATTAATTAAGATAAACTGGAAATAAGTCTGCGCAAAATATTACACAACCCGACGAAGAAAAATGAGGTTGGAACGACAGTGATCGCAGCGTCTGAACGCCGTCTCGCTCATCTCGCTGTCGAGTGATTTGCAAGTCGTCAGAAAGGCGAAATCGATTATCTGTTGCCATTACATACATATGGAAGTTGAAACCGCAAAAGTTATTGATTGCTAACCATAAATGACCAATTTCATATGTAACATATAATACCACAAGGATATAGATTGAAACTATATTTCTGACGAACAATACTCTATATGTAGCGTATAATGTGTTTTTAACTTCAATAATATAATATTCTTGCAGAAGTCGCCAATGACGCAAGGTTAAGTTGCAATAAAGTACATTTGCTTAATAATATCACAGACATTCACTTGTTCTTAAAATGGTTGGTCAGAAATCAGCATATGGTATTGGCCAACGTTTGTGAAGGACAAAAATCTCAAATAGTGACGTGTTACGGTATCGTTAGCCATTTTTCCACATTTGATATGACAAAACTAACAATTGGACAAACTGGTATAGTAGATAGTGTATCTACAGCCTATAACGTAAGTACCTTACATGTGAACGACGGCGCCAAAGACACACATAATATGGTAAACATAGAAACATCACCCAGAACAATAGTATGTTTGTAAATATATGCGCAAACCGCCGACTGTGTTGTAAATACTTGGTGGATCGAAGTGGACAATATCAAGTTTAGATTTATTCTGCTCATAGTGGACGCATGTCAACAAGACAGACAGCAGCTTCTTGTAAACGGTTTGCAACAGTCTAGTCCCATGAGTGTGATGAGATTGTTGTAAACCGTTTTAGCCCGGCAGACCTACGCAAAGTCACATGTAACGACCAAATTCGTTTCACACTCGCTGCACCGATAAGAGTAGACGGCCTTGTTGCGCAACTTCAAATCACACCATCCTACGTGAGCTTTATTGTACTTGGGCGAGCATCAAGTAAGTAGAATGAATAGCCGTTTTTTCGAGTTGAGGTGTAATACACATAAATCAGTCGTCTTTTAATGTAGGTTTGTGACTACACTAGCCACTTGAACCTAAAATATATTACATGTGACCTACTTTAGTGTTGAGATGGACTTGCAGATATTAAAATATAACATAATCATTTAGAAACGCAAGCAAGATGGTATATTGAAACGTCGTATATATAGTATACGATGTTTCTAATGTATGTGTCGAATGTATGAAACTATACAAAAGTCAAATGTGAACATTGTTCGACAGCATGGCTCAACATTGCACTGCAGGCTAGTGATTTGAATGATCTTTTCATGGAGTCTCTTTGAAACGATGATGAGTTAAGCGTCCATTTCGATACAGTGCGCCTGTCATTCTTGGAACTTGACCCTTGAGCGGCCACGTGTATAAAGTTTGAGAGGTTTCTGCGAGATAACGAGTTACGCAGCACCTTTGCGATGTAGCGTGTGTGAACACATTCCGCAAGGATTCCAGTCGCCAAGATGGGTGTGATACAACTGAGCAGTTGACCGACAGAAACCTTTTCAAGGTTTCTGTCGGGTATGATCTAAATGGCGCTTCTACTTGAAGTGCTTGAAGTGCTGGTATCTTTACAATACACGGTCTTAAATTGTGTACTTAGAGAAGTGAACTTAGGAGCAAATGCGCAAATGCGACACTTGACGTGCGCGCAGGGGCATGTTGCAATGTTATGGCTCGAAATCACTATTAAGAGATTGCAACAGGTCCCTTT
Source organism: Pythium guiyangense (assembly GCA_003730235.1). Classification (NCBI taxonomy): domain Eukaryota; phylum Oomycota; class Peronosporomycetes; order Pythiales; family Pythiaceae; genus Pythium; species Pythium guiyangense. The sequence continues at coordinate 284,893 of QXDM01000041.1, read as the reverse complement.
ACCATTTTTTGTTGCAAAACGGTTGCATTTAAGGACATGTTGCAAAGCTTAGGCTAGATAACGAATTTTCAGTCTAGAAATCAATTGTGATAAAACCAAAATTTGATTTCCGCACGTCATAATACTCGAATAATTCGCTGTTTTTATACTCTAGACGTGTTTCAATATAGTACTTAGTAATCTAGCATCACACTTTGTATTATTCGGTTTATAGACTATATTTGCGACTTGTTTGTTTGTATAAATTCGCTATAGATATTACACCATATAGTCACAATAATGGTTATGCACCGACAATAAATCGGTGCTTTAGTGTTATGTATGATCCAGCATGATTTACGATGTAATTGCATCATACTGCATGATGTAACGGTTCGTTTGTGTTGAGAAGAGTGACACTTCTCGAAGTGAGCGCGACGCGTCTCAACTCGAGACCAAGCGAAGGCTTCAAGCGTCACTTGGCGTCCTTGATGGTGTCGTCGACGCAGCAAGCAAGCAAGCAGCAACCTAACTAGCAAAGCAAGCTCGGTTGTTAGCACCAAGCTCCTGCTGCAACGACCAAGCTCGTTCAGGTCAGCAAGCATGCAGCGAGGAAGCAGTGCCGGTGGTGGTGGTGGTAGTACAGCTGGCGCGCCGTTACTCTCGCAAGCGAACGCAGGTGTGCCGCCGCGACAGCTCGATCCGATCGCTCACAGACGACCGAGTGTGGCGACATCGTCTGCATCGCATGAAGTTGTTGTGCCTGCGTTCATCGATTTGCACACTGCAACGAACGATCCGCTGCTCACGCACCCCACAAAGGAGCAGCAACACCAGCAGCAGCAGAGCGTACACAGCCATCCGTCATGGGCTGCGACGCACGAGCAGCGAGCGCTCACACTGTCGCGGTTTCCAGCGTCCGCGAAGCACTCGAGTGCGCACAAGTACAGCGTCTCATCGACTGCCAACAGACGCACGAGTGTGAGCTCAGTGCACAACGCGACTGGCCACCGGCTCTCGAAGAGCGCGATCCGCGTGAAAGACCAGCACCGCAAGAGCCACACAAGCGGACATGGCGACCGCGACCGCAACGACGATGATAGTCGCAGCGACCACAGCAGCGGCGACGAGACCACTGGCGACACGTACACGGTCGCGATGATCCACAAGCTCGACGCCACGCGCGCACAGAAGTTGTTCCGCGACAACATGGGCGCAGACACGTACGTCGATGGCGACAAGCTCTACCGCGGCACAGTCGATCGGCGCGGGATCACACCAGCAGTGACGTTCACGGCGTGCGAGACGCCGCCGAGTCAAGTAAAGAACCCGGTCGTTGCGTGCAGCCACGCTGCGTCTTGCGGCTTCTGTAGCTCGACCAACTTGATCTGGACGCTCCGGTGCGCGTTCTGCGGCAGCGCGCGCATGAGCGACGTCCCGCGCCTCAAGTACCTCATTGACATGGTCCTGAGCGTCGAGCCGTACATCAAACCCGAGAAGGTAGGTCTGTCGTCGCTCAATGCGTGAGTCTCTTTGCCACAGCAACGCCAGTGCTACTAGCTGATCGGCTGTGTGTGTGTGTGGATGCGTCTCTGCTCCTTTGCTGCTGCGCGTGGTGACCGCCAGCTCGCAAAGAAGATCTTGGACTACGCCAAGTTCGATCGCATCGCGATCAAAGTCGAGGAGAAGTTCAAACAAGCGAGTCTCGTACGCGCCAAGACGGCGATCGTCATGATGAGCCGCACAGTCAGCGCACTGCGGACGCAGATGCTCCGCATGATCTTCGCCGCGTGGAAAGGGCACAACGCAATCGCAGCGCAGCACGAAGCGATCATGCACCGCTTGATCATGATCAAGGACATTCAGCTCCGGAGCAACCGCAAGGAGCTCGCGTTCGCGATGTGGAAAGGCCACGTGAACCGCATCGTCGAAGAGCGCGCGCAGCGGTTTGCGATCGCAGCGCGACGGTGAGCTCGACGTTGTCTTGTGGCGCTCAGAGGTGCTTTGGTTGTGTGCCGTTGGTCGACTGACGACGTCTCGTTCGCTAGGAACGAACTCACAAAGGTGCGGCGGCTCTGGAGCGAGTGGCAGCGCTTCTTGCGCATGCGCGCAAAGGAGAAGATGGAGCAGATGAAGCAGCACTACGAGGCCGAGCTGTGCGTCGTGGATGGTCGAGTGACTGCTGCTGTTGCTCTGTCTCAATGGCTTGGTGACTGAGAGAGACTACGGTGTTGTGTATGTGTGTCTTTTGCAGGAGCGAGACGCCGAATGAAGCGCTGCGAGTACGTATCTCTCTCTCTCTCTCTCAAGCCCCTTAGACTGGTAAGCACTCACGCCTTTGCTCGCTCTTGTTCATCGATTGACTGCAGGAGATCGAGCGCCTGAAAGAGACGATCGTCGAGTCGCGCAAGCTCGTGTTCGCAGCAACGAACACGATCCTCGAGATCCTCCACCTCTCGCTCCGCAAAGCCGATCACGACGTGCTCAGTACGTCCGCTGCTGCTGCTGTCTTGGGACGTCTGTGATCGCTCACGCACTCACACGACTGCGCGCTTGCTCACGACCATCAGAGACGCTCCAGCTGACGCAGATGTACCCGAACACGGTCGGTCAGTTCTTTGACGCTGTGCACGGCCAGGAGATCCTCGAAGGACTGAGCAGCGGACACATTGCGTCGTCCTCGGACGAGTTTGGCATCGACGACTCGAAAGACGACGACGCGATGCAAGCGGCGCTCGCAGCGAGTCACGCGCGCATCGAGCGTATGCATCCGTCCGAGAGCTTGATCCAGTGGCTCAACTTCCAGCGCAAGCGCACGATCGAGATGGGGAACGTCGTCGTCACAGCGCCGCCAAGTGCGAGTGTATCGAGTGAGAAAACGCCGCAGACGCCATCGACACGCGCGACAGCTGCGTCGCTCGCATCGATGCTCATGCCAGCGAGCGTCGCGTTTGCCAACAGCAACATCAGCAGCAGTAGCTCTACGGCTGTCACTGCGACTGCTACAAGCGCAAGTACTAGTCGAGAGCGCGCGCCAACGAGCGTGCCGTCGCCTGTCAGTCGCTCTACAAACGCCAAAGCAAAGCCCAAGGACAAGAAGCACGAGTTCAAAGAGATCAAAGGGCTGCAGGACCTCCGCACGACGATCGCAAGTCCAGGCGTGATGCTCAAGCTCCTCTGCCACACATCGCTCGAAGCGCAGAGCGAGCACCAGCGCCTGCGCGCGTCGGAAGCAACAGCAAACGTCGCCGCGAGCACCGCCGCCGAGAGCTCGACGACTGCGACGTCGCTCACGCCCGCTGCGCAGACGCAGCTCAAGATCTACTTCAAGATCGTCCACCGGATCCTCAACTTGCCGCCGGACGTGATCAGCAGAGACTCGTTTGCGCTCAACGACTTTGACTCGCTCTACGCCTACGCCGTGTACTTGTACCTCTTTCACCCCAACTACGTCGCCCCGGGCTTGGCGCTCTCGCCGCGCTACCACTTGAGCTACACGTTCTTCCTCCCACAGTGGGACAAAGTCAAGAAGACGCTCACAGACGACGACTTTGACCCGTTCGCGCAGCAGCAGTACTACATCTTCCTCGCCAAGATCAAGCGCGTGAACCGGCAGTTCCTCCGCTTTGGCGACATCTGCACTGGCGTCGCGAAGCTCGCGCACGCGCACCAGCAAGTCGCGATGCGCGAGACGTACAACGACTTCACGCGCCGCGTCTTGGGCAAAGACTCGAGCATCTCGGTCGCGCTCGAGAAAGAGACGCTCGCGTCCTGGGTCGCACTCCCATCGGCGAAGCTCCTCGCACTGTGCGAGAGCGAGCGCGAGCTCAAGGACATTGAGAACGTCTTCAAAGACAACGTCCTCGACCTCGTCAAGATCTTTCGGATCTACGGCAGCGCCGCGGGAGGCAAAGGCATCTTGGAGCAAGAGTTCCTCAAGATCATGACAAAGGCGGGCGTGACCGACAAGAAGAACATCCTGCGCTCGCACTTGCAGCTCATCTACCAGCAGTCGCGCCAACCGCCGCCTGCGAGCAGCATCGTTGGCGGCGGCGCCGGTGCGAGCGTCAGTACGACGCTGCCATCAACGCCTGGAGGTGCTAGTAGTAGCAGTACGAACGCCACGCGAGACGACAGTGCGAGTGCTTCGCCGAGTGCGACGCTCGCGTCGCCAGCAACTAGCAGCAGTCCAAACGACGGCGATGACGAGTCGGAAGACCGCGGCGCGACGCCAAACGAGTTCTTTGAAGCGCTCACGCGCGTGGCGTACCACAACTACCAGAAGCGCCGCGACACGCTCGGGTACATCGCTGCGGCGATGAGCATGCCAGCAGGTAGTGCTGACGCACTCGGTAGCAGCACGTCGGTCACAGGGCTCAACCTCCTGTCGTTCGTGACCGAACTCGTGGTCGAGCGCGTCGTGCCGCTCACGAAGAAGTTCCAGGAGCAAGGCCTGACGTTCAAGAAGCAAATGATCCACCCAGACGTCCAGCACGTGTGCAAGACGCAGGAGAAGAAGCTCAAGCGCATCTTCACGGTCTACTCGCAGAAGAACCGGAACCCAGCGTCGCGCGGCAAGCTCATGGACGTGAGCGACTTTGAAGGTTTGCTCAAGGACCGCCGGCTCGTCGACGCGCTCTTCCCGTTCGGCCGCATCAAGCAGCTCGTGGCGTTCGTGCAGCAAGACGGCGACTTGGGCGGCGCGATCAGCGGCTACGACGCCGACAGTGAGTTCGTCTTCTCCGAGTTTGTCGAAGCGCTCGCTGCGATCGCCGTGTACCGCAACGCGAACCCGTACTTGCCGCTTGCGAAGAAGCTCGAGGCGTTCTTTGACGAGAACTTCTAGCTACGACTCCGGCGCTGCCTCTTGTGGCATCGCGTGCCCGACTTCGACAATGCGGCAGTCGATCACCGCCTCGGGCTCCATGTGCGCGACGCTCGCGACGACGTACTGCTCGATCTCGCCGCCGTCTTCAAAGCTCCCGGGCCAAAAGTGACTCGACGACCGCATCGTGTCGATCCAGCCCAAGTGCTTGAGCGTCGACGCGGCGAGGCTCGAGCAAAAATACTTGCGCTTCGACTTGGTCGTCTCGGCGTCCGTGCTCGTCTCGTCCAATGCTGCGGTTGATGTGCCGCTCGCATGCGGCGACTCGGACGCAGACGAGCTCGACGTGCTGCTGCTGCTCGATGACGGCGGCGGCAGTGACTCGAGCGAGACGAGCTGTCGCTCCGACTCGCCTTGAGACCGCAAGATCCCGAGGATGCTGTACGGATTGCCCTCGACGCGCTCGACAAAGCGCTTGAGGCGCTCGACGACTGCAGGCGACCGCTCAGCGACGATCCGGCGCACAGCAATGACGTTCGACACTTCGCGCGCGTACGCCATGAGCCGCGCCTTGAGCGAGTACACTTGGATGCCCTCCGACGTCGCCTCCATGATGCGCAAGAGACTGCGCGAGTCGCCTGGGACGACGATCCCGACGTGGTCGTACGTTGCGCCCGTGAACTAGCGAGGCACAAGAGCGAGCGAGACGTGAGTGAGTACCGACCGAGTCATCCAACGCCTTCGACGCGACGGACCTTGCGCTGGAGCACGCTCGCGCCAAAGCGGCACGAGAAGAGCAGGATGTCGCCGACGTCGAGGCTCTTGTGGAGCGTCGTGATATGGAGCACAGTCTTGTGCTCGCGGTTCCCGAGCTCGCGGTCGCGCGACGTCGAGACGACGCCGAGGAACGAGAGGAACAGGACGTCGGCGCCAGCGAGCGGATGGAGCACGAGCTGCTGCACGTACGCTTCGAGCTGCGCGCGGCGCTTGTCGACAAAGCCGTCGCCGTGGTGCGCAAAGACGTGCTTGGGCGGGAGCTTTGGGAGCAGCGCCGGCGCGTACTTGCGCTTGAGGTGGCGCTGGAGCGCGTCAAACTCTTTGTACCGGCGCGCGAGCTGCCACGTGAGGTCGTTGAACGACACAGCGAGCTCGTACGCAGTGTACGTCTTCTGCGAGAGGTCGCTCACGCGCGTCTTCGTCGACCGGATCGCGACTTCGAGCGTCGGGTGCGGCATCGTGTTGACAGGTCGGAGCGCAAGGACGAGCGAGCGCTTGGTCGACTCGCTCAGCGCATCAGCAGTGGCTCGAGAGGCGCAGAGCGCGCGGACGTACGCGCCGATCGGACTCTGCTCGTCTTTGAACCAGAGCTCGCGGTCGTCGTAGCAGAGCAAGAAGAAGTCGGCTTCGCGCCGGAGCAAGTCGCGAAAGAGACCTGGCGACGTCTGTACACGAGTCATTGGACGCACGAGAGAGAGAGCGAGCGACAGTGTGAGCGCCATGAGCAGAGCGAGTGAAGAGAACAGAGGACGTACGTTGTGCGCAGCGTAGAGCTGGCTCCGGAGCTGCTGGATCGCGTCGAGCTTGACTTGCTTCACGCTCACTTGCTCCTGCGACGTCTCGCTCAGTGGGACCGTCACTTCGACCCTACGACTCACGAGATGGCACGTGAGACGACTGCACGAGCGAGAGAGCATGGACAATGGCAGTCAAGCGCCCACCTGTCGCCTGTAGCCGTGTCGGTCGCTGTGACGTGGAGGATCGTGAGCGAGATGGCCTTGCTCCGTCCAGACTGCAGGCGCAGGACGACGACACACGGCTTAGCTCCCATAGACACACACATGGAGCAGTACGTAGAGAGAGACACATGGAGCGATAGACAGAGCGATCGAGAGACACAGACACACACAGGCCGCAACTCTGTTGACTGCTCGATCTACGCGCTACGCTATGGACACGACGTTTACCTTGATCACTGGCGCGTGGTGCCCGCGTTTGCTCAGCGGCTGCGCCGATCGGATGCTCGAGACGCCGCCGCTCTTCTCGCTCGCACTGTTGCTGCTGCTGCTGCTGTCGTCGTCGTCTTCCGAGTCGCTGCTGTCGTCCGAGTCGCTCGCAGCAAAGCGGAAGAACGCTGCGTTGCCAGTCAAGATCCACATACACGTCAGCCACGACTGTGAGCGCCTACGACGTCAATCACTACGTATAGACACACTCAGAGTCATCATCACGTACCGTCCTGGTCGTTCGTGTGCTCGCTCTTGCTTGCGCTCAAGCGCTCGGCGCTCAAGAGCTTCTTTGCGAGCAAGAGGCATCGGATCCACTCCTCGCGCTCGGGCTCCGTCGCAGCCTCGAACTGGAACGTCTGCGTCGTTGTCGTGACTGTGAAGCCAAAGCCCATGCAAATGAACTCGGACGCGCTCGACCGGCGCGAGCGCCGCGCAGCAGCTGGTGGCGACAGCGTCGCACTTGGCGAGTCGTCCTCGAGCGTCCATGGCTTGTCCTCTTTGCGCACGTCGACGATGCTCTCGACTGCGAGGAGCTCCATCCACTGCGCTTTCGTCGCGGACGACGAGTTGCGTCGGCGCCGAGGCGTGACGACTGCGCTCGGTGCGTTCGCGTCCGGGTCCATCACGAGCGCGCGGCTAAAGAGCGCGACTTTGATGCTGAGCCAGCCGCCGTACTGCGCCGAGAACTGTCGCAGCGAGCCGTGGTGGAGCGCATTTGCGAGCGCCATCGCGATAGAGTACGTGCGTCGAGCGCGCCGTGGTGTTGCGAGAGAGAGCACGTGCGCACCGACGTCGATGGCCACGAAGCGAGAGAGAAGAGTGTCATCGTTGCGGCCATTTCGTCCTCAGTGTCCTGATTTATATACTTGTACTTATTTTTATCACTATCACTATTTTCTAATACTCTTGATGACCATGATGATGTTCATGATCGAGGTCGTCGTTGTCGGAGCACGTCGTCGTCTTCAAGCGACTTGGAAGCGCATGGGCGTGTGCATGTGGATGGCGCAGTCGTGATGTGATAAATAAGAGTCTATTGGAAGAGGTGGCGCTACATGCGCAATGATGGTACTTGAGAGAGAGAGAGAGGCGAATGGGTGACTCGATGTGAGCACGCACACAGTTCCAATGCTGTGCGCTCGAGTGATCGCGTCGAGCTGCCACGTCCGCTGGTCGAGCAGGAGCGCGTGTCCGAGTCCAGCGGCTGCTCACTCAGTGACTGGCACGTCGTGCTTCTTGAGGAACACGAGTGTCCGACGCGTGCGCGCGTACTTCTTCGAGTGGCGCCGGAAGATGCTCTCGCGCTCCTCGACCTCCTCGTTGTCGGTCGACTCGCCGCAGGACGAGCCGTCAAAGTCTGTCTCGTCAGTCGACTCGTCCGCTGTTGCGTACTTGTCGCTCGTCGCACCAGTCGGTGTCGTCGACGGTGCGTCGCACTCGCACTCGGCGTCTTCTTCGAGGACGGTGAGGAGCGCGCCGCACTGGTTTACAGGCGCGCGGTCGCTCGGCTTCATCGAGCTCGGGCGAATTGGCTGGTGGAACATGTAGTCCTTGTGCGCGCTGTCCTGCACGAGGCTGCTGCCGATGAAGCCGCGGAAGATCGAGAGGCCAATGTCGCTGACGTCCTTGCGCTGCAAGTAGCTCTGGCTAATGAGCACGCGGTGGACCGCGACGAGGTACTCGAGGAACGCGTCGCAGCGGTGCTCGATCACTTTCCCGAGCTTCGACCGGAGCTTGTGCTTGCGCGGGAAGTAGAGCTCGCTCACGAGCTCGTCGAGGCGCGGGAACTCGTGCGCGAAGAGCTTGAAGTGGCTCGTGATGAGGTGCTGGAGCGTGAGGAAGTCCGAGTAGCGGCGGTGCACAACCCAGCTCCGGCCGCTGATCGCGTTCTGCACGTGCACAGCAAAGAGCGTGAACTTCTTGCCCGTGACTGCGCGGTGCGCCGTTGCGACTGCAGGCTTGACGCTGTAGATCGCGAGTGAGCCGGGCGAGACCATCGACCGCTCGATCGCAGTGCTGCCCATTGGCACAGCACGACCTTCACCGCCGCTGCCATGTGCGCCGCTCTGGCGAATGAGCAGCGCAGTCTGCTGCTGCTGTTGCTGCTGCATCTGGTGCTGGAGCTCGTCCGGGTCGGGCTTTGCGACGATGATCTTGCGTCGCGAGGATCGAGCTGCAGTTGTCGACATGTTTGTGTGTGTACTGGAGCTGATGGAATGGAATGGTGTCTTGTACCTGCGTGCGACGAATGTGAGCTCTGGAGCTCTCGTGCAGTGCTGCTGCTGGTCGGAGTAATGTACGCAGTGGAGCGTGCGTGCGAGTGGTGGCAGCGCCTGCGTCCTAGCGGTCTCGTTGCCAACTGGAGCGCGCCATGTGGCCATGACGACGTGAGCGAGGGCGCGCTGCAGGTGTCCGGTTCCTCTGCAAAGCCACGCTGGCATTACACACACTGCGAGTCGGTTCACTCACAAGCAAACACGCGAGACTTGATCTGAGTATGCTCTGTTGCATAAACGATAGTGATATAAACGAGAGACGTCACGCTCTCTATCGTACCGCGCGTGCTGACTCCGTCGTGTCGGCACTCGCATGGCGAAACTTTCAGCACCAGACGACGACGATGGCGACCCGCGTTGTCGTTGTCGCTGTCGTCGTGCACGCGCGCTTGAATCTGAGCAAAGCCCATGGCACGTCAAGTCGTGTCGGACCTCTTGCTGGACGACGACGACGACTACAGGATCCCTCGCTCCATTATCGTCGGTTGTCGCTCCGGCTCGCTCGTTGAGCCTCGAGAGTCTCGCGTCGCCTCTACGCGGGCGGTCCTCTCGATGCCTTCCGACCGATCGGTCGATCACGGCTCGAGCGTCTCGGTCTGCGAGCGATTACGCTGGCGCTCGATCGCTGAACCAACAGCTCTCAAGTGCAACCTGAACTACTACTCACTACAACAGCTGGTACACTCGTGAAAGGCGCGGCGCAGGACGGACCAGAGCCTCAGGACGCGAGAACGCGCCTTTGATCACTGCAAGTGCTGCGCTTCTTGGCATGACCTGAAGGCACTCACAATGCTATCATCGTGCTCTGCACACGGAGCGAGTTCATGGTCATCATCACGAGCATCGAACCGAGCAGCACCAAAAGCGATCGCGACCCAGTGAGCGCAAGCACGTAAAAGCTGGTCGTCGCATGAGCGTCCACGAGCACCTTGAACGACCACCTACAGCCGCCTTTGAGCACATCATGTGTTCAACTTGCTCCACACATGCTGGTAGGTTTGACTCAAAGTGAGCGCGCTGGATGTCAAGTACATATTCTCGAATGCTTGGACCTGGTCGGGCTCGCCAGTCACTATCGCTTTCAGAGCGTAAGCTCGCGATCCCGAGAGACATTCACCTGTTGCTGCTGCGTGAGTGCATCGTGTCGAAATGTCCTCGTACGTTGATCTCAGACGCTTGGACTCCCTATCGCCAAGAGGTGCAGTGGTGTTGCTGCTGTGTGTGTGCATGTGATCCATCGTGTCGAAATGAGCTCGTACATTGATCCCGGTCACCGAGTCGGTGGTGCTCGACTTGCTGCTACACTCTCGTGCGTCACAGCACAAGCCGTGTGTCCACGCGTGTCCTAGGCGAGAGCGGATGGTGCTGTTGTCGTACCGAGCGCGATCCCGATTCTGTCGTCTTGGACTCAAGCCAACGTACGGGCGAGTCTCGCAGTCGCTGCTGGCTGCATTCCTTCATGAACGCACTGGCGACCAACAGATCTGTCTTGTGTTCATGGTTGCTGGGCATTCATCTAGGACCAGCGACACATTTCAACACGAGAGCCTCTCTACTATCGAGACCGCGCTCAGGCGCGCACAGACGCACGTGAAGAAGCTGCTTGGACGGCGAGCGGTGCCATGACCGAGCGCTACGTCATGACGCCCCAGCTCTTGATCTGGACGTTACCACAATAGTGAAGTAATTAAGGTTGCCAGTGCATTTTGGCGCCAACAATAGCGCTCGAGACGAGCTTGGAGCTCCACCACGAGCACTTCCGAAGCGCGTCGAGGTCGTGCCACTCGCTGCTCTTCACGACGACAGACTGCGCTGTCATGACGCTCGGCGTGAAAGAGAGCGTGAGCGGCAAGCGCTTTGCACTCAACTCGAATGGCGACGAAGTGCGCGTGTGCGGCGGCAAAGGCGCTGTGTTCCTGAGCGGGAGCAAGGTCGCACTGCGCTGCTGCGGCAAGACGTCGATCGTCGTGACGAAGAAGATGAAGCAGAGCGTGCTGCGTCAAGGCGACGTCACGCTGCTTGAAGCGCGGTGCGTCTGCTGTTTGCATTTGCTGCCACTAGCCTCTTGATCATCAGGGTATGCAGCACACTCACTCCATTGCACTTGCTCTTGCTCGCGTGTGCATCGCACACAGTGACATGTTCTACGCGAACGGGACACTGACCAAGTACAGCGTCATTGACATCGACGCAGCTGCCGCTGCTGCAGGTCAGGGCGTCTCGCTCACAGACGCGTCGACGTTCATCAAGCCAAACTCAAGCAGAGCCACAGGACAGACTCGACTCGCATCTGCAGCTCCAGTCACTAGCACAGCACCAGCAGCCTCGAGTGCGCCAAGCAAAGTCGTGTCGTCGTACTTTCGCAAGCCCGACGCAGTCAAGAAGCCAGCGCCGAGTGTCAGTACTTCGAGCCGCTCGGTCGTGAGTCCGCAGGACGTGAGCGACGTCGTCGCACCGAAGAAGCGCGTGGCGTCCGTCATGGTCGACGACGACGTGAGCAGCAGCAGCAGCGAGAGTGAAGACGAGATCCTACGCTCCGGCGCGCGCCACACGAAGAAGAAGTCCAAGTTCCGCGCGATCGTCGAGTCGGACGACGACGACGACGCGTGCGAGAGCGACAACAACGACAAGGCCAGCGGCAATGCTGCCGACGACGCGATTGCGATCGACTCGGACGTGTCGTCGCCACGCAACGACGACGGCGAACGCAGCAAAGTCGAGCTCAAGCAAGAGCGCAGCGCTGGTGCTGCGTCCTGGATGGCTGCGTACGCAAAAGGCAGTCGCGAGCGCGACCGCAGCGGCTGGCGCAGCGTCTCGGACCTCAAAGACAAGCGCAAGGACGCGTCGTCATCGGCCGTGAAAGCGTGGCGCAAGCGTCCGATCGAGAGCGACGGCGACGAAGAGTCCGAGGACGAGCAGCACTCGCGCACGCACGACGAAGTCGGTCAGCTCTTGCACGAGTGCGCGCAGATCGCGCAGACGCTCCGAGAGACGATCACGTCGTGGTCGAGCGGCAGCAGTACCACAGCGACCGCAGTCGATGACGACGAATCGGACGAGCAAGTGTCGATCGCTGCGATCGCGAGCGACGCGGACCGGCGCATCGTGACGCAGAGCGACATCCCGCACCTCTGCGAGACGCTCGTGCTCAAGCCGTACCAGGTCGTCGGCATCAACTGGCTCCTGCTCCTGTGCGAGAACGGCGTCTCTGGTGTCTTGGCAGACGAGATGGGTCTTGGCAAGACGGTCCAGACGATCGCGTTCCTCCAGTTCCTCCATCACCTCGCAGCGACGCAGCACGACGCAGCGTCGAGCGCATCTGGCCCGCACCTCGTCGTCGTGCCTGCGAGCGTCTTGAGCAACTGGAAGCGCGAGTTTGCGTGGATCGCGCCGACGCTCCGCGTCGTTGTGTACCACGGCGACAAGAACGACCGGTACGACTTGCACGACGCACTGACGCCGGACGCGTTTGACGTGCTCCTCACGACGTACTCGTACTTTGAGCGCGACTCGTGCCAAGACGAGCGCGCGTTCCTCCGGGCGTTCCACTTTGGCTACATGATCCTCGACGAAGGCCACAGCATCAAGAACGCCAAGACATCGCGCTTCAAGCGCATCTCGCAGATGCGCACGCGCACGCGGCTTGTGCTCAGCGGCACGCCGATCCAGAACAGCTTGAACGAACTGCTATCGCTCTTGAGCTTCCTCCAGCCGCGCATGTTTGACCACGGCTCGGACGAGCTCCTGACGTTCTTTGACGGCAGTGAGCAGAAGAAGTGCGCCAAGGTCCGCAAGATCCTCGCGCCGTTCATCTTGCGCCGCGAGAAAGCGAACGTCCTCACGCAGCTCGTGCCCAAGACTGTGCGCGTCGAGATGCTCGCGCTCTCGGACACGCAGCGCGCAGTCTACGACAATGTCATTGCTGCGGTGATCGCACAGAAAGAGCGCGACGCTGCGGCGGCAGCAGACGCCCGCGCGGCCGAGAGCGCCGACAAGCGCAAGTTCAGTCGCCAAGTCCAAGCGCTGCTCGGACTCGACGACGCGCGCGGTGCCAAGCCGCAGAAGAAGAAGAAGCCGACCGCCGCGGCATTGAAAGGCGCGACGCTCGACGTTGTCACGCGCCTGCGCAAAGCGGCGAACCACCCGATGCTCTTGCGGAACCACTACCGCGACGACGCGACCATTGCGACGCTCAGTCGCTGTCTCCATCGCGCCGAGGCGTTTGGGACGCAGTGCACGATCGCAATGGTCCAGAAAGAGCTTGAGACGTACAGCGACTTTGCGCTCCACGACCTCTGCGTCCAGTACGGCGCGAACGAAGAGCTCCGGAAGCTCCAGCTCCCAATGACGACGCTCCTCGCATCGGCCAAGTTTGACTACCTCCAGTCGCTCCTCCCGACGCTCCGCGCTGATGGTCACCGCGTCCTCATCTTCTCGCAGTGGACCAAGGTCCTCGACTTGCTCGAAGTGCTCATGAGCCACATGGACTACCGGTACCTCCGTCTCGATGGCTCGACAGACGTCGCAGAGCGCCAGGGTTTGATCGATACGTACAACAGCGACACGGAGATCTTTGTCTTCTTGCTCTCGACGCGCGCCGGCGGTCTTGGGATCAACCTCACGGCCGCCGACACGGTCATCCTGCACGACCTCGACTTCAATCCGACGAACGACGAGCAGGCGTGCGACCGGTGCCACCGCATCGGACAGACCAAGCCCGTGACGATCTACAAGCTCATTGCGGAGAACACGGTCGACCACGACATCTACAAGGTCGGCGAGACCAAGACGCAGCTCAACCACGCCGTGCTCGGGAAGCTCAATGCCCACGCGCCCAAGACGAGCGCAGGACGCGGGAGCGCGATTGACAGCTCGACGCTCGAGATGCTGCTCGCGTCCGTCATCTCCAACTACGAGAAGTCAGAGACGTAGGACGCCATCGAGTGACGGACAGAGCGATAGATAGACCAACGCACGTCCTAGGACATAGAGAGAGAGAGAGACCACGCAAGCGCAAGTGTGCGTCCATTTGACCGCACGAGAGCGTCTCGAAGTGCGTCGCGATGATCGACTTGTACGTCCTTTTGTCCTGAGACCGCCAGTTCTCATGAACGACGCGAGTCCTCGTACGATGAGGCAGAGTGCTCAGAGCCTCGCAAGGTCCGACACGTGATGGAAGAGAAAGCGTCGCCATGGCGTGTCTACTCGATCGCCTTCTCGCTCTCTATCGTCGCGCTCGGTGGCGACGGAACTGGCGGTGGATCTACTTGTGCCTCGAGGATCGCCGACTGCGTCGCCGCTGCTCGTGGTGTGTACTGTCAGAGCGGCAGTCGCAAAGAGAGAGAGAGAGAGCGAAGGGTTAGTCATGAGCAGATCAAAGCAACGACTCGGTCGTGACGGCCTCATGAACGCACCACACTATTGCTCTCGCGCCGCGCCATCTCCTCTTCGTCTTCTTCATTCAGCGTCATGATCGACGGCGGCGACTGCTGCAGTCCGTCGAGAAGGTCGTCCGTGCTCTCGATGCCAAAGTTGATCTGGGACTCAAAGTCGTCCAAGTCGACGTCGTCGTCGTCTGACGAGGCGTCCGACGGCATGTGGATGCGCCTGCTCAAGCGGTCGGTCGTGCGCTTGATCTGGTTCACCATCGCCGTGATCTCCTTGAGCGCCGTCGGGATGAGGTCGAGCGTGAGCTCTGCCTTGTTGAGCTTCCTCGACACGGCGTCGATCTGCGAGAGGCGGAACTTGCTACTGCTGTTCACTGACGAGTCCTGCTGCTGCAGCATCGGCGGGACGAACGCGCCGCTTGCCACAGATGCGGCGGAGGAGAGCGACGGCGATCCACTTGTGGCCATTGGCGGTAAGTGGATCGCGCCAACGCCACGATTGCTCTGGTGGCTACTCCCAGTGCTCGGCACTTGGATGTGGAGGTTGCGCGCGTTCATGGACGTGTCGAGACTCGACGGTGGTGCGAGCGGCGAGCGCCGCGCGTGCTCGTCTTCGCTCGCAGCAGACGAGTTGTCTGGCCGGATCTTGCGCGGCGGTGGCCGTCCATTGTTCATGAACTGCGAGAGACGTCGACCTGAGCCACTCACGTTCGCGCGCGCAGCGGCGCGGTCTGCGATCTCTTTGAGCTTGTCGCCGAGCTTCTTGGCGCGGTAGATCGTCTTGAGCGAGACTGACATGCGGCGCTGCTTGAGCGACTTCTCCACGACCAAGTTGAGCTGGTTCTGCACCTTCATCTTCTCGACTGGCGACTGGATGTTCATGTTGTCGAGCTGCCGCTTGATGACCGTGCGCTTCATGCGCTCGCCAAACTCGGGGTACTCGGCCACGATCTCGTTGAACGCCGACTTGTTGAGCACGTTCAGGTCGCAGATGCTCACGGCTTTGACCGTGTTCGTGCGCCGGACGTCGATCACGAGCGCCGTCTCGCCAAAGAAGTTGCCGTCGCGCAAGTAGATGCGCTTCTCGGGGTTCCCAGGCTCGGGGATCAGGATCTCGACGAGGCCTTTGCGTACGATGAACATCTCCTTCCCAATGTCGTCGCAGTAGATGATCGTGTCGCCTGGGAGGTACACTGCGGTCTCGAGCGCGAGACAGACCTTCCCGAGGAACCGCTGGTCCGAGCCAGCGAAGAACGGCACGGTCTTGACGAGGTCTTTGTACAAGTGCAGCGCGATCGTCGTGCGGAGCGTCTTGGAGATCCCCGGCTGGTTCAGCAGCATCATGTCCGAGTACGCGCGTTGCTACGAGCGGCATGGCGAGGCACATACACGTGTGTGAGCATCAAGCAGTCGGCCGACACGAAAAGATCGAGGCGACGACGTACGTTGATCCAGAGGTAGTCGTAGTTGCGGCGGACTCGGTGCTGCGATCGAGAGCAGCCGAGCGATGGCGTTAGCACACGACAACGTCACGCAACAGCAGCAGCAGCAACACATACAAAGACAAGACGTACTTGGAGCTCTTCTGGGAGCTCGTAGTGCCGCATCTCGGCCGAGATGATGTCCATGCGATTGCGGAACTGCGCGCTCTGCTGGTCCCAGCTCATGAGGAGCGAGAGGATGTTCCCGAACAGGAACGACGAGAAGATCATGCCAAAGAGGAAGACTGCGATGCTGATGATGTACACTTCGATGCTCGAGCTCTCGCGCGGATTGAGCAAGTGCGAGATCGGCGCGTACGTCGTGCTCTCAGCGATGCCCGTGAACATGAGCACGATGTTGTGGATCGACTGGATGTACATGCGCGGGAGCTGCTCCGACACACAGATGCGCAGTCATTAGTCAGGCGTGAGCACTGCAGTGCGAGACGAGCGTACTGAACGATGCTGTCGACGCACCTCTTTGCCTTCGCAGATTGGCTCGCCGTCTTCATCGTAGCACTCGCTAAAGAGGTTGGCCCAGAGGCAGGCAAAGAGGTGGAGCCCCATGACGAGCGAAACGAAGCTCAAGGCGAGGTTGTAGTACTTGGCGTACTCGCGCAAGTACTTGAGCAAGCGCCCGACGCGCAGGAGCTTCGGGAGCTTCTGGAGCTTGACGATCTTGATCGACTTGCGCGCCGAGTTCTGCACAAAGAGCGCGAGTGGGAAGTTCGAGATCAAGTCGACGATGAACCACGTGCGGAGGTAGTGGTGCAGAATCGCTCGGTGGTCCATCACTACTTCGCCGTTTGCAAAGAAGCCCGTGCGCACGGTCACGACCATGTCTAGGCGCGGCGGATGAGAGCGTCGCAGTAGACGTCGTACAATGAAGAGAGAGCGTGTGTGAGGGCTCTAGTAGCAAGCGGCTTGTGACTGTGTAGATCGCTGTCACCACGTACCGACGATGAAGTAGATGTCAATGAATGTGTTGAACGAGCTCAGGCTGCTCCAGTCGACGTACGCAAAGCCGACCATCATTGGGATCTGTACAAGTAGCACAGGCGCGTGTGCGTGTGAGAGAGCTCATTGATCCATGCACGCGTGTGCGTCCACTCTGCCGCAAGGAGTCTTAACCAGACGCGTACCATTGTGATCACGTAGAGCACGAGCACGGCCGTGATGATGTCCCACGTGCGTCGGAGCTTCGAGTTGGGGTGGATCATGAAGCGACTCGTGCCGACTTTCGGTGCGTGGTAGATGTCGATGACGTTCCGGTCATGTGGATTGTGTGCGCCGATGAGCGTCGCGACTTGCGAGAGCAGCTGCCACGTGCGGTGCGCTCTCGTGCGTCCAGCTGCGTCTTGTCCTGGCGGAAGCGGCACGACGGGGTCAAACGCCTCGTGCTTGGGTCGAGCGTGCTCGATTTTGCTGAGACTCGGAGCTGTAGGCAGCAGTCCAGGCAGCCCGCCACTCGACGGTGGAGCACCTGCGCCAGACAGTGGAAGCCCATTCTTGTTGTCTGTGTCAGCGCCGAGCTGGGCGCAGTACGGCGCCGAGTGCGGCGGTGTCGTCGTCGTGTCTCGCTCGGGATGCACGCGGTTCATCATCGCGCCTTCGCTCGTCTTGCTGCCCATCAGAGCGACGACAACGACAGCTCGGTGTGTTCGCGTCCGTCGTCAATGCGAGCGGAACAGCGGCGCGCGCGCGTGGTGTCGTCTAGAAGCCGCTCACGCACCGACGCGCATGTCCGATAGCGCCACGATTGATCCGAAGAGCGCGCGTGAATGGTGCAGCGAGTCGTTTCGCACATGTGATTGCGAGCAGTCGTCGCGGGCTATTCCGAGCGCTTTTGTTGTCCTTGCGCGCGAGTACGTAGTACGCGCAGCGTTGCTTGCGAGTGACGAGGCAAGAAGTCTTGGCTCGAGACAAGCAGCGCAACTACAGAATGCGCGCATGGTCGCCTGCATGCTCCAGCAACAGCAAAGGGCGTGCGGATGCAATAGCTCCATGATCATGGGCTTGATCGGATCGGTCGAGGCGACTGAGCGTCAGGACCGAAACGATGGCAAGACATGTGCGTTAAGGTGCTAATCGAGTGGGAGAATAGAGCTGTAGTGGATCGCCTCGCAGCGACTTGATCTCTCGACGAGAGCAGGTCATGGGGAAGGAGAGAGCGAGAGCGAGAGCAGATTCTCTCTCTTGGATACGTGGGATCCAAGGAGAGCGCCCTTGGGACTTGCGCACTTGAGAGACTTGAGACGACCAGCAAAGGTACACGCGCCGATGCGCGATACCCCGCACATCGATCCATCATCGATCGCCATCGGCAAACAAGGCGAAACGCAATCTCGATGCGGTCGTATGCGTGGATCTGACGCAAGAGAAGGAGGGAGTGCCGCGCTGGACTTGAGACGCCATGCGTGCGGGCTCGTCACGTACGGCCGTATTGATCTCTTGACTCGAGTCGGACTCAATGCCGGGCCGATCGCGATCGCGAGACAGCTGTCTCGAGCAGTAGCGAGTCCAGACAGCGCACCACCGCACTCCATGCTGCTTGGTCGTCTTCTCCGGCAGCGGATTGATTGTTGGCAAGTGTAGGCGCCAACGACTGAGCGCAATGGCCGAGCGTCCAGAGCGTCCAGAGCTCCTCGCTCAGGTTCAAATGATCGCCTCGGTCCCACGTAGTAGTACACTCCTCTGTCTCTCATTCACCCAAGTGTGTTGCCGGATCCGCTGCTTGGAGGCGGCGGACACGGGGATCCGGCGACACTTGAGGGGCGTCGCGACACGCATGGGGTAGACAGACCGCTGCTGCTGGACGCAGTGCGCACGGCCGAGCACACGAACACGCGCTGGTCTTCCGCCGCTGCGACGCTTCATCAGTGGTCGCAGCGCAGGCGCAGCCGTGTGTTCACTGCAAGTCCAAGCTGTTGTTGGTCGAGTAGGCGTCAGAGCAGCGAGAGCTTTGGATCGACATGACACGAGAGAGCCTGGTGACTGGTGACTGACTGATCGACAGAGAAGGAACATGGAATCAACGAGGGCGGCGCCAGGTCAGTTGTGTGCACAATGTGTGTGTGATTGCGTGTATCGATCAGCGCCGCCACGTTGGCAGTAGCAAGAGAATGCTCGCGCGCGTGTGAGCGCACGATGACCAGATGCGCACTCATCGCGGCCACTCGCCAAGGTGGCGCAGTGCTGGTGCTGAGGTCTTGCCCGCAATCGCGAGACTGCCACTGGCGCTCTCGCGACAGATGGAGAGCGAGCGCGCCACGTGCTGCTGTGATGATCGCAACGAGAGCAGCAGCACGCAATGCCCAAGAGCTCAAGCGCTCCTGATCAATCGAGACGTGTGCGTTGACTTGCTGGATCGACGACGTTTTCAAGGTGGCTTCGCTTCGTCAATTTCAGAAATAACGGGGAGAGATGGCATACATGGGAAAACAGGCGTCGCAATTGTCTGAGCACAGAATACTTTAATCAAGTCAGAGTAAAAAACATTGCGAAACGGTGAGTCTATTTAAACGTATCACATTGTCTTTTTAACTACTCGAATACAGTATACACCCACAGACAGTGCTCATTTGGTCCAGATAGCTGGATTTGACGCGAACCAATTATCCGGACTGGTCGGTCGTCTGGTCGGTCGGTCGGCAATGTTCGACAAAAGAGTGCTCGGGACGCTCGGGACAGCGTGACTCAACACTCGCTTGCATCGATCTTATGTGCGACCGACTAGGCTGCAAAGAACAAGCAGAGTAGACGCAAATTAGTGGATACCTCTTACTCAAAGTATCGTATTGTACGGATAGCAATTGAGCTCATTTTGTCACACCAACTGTAGATGTGCAGAAAACAGAAGTTGATAACGCCAGCAGTGTCTCTATTTATAGGTACACAAATTATATGCTGGTTTTATTGTAACTTCACCACGCGACAATAGCATCGACAATTTTGAGACGACAAATATTTTCATCGCATATTGTCTCGCTGAAAATATTGTGGCGTTAAACTCGATCAGACGGGCCAGTTGAAGCAAGATTGCAGAGGACTTCCCTGTGTAACTAAAGTAAGCGTTTCGGGGCTTCGACACTTGCGCAATGTATGCGCACGCGTTTCTATGGACCAGCCATGTCGCCAGTCGAGCTTCCATTTCTGTGTTGTTTGTTGTGTACAAATCGTGTGGCGCGCTTGTCGAGCCTGACCTGACCTGACCGGATCCGTGCGTGCTTCATCACGAGCGTCTCGTCAGCGCTCTTGCTCGTTGTGTGTGTGTGTGTGCTGGATCGATCGCTCGCTTCCCTTGCTTGATCGATCAATCGATCCATGTGACTGTGCTCGCCAGTCTCCGCTCTCTCTTGCTCTTGGCACTCGCACTCGCACGCGCAGTGCACTTGCACACACACAGTCATTCGCAAACTTGCACGCTTCTCGTCAAGCACCAACCAACAACCAAGCGTTCGACAAGCGAAACGCCTTCGCCCCTGTCTCTCTCTCTCTCTGTGGATTCCTTCGACGGGGAACGCGCCGCTTCGTTTCTTTTGGCTCAGTCGCTCACTCACTCACTCGGTCGCTCGATCATTCGATCGCCATTCCAGCTCTTCCCGCCTCCTGCGCACTCGACCGAGCGAGCGAGCGAGCGAGCGAGCCGCCGCTACTGCCACGACACTCGACGCTACCGACACACGCTCACTCACACGCACACATTGGCGCGATGGGCACGTCCGAGAACCGCCGCGAGAACGGCCAGTACCACAACAGCAGCAGCAACAACCAGCAGCAGCAGCTCCATGCGCTCGCAGCACCGCACATGCATGCGCTCGACGCGCGCGGACAGGTGTTCCCGAGCGACTGGCACGCGCGCGCACACCACCAGCAGCAGCACATGACCGACTGCGCACTTGACCTCAACAGCAAGCCAGTAGCAGGCGCAGCAGTCGGCGCAGACACGCACGACGCGCAGAGCATGGACGTCGACCAGAGCCACTATGACCGGCCAGAAGTCAGCAGTGACGACCGCAGCGCGCCGGGATCTCCGAGCAGCGCATTGTACGAGCGCAGCAGCTCGTCGTTGTTTAGCAACAACAGCAACAACGCAAGTCACGCGCAGCAACTGCAGTCGCGGCCACTCGCGCCGCTGCACAGCCACTTCGCGACGCCAGTCATGCGCTTCAAGGCCGCGCACGGCTACGTGCGCAAACACGATGAGCTGGCGCAGGTGTCGCAACCAGCGTCGGCGTCCGAGCCGACGTGCCAGTCGCCAGTGAGCGCGAGCATTCGGCTGCCGAGCCTCACGTACCCAGGCACGCCGCCGCTCTCGCCGCATCGGTGGCCCGCGTCTGCGACGAACTCACCGCGCAGCAGCTTTGGTGAGGCGTTCCCGTCGCCCCGTCGCGGCTTCCCGCTCACTGCGAGCGAGTCGATGCGCCAAGTCTTTCCGAGCAACAACCGCGCGGGCTTCTCGTCGCCATCGTCGTCGACGACTGGAGCCGCGCAGACGCCGTTCACGCTCGCGCCGCTCCGTCGCGGCTGCGACTCACCAGCAAACGGACCTGCACCAGCAAAGACGCTGCCGTCGCTCGCGTCGCTTGCGTCGTCGCTGCCAGACAACAACAGCAGCAGCAGATCGCACACAGCCACGTCGCCGCTGCTCGACCACGTCGGTGGTCCGTTCCAGTACGAACGCTCGCAGTCGTGTCCGTCGGATGAGTTCCGCGCGTTCCAGTACCACGCGCCTGAGCCAACAGCGGCGCCGCTATACGTGCTCAAGTCGAGCGTCCCAAAGAACAGCCTCGTGCGGAGCTACTCGGTCGACGGCGAGACGGCCGCCGCGCTGCGGCCGCGCAGTCTGCTCGCTCCGCCTCCATCAGGCGGCGCAGACGCGCACGCGTCTTTCGCTCTCGCAACAATGCAGCAGCAGCAACAGCCAGTGCCACAGACCACACACCACCAGCACCAGCAGCATCAACCAGAGTCAGAAGCGATCCAGCGGTGGCTCGAGCCCGAGCGCCAGTCGCTCAAGCTCAACTCACTCGCCGAGTCGGCACACGCGCTGCAGCTGCTCGAGCGGAGTCGGTCGCCGTCGCTCTCGAGCAGTCCGAGCTCGCCAATGAGCGTGCCGCGCAGCGTCAGCGGCGGCATGAGCGAAGAAGACGAGGCGGGCTTCCCAGCCGACAGCAAGCGCGAGAAGAAGCTTTGCTCGTTCCCGCAGTGCACGAGCAACGCCGTGACGCGCGGCAAGTGCATTAGCCACGGCGGCGGCCGGCGGTGTCAGCGCAAGGGCTGCACGCGCGGCGCGCAGAGCAAAGGCCTGTGCGTCGCGCACGGCGGCGGCCGCATCTGCCACGAGCGCGGGTGCTCGAACATCCAGCGCAGCATGGGACTGTGCATTCGCCACGGCGGCGGCAAGCGCTGCAGCATGCCGGGCTGTCAGAAGGGTGTCGTGCGGCAGGACCTGTGCACAGCGCACGGTGGGAAGCGCAAGTGCCGCATCGACGACTGCACGAAGCACGTGAAGAAGCGCGGGCTCTGCCGCTCGCACGCCAACTCGATGTACGCGCCGAGCAGCTAGCTTCTTCGCCATGGAGACCATGACGACAAAGACGACAAGCACTATGTATCGAGATGGATGGATGAACGCCGCTGTAATTGAACTGTACCCTCTTGTTTCACTTGAACATCATCACAGTCTTGATGATGGTCTCACTGTGACACTCAATAGTGACAAAACAGAGGGGTTTGCAACAACGATGGTGAAAAAAATCGAACAACGCACGTGCCACACAACTGTACCCATTGCCCGAGGTCGATAACGCGCGTGCCACGTCAGGATCTCTTCGAGGCTTGCTGCGTGTGTTGCGCTGCATGCTTGGCATGTGCACTGCTCATCGGCGACGAGCACATGTAGTCGCAGCCGTACTCAAGCAAACACGAGTGCTGTAGCAGTGCGATGCTCATGCTGGGAGTTTGATGGACGACACACCTGAAACAACGTACAAAGGCGCAAGACATGGACGCGTTCAAGCGCTCTCGGGTGCTAGTGGTGGTCGTGAGGCTACAGGGAAAGAGGAGGACAAAGGCGAGCTCCCGATGGCTCGCGACGTGCACACGTCGAGGCGCAAGCGTCTAGTGCATCTGCTGCGCGTCGATTTGGTGGATCGAGAGGCACTCGCGGAACACGAGGCGCTGGAGCTCCTCTTTCGGCATCTCGACGCCCAAGTCGAGCGACTCGCGCTCAAAGTCAAAGTTGAACGGCTCGGCGCAGATCGGTTCGTCCGCCTAACAACATCATCAGACGCAGCACACGTTAGCACCAATGACACAGATCCCGCCACCACGCTATCATGAAGCGATAACGATGTAGACGACGTACAGGGTTGTGAAGCTGCGCCAAGTACGGATGCGCAAGCGCCTGGACGACTGTAATGCGCTCTTCAGGATTGAACTTGAGCATCTTCGTGAGCAAGTCGATCGCGAGCGGGTTCGCGTCAGGGAAGAACTCGGTGAGCGGACGCTGCCCCAAGTACAGATCGTCACAGTGTTAGCGCATCCTGGCGACTTTGAGCATGAGCGAGCAAGACAACACGTGAGAGTCTCAGACGCACCTTGGGGTAGTACCCGTGCTGGAGGATCGCTTTCTTCGCGGCTTCGTGCGGCACGAAGCTCATTTCTTCCTCGGTCGGCGACCCGAGCACGCGGATGATCATGTGGAGCTGGTCCGACGGGTCGCGGCCTGTGAAGAACGGTCGCCGACGCAGCATCTCGGCAAAGATGCAGCCGATTGCCCACATGTCGACAGCGTCGTTGTAGTTCTGGCAGTCGGCGAGGAGCTCTGGTGCGCGATACCAGCGCGTGACGACGTACTCGGTCAGGTCTTCATTGTGCGCCATCTCGACGCCGCGCGCGAGGCCAAAGTCGCAGATCGAGAGGTCGCAGTTCGAGTTCACGAGCAAGTTGGACGGCTTGAGGTCGCGATGGAGCACGTTGCCCGAGTGATGAACTTCATGCCACGGAGGATCTGGTAGAGAAAGTACTGGAAGTGCGCGTCCGAGAGCGGCTGCGACGAGCTAATGATGCGCTCGAGGTCGCTCTCCATGAGGTCCGTCACGATGTAAATGTCCTGGAAGTCCATCACGTTTGGCGGGATCAAGATCACGTCGAGGATCTAGCGCGTAGTGATAGTGTGAGTACGGATACTATCGATCGTGCGATGCAAACACAGGAGACGTACGTTGATGATGTTCTCGTGCACGCCCAAGTGCCGCAGGAGCTTCATCTCGCGCAAGATGCGCTTGGCGTCCGTGAGGTCGTCAAAGACGTCCGTGATCTTCTTGATCGCGACTTTGCGGCCGCGGAGCTGCAGTCGAAAGCAAGCGTTGGAAGCGACGTGTGAGTGATGGACGCAGTAGCAAGAGCTACCGATCGCAAAGCACAAGAGCCATGCACGTACTGTGTCCTCTGCAGAGCATACGATGCCGTACGAGCCGCCGCCGACAGGTCGGAGGTTCACGTAGTGCGATCGCACTTCAAAGACGTCGCGCGAGATCGTGACGCAGTGGTAGTCGGGGCCGTATCGCGAGTGCTCGATCGACATGGCTGCTGGTGGTGCTGGTGGTGGTGTTGGTGTTGGTGGTGTCGCCGTCACTTATGCAGCTGCGGTGCAAAGTCACGAGCACGTCGCTGCTGAACGTGGTGCTATGTGCGTTGTTGTAGTCGCAGACGGTGGTTGTGTTGCTGGCAAACGCACGCACTGCGCTTGTCGTGATCAACGTACAGTCACGGCGGACGAGCTACTGCGTGCATCGTGAGAACGACAGCAAAGCACAGCGCGATCGATGCGCGTGAGTGCCAGCACGCAGCCCTGCAGCAGTAGAGCGCACATGCACACGCACACATACAAGCAGCAGCAGCAGCACGAACCGTAGCGATGCGAGCGCGTCGAGCGTCGAGGAGCGCGCGAGGAGCAAGCGCGTGCGTGAGTGCAAGCAGTCGTCGCCGAGTGCGACGCCTCGGCATCAGAAGATACCAGCTAGTTTCGATATTTTCATGCTAATTCGACTAGATATTTGAAGCATACAATCCGCAAGCTTGTATATATTTTTGGAAACTAATGCGTGATACGATCGACACTTGAACAAAGTATGCATCTTGGAAACCATGCTCTCCTCTGATGCTGTCCGAGTCCAAGTCCACGTCGACTTGCGTCTCGCTTCCAATGCGCTCACGACCTCGCGCTCTCATGTTCTCGTGATAGCTGCTCACCACTGCCGCGTGTTTGGGTTCTGCTGCATTGGATTCCGCAACGGCTGCTGCTGCGGGTTCGGCCCGCCGCCCATGCCGCCCCACTGCAAGCCCTGGAAGCTATTCTGCTGCTGCTGTTGTTGCTGGTGCGGCATGTTCATGTGCATCTGGCTGATGCCCATGCCGACGCCAGGTCGAGGCGCGCTGCCGCCCATTGGGTTGAACGCACCGGGGTTCTGACCAAAGCCACCGGTTTGGCTCCCGCCCACAGGAGGTCCGCGCGGCGCATTCATCGGCGCTGACATGGGTCGCATCGGCGACGACCCAGCGCTGCTGCCCATGAACAAGTTGAACGGGTCTTGCTGCGTCACAGGCGCCTTCGTAGATGCGTAGAGAGAGCGTGTCTGTCAGTCAGGACGCATTCGAATGAGCGGATAGAGATGCGCAGATAGACGAACAGACCTGAGGCGGCGGTGTTGGAGGCGCCGAGACGCTCGGTCCTGGTGTCGCAGGCGATGGCACCGGGTCCGAGAGCTACAGAGGATGGTTGAGAGAGAGAGAGAGAGCGTCCAAACGGTTAGTCCTGACATTGAAGCTCAGTCGTGTGTGTCTGGTACAGAGAGAGTGAGCGAGAGATGACGTACGAGTCCGACGAGGTCGTCGTTGAACGCCTTTGCAGCTGGCGCAACGTCTTCGCACTTTGCAGGCGCCGACTCTGGCGACGTCTGGATGAGGTCCGGCGCCTTAGCAGGCGGTGCCTTTGCCTCGACACGCTCCGGCGGTCGCGTCGAGCTCTCGCGCTGCACGCGCGCGACTTTGCTGATCACGAGTCCGTTGAAGTCTGGCACTGCGTCGGCGTCGTTCACGATGTCGAGCCAGACTACGCACATCATAGCGACAGGGAGACGATGGCATGAGGACGAGAGCTCAGGTACGTGCAGTCGACAGTCCGTAGCGCACCGTAAGTGCCTTCAAACGCCGTCTTGAAGCGGAAGTGGAACTGCCCTGGGAGTGGGAACGCCTGCAGCACGCGCGCGTGTGAGCGAGGCGCTTGATAGAGTGCCATCGAGACATGAGACGACGGACCTTCTTGATGTGCTGGAGCTTGAGCTGCTCGACGCGCGGGAGTGGCACGACGTTCAAGTGGTCCGACGAGTCACCGTCTTCTGGGATGAAGTAGTTGAGCATGCCCTCCATCGTGTACGCTGCGTTCGCTCTGTGTGTTGGATGGATGTGTGTTCTGTGTGTGTGTGAAGAGAGAGAGAGAGAGAGAGACGAGTGGCGCACGGCGAGCAAGCGATGCACTTGCAGGCGTCGCTTCACGCATTGAGCAGCACAATGGCGCGTCAGGTTCTCACTCATTCGTGCACTTGCTCGCGAGTGTTCAAGCGTCACGCAATGAGCACACTACACATGCACATATACACAACACTCTATCGCTAGACACACATAGAGAGACGCACAGGAGCACGACGTACGAGAGCAGACAGCGAGCAGAGCAGCGTTGACGAGGGGGCGAGGCGCTTTGGCTCGGAGCTTCACTGCGCGGAGCGTTTTGGGAGATTTCCGGTGTCTCCTTATTTTCTTCACTATCAAATTTTGCTTTCAACAACAACAACAACAAGCAACATGGACGAGGTCGCAAGCACGAAGACTGCGCGCGTCGTGACCGATCGACCGCCGCACGATGCGCACGACCACAATGACGACGACGAGACGCATGAAGAGACACCTGCAGTCGTCCACAAACTGAGCGAGTGCGTCGAGATCGAGCGCGACGCCGAGGTGCGAGTCAATCTTGTACATCAACGACCATGCTCGTGTTGTCAATCAGCACACACACATGAGTCTCCATGTGCGCTGCTCAATGACACGAGCGCTCATCGCTAGTCACTCACACTGTGCGCGTACTAGGACCTGTACTACATCGGGACGTCGGGCCTGAAAGCGACCGAGATCGATGGTCTCGATGACATGCTCACCCTCCAAGTACGTCCGTCGTCTCCTGCTCCTCTTGCGCTCTGTTCATCGCCTAACGAGAGACTGACGAACGCACTCACTCGCTATGTCTTGTACACACGGCTAGAGCCTCCACTTGCGCTCAAACCTGCTGACGTCGATGACTGGCATCGCAACGCTCACGCAGCTCACGCACCTGGAGCTGTACGACAACCAGATCGAGCGCATCTCGAGCCTCGACGCGCTCGTGCACTTGCGCGTGCTCGACCTGTCGTTCAACGCGATCCGGTCGCTCCCAGACTTGAGCCACCTCGCGCAGCTCGAAGAGCTCTACGTCGCCAACAACAAGCTCAAGCGCATCGCTGGGCTCACGCGCCTCACGACGCTCAAGAAGCTCGACCTCGGCGCGAATCGCTTGCGCGCGATCGCTGGCTTGGACGGTCTCGTTGCGCTCGAGCAGCTCTGGCTCGGGAAGAACAAGATCGAGCGCATCGACGGCCTCAACGCGCTCACAAAGCTCCGGATCATCAGCGTGCAGGTGCGACCCAGCGCGCTCTCGACCGTTCTGAGCCATACGCTCATGCGCGCGCTCTCTCTCTCTGTCTCTCTAGAGCAATCGCTTGGTCAAGATCGAAGGTCTCGAGGCGAACACGGCGCTCGAGGAGCTCTACTTGAGCCACAACGGCATTGAAGCGCTCGAAGGCGTCGCGCACTTGGTACGTCTGTGTCTCGTACTGACTGTCCTAGCGCCAGTATGGCTCTAACACGCGTGCCTCTCTCTCTCTCTGTCTTTGCTAGACGCACTTGACGACGCTCGACGTCGGTGCGAACCGCATCACGACGATCCCAGCGGAGCTCCAGACGCTCACGGCGCTCGAAGACCTCTGGCTCAACGACAACCGCATCGAGCGCTTTGACGACGCTGAGCGCCTGGTGCCACTGCGCGCGAGTCTCCGGACGCTCTACTTGGAGCGCAACCCGCTCGCAAAGGACTTTGAGTACCGCATGAAGCTCGAAGCGCTCTTGCCAGAGCTCGACCAGATCGACGCCGTGCCAACGACGCGCGCGCGACGCGGTCGCTGAGCTCCTGACAGTGTCGAGTAGCGAGCAGCGCCGTCGATGATACGCTGGTGCTGCAGACCGTTCGCTTGACCCCTTAGTCAGTCAGTCGCTTGGCCCGATGCGTCTCTTGTCTCTCTCTTGATCACGTGTCGTCGTCGCTCCTGTCGGTCGCTGCGGTCCCGTCGTGCGGCGCGCCGTTGTCAACGTACACCTTGGCAGGCGGCGGCTGGAGACTGCAGCTGATCGCGATGCACACGACGCAGAGCTGTCGGAGCACGACGAGCCACGAGCCGCAGTGGAGGCAGCGCTGGCCGCGCACGAGACTGTTGTAGATCGGGACGCTCAGCGCGGCGCCGACGCCGACGACAGTCAAGACGGTCGGGACGATCCACGCTGTCGGCCGTGTCTGCGGCGTTGGCACCGACAGCACGCGAATGACTTCACTGAACGTCCGCGGCGGCCGCGCGCTCTCGCTGATCGCCACGGAGCAGTTCACGACGCTGCGCCAGTACGACGCGCCATAGTTCGCCGAGCGCTCGATGATCACGAGCGTGAGCGCGTAGCCGCTCAGGTACGTCGACTGTGTGCGCGCTGGCATTGGGCACTCGACGACTGTCTCGTCCGCGAGCGTCTCGCGGCGTGCAAAGCGGAAGACGCGGCGATCTTGACTCACGCTCAGGCGCTGGAGGTCGTTGAGCGGACACGAGAGGTTCCACGTCTCGTCCGCGCCGCGCATCGGCACGGGCTTGGTGCAGCACTGGAGACAGAACTGCTGCGTGCGCTTGACTGCGTCTGTGAACTGCGTCGCGAACGCATAGTCCTTGCGCACGGCGGCGCTGTCGCTCGCGTTCAGGTCCTGGCAGCCGTTGAGCGCAAAGCCCGCGTAGCACTGGTCGAGGAGCCACAACGCTGACGAGCGCTTGTCGAGCGACTGGATCGCGCCGTAGATGCCGTACGTTTGCTACAGCATTCGTATGCGCAGACTGTCAGTGGATGAGAGAGAGAGAGAGAGAGCGTGTGAGGCAATGAAGCACCTGCCGAACGTACCTGGTTGTTGGTCGACACAGCGTCAAGAGGCAGTGACACGAGCACGAGGACGAGCAGGTGAAGCACCAGACAGAGGCGACCAGACGAGCGCATGCTCTGCTCGCTCGAGTCCGTCGCGAGCAGTCGAGACGAGCAGCGCCACTCAGTCGACTGACCGTTTCAATGGTGATGATGAACACTGTCGAGTCGAACGTTGGACCGAGTCCTCGTACTAGACAACATGGTGAGTACTACTACTGGACACTCGTGTCTCCTTCTGTCTGACGCGTCACGAGTGCGCGGTAGTGGCCACTTGGGAGCTTCATGAGCGCGTCGTGCGAGCCTTGCTCGACGATCCGTCCGTTGTGCGCAACGGCGATGATGTCAGCGTGCCGGATCGTCGAGAGCCGATGCGCGACGACGACTGTCGTGCGCTTCTTGAGCGCTAGGAGACGATCGAGCGACGCTTGGACGACGCGCTCGCTCTCGTTGTCGAGTGCGCTCGTGGCTTCGTCGAGGAGTAGGACTTTGGGGTCGCGCAAGATCGCGCGGGCGATCGCAATGCGCTGCTTCTGGCCACCCGAGAGCTGTGCGCCGCGGTCGCCCACTGGCGTGTCGTACTGCTGCGGGAACGCCGTGATGAAGTCGTGCGCGTTTGCCATCATCGCGGCTTGGACGACGTCGTCGTGCGTTGCGCTCTGCTTACCGCCGCGGATGTTGTCGGCGATCGTGCCCATGAAGAGCACGGGCTCTTGCGACACGAGTGAGATGTGGTCGCGGAGCCACGGGAGGTGGAGGTCGCGCAAGTCGTGGCCATCGAGCAAGACGCGACCGTCGAGTGGGTCGTAGAACCGCTCCAAGAGTGCGATCGCAGTGCTCTTGCCGCATCCGCTCGCACCGACGAGCGCGACGGTCTTGCCGCTTGGGATCCGAAGGCTGTAGCCGCTGTAGACGAGCTGGTCACGCCGGTTCGGGTACGCAAACGTGACGTTCCGGAGCTCGAGGTCGCCGCGGACGCTCGCGAGGATCTTCCCAAGCAGCTTTGGTGCGACAGCGACAGCAGTACTCGTTCGCTCCGTGCGCGACGAGAGCGAGCTCGCTAGGCCGGCAGTGCCATTGCTACTGCTGCTGCTAGCGCTCGCGCTGATGAGCGGAACGCGATCGAGCGTCTCAAACACGCGGTGCGCTGCGTCCTGAACGCGCTTCGAGTCTGCGACGCCCTGGGTCGCAACACCGAGGCTCATGGCGCTGAACATGATGCAGATGATGACCGTGAACATGGCTTCGAACGAGATCGTCGCGCGCGACACGAGCTTGCCGCCGTACCAGAACAGGAGCCCACACGCGGCAAAGACCACGCCCTGTGCAAACCCAAAGCCTGCGCCGCTCGTGACGCCAGCGCGCACGGCGCTCGCCGCGGACACGGCCAAGAGCTGCTTGTACTTGGCGAGCACGCGCAGCTCCATGTGGAACGACGCGATCGTGCGGATGCCACTGATCGCCTCCGACAGCAGCGCGCCGGCGCTCGCGTCGCTCGTGCTCTGCTCGAGCTTGCCGCTGCCACCAGTGATGAGCTGCATCTGGAGCTGCATCGCAAGGCCGATGGCTGGGAAGATCGCGAGGAGCACGAGCGTCATCTGCCAGCTGTGGTAGAACGCAATGCCAAAGCCGATCGAGAGCGTCATGGCAGTCACGAACGTCCGGTTGAGCGCGTCGCTCGTCATGCTCTGGAGCATTGTGCAGTCGGTCGCAAGGCGCGTCGTGAGCGCGCCAGACGAGTTCGCGTCCATGTCGAACCAGCCGACGTCTTGCTTGAGCATCGCACGGAACACGCACGAGCGCACGCGCGTCGTCAGGCGCTCGGACACGACTGCGAACGCGTACGTCTGGACAATGACGGACGCTGCGTACGCGATCGCGAGCAGGAAGAACGCGAGCGACCAGGTCTGGCCCTTGGCGCGCATGCCATCAGCGCTGAGCGTCGTGTCGTAGAAGAGCACGACGACTTTGGTCATGAGCACGCCCCAGATCGGGAACGTCGCGCTGTTCACGGCGCCGCCGAGCACGCCGGCTGCGATGAACTTGGCGTCTGGAGCACTGAGGCGCCAGACGCGCGCAGTCGACACTTTCGCTACGCTGCGGTGGTTGCTGCTCGCAGACCCATTCGCAGGTGGAGCGCCGTGGCCGCTGCTGCTGTCATGAACAATGTCGACGTGGCTCTCGGACTCGGCTGCTGCAGCAACGCGGTTCGGCTTGACGCGGAGGTGGCGCTTTGACGAGAAGAGCCGAGGACTGACAGTCGTGGTCACGAGCGTCGTGACGACCGACGTGTTTCGCCCCGCGGTGGCGTAGTGCGACGACGAGACGAGGCTCGTGTGGCTCTCGCGCGGCTCTGGGTACCCCTCGAGCTCTGAGACTTCCGACTCCTGTGGCTTTGTACGATCATCAACATCGTCGAGCATGTCGGTCGCAGCGATCGCGTCGGCGATCGCGGTTCCGCTCACAGAGTTCGCATGAACAAGCGACTCGCTTGCGACGTGCGACGCCGATGGCCGATGGAGCTCTTGCGCTCCAGTCGCACTCGAGCCCTTCTCTTGGATCTCAATGAGCGCGTGGTAGTGACCACCGGCGATCTGCATGAGCGCTTGGTGCGAACCGTCCTCGACGATGCGGCCGCTGCTGATCACAATGATCCGATCGACGTCGCGGATCGTCGAGAGCCGATGCGCAACGATGATCGTCGTGCGCTTCCGCGTCGCCAAGAGCGCGTCGAGCGACGCTTGGACAATGCGCTCGCTCTCGGTGTCGAGTGCGCTCGTGGCTTCGTCGAGCAAGAGGATCGCAGGGTTCTTGATGATCGCGCGTGCGATCGCGATGCGCTGCTTCTGACCACCCGAGAGCTGGAGCCCGCGCTCGCCGACTTTGGTCTGGAAGCCGCTCGGGAACGCCGAGATGAAGCCAAACACGTTCGCTTGCTTGGCTGCTTGCACGACTTCGTCGTCTGTGGCGCCGGGCTTGCCGTGCGCAATGTTCGCGGCGATCGTGTCCGCAAAGAGCGTTGGCTCTTGGCCGACGAGTCCCACTTGGCTCCGAAGCCACTGAACGTTCAAGCTCTTGAGGTCGTGGCCATCGAGGAGCACGCGTCCTGCGTCTGGGTCATAGAAGCGCTCGAGCAGCGCGATGATCGTGCTCTTGCCACTGCCGCTCGGTCCCACGAACGCGATCTGCTGCCCAGGCGCAATGCGCAGCGAGTAGCCGTCGCAGACTGCGACTTCTAGTCGCGATGGGTACCGGAACCGCACGTCCTTGAGCTCGATCTCACCACGTACGCTCGCGAGCGTCGTGCCAGTGTCGACAGTCGCGTTGATCGACGACTGGCGCTCCACGACTTGGAAGACACTGAACGCTGCTGCGCGTGCCGAGAAGACAGCTTGGAGACTCGGTCCTGCTTGACCAAGTCCCATGGCGCCCATGATGATGCACGAGAAGACTGTCATGACGCGACCGCCGTCGTAGCACCCGCTGCCAGTGCACGGCTTGTCGCCGAGCTGGTCAGTCGCGACGAGCACTGTGCCGTAGTACATCCCAAACGCGTACGTGCAGAGCATGAAGCCAAACATGACGCCCGTGCCAATGCCGACTGCGAGTCCTCTCTGAACGCCAGCGCGCTCTGCGAACGCGAGGCACGCGTCGTACTTGGCGCTCACGCGCTGGACCAAGTTGAACGCGTGCACGGTGCGAATGCTGCTGAGCGCTTCTTCTGCGACGGCACCGGCGCGCCCGTACGCGTCGATGCTGCGCTGGATCGCAGTCGTGAGCGACCGCACCATGAAGAAGCCTGCACCAGCGAGGAACGGCGTGAACGCAATGAGCGCAAGCGCGAGCTTCCAGCCTTTGGCGAGACCGATCACGAGGCCGCTCACAGCCATCGCAGCAAAGTTGATGCCTTCGCCGAGCTTGCGGCCCATGCCGTCTTGGATCGTGAGCATGCGATCTGCGACCTTCGTTGCGAGCGTCATCGGGTCGTTCACGTCGAACCAGCCGATCTCTTGGCTCAGGATCGCGTGGACGTACTGCTCGCGCACGCGCTGGGTCTGACGCGCAGCAGTGATGCTCCAGCACGCCACTTGCGCGAGCCCAGTGAAGAAGACTGCGACGCCGAGCCAGACGAACCGGATCGCGACGGCTGTGATGCCAGCGAGCATCGCGTCCGGATCAGCAGCAGCAGCACCAGGCGATGGCGTCTGGTTGAACGAGTTCAAGATGTCGCCAAAGATCACGATCTGCAGCGGCTGTGACGTCCCTGTCGCGATCGCAGCGAGCGTCCCGAGCGCCATGAGGAGCTTGTCGGTCGCATCTGCAAACTGAAAGAGCTTCGCGATCGGCGCGAGCTGTCCGCGGCTCTGTCTCGTCGTCTCTGTTGATAGCGGCGGGATGCTGCTTCTCGTGGCATGCGTCGCTGTGTCCTGCGCCATTGGCGCAAGTGGACGCACTGCGCGAAGCGATCACGACGACTCGATTCGATCTGGTGTGGACTCGTCAGCGCTCGACTCCCGAAGGCGTTTCAATCGTCCGATAGACCACCACACACGAATGGACTTGGTCGTCTTGCCACTCGCCTCGACGGCACGTTGGTCCTGCGAGCAGTAGCAGCAGCACTGTGGTCGTGTCGCCAACGTCGCAGTCGGTGCGCTCGAGTGCGCTCGCAGCAGTAGCAACAACAGCAACAGTGACTTCGACCAGTGCCAGTGCCACTGACAATGACAATGACGAGGACGCGAGTAGTAGCACGAACGGCAGCGCGTTCCTCGACTCGCTGACGCAGCAAGCGAGCTGGCGCACGTGGTACGGCGCAGTCGACACTGCGGATCTGCTCGACCCGCCGCTCGCACACGTGCCTGCAGCCGTGCGCAGTGCGTTTGCATTGGAGAGTGCGGACGTCGCAGCGACGGACGGTGACAAGGAAGACGACGGAGAGAACGAGACGCAAGCGAGTGTGCTGAGCCGCATCGCGCGCTTGGAAGCGGAGATCAGGTGCGCCATCGATCGCTAGTTCTGCTACAGTGTGTGTGTGTGCGGACGCTGTGCTGTGGTGCGATGACTCGTGGACAAGCGCTCGAGTGGTTTGCCACTGGAGTGACCACAGCAAGCCTTCACAGCGAACGAGCGAGGGAGGGAGTCGCCATCTAACAGCGCATATGCATCTCTCTGTGTGTCTCTCTCTCTCTTGTATGTGCGTCGGACGACATGACGCAGAGCCGAGAAAGCGCGCGGCAAGACGTTCGAGCACGAGCTCCTGGCGATGCTGCGCAGTGCGCACGCGTCGCGCTCAGACGCCTGAGCACGCAGGCATGTGCGTGTGTGGGAGGTCTCGCATTGCTCCTGTTCATAGCGTCGTGCTTGTGCATCGTGTGTATGCTCAAGACAACGAGATCGTCAAGCAAGACGAAGGAGAGAGAGAGAGACTTGGACAGCGCGCAGTGTGCTGAGCAAGACAAGGCGTTCGTTGCGTGTGCATGATGTGGACGTGAGAGGACTCGTGCGCGTCTTGTTCAGTTGCTCTCGTACGAAGCCGAGCGCCCACACACACACACACGCACGAGAGAGATTCGCCCACGCGCTGCTCGAGGCGCTCGACGTCCTCGTCACAGACGCGGAATCGTCGTTGCGTCGAGATTCCAGCACCTGCATGTGCGTGTGTGAGCGCGTGTGTTGAAGTGGAAGACCAAGCGATCGAGTGAATGAATGGCTGTCTCTGGGTCGTCGTCCAAGCTGTTGGTGGTGCAAAGCGAGCAATGCGCACACTAGTGCACGTAGCAAAGCGAGTGTTGGCACAGCTTGCATGAGTGCTCGTGTGCGTCTGTGAGTCAAAGCAGACGCTCCTACAACACCAACCAAAGCTGCGCGCACGACCACCAGCACAGACACCGACAGCCCTCGAGTCTCTAGTGCTACTACGAACCAACAACACACGAGCACCACGCGCAACAACCAAATGCGAGGTGTGATGCCTTGACGCTTTGAGCACACGAAGCCCAGGGAGAAGAGCAAGATGCGCCTCGTGCAAAGACGATAGTGGCGTCCTAGTGACGTCCACGCGAGCATCTCGTCGCGCACATTGCGCGCTGATTGGTCGAGCGCACTGCGTCATGTCGTGCGTGAACGCTGCGCGTCGTCGCAGATGTGGCTGCTCGGGTTTTCGCTCGCGTGTCGTGCGAATGTGTGACGACTCGAGCGTCAGGCGAATCTCGCGTGCACTGGCGGCTTCTCAGGCTCACTCGCTGCGCTGGAGGCGGAGGCACTCGAGAGTCTCTCGAGACACAGCGCCTGTGATGCCGACTGCGCGTGCACTCGACCAGTTTCTGTTTCGCACGCTCTGTGGCGCGACTCGCACTCGCGTTCACAAGCTCTCACGCACGCACGATCACACCAAGACACTCGATCGATCGATCGATCATGGACGTCTGCGCGCTTCTCAACCCAGTGCTCGAGGACGAGTGTGCGCCAGTTGCTGCTCCCTGCGCGACGCTCGCAGCCATGAGTCTCATGATGCTCCTCGGTGTGCACCAGCAGCAACACGAGTCCGAGTCAACGCTCTGCATTGCAGCTGCACGCTCAAGCGAAGAAGCTCATGCAACTGGAGACGGCTTGAGCACACCACTGCCAGCGATCACTTCTGCAGCTCCTGTTGTAACTAGCACAAGTACTTGCATGATGGCGACCTCAACTGCCTCAAGCGCGCGAGTCACGGCGCCGCACTTGTCGCCAATCGCAGACAAGCAGCAGCAGCACGTCACGCCATGGCGAGTCGCTGGCGCAGACAACAACAAGGACAAGCTCAAGCTCAAGCACGCGCGACCGAGCTTGCTGACTCCGGAGCCAGTGAAGCGGCCGCGTCGAGCGTGCACGAGTGCTCAAGCTAGGAGCAAGATCGACGACCTCTTCTCGGACACGCACATGGACTCTTCAAAGCCCGCGCTGCCGTCGTCATCAGGCGCTGCGTCGAAGAAGAAGAGTGCATCAACGCCACACAAGACATCCAAGTCCTCGCGCGACGCAGTGTCGACGACCCGCAAGACGTCACACCAGCGCCAGCACCAGCCAGAGCGTCCAAATCTGCAGCTCCAGTATGACCTCGTCACTCAAGACAGTTCAGCTGAAGCTGCTGCAGAAGCATCGTCGCCAACCGGACAGTACTGTGCAGTCGCTGGGTGTCTCCGCGTCGCGCACGAACTGTCCAAGTGCGCGATGCACAAGGGCTTGAAGCTGTGTTCTGCTGGTGGGTGCTTCCGACCCGTGCAGTCGCGCGGCTTTTGCAAGTCTCACGGCGGCGGCGCGCGCTGCAAGCACCCTGGATGCACGAAAGGCGCGATCTCCAAGGGCCGCTGCCGCACACACGGCGGCGGCACGCGGTGTGCGATCCCGAGCTGCTCGAAGTGGGCTCAGCGCTTTGGCTGCTGCGTGCGGCATTCAAAGGCGTTTGCCGCGACTGCGTGTGTTCCTGGCTCGACATCAGGAGCAGCGAGCTCGAGTCGCGCGGGTGTGTGCGTGTAGCGAGCATGCATGTGTGCATGTGCGTATGTATGTATGTATGTATGTATGTATGTGTGTTGTTGTTGTTGTAGATGTTGTTGATCCATGTAGTCCATGTAGTCGATGTGGTCGATGTCGTCGATGTCGTCGTCGAGTGTCTTGTAGGTCAGTCGTTGTTGCTGCGGATTCAGTGGAGCTACTGAATGAATCTGTGAATGTTGAAGTTGTTTGCTGAAATGTGGTGTTGATATGTTGATATTTAGGTTGTGTTCACGAGACCACGCAATTGTTGGTGTGCAGTAACAGGAGCACAAGCAGTGTTTGGGAGCGGTAGCTGTTGTGTGATTTTAATCCACCTTTTTGTTGGTTTATTGAAAAACCTTGAAGAACCGACGAGGTTGGTAGGTAGTCGAATCGAGCATACATTCTCGTGACTGTGAATCGAATCACTGGTTTCGCAGGCAGGCGGGTTTCGACTGCTCAAAACGGGTGCGTCGACCCACACACACACGCTCAAACATACAAACAACAAGCACAAAAGGCCGACCCGGGCCAACAAGCTTACACACACACACTACACCTACAAAACCTACGAAACCCGCGCAGCTGGCGACCCGGTGTTCTCTCTCTCTCTCTGTACCGTAAAGCTGCTGCTGTGCTCTGCTGTCTGAGGTCTGTCTGTCTGAGCTAAAAAACGCAGCCAGCCCGCGCCAACAGCAGGCGGCAACACAAGGCACTAGCAGCAGATCGTTAGGATAGGATCTCGCACAGACTCTTAGTTGTCATCAGTGCATGAAGCAATGAGAGACCGCTGTCTTGACAATCGTTGTCATCGTCGTGGAGCTCTATTGTCTTGTTGGTTTCCTACCTACGAGTGGCGCCTCGTGTGCGCACTCGCCCGCTGCTCGCTACTGCTGCTGCAGCTCATGTCGCCAGCAGCAGTGGACCCATTGACGACGTCACGCAGTCGCGACTTGCTCACAGGCGTCGGAGGTCGCGCGTCTCCGACGTATTCACACCCATCGACGCGCCGATCGCCCGCGTCGCCGTCTGCAGCAGCAGGCGCTCGCAATAAAAATCACGCA
This sequence comes from Pythium guiyangense, assembly GCA_003730235.1. Taxonomy (NCBI): domain Eukaryota; phylum Oomycota; class Peronosporomycetes; order Pythiales; family Pythiaceae; genus Pythium; species Pythium guiyangense. The sequence goes on along the minus strand of QXDM01000041.1, from coordinate 247,037 downwards.
CTCACTACCCACACACGTACACCGAGCGTCATGCGCTCGCGCCGCCACCGCCAGCGTCGACAGGTGGTGTCGCACTCGAGTCGACTGGCAGCGCGCCGAGCCCGAGCGCTGGCGAATGGCTCACGCTCGTTGGGAGACTCGACGCTGCGTGACTCGGCGGTGCGCTCGGCGCGTCGACGCGGCGCGAGTCAAAGCTGATGCTCCGCGCGATCATCGGACCAGCAGGAAAGCCATTCGGGTCGAGCGCGACGGGGTGGTGGTGGAGGTGCGGATGGAGCGTGTGGTGGTGGTGCGGGTCGTAGCCATTGTCGCTCGCGACGACAGTGCCGCTGCCGTTCAAGACGCCGTTGTACCCGAGCGGGAGACTCTCGTCAAAGTTGACCTGTGCGAGGTCGACCTCCGCTGGCAAGTCGTCCTCGGGCTGTCCGCTCATGCGATCCGAGTGCGCAATCGCCGCGCGCTGCTTGCTCAGCTCCTCCATCTGACGCCGGAAGCGCTCGACTTCGCGCAAGTGCTTCTCTTCGGCTTCACGCATCGCAGCGACGAGGTTCGAATCGCGCTCATCGAACGCCGACCGCGCGATCTTCAAACGGTCCTCCATGCCGTGCACTTTGCGCATGAACGTCGGGTCATTGACCGACCCGACCGAGATGCCGCGCTCCCAGCCCTCTGGCTGCTTTGGAAAGAGGTGGTCGTCGGTCAACGAGATCTCGCTCGCTGCGTGCACGAGCTGCGACGTCACGTGCGGCGACCGCGGGACGTCGATCGACGCAACAGTCGGCGCACTTGAGCTCACGTTCACGGCGTTGCCATCGGGGTGGAACACTGGCGCAGCAGTCGTCACGTCCGTCACGAGCGGCACGAGGCCAGGTGCAGTCGACACTACTGGCACCGCATTCACGCTCGTGAGACTCGGTGTCGGCTGCGTGAGCACGCCCGACGTCCCAAGCTGCTGCTGCATCTGCATCTGCTGCTGACTTGACACGACGTCGCTCGTAAGCGCTGGCTCACCGAGCGAGTACGCAGGCGCATTTGGGCTCCAGTCGACTGCGCCAGGCGCTGGCGAGAGCAAGTGGCTCGGCACTTGCTGGAGCTGCATCGTCGGGACGCCCGGGCCTGGCTTCGCGACAAAGCTCATCTTCGACACGTGCGGCAGCGGCTTGGACGAGAACGAGTGCGGCTCGGGCGCTTCGTCCCAGACGTCCTCGCTCACGTGCGGCAAGTTGTTGATCTTGCCTTCGGTCACGAGGAACGAGATCGAGTCGGCGATGTCCTCCAAGTCCGGCTCGAGGATCCCGACGTCGAGCGCGAGCTCGCACGCGACGTCGTGCGTGCTGTCCGAGAACAAGTTGAACGGGAACTTGATCTCCTTGGACTTGCCGTCGATCGTCAGGCGCAAGTACAGCACGATGCTGTGCTCGTTCTCCGGGTCTTTCTCGGCGCGGATCTCGTGGCGCCGCCCACGCTTCCGCGGCGCTGCAGTCGTCGAGCTGCTTGTGCTGCTCGACGCAGAGGGCGGGCGACTCGGCTGCTCTTGCGTCGTCTGCACTACAGGCAGCGGCATCAAGTGGTCACTCTGTGCGAGGAGACTCGGACGCCGCAAGTGACTGTAGTCGACAACTTGCTCCGATGGCGTGCGCGGCGGGAAGCTCGGCTGCGGGATCAACGGCACTGGCGCCGGTGGCTCGACGAGCGCTGTGCTGTTACTCGCTGCCGGTGCTTCGACCTGTGGCGGCTCGTTGCGCACGTCGTCGTCCGGTCGAGTCGGACTCGGCTCGGCGTCGTCAACTGCTGCAGATGCTGCTGTCGAGTCGTCCGAGCGTTCGAGCTCGAGGCGCTGACCGCGGCCGCCCATGAGGTTCATGCGGTTGTCCTGCATCTTCGACTCGCTCCCTGGCATCGTCGCGAGGAACTGGTTCACGTTGTGGTCCACGTCCTTCTTGCCCGACAGCGGCTCGTCGACCTCTGGCGCAAGGATCGGTTCGGACGGCAGAACGAGCGCTGGCACCGCTGCTGCTGGCACAGTCGCAGTTGGTGCAGTCGTTGGCGCCAACGGCGGCAGTGGCGCTGCGGCGCTCACCTGCTGCACAGTTGCTGCGACGGTCGGCGGCAGTTCGACCATGCGGTGCTTGCCGGCCGACTTCTCTTCCGACGGGACGTCCGCTCGCGCTTCCGTCGACCCGAGCGGCAGTCCCGTCGCAGTCACAGCAGACGACGACGACGACAGCTCCTCTGGCTCGAGCGAGAGCGACGGAAACGTCTTGCGCCGGTCCGTGAGCGTCGTCTGGTCGCTCCCTTTCGAGCAGCTCTCCATGTTGAGCTCTTCAGCAAACGACTCTTCGCTCACGTGCGCGAGGCGCTGCTGCTCTTGCTTCATCTCGCGCTCGAGCTCGTCCTCTTCCAAGCACCGGACCATCTCGCCGTCGTCGTCCTGCGCTTTCAAGAACGGGTGATCGAGCAAGTACTCGGCCGAGACGTCGACGAGACCGTTGCCGCGCGAGAGACAGAGCTCGATAAAGTCCTTCGCGGCTTGGCTCACGATGCGCTGGAGCCCGCGCGGACGGATGCCAGCGGTGACTTTCTTGTAGATCTGCGCCGGGTTGATGCACTCCGAGTATGGCACTTCCTTGGTCACCATCTCCAAGACGCACATACCGAACGCGTAGATGTCGACCTTCTCGTCGTAGCTCTCGTCGTAGAGCTCTGGCGCCATGAACTCGGGCGTCCCCAAGACGCTCTGCGCGCGCGACTTCTTGTGCACTGCGAGCTGCGTCGAGAGCCCGAGGTCGCCAATGCGCAAGTCGCCCGTGTTGCCGTTGATGAAGATGTTGTCGCACTTGAGGTCGCGGTGGATCACCGGTGGGTTCTGGCTGTGGAGGTAGTGGAGACCTTCGAGGATCTGGATGCACCAGCGCTTGATGATCTTCCACTTGACGAACTGCACGCGCTTGATGTACGACTTGAGCGTCCCGCTCGTCATGATCTCCGTGATGAACACGACCTGGTTCTTCTCCTTTGAGAACCACGAGCCGTAGAAGTTGATGATGTTCTTGTGCTCGAGCTTCTGCAGGAGCTGCACCTCTTGGATGATCCGCGTCTTCTCGGCGCTCGGGAGCACGCCAATGTCAATCGCGTTCCACGCCACGTCGATGCCCTGGTCCGTGTCGTACGCTTTGTACACGGTCTTGTACGCGCCCGTGCCGAGCTTGATGTCAAAGCGAATGTACCGCCCGCGCGGCGAGTGCTCGACTGGCCGGTCGCCTTCGTCACGCTTGTACACGCCGCTCTCGTCCATCGTGTGTGCTAGTGCTGCTGCTGTCTGCTGCTGCTGTGTGTGTGTCTGTCGGTCTGTCTGTGTCTGTGTCTGTGTATCTCTCGGGATCAGCTCACGCGATGGTCTCTCACTCTCTCTATTGCGAAGGCGGGTGTCTACGCAACGACCATCAATGAGCGTGTCGATACCGTCGTCTTTCTTTCGCGCGCGGGCACAGAGACGCGAGAGATCGGATGCGGACTCGAGTGCGTCGAGACGACAGCACTATCCAAGTCGAGACCGCGGACTGCTGCTGCGACGACAGTGGCGATCGCGACGGCGGCGGCGGCAGCGCTCGCACGACGCACGCTACTCGCGTGGGCGTAGGGACTGACTGCGGTTGCTCCGTGCAGGGGGAGCACGAGGCAGGGAGATCGAGTGCGCGCGCACTGGACGAGCGAGCCTGTAGGTGTGTGTGCCGCGTCGTGTGGTGCGATGGCTCTCGGTCCGCTCGATGTGTGCTCGGTGCTCGGTGCTCGGTGCTCGGTGCTCGGTGCTCGGTGCTCGGTGCTCGGTGCTCGGTGCTCGGTCGCTGCTCCTAACTGCGTGCTGTTGTTGTGCCTTGTGCTGCTGCTAGTGCCTTGTGTTGCCGCCTGCTGTTGGCGCGGGCTGGCTGCGTTTTTTAGCTCAGACAGACAGACCTCAGACAGCAGAGCACAGCAGCAGCTTTACGGTACAGAGAGAGAGAGAGAACACCGGGTCGCCAGCTGCGCGGGTTTCGTAGGTTTTGTAGGTGTAGTGTGTGTGTGTAAGCTTGTTGGCCCGGGTCGGCCTTTTGTGCTTGTTGTTTGTATGTTTGAGCGTGTGTGTGTGGGTCGACGCACCCGTTTTGAGCAGTCGAAACCCGCCTGCCTGCGAAACCAGTGATTCGATTCACAGTCACGAGAATGTATGCTCGATTCGACTACCTACCAACCTCGTCGGTTCTTCAAGGTTTTTCAATAAACCAACAAAAAGGTGGATTAAAATCACACAACAGCTACCGCTCCCAAACACTGCTTGTGCTCCTGTTACTGCACACCAACAATTGCGTGGTCTCGTGAACACAACCTAAATATCAACATATCAACACCACATTTCAGCAAACAACTTCAACATTCACAGATTCATTCAGTAGCTCCACTGAATCCGCAGCAACAACGACTGACCTACAAGACACTCGACGACGACATCGACGACATCGACCACATCGACTACATGGACTACATGGACTACATGGATCAACAACATCTACAACAACAACAACACACATACATACATACATACATACATACATACGCACATGCACACATGCATGCTCGCTACACGCACACACCCGCGCGACTCGAGCTCGCTGCTCCTGATGTCGAGCCAGGAACACACGCAGTCGCGGCAAACGCCTTTGAATGCCGCACGCAGCAGCCAAAGCGCTGAGCCCACTTCGAGCAGCTCGGGATCGCACACCGCGTGCCGCCGCCGTGTGTGCGGCAGCGGCCCTTGGAGATCGCGCCTTTCGTGCATCCAGGGTGCTTGCAGCGCGCGCCGCCGCCGTGAGACTTGCAAAAGCCGCGCGACTGCACGGGTCGGAAGCACCCACCAGCAGAACACAGCTTCAAGCCCTTGTGCATCGCGCACTTGGACAGTTCGTGCGCGACGCGGAGACACCCAGCGACTGCACAGTACTGTCCGGTTGGCGACGATGCTTCTGCAGCAGCTTCAGCTGAACTGTCTTGAGTGACGAGGTCATACTGGAGCTGCAGATTTGGACGCTCTGGCTGGTGCTGGCGCTGGTGTGACGTCTTGCGGGTCGTCGACACTGCGTCGCGCGAGGACTTGGATGTCTTGTGTGGCGTTGATGCACTCTTCTTCTTCGACGCAGCGCCTGATGACGACGGCAGCGCGGGCTTTGAAGAGTCCATGTGCGTGTCCGAGAAGAGGTCGTCGATCTTGCTCCTAGCTTGAGCACTCGTGCACGCTCGACGCGGCCGCTTCACTGGCTCCGGAGTCAGCAAGCTCGGTCGCGCGTGCTTGAGCTTGAGCTTGTCCTTGTTGTTGTCTGCGCCAGCGACTCGCCATGGCGTGACGTGCTGCTGCTGCTTGTCTGCGATTGGCGACAAGTGCGGCGCCGTGACTCGCGCGCTTGAGGCAGTTGAGGTCGCCATCATGCAAGTACTTGTGCTAGTTACAACAGGAGCTGCAGAAGTGATCGCTGGCAGTGGTGTGCTCAAGCCGTCTCCAGTTGCATGAGCTTCTTCGCTTGAGCGTGCAGCTGCAATGCAGAGCGTTGACTCGGACTCGTGTTGCTGCTGGTGCACACCGAGGAGCATCATGAGACTCATGGCTGCGAGCGTCGCGCAGGGAGCAGCAACTGGCGCACACTCGTCCTCGAGCACTGGGTTGAGAAGCGCGCAGACGTCCATGATCGATCGATCGATCGAGTGTCTTGGTGTGATCGTGCGTGCGTGAGAGCTTGTGAACGCGAGTGCGAGTCGCGCCACAGAGCGTGCGAAACAGAAACTGGTCGAGTGCACGCGCAGTCGGCATCACAGGCGCTGTGTCTCGAGAGACTCTCGAGTGCCTCCGCCTCCAGCGCAGCGAGTGAGCCTGAGAAGCCGCCAGTGCACGCGAGATTCGCCTGACGCTCGAGTCGTCACACATTCGCACGACACGCGAGCGAAAACCCGAGCAGCCACATCTGCGACGACGCGCAGCGTTCACGCACGACATGACGCAGTGCGCTCGACCAATCAGCGCGCAATGTGCGCGACGAGATGCTCGCGTGGACGTCACTAGGACGCCACTATCGTCTTTGCACGAGGCGCATCTTGCTCTTCTCCCTGGGCTTCGTGTGCTCAAAGCGTCAAGGCATCACACCTCGCATTTGGTTGTTGCGCGTGGTGCTCGTGTGTTGTTGGTTCGTAGTAGCACTAGAGACTCGAGGGCTGTCGGTGTCTGTGCTGGTGGTCGTGCGCGCAGCTTTGGTTGGTGTTGTAGGAGCGTCTGCTTTGACTCACAGACGCACACGAGCACTCATGCAAGCTGTGCCAACACTCGCTTTGCTACGTGCACTAGTGTGCGCATTGCTCGCTTTGCACCACCAACAGCTTGGACGACGACCCAGAGACAGCCATTCATTCACTCGATCGCTTGGTCTTCCACTTCAACACACGCGCTCACACACGCACATGCAGGTGCTGGAATCTCGACGCAACGACGATTCCGCGTCTGTGACGAGGACGTCGAGCGCCTCGAGCAGCGCGTGGGCGAATCTCTCTCGTGCGTGTGTGTGTGTGTGGGCGCTCGGCTTCGTACGAGAGCAACTGAACAAGACGCGCACGAGTCCTCTCACGTCCACATCATGCACACGCAACGAACGCCTTGTCTTGCTCAGCACACTGCGCGCTGTCCAAGTCTCTCTCTCTCTCCTTCGTCTTGCTTGACGATCTCGTTGTCTTGAGCATACACACGATGCACAAGCACGACGCTATGAACAGGAGCAATGCGAGACCTCCCACACACGCACATGCCTGCGTGCTCAGGCGTCTGAGCGCGACGCGTGCGCACTGCGCAGCATCGCCAGGAGCTCGTGCTCGAACGTCTTGCCGCGCGCTTTCTCGGCTCTGCGTCATGTCGTCCGACGCACATACAAGAGAGAGAGAGACACACAGAGAGATGCATATGCGCTGTTAGATGGCGACTCCCTCCCTCGCTCGTTCGCTGTGAAGGCTTGCTGTGGTCACTCCAGTGGCAAACCACTCGAGCGCTTGTCCACGAGTCATCGCACCACAGCACAGCGTCCGCACACACACACACTGTAGCAGAACTAGCGATCGATGGCGCACCTGATCTCCGCTTCCAAGCGCGCGATGCGGCTCAGCACACTCGCTTGCGTCTCGTTCTCTCCGTCGTCTTCCTTGTCACCGTCCGTCGCTGCGACGTCCGCACTCTCCAATGCAAACGCACTGCGCACGGCTGCAGGCACGTGTGCGAGCGGCGGGTCGAGCAGATCCGCAGTGTCGACTGCGCCGTACCACGTGCGCCAGCTCGCTTGCTGCGTCAGCGAGTCGAGGAACGCGCTGCCGTTCGTGCTACTACTCGCGTCCTCGTCATTGTCATTGTCAGTGGCACTGGCACTGGTCGAAGTCACTGTTGCTGTTGTTGCTACTGCTGCGAGCGCACTCGAGCGCACCGACTGCGACGTTGGCGACACGACCACAGTGCTGCTGCTACTGCTCGCAGGACCAACGTGCCGTCGAGGCGAGAGCGAGCGGCGACGGCGGTGGTGGTCACTTGCTGCTGGTCGCGGCGGGAACGTCACGCGCTGGACAAAGTCTGCGTGGCCCTTGGACAAGAACCACGAGTTGAGTGGCGACGTCGCAAGTGCTGGCGACCGCAGCGCAGCAGACGACGACGAAGCTGACAGTGGCGTCGAAGCAGCTGCACCTGGCGTCGGTGTGAGTCCAAATGACGCGCCCCACGTGCGACTCGCAGGTCGAGGCGGCAGTGCAGACGTGTCCACTGGCGGGATCGTCACGGTCAGCGCCCTCGACGGAGTTGGCGCTGCACGAATGACGTGAGCTGGCGGCTCCGGAAGTGCCGTAGCTGCTGGTTTAGCTTGAGGCGGCGGCTGTGGCTGCTTTGATGTTAACGCCGCTGGCTCACACTTGACGATGTCGGTCTGCTCGAGCGCAGGCGCTGGAGGTGCTGGGACTGGAGTCTGCGGCTTGTCGACTGCTTTAAGCGCTGGACACTCGACTCTGAGACGCATAGGAGCAGGCGCTAGCTCCAGCGGCTCTGCGACGTCGTCGCTTGTCTCCTCCTCCTCTTCGTCATCTTCGTCGTCGTCTTCGATCGTCACAACGTCAGGCTCTTCGTCTCTCACTTGCTCAGTGCGGTTGACGAGAGTCTGCTTCATGACGAGTGGCTCTGACGTGGTCTCTCGCTCCTCTTCTGCGTCTGCTGCAGTCGCGACAGACTCGCGTGGCGCTGCAAGTGCATCGACGCTTGTGTCATCGTCTTCATCTGCTGTCGGGACTGCCACTTGTTCAGGCGCCACAGTAGGCACTTGCACTTCACCACTCGCGTCGCCATCACCTTTGTCAATGAGCTCAGTCGCTGCGACTGGACTCGGCTCGTTGAGAGGACTCGTAGGCGGCAGCAGGACGCAATCGCTCGTCTTTGCTGGCGATGAAAGCGGCGCTTGTGGCGGCTCATCTGCGTCTGGCAACGTCAGCTGCTCGTCACGGATCGCCGCTGGCGTCGAGACGTCTGGCGCAGGCGCGTTGTCAGCCAAAGTAGCAGACGCTGGCTCAATCTCTGCGAGCAGAAGCGCGAGAGACGCAGCAGTCGACGGCTCGAGCGCTTCGACTCGCTCCTCTGTACGAACTGCAGTCGACGCGACGTGCGCAGGTTCGTCAAGCGCGATCGGATCAACTACCGACGGCGTCGTCGGCACTTCGACTGCTTCACGTGGCGAACTGGAGTGCACTGCGTCGCTGCGCTCGGCGTCTTGTGCAGCATCAGCAGCCGCCGGAGCGCCGACTGCTGCCTTTGGTCGTGGAGACGCAGGCGCAGGCAGCGACTCGTCACTTGAAGGACGAGCGACTGCACTCTTCTTCTTCTTCTTCTTGAGCACCGCGTCGGTCTTCTGCTTCTTCGCGAGAGGCTCTGCGGTTTGCTCAGGCAGAGCGGACGAGCGGAGCGTCGTTGTGTGCACCTGCTGTGGTCTCGCAGTCGCCGCAGCAGGAGGAGGCACAGCCGACCGCGGCGCCTTGATCGCGCTCTTCTTCGGCTCCTCTTTGTTCGCCTAGTGGCGTCCACGACACGCTCCAGTCAGTCACAGCACGCTCTCATACACCAGCAGCAGCAGTAGAGAGAAGGAGGAGGACGCACCTCGGACGCGCTGCGCTTCGCTTTCTTCACGCGCACTGGCGCATCGCTCGGCGTCGCAGTCGCCTGCTGCTTTGGTGCAGTTGCCATCGTCGGCTTTGCGAGCGCAGGCGTCTGCTTCTGCTTCTTCTTTGGCGGCTGCTGCGCCAGTGGCTCCACTGCCGCAGGAGCAGGCGTCGCGCGGCTCTGACTGCGCAGCGCCGCCTTCACGCCCACAGCCTGTTTCGCAGTCGATGCGTCTGCTGTCGCAGTGGCGCTCGATGCAGCAGCAGACGTCGTCGTCGCGCTCGCACTAGCAGCTGCAGCGTTTGCGATCGCAGCAGCAGCGAGCGCCGCGGCTTTGGCTGCGACTGTGCTCGGGTGCACGCGCTTGCGCTTCTTCTTCTTCTTTGCGCCAGTAGCGCCAGCCTCTGACTGCGACGGCAGTGCCTCTTTCACTTGCTGCGGCTGCGGCGGCGGTGTCTTCTTTCCCTGCTGCTGCTGCTTCTGCTTCAGAGACTGCTGTGGCTTCTGCTGTGGCTGCTGCTGCGCCTGTGGCTGTGATTGCTTCTGTTGCTGCTGCTTCTGCTTTTGCTTGCCTTGCGCCTGTGCGACTGGGCTCTTCTTCTCACTGACAGCCGCGTTCTGCCGCGCACGCATCGCGATGACTGCTGCATCGCTCTTTGCAGTTGTCCGAGCCGTGCTGCTTGGCGCACTCGATCGACTGTTGTTCGCAGTGTTGCTCGATGCAGCAGTCGCTGGCGCCTCGCTCGCGCCGCTTGCTACTACAGAGGCTTTGCGTCCCGACTTCTTCCGTCGCTTGCCGCTGCCAGTGGCGCCACTGCCGCTCGCACCTGGCGCCGCGCCACCGTGACGACCTCCGCTCCCCTCCATCCTCGGCTTCGATGCGTTTGATCGTGCCAATTGTATTCCTATAGCTGCTTCAAAGAGGTCGTACACACCTCTGTATGTAATGTATATACCAGATCAATATCAGAGACTGCCTCTGTATGTTGCTTATAGCGTTGTGTGCGATAGTCGAGCCGCTAGATCACACATAACGAACAATCGATCGACATGAGCAGCAGTCGATCGAGTGGCGAGCAGCGGCGGCGCAAGGACGGCTTTGCGCGTCGGCGCCGTGCCGATGACGGCGACTCGGACGCGCAGGACGATGCACAGGACGACGTTGTCGTGATCCACGACCACCGCTCGAAGAAACGCGCAGAAGCCGCTGCTGCAGCAGACGACAATGACGAGAGCGAGCTCTCAGACAGCGAGCGTGCGCGGCGTCAGGACCTCGCTGAGCGCGATGCGTTTGCTGAGCGTCTGCGCATGCGCGACGACAGCAAGACGCGCAAGCGGCAGCGCGACGCAGCAGACGACGACGACGATCGCCGCAGTGGGCTCACAGCTGACGAGATCGCGCAGCTCTCGACGCGCGGCGACGTTGCGTCGTCGGCTTCGAGCGCCGTGCGCGAGCGGATCGCGCGCATGCGAGAGCTCTCGCGCCAAGAGTACTTGAAGAAGCGCGAAGCGAAAGAGCTCGAGCTGCTCAAGCTCCAGCTCCAGGACGAGCGCGAGCTGTTTGACGAGAGCGAGCAGACTGCGCAAGAGCGCGAGCAGCTCGCGCTCAACCAGCGCATCCTCGAGACTGCGACTGCGCGGTCCAAGCCCGAGCCCGTGGACGGGTACCAGATGCCGGACTCGTACGAAGAGGTCGACGACGAGGGCAATCGCGTGCGCAAGCGCGACGACCTCTTGACTGATCGGTACGAAGAGGAGGGGGTGTTCCGGTCCGAGCAAGAGGTGTGGGAGGACACACAGGTCAAGATGGCGACGACGCGCGTTGGCGCCAAGGACCAACAGCCTCACGCCGACGCTGAGGCGTTTGACTACGTCTTTGACGACCAGATCGACTTCATCTCGGAGCAGATGCTCACGGGCAAGCACGTGAGCGAGCAGGACATCCAAGACGCGCGTGCAAAGATGGAGGAGTCCAAGCACCTGTCGATCCAAGACGGGCGGAAGAAGCTCCCGATCTTCCCGTACCGCGAGTCGCTCCTGGAAGCGATCCGGAACTACTCGGTGATCATCATCGAAGGCGAGACGGGGTCCGGCAAGACGACGCAGATCCCGCAGTACCTCCACGAAGTTGGCTACTCGGAGCTCGGGAAGATCGGCTGTACGCAGCCGCGTCGCGTCGCAGCAATGAGCGTCGCAGCGCGCGTGGCGCAAGAGATGGACGTCAAGCTCGGGAACGAAGTCGGGTACTCGATCCGGTTCGAGGACTGTACGTCCGACAAGACGGTCATCAAGTACATGACGGACGGCATGCTCCTGCGCGAGTTCCTCACGGAGCCAGACCTCAAGTCGTACAGCGTCATGATCATCGACGAAGCCCATGAGCGGACGCTGAGCACCGACATCTTGTTTGGACTGATCAAAGACGTCGCGCGCTTCCGCGACGACATCAAGATCATCATTGCGAGCGCGACGCTCGATGCGACCAAGTTCAGTGCGTACTTTGACGACGCGCCGATCTTCAAGATCCCCGGACGGATGTTCCCAGTCGACATTCTCTACACAAAGGCGCCTGAGGCCGACTACTTGGACGCAGCAGTCGTCACGTGTCTCCACATCCACGTCACGCAGCCGCTCGGCGACATCCTCGTGTTCTTCACGGGCCAAGAGGAGATCGAAGCAGCTGAAGAGATCTTGCTCCAGCGCACGCGCGGTCTCGGTTCGCGGATACGCGAGCTCCTCATCCGACCGATCTACGCGACGCTGCCGTCAGAGCGCCAGGCGCAAGTGTTTGAGCCAACGCCGCCGGGCGCGCGCAAGGTCGTGCTGAGTACAAACATTGCCGAGACGTCGCTGACGATCCCTGGCATCTGCTACGTCATTGACACGGGCTTTTGCAAGCAGACGAACTACAACGCGCAGACTGGCATGGAGTCGCTCCTCGTCGCGCCAGTGTCGCAAGCCATGGCGAACCAGCGCGCGGGTCGCGCAGGTCGCACAGCGCCTGGCAAGTGCTTTCGCCTCTACACTGCGTGGTCGTACAAGAACGAGCTCGACGAGAACACAGTCCCCGAGATCCAGCGCACGAACCTCGGGAGCGTCGTGCTCTTGATGAAGTCGCTCGGCGTGAACGACCTCCTCAACTTTGACTTCATGGACCCGCCGCCCGAGAAAGCGCTCATCCGGTCGCTCGAGCAGCTGTACGCGCTCGGGGCGCTGAACGACCGCGGCGAGCTCACGAAGCTCGGGCGGCGCATGGCCGAGTTCCCGCTCGACCCGATGATGTCCAAGGCGCTCGTGGCGTCCGAGAAGTTTGGATGCACTGAAGAGATCATGACGATCTGCGCGATGCTCAGTGTGAACAACTCGATCTTCTATCGCCCAAAGGACAAGGCTGTGCACGCTGACAACGCCCGCCTCAACTTTGCACGCGGCGGCGGCGGCGACCACATCACGCTCCTGAACGTGTACAACCAGTGGGTCGAGACCAACTACTCGACGCAGTGGACGTACGAGAACTTTGTGATCATGCGGTCGCTCAAGACTGCGCGCGACGTGCGCGAGCAGCTCGAAGGGCTCTGCGACCGCGTCGAGCTCGAGCGCAAGAGCAACCGCAGCGACCACGAAGTGATCCGGAAAGCGATCTGCGCGGGGTACTTCTACAACACCGCCAAGCTCGATAGCTCGGGTCACTACAAGACAGTCAAGCAAGCGCACACGGTGTACATTCACCCGAGCTCGTGTCTGATCAAGTTGGAGGAAGTCCCGCGCTGGGTCGTGTACCACGAGCTCGCGTTCACGACGAAAGAGTACATGCGCAGCGTGATTCCGATCAAAGGCGAGTGGCTCACGGAGCTCGCGCCGCACTACTACAAGGCCAAGGAGGTCGAAGACACGCGCAACAAGAAGATGCCCAAGGCGACAGGCAAGTCCGCAGTCAAGTAGGACGCTCTTGCATCAGTGAGTCGTACGTAGGAACAAGGCAACACGAGTCCTGTTGGAGCTTCCTCTCTCTCTCTCGTCTTCGTCGCCTACTTCTTGCTCTCGCTGCTCTGGCGCCAGTGGTCCACGAGCGACTTGAAGATGCCGTCGGGTTTCTTCAGGAGCTCTGCAGGCGGCGCGTACTCGGCCACGGTGCCCTTCTCCATCACGAGGATGCGGTCGGCGTCGAGGATCGTGTTGATCCGGTGCGCGATCGTGAGGCACGTGCAGTCGCGGAACTCGTCGCGGATGCTCTGCTGGATCTTCCGGTCCGTCTCCGTGTCGATCGACGCCGTGGCTTCGTCCATGAGAATGACCTTGGACCGCTTCAGCAAGGCGCGCGCGATCGACAGGAGCTGCCGCTCGCCGACGCTAAAGTTCGCGCCGCGCTCGTCCACGACGTCGTCGAGCGACGCCACGGCCTTGTCGAGCTGCGCGCGCTTGATCGACGCCCAGAGCTGCGCGTCCGAGAACTGCGCGAACGGGTCAAGGTTCGACCGCACCGAGCCCGAGAACAGCACCGGGTCCTGCGGAATGATCGCGACCTTGCTCCGGAGGTCGTGGAGCCCGATCTTGCTAATGTCCACGCCGTCGATCACGATCGCGCCGGCGTCGAGCTCCGTGAGCCGCATGAGCGCGACGATGAGACTGCTCTTGCCGGCGCCCGTGCGACCGACGATCCCGACCTTCTCTTGCGCACGCACAGAGAACGTGAGGCCGCGCAAGACGCGCGGAAGGCCTGGGCGGTACCGCATGCTCACTTGCTGGAAGCTGATCGCGCCGGTCTGCGGCCACTCGATGCTCGGTTTGCGGTCCGCGCGGCTCTCGAGCGCGCCTTCGGTCGGCATCTCCGAGTACGACTGGATGCGCTCGACCGAGACCATCTGCGTCTGGAGCTGGCTCACCATGCGCACGGTCCAGTTGAGCGACTGCGTCACGTTGAACGCGTACGTGAGCGAGACGCCGACGAGACCTGCGAACGCCGTGCCCTGCGCCGCGTTCGAGCTGTGCGCAAGCACAGCTGCGAGCGCCGCGCCAGACGCAATGACCGTGCCGACGAACTCGAGCCGGAGCGCGAGCCAGCAGTTGACTGAGAAGTTGAGGAAGTACGCGCGCTGGTTCTTGTCCAAGAGGAACTGGTTCCGGCCCATGAACGCGCGCTCGACGCCGTACGCGCGGATCGTCGGGAGTCCGTCGAGCGTCTCGCTCAAGAGCGCAAAGATCGGCGAGCGCGAGATCGAGTCGAGGCGCTGGAGCTCGCGCGACGTCTTGATGAAGTACCGCTGCGACGCGTAGTAGCTCAGCATGACTGGGAGGAGAATGACCATGAAGCCCGGCGTGATGTACGAGATCGTCGCGAGCGTCACGATCACGCTCACGAGCGTGCTCAAGAGACCGTTCCAAGTCGACGGAATGCTCTCGTCGACCGTGTAGATGTCCTTTGACATGCGGTTCACGATCCGACCGAGCGGTGTCGTGTCAAAGAACGACACGGGCGCGCGCAGCACGCGCGAGAGCAAGCTGTGGAACATCAAGCGACTCGCGTGGAGCGACCCGAGGTACAGCAGCAGCACGCGCACAAACATCGTCACAGCGGCCACGGCGTTCAGCGCCATGTACACGTACACGTAGTACATCTGGTCGTCCGGGTACTTCTGCGCCTCTTCCGACCAGTACGAGATCCAGAGCGTTGCGAGCAGCGTCACGCCCTGCGCCGCCACGAAGCCAAACACGACGACAGCGCCGGCGCACAGACCACCGAACGCCTGGATCCACGCGCGGTACACGGACCACGAGACGTCGCCGACGGAGCGGTCTTCGTCGACCATGAGCGCGCCGCTGTCGAGCGTGTGGCTGTCGTCACTGCGCGTCGACGACGCGCGCGAGACGCGGCTCGACCGGTCCTGGCTCTTGCGCGAGCGGTTGCCGTCGTCGTCGCTCTCACTGTCGCTCGCGCCGTCGCTCTCACCGCCACTCGCACTGTCGTCATGGTCGTTCTCGTCGTCCTCTTCGTGGTCGCTCTCCGAGTAGTTGAGCATCATCTGCGCGAGCACGCCCTTCTTCGCTACGACGTGCTTGAACGCGCCGTGCTCGACGATCTTGCCGTCTGCGAGCACGACGACGTTGTCGCACTGGTTCAAGAAGCTCAGCGAGTGCGTGACGAGGATCACGAGCTTCTTCTTCAGCGCCTTCTTGATGCAGTTGGCAAAGATGTCGCTCCCGACGTGCGAGTCCACGGCCGAGAGCACGTCGTCGAGCAAGTAGATGTCTGCGTTCTGGTACACCGCGCGCGCGATCGCCACGCGTGTGCGCTGCCCGCCGCTCAAGTTGATGCCCTTCTCGCCAATCTCTGTGCGGTCGCCGCCCGGGAGAATCGCCAAGTCCTTCTTCAAGCAGCTCACGCGCACGGCGTCTTCGTACCGCGCAGCGTCGAACGGCAGACCAAACGTGATGTTGTCGCGGACTGTCGCGTTCTGGATGAACGGCTGCTGCGAGACGTACGCGACGGAACCACGGAGCGCGACGTCGCCGCTCGTCAAGCGCGCGTCGCCGAGAATGCCGCTCAAGAACGTCGACTTGCCGCTCCCGACTGGACCCACAATGGCGTGGAGCTGACCCGACTTGGCGCGGAACGAGATGTTGCGCAGCACTGGCGCGTCGTTGTCTGTCAGCGCTGGGGCGTCCGTGGCGCTCGCCGCCAGAGCACCTGGCGCAACGCCTTCCCACTTGAAGTCGGCGTTCTGCACGAGCACGCCAACGTCCGTGAGGCTCCCTTCGCCCACTCTCACGCGCTCCTCGGCCAAGAAGAAGTTGCGCAGGCGCTCAAAGCTCACGCTCGCTTCGACAATGTTGTTGATCACTTGCGGGAGCATGAAGAGCGGGAAGCGCAGGATGTTGAAGAGCGCGAGGCTCGTAAGCGCCGTGCCGACGTCCAGCGTGTTGCCCAAGAGCACGTACGTGAGGAACGACACGACAGTCACGAGCGCAGGCACGATCGAGAAGATCGTGTTCGAGCCGCTCTGCGCAAAGACGTACACGCGCAGGCGCCGGAGCTCGTCGTCGCGGTACTTCATCACGCGCTGCGCGAACGACGTCTCCCACGCCTTCATCTTGATGACCTTGATGCCCGAGAGGACTTCGTGGCAGATCTTGATGCGCTCGTCCTTGACAGTCATGAGCTTCTTCTGGAGGCTCCGCATCGCGCGCGAGATCACGGCCATGAGCGGAATGAGCAAGACGATCACGGCGACGCCAGCGAACGTCGCGACGCCGATCTGCTGCCACAGCAGCACGCACGACACGACGATCTGGAACGCCGCGTACCAGATGCCGTGCAAGTACGGCGTGAGCTCCTGCAAGCGCTGCGCGTCGATAGACATGAGATTCGTGATCTCGCCGGTCGTCTTCTGCTGCCGCGCCGCAGCTGAGAGCACGAGCGACTTGTCAAACACCGCGGTGACGATCGCACTCCGGAGCTGCATGCCAGTCTCGAAGCAGTAGAAGAAGTACTGACGGAGCGAGAACGACTGCACGACGCCCGAGACAAAGATGATCGCAGCGTACGTGAGCCCCTCTGAGAGCGGCGCCGTCGGGTCGCTCAAGTACGCAATGATGTCTTTGATGATGATCGGACCGACGAACTGGAGCGCGTCGTGGATGAGCTTGAGGAAGCCCGCGACGACAAACTTTGCGCCAAACGCCGTCGCGAGCGCCGTTGCGAGGCTCGGACGCGCCTTCTGCTTCTGCAGCGCCCACTTCTCGGCAAAGCGCTGCGAAATGCTCTCGGCACGGTTGTACGGGTCGAGCTGGAACAAGTCGTCGCTCTCGAGCGGCCGCTCGTTCCCGAGCTTCATGAGCGGCGTGATCCACGAAAAGAACACGGACGCGCACAGACCCGAGTGCTGCGACGGGTACCGGTCGCCGAGACCGTCGCTGTGGTCCCACGCATTGCCGTAGTTCGCGCTGTGGTCCTCGAGACGCTTGTACTCGCCGCCGCCGCTCCCGAGCAGCGGCTTCTTTTCGTTCTTCGACGCCATCAAGTGCTCCGTTCTCGCTCTTACTCACACTCGCTGCTTGCTTGTTGAGTCAATCACTCGCTCACTCACAAACGAGATGGTGGTGCGTCTCACGTCGCCTCGACTGCTGCTGCGTCTCCAAGTGTGTATGTGTGTGTGCGGCTGCTTGCGTGCGTGCGTCGAGTGGTGCAAGTGGAAGAGTGGCGATGCGTGAGCTGCTGCTGCGTGCGTGGAGACTCGGAGGCTGCGCAACGTCGGCCAGCCACAGACAGACAGAGAGAGCTCTATCTTGCTTCAATTTCGTGACTTGCTTTTTGTATGGACAGCTTGAGACGGCGCTGTATTAAAGATGCGTTTTGCTGTCGATTTGCATTTGCAACGGCAGACGCGTGGTGATTCCGTCATCACGACCATCATTGTGGAGGCAATATTAATCACACGCTCTTTACAACCAGATTCTGTTTCGAGACGGGTTATTCCTGCTCCGAAAGCACAACATTGTGTGTGCTTCGTCCGTTGCACTTGATGTATGTATGTGTGCGATGCTTACGTCGCAAATGTCTGAAATGTCGAGGGTTCTCTCCTGGTACTCAAATGGTACTAGTACATGTGGAACATATATGCGCTCGAGTCGCGTTTGTGCCACTTGCTGCTCTCTTACAAAACCACAGATCCGATAGCTGTTGCAAGTGTGCAGAGATAACAAACCTCTCATAGTGAAGTGAGGGAAATGAAGCAATCACGAGAAGAGAGAATCGCAATCTTCATCATGATGACGACACCTCGCCTCCTCTCACGAGTCGCTCTGGCTTTCCTGGCGCCTGAACTCGGCGACCAAGACCAAGACCAAAAGCACCAAGAAGACCAACGCAACGCAAAACAAAGACACAATGAGCTTCGAGAGCACACACAGTCAGGTCAGGTCGGATCGATGAATCAATGGACGTCAGCAGCTCTATCGCGGTACAACCGGCTGACAGTCAGTCAGTCAGTCAGTCGAGCGACGCGCTCTCCACTCTGAGTCAAACAAGCAGGTGTGGATAGATACAATTGAGCTCGATGCTCTCGACGCGTCCATTGTGCTAGCGAGCTGAACCAGAGGTCGGTTCATTCAATCATGAGAAACTCCATTGGACTGTCGACTCGGTCGTATAGAATATGTCGTTGAGTAGTTCACGCGCACAAAGACAACTGGCACAGACAGACAGTAGAAGAGCGCTTGGGATATCTGTACTGCATAGAACACTGCTACATGTACTAAGTAGTATAGTGTGTATGTCGTCCATTTCCGATGGTGCGGTGCATCGAATAGACACCTACCGTCATGGACGACGACGAAGTCGATTATGCTGCTCTTTGACCGATGTGATGATGGTGATGATGATGATGGTGTCGACGAGTGACATCCTAGTGAAGAAACTCGCACTGTTAGCGCAGCGAGCACATGTAGTTGCACTTGTATGCAATTCGAAAAGACAAGTATGCGACAACAAAGTGCAGTTGATAACATTTGCTTGATCACTGGTAACACGCAGCGCTTTTTGAGCGCTGTGTCTTTGTCAGTCGTTGTGTTCGTCCTTGTCGTTCAACCTAGTTGTGTATTGTTCGCTCGCTCACTGCGCTGTGGCCACATGCACGATAACCTTGCCGCGCGAACGCCCACTCTTGACTCGAGCGAGTCCGACAAGAAGATCTTCGAACGAGTACACCGTGTCAATCACCGTACGGATCTTGCCGTCTTCGATCCAGGATGTGAGCGCCTCCAAGTTCGGTCTCGACGCCTCGACCACCATGCGCTTGAAGCTTGCACCAATGGGCGACACGATGGGCTCTGCGAGCAGCTGTAGCGTGACGAACCGGCCGTCGCCGTCGCGCTTGAGCACCTTCTGCGCGTCATTGTTCCATGACGCGGGCTCCACGCCACAGTCGTAGATGACGTCAATCGAGTGCGGCGGCAGCACATCCACCCACTTTGATGCCGTGTAATCGATCACTTGGTCGGCGCCGAGCGACTTGACAAACTCGGTGTTGCGGAAGCTCGTCGTCGCAGTCACATGCGCGCCGAGCGCTTTGGCGATCTGCACGGCAAAGACGCCAGTACCGCCGCTGCCACCGAGGACGAGTACGCGCTCGCCGCGCTGTACTTTGGCGTGAGTGACGAGCGCCTGGTAGCTCGTCAATGCCGCCGCTGGCACGCTCGCTGCCTCGTCGAATGTCAATCTTGACGGCTTCCGCGCCACAAACTGCGCGTCCGCGACGAGGTACTCGCCGACAGTACCGATGTTTGTAAATGGCGTCATGAGGTACACTGCATCGCCGACTTGAAAGTCAGTGGCGTCTGCGCCGATCTCGACGATGGTACCGGCAGCGTCAAAGCCGATGCGAAACGGCGCGTTCTCGGTCGGTGACTCTGGGAAGACCTGTGCGCTGTGCTCAATGAGCTTCCAGTCGGCCGGATTGAGTGCAGCGCTGAGCACCTTGACGCGCACTTGGGAAGCGCCGAGCGCAGGCTGCACCAGATCGCGGCGCAACTTGAGTTCACTTTCTGTCGCGCCAAAGCTCGTGTAGACGTATGCTTGGAACATGGCTGGGATATCATGCTGAAGTGCCATGGTGTCTTGTGAAGCGAGACTTTGTCCGGTCGTTGTAGTGTGTATTGCTTGTGTGCGGCTCGTGGCGGGTTTGAAAATGAGAGGCTTGGAGCAGCGTGTACAACCAGATGCGCGAAGTGTGAGAGTGACGAGAGTCCATGAGTGTACGATCCCGAACGACTCACAGACGCCCATCGCGCAGTGTGCACGAAGTGTCTCGGATCGCGGTCACTGCAACGTCGTTCAAGACGCTCCACACTTCGTGATCATTTTGACGATTGTGCAAAATCAGCCCAATGAACTGCACTTTGTTGTCGCATACTTGTCTTTTCGAATTGCATACAAGTGCAACTACATGTGCTCGCTGCGCTAACAGTGCGAGTTTCTTCACTAGGATGTCACTCGTCGACACCATCATCATCATCACCATCATCACATCGGTCAAAGAGCAGCATAATCGACTTCGTCGTCGTCCATGACGGTAGGTGTCTATTCGATGCACCGCACCATCGGAAATGGACGACATACACACTATACTACTTAGTACATGTAGCAGTGTTCTATGCAGTACAGATATCCCAAGCGCTCTTCTACTGTCT
The DNA here is from genome assembly GCA_003730235.1 of Pythium guiyangense. NCBI lineage: Eukaryota > Oomycota > Peronosporomycetes > Pythiales > Pythiaceae > Pythium > Pythium guiyangense. The sequence goes on along the minus strand of QXDM01000041.1, from coordinate 226,666 downwards.
GTCTGTGCCAGTTGTCTTTGTGCGCGTGAACTACTCAACGACATATTCTATACGACCGAGTCGACAGTCCAATGGAGTTTCTCATGATTGAATGAACCGACCTCTGGTTCAGCTCGCTAGCACAATGGACGCGTCGAGAGCATCGAGCTCAATTGTATCTATCCACACCTGCTTGTTTGACTCAGAGTGGAGAGCGCGTCGCTCGACTGACTGACTGACTGACTGTCAGCCGGTTGTACCGCGATAGAGCTGCTGACGTCCATTGATTCATCGATCCGACCTGACCTGACTGTGTGTGCTCTCGAAGCTCATTGTGTCTTTGTTTTGCGTTGCGTTGGTCTTCTTGGTGCTTTTGGTCTTGGTCTTGGTCGCCGAGTTCAGGCGCCAGGAAAGCCAGAGCGACTCGTGAGAGGAGGCGAGGTGTCGTCATCATGATGAAGATTGCGATTCTCTCTTCTCGTGATTGCTTCATTTCCCTCACTTCACTATGAGAGGTTTGTTATCTCTGCACACTTGCAACAGCTATCGGATCTGTGGTTTTGTAAGAGAGCAGCAAGTGGCACAAACGCGACTCGAGCGCATATATGTTCCACATGTACTAGTACCATTTGAGTACCAGGAGAGAACCCTCGACATTTCAGACATTTGCGACGTAAGCATCGCACACATACATACATCAAGTGCAACGGACGAAGCACACACAATGTTGTGCTTTCGGAGCAGGAATAACCCGTCTCGAAACAGAATCTGGTTGTAAAGAGCGTGTGATTAATATTGCCTCCACAATGATGGTCGTGATGACGGAATCACCACGCGTCTGCCGTTGCAAATGCAAATCGACAGCAAAACGCATCTTTAATACAGCGCCGTCTCAAGCTGTCCATACAAAAAGCAAGTCACGAAATTGAAGCAAGATAGAGCTCTCTCTGTCTGTCTGTGGCTGGCCGACGTTGCGCAGCCTCCGAGTCTCCACGCACGCAGCAGCAGCTCACGCATCGCCACTCTTCCACTTGCACCACTCGACGCACGCACGCAAGCAGCCGCACACACACACACACACTTGGAGACGCAGCAGTCGAGGCGACGCAAGCGTATTTTGTTCGCAGTAGACTGGCTTTGGTAGTCTTCGTTCATTGCTTGACACGACATACTGAAGTTGTTCTCGCGTGTTCTGCACAGTCTTACAGCACAAAGTTTGTCTTAGGAAGTCAATGCTGTATTTCACTAGTAGCGAGCCTCGTTGCTTCCACTTGTGTTGATACCATGTCTACGGAGACTCGGTCGCTGGCTCTTCTGTCTCTGGCTCGGTGGTCGTTGGTTCCTCCGTCGTTGGTTCCTCAGTCTCGGGCTCTACAGTCTTGGGTTCCTCTGTATCAGGCTCTTCAGTCTTCGGTTCGTCAGTCTCGGGATTCTCTGTGACTGGTTCCTTGGTCTCTGGCTCGGCTGACTCAGGCTCCTTCGTCACTAGTGGCTCCTCCGTCTTCGTCTCGGGCTCTTTCGTTTCCGGCTCTTCGGTCTTGGGCTCATCAGTCTCTGGCTCCGCGGTCTTCAGTTCCTCCGACTTCGGCTCTACAGTCTCAGGTTCCTCGGTCTTTGGTTCTTCCGTCTTGGGTTCCTCGGTCTTTGGCACTTCAGTCTTTGGCTCTTCAGTCTCCGGTTCCTCCGTCTTGGGTTCCTCGGTCTTTGGCACTTCAGTCTTCGGCTCTTCAGTCTTCGGCTCCTCGGTCTCCGGTTCGGCAGTCTTTGGTACTTCTGTCTTCGGCTCGTCAGTCTCCGGTTCGACAGTCTTTGGCTCTTCAGTCTCCGGTTCCTCCGTCTTGGGTTCCTCGGTCTTTGGCACTTCAGTCTTCGGCTCTTCAGTCTTCGGCTCCTCGGTCTCCGGTTCGGCAGTCTTTGGCGCGTCAGTCTCCGGTTCGGCAGTCTTCGGCTCTTCAGTCTTTGGCTCCTCTGTTTCTGGTTCCTTGGTCGCAGGTGCTTCAGTCTCTGGCGCCTTGGTTATCTTGTCGCTTTTCGGAGCTTCAGTCTTTGGAGCGTCGGTCACTGGCGCTTTAGTCTCGGGCTTTTCGGTCTCAGGCGCCGTCGGCTTCGGAGCTTCAGTCTTTGGCGCTTCAGTCTTTGGTGTCTCGGTTGTTCGTGCAGCTGTGACTGGCGCTTGCGTCGGGACGACGAGAGGCTGGAACCGGATCTCGAACGCATCGGCGTAGCCGAGCACGGACGTGTCGAACGCGCCAGAGAGTCCGCCGTACTTGGTGTACTTTTGCCGCCAGCCGCCACCGACGACGCCTTTGATGTTGAGCGTGTTCTTCGCCGCGCACTCGCGCATCTTGCTCGTCCAGGACTTGAGCATCTGGTCGACCTTGTCTGGGATCTGCCGGAGCTTGAGGTTCGAGATGAGTCGACCCGTCGCGCCGATCGCCTTGACGGCGCCGTCGAGGAAGTCGACACCGACGAACGCGCCGGTGGTCTCGACGGTCTTGAAGAACACGGTCTTTGTGAGTCCGCCGTTTGCGCTTGACACGTTCAGAAGCAAGTCCGAACCGCACGTCGCGACGAACTCGATGTGCGAGCCGCCGTCGACTTCGATCGAGTTCTTGCGGGTCACGCACGCCTTGGACGGGTGCCACATGATCTTCTCGGCCGCCGCGTCGTCGAGCGTCGCGTGCTTCGGGTCCTCCAAGAACGCCTTCACGACCTTGAACGTCTTGTGCGCCGTGAGGTCGCCGCATGGCGTGTCGAGGTCAAAGTCGCCTTTCGTGTCGAGCGTGAACTTGCTCGCGACGACGATCTCGGACTGCGGGAGCTTCCCGACGAGGTCGACCACCCAGTCCTTCACGTCTCCGATGAACGCGTCGGCGTCGCTCTGGAGCTTGTCGGCAAAGCGGATCTTCGTCGAGAGCACGGACGCAGCTTCGAGCGTGTTGCTGTGCTCCGCTCGCTCGACGAAGTAGTCGCCGCCGCCACGCAGGAGCTTCGGCGTCTCGTGCTTTTCAATCGCAGCATCGACATGGCCGATCAAGTTCCCACTAAGGAACAGGAGTGCTGCTGCGGCTGCGAGTGCGCGGACTGCTGTCGCAGCGGCTACCATCTTTCTTCTTCTCCGTCTCGTGTTCAAGCACCACGACTTGTCGCCACGCGGTATGCAGCAGTCAGGGCACTGCTGCTCTCGCTCTCACTTGTGTTCTCGCGAGCGCTTCAGTTTGAAAGTGAGCCTCGCAGTCGTCCGACGAAGCAGCCGGAGTTTCGCAGTCACAGGGTCATTGCGACTGTCCGAGCACGTAGCGACCGTCGCGACCATTGACCAAGCATAGCAGTTGAAAGCACGTGTCTGGTACGTGCGTGGGAGGCTCCGCTAGCTGCCATCGATCTCCCCCGAAGCCATTGATTCCCAGTACGTACTCCAAGCCAGTCTTCGCACTCGAAACGGCAGCGCTCCTGATCAAGTGCTCCTGATCGAGCTCTCGCTCCGACACACGAGTGACCGACGCGACCGAGTGCGTCGTTGTCAAGATGGAGCCCAAGTCTGGCAAGCTCCACAAGGTGCAGCAGCGGCATCATCTTCAGCTCACTCGTTGCTAGCTCTACGACCAGCGCCTAGATCGACCTCGTGGCTAACACCACTCGCTAATGTGTGTGATCTGTCAGCTCAGCGCCAGTCTCTTTGGACCGCGATGGACCGAGAAGTGGGTCCACCTCGATGGCCGCGTGCTCAAGTACTTCTCGATGGCGACCGATGCATCCGTGTTCTCGCTCTCAAGCTCGCGCCAGAGCGCTGCGATCGATCTCCAGGACTACGTCTTTGCGCGTGGAGACGATGTGAGGAGCTTGTGACGATGCGCGTGTGTGTGTGTGTCTGTTGGTGGTCCTGCTGCTGCTGTCTGGGCGACGATTGACTGAGTGCATGTGATGATGGTCTGTGATGTCCATGAAGCGCAAGCTGAGCCGCAAGTTCGCGTTCCAGTTCGTCGCAAAGGAGAAGGTAGGACGCTGTGTGAGCGAGTGTGGGGACGCTCCTTCCTATGCGCTTCGTTATGAGAGAAAGATCATGAGCTCGCTAGAGCTCGCACCGCATTGTCAAGATAGAGCCTGACTGACGCGAGCGTGCGCGGTTGACAGACCCTCAAGACGATCGTCTTTGCGTGTGCGAGTGAGAAGGAGCTCGAGGAGTGGCAGCTCGCGTTCCAAGTCGGTCGCTCGTCACTTGTTCTCTGCTGCGTTGTTGCTTGTCGTCGCAGTGACTCAGCTGTTTGCGTGACTGCTACGTCTACTGTAGACACGAGCGCAGACGCCAACGCCACGAGCTCAGAGCATCGTCTCGTCAGCGTACGATGCTCTCTGGACGACTTGTTGACGGAGAGACGCTCTTGTGGAGCCATGGCAGACTCTCTCACTCTCTTGCCCACGCTGCTTGTGTGCGCATGTGCTACAGCACAACGGAGAAACTGCGACGAGCAGACGAAGCCTTTGCGGAGGTACGAGGCAGTCGCATCGAGTCTGGTCGTCTGCGCTTTCGTTGGTTTGGTCCAAACGCTGATGGCGGCACACGCACTCACACACTCTCCGCTCTTTGATCGCTTGTGTGCGTACACTGCGCATCGCCACTGCTGCTCCAGCACTCCTACGACGCCCAAGAGGAGCGCACTCGCGCTAGAGACGAACACCAGCAGAGCAACCAGCACGCAGCAGACAGCAGCAACAGTGATACCAGCGGCAACAACACAGCAGACAAGACTCGGCCAGCGGCAGCTTCGAGTCGCATTGCCACCATGTCACCAGCGCCACAGACGCCTGTGTTGCTCGCGTCTGTCAAGACAGACTCGCAAGCTGTCGCCACCACACGCACAACTACTCCTCCCGAGACGGATGTCTCTCGGTCACCAGACACAGGCAACCGAGCGACCTCTATGCCAACAGCCGACTGGACGAGCGAGTACCGATCGCTGCTGCTGCACGAGTCAAACGACACGGACACAACAGGCGACGACATCACCGAGACCCACCAAGCAATCGCAGTTGCAGCGCTCTTGCGCCGCTTCCGAGAAGCAGCCGAGCTGCTCGCACACCAAGTCATCGACGACTTTGCGCTGCCAGTGGATCTACGGCGCATGTCGGTGCTGCCACTGGAGGACGCTGATGACGACGTCCTTGGTGTCAATGGCTCCATGTCATCACTATCAGTGCACAAGGTGTCGATGAACGGACTCGTTGCGTTCGTGACTCACACAAGCATGTGCGCATCGACAGACGCACTACAAGCCGCCGTTGTACACAAGCGCATGGGACACCAGCTGCGAGCAGCACGAGCACTCCACGATGCGATCAACCGATGCGACTCGAACGGCTCTGGGAGCCTCTGCGTGCCACTGCAGTGCACTGTCGACTACCTCGGCTTTCGGTGCTTCGTGCTTGCGTCGTCAAGCAGCAGCAGCAGTCGTGAGAGCGCAACAAACGCAAGCAGCGCGCACACACACGAGCTGTCGCGTGTGTTTGATGCTCTCGGACTCACGACGGAGCGTCTCGACGCTACGAGCGCTGTGAATGTCGAGACTCACGCGTTCCCGCCGCCATTCGCTCCCAAGAGCCTCCGCTGCATCGCAAGAGCACCACAACCAGCAGCATCGACAGACTCTGCCACGCGACCGCCACTGGAGCTGCACAGCCTCTTTGACGTCTTCCCAGCCGATGTGAGCGCTGCTCCTGAGCTCCACGACGCCTCGCCACTGCAGCAAGCGGCACTCGCGTGCTGCAAGTTCCGTCCACAGTTCGTGCGTCTGTATGGCGACGTGCTGCCGCTGCACGCGAACGCCCATCGATCGCCAGCACACGACGTCGAGTGCGCGTTTGAAGCACACGAACAGGCAGACGATGCTCTCCAAGGTCGTGTCTCGAGACACGAGGCGCTGGAAGCTCATCTCTTGCAGCACGCTGCGCTCAGTGCGAGCGAGTACCTGCAGTGCGAGGTCGTCCCTGCGTTTGTGCGCGCACTCGAAGACAACGCGCTCGACGTGATCGACAGTCGCTCGCTCACAACTGCGCTCCACAGCGCTGGCATCAACGCGCGGTACCTCGGTCAGTGCTTCTCACTCGCGACCGCAGCGCACGTGCGTCGCTTGCTCGCGTGCGAAATGGTCGCGCGCGTGTGCAAGCTCGAGCTCCACGCGGCGTTGCGAGTGACGGTGTTGGAGCTCGGAGCAGCTTCAGGCACGATGGAAGGCGAGGACAGCGCTCGCACTGACGACGACACGAATGACTCAGCAAGTCTCGAGTGCGGCGACCTCAAGTCCAGTCGTCACTGGCAAGACGACGGCTGTCAAGAGGAAGAGGATGATGACGAAGAGCTAGGCGATGATCGTAACGAGACGCTGTCGGTCGCTGATGACCCGGAAGCAGCACGAGTGCTCGTGCACCGCCACGCGAGCGCCGTCGTGGCTGAGTTCTTCAACCTCGTCCTCGGTGCCGGCGCGCTCGAGACGCGGCGCTTCTGGCGCGACCGCATCTTGCCGCACGTGCGTCTCAAGTTTGGACTCGGCGACAGCGCAGACGCCATGCTGAGCGACGGCACAGTGCACCTGCCGCAGCTCTTCCACGCGCTCCAGACGCACACGAACGTCGCGTTCTGCGACCGCACGACCTACGCGTTCGAGTCAACAGAGCCGTTCACGCTCGACGACCTCGCGCATCCGATCCACATGAGCACTCATACGTCGCTCATCGCACGAACGACGCCACACTGCGAAGACGCACTCGCGAGTGTCGATGCGCTCGTCGCACGTGAGCAGCTCGACGACGCGCTCGCGCGCCTCAAGCTCCACATTGCGATCCTCGACACGGCGCCAAGCGATGCGCGAGCGCGGGCGCTGACGCGTCTGCTGGCGCACGCAGCAGTACTGAGTCTCCGCTTGGATCGGCTCGACGACGCCGCGCGACTCGCTGCCGCTGCAGTCGAGAGCGGTCCAACGAACCACGCAGCGAGCGTCCGCGCGCACACTGTGAGCATGATGGTCGAGCACGCGCGCGGTGACTTGGACAGTGTGCGCACACACTACAATCAGGCAGTCGCAGCAGCGCAGTGGCATCTCGGAGCAGCGCACCCGGTGCTGCTCGACACGCACACACTGATGATTGAGATCCTGAGCGAGTGTGGAGACACCGAGAGCGTGAGCGAAGCCTTGGACGTCGTTGCGCAGTGCCTCGCGATGGTGCGCGCGTGCATCGGCCGAGCGAGTCTCGCGTACGCCGACGTGCGACGCACGCAAGGGCATCTCTTGAGTCGACGCGAGTCGCTCACGACAGCGCATCGCGACGAAGCTGTGAGTGTCTTGGAAGACGCCGTGAGCGTCTACGAGCGGCACTTTTGCGACGACGCCCTGGCGACGACTGACGCGTTCGAGTCGGTCGCAGCAGTGAGCAAAGCCCACGCAGCGACGTGCTGCTACCTCATCGCTGAGCTCTGCGCTGATGCCAGCAGTCCTAGCAGTCGCAGTAGGAGCGACGTTGAGCGAGCGTACGCAGCAGCGCGGCGAGCGCTCACGCTCCGCGACGAAGTGCTGCCACCACTTCACAGCGACCTCACGAGCTCTCACGTGCAGCTTGGAGCGCTCGCACTGGAGCTCGATGATACGTTCCGAGCGCGCGAGTCGTTGACACGAGCGCTCGTAGGACTCAAGCACGTCAGTAGCACGAGCAACAGCAAAGCAGACGCAGCGGCGATCGCAGCGCAGATCCAGTCGGTGACGCAGACGCTCCTGCAGCTGCACCTCGCGTCGCTCTCGACGGATCACGTGCGCGTCGTCGAGCGAACGAAGACGCGGTTCGCGTCGCTCATAGAGACGCTCGCGTCATCGGACGACTCCACACGGTCGCCACAGATGCAGTTGACCGAATCGAGTGCCTGTGACCCACAAGCTGACGCCGAGCCAACGAAGTCAGAGGCGTCAGGTCTCTTGGCGTTCGTCGTCGCCAAGTTGCTGCACGCAGACGACGTGAGCGCGTACGTCGACGAGCTCCTGAACGCAGTCGACGACGAGCTGCGCATGCACCGGACGCAGCAGTTTGCGATCCCAAGTCCTCGGCGACTCGCGAGCGCAGAGGCGCCGTCGCCGCACGCCAAGTGGCGCTTGCAGTCGCCATCGACGCGCGGCGCTCGGTTTGCGTCGTTCTCTGGCGTCAGTCGAGCAGCTCCGAGCAGCTCCATTGCACCACTAGCGTCGCCACGAGCGTCACTCCAGGACTCGGACTCGAGCGCATTCCGGACGCTCGCGGTGCCAGCGTCACTGCCATCACCGACTGTTGCTGCAGGACACGACGACGACCTGTCGCGGTCGCTCCTTTCAGTCGAGAGCAGCTCGGTCCTCACGACACGCGCGGGCGAGTTCACGTCGAGTGCGCAGCTCGCAGCGCTGCTCTTCCTAGTGGCGTGAAGACGTCGCGTCAGCCTCGAGCGCAGTCCGCGCGCTGTCGATGACTGTAGAGAGAGCGAGCAAGCACGAGTGCGGAGACCACCGCCACAGACAGACATTGAGAGTCGAGAGAGAGAGAGCGCGCGCGCACAAGAAGAGGAACGGAGTGCACGTATGCATTGCGCACAGTCACAGGCGACGCGGACGTGCGTCGTGGACCTGACTGCGCTGCGCTACGATGACCACCGACGACGAGGACGACGGACAACCTAACTGGAGATGCCGACGACGCCGTACGCCTTGATCGCACCGGCGTTGCCGTTCTGGAGCGAGAGCTCGTGACCGCCCTTGCCCAAGTCGTCCTCGTTCTCGTGCACGACGATCGAGCGACCGATGATCGAGTGCGGGCCAATGAGCTTCACGAGCTTGTCCTCAATGTGCACCTTCACGCTGCCGTCCTCGGCGGTCACGTCAATGTTGCCGAGGCTGCCGACGCGGCGCTCCTCGTCCTCTGGCGCGCCGTGGTTCTTGCCGAATGGGTTGAACACGCCGCCGAGCGCACCGCCCGATGGCTGCGACACGTCGCCGAACACGTTCACGTGGATCGCGTGCTTGCCGAGCGAGAGGTTCTTGAGCTCACCGGTGATCACGGTCTTGGCGTCTTCGTGCGCCTGCAAGATGCATGAGCGATCATGAGCACACTACTGATAGCCACAGACACGGCAAGCGTCCTGTGTATTGTGTGTGATACGCATAGCACTAGCAGACACAAGTCGCACCTGCGTGAGCACGAGGGAGCCGTAGACCGAGGCGTCGTCGCCGTAGAGCGTCACCACTGCCTTCGCCATTGCTGTTGCTGCTGCTGTTGTTGCTGGTCTTTCGAGATCGTGGCCACCAATGCGGATTTGTGTGCTTGGCTTGACGCGGTGGGATTTCCGCAGCTCGGGTGTTTCTGCTGCAGCGGGCATGCATTGCTATAATTCATTTTGTAAACTATATTCTCCCAGTGTACATGCAATTCAAAGTGATAGGCGCATTGGTTCTCTGATCCAATTTGACTGGTGGCGCGACTGCAGACTCAAGTGCATTTACAGAGGACAATTTGCGCATCTAACTCGTTACAAAAAGGTCATTTGTTTTAACTGCATTCACAAAGGCTTTTCACACGACACAACTGCGAGCATACAGTACTCTCCGTAACTTTGAGTGACGCTTCAGTGCACAGACACAATTGACTGGAAGCCACAACAACACCCTGCACTGCTCGACCTCGTCCATTATGACGACAGTCGATGTGAGCCGCGAGCGCGCTGAGATCCTCGAGAAGCGCCGCGAGCTGCGCAAAGCGAAGAAAGCGAAGGGCCGCGCCGCAAAAGCCGAGAAGCAGCGCGCGCGCCTTGAGAAGAAGCAAGAGATCCTCGCGAAGATCCGCGCCAAGCGCGACGCCGAGCAGGCACAGAAGAAGAGCGGCGGCAGCGGTGGCTACGGCGGCGGCAACGAGAATGGCGAAGGCTGCTGGATCTGCGGCGAGAATACGCACCGGAAGCAGGACTGTCCGAACCGCGCGGCGCAGGACGTGAACAAGACGTGCTTCCAGTGCCGCCGTCGCGGACACACGTCGCAGAACTGTCCGCAGGGCAACAACAGCAGCAGCAATGGCAGTGGCGGTCGCAACAGCGGTCCGCTCGTGTGCTTCAACTGCGGCTCATCGTCGCACCAGCTCAAGGACTGCCGCGAACCGCGCGTGGGCGGCGGCGCGACGTACGCGACGTGCTTTGTGTGCAACCAGACTGGTCACTTGAGCTCGCGCTGTCCGCAGTCGACGACCGGCGTGTACCCGCGCGGCGGGTGCTGCAAAGTGTGCAAGAGCATTGAGCACCTCGCGCGCGACTGTCCTGTCGGGAACATCAGCGCAGACGGCAGCAGCAGCGTCCGCGCGAACAAGAAGAAGACGTTTGACGACGACGACGATGCTGGCGAGGGCGCTTCGAGTAGTCGCCCAGTGCGCCACGAAGACACGGGCGGCGACGCGTGGGACTCGTTCACGATCCCTGGCGACAACGACGACGACGCAGCAGCCACGTCGTCGTCGTCCAAGCCAAAGACGAAGCGCAGCAGCACCAAGCACGTCAAGTTTTGATTCGTATGTAACGCACTAGCAGATAGGTAGAAAGAGAGAGAGAGAGCAAGAGAGACACCACCGACGCTTGATCCCGACTCCCATGGCTCTCTCTCCTGTCTATCTGGTTGTCTGGTCACGTACGTACGCGCTGCTGCTGTCCTCACGCCTCCTTGTCTTTCGACACCTCGCGGCGGATCTCGTCCGGGTCGATGTTGTGCTTCTTGAGCAGCTCCTTGAACTCGTCGTCGTAGTCGTCGTTCGTCTGCACGCGCAGGCCGTGCGTCGGGTACTTTTGCTGGTACCGCTTGAGCATCGTCTGGTGCAGCTCGTTCCAGCTCACGTCCGGCGCGTCGTCGTCGCGCTGCTTCTGCTTGAGCTCCTCTTCGATCTTCTGGAGCCCTTCAAACAGCGGATGGTTCTGCTGCTGCTTCTTCTTCTTGCTCTTGCGCCGCTCTGTCAACTCGCTCTCTGACATCTTCACGAGCTTCGCGCCTGCGTTCACGTGCATTCCCCATGTAGTCAGACGTCTGCGCGCTCTAGACTGAAGCATGCGAGTCATCCCATACCATTTGTAATGAGCTCTTCGTGAACGTCGTCGTCGTCTTCCTCGGCCGTCGATGTCGTGACTGCTGCATTTGGCTTCTTCGTCGCAGCTGCAGGCGACTGCGCTGCGTCTTCACTGTCGCTCTCGTCCTCTCCACTCTCATCGTCGTCGTCGTCGTCGCTTGGCTCCATGAGGTCGTGGCGCAGGTTTGGTCGCTTCAGCACACAGGCGCCAGTACCAAGACGCATGAGTCCATACACATCCGCACACCTGCATTCGAAGACACGAGCACCCTCTACGTGACATCCACACACACGCACCTTGACCTGCTCATTCTCCTTGAGGTTGTCTTCTGCCTCGAGCATGCGGTTAAAGTAGCGCGCCGCGGCAAAGAGCCCGAGCAGCACGACGTAATACTTGAGCACTGGCGCGAGGTACTCCACAAAGTCGAGCAGCGACTCGGGCGGTTTGTGTTGCTTCACAAGCGTCACGCCCTCGTCTGCGTCGTCGAACGGGTCGATGTAGACTCGTTCAGCACCGGCAGCATCGGCAGCAGCAGCTGCACCATCGCTCTCGCTGCGCACGCTGTCTGCAATTACGACGAGCACTAGCGCGACGAACGACATCATCGTCATGCTCTTCTTGATGTTCATATCTCTTTGCAGTTCTCTAAGCCCTATCCACAATATTAAAACCCTATCCTGAAAGTCATCGTTTAAATCATAAAAATTTCATTTGTGATTTTTACATAAAACCTTAGTGCAAACAGAGTATGGCTCGAAAACATGTAAATCTCAAAATGCACAAACCTCACACATCATGTACACAGCATCGCTCGTCTCCGACAGCGACAACAAGTCCACGACAACCAACGCTCATTCAATGTGCCCTCAACCAATCGTTCGAAGCTCGCGCATGCGCGACGACAGCTTCCTGAGAGTAGAGAGCAACATGTTGCGAGGACGACATGCATCGACTGGCAGTGGCAGTCGCCCAAGCACATTTCAGCGCGAAGTACCGAAGTGCGCATTCCGGCTCGCTGCAGTCGACTTCTTTAAGAAGGGCGGCATTCTCGGAACTCTGAAGCGTTTCTTCCCTGACCTGCGTGGGAGCGCGCGAGTGACGAAGCGCAAAAGCGTCTACCTGTGGGCGAACCGGTGAGACGACCTCGTTTGCCTTAGTATGAGAGCAGAACGAGAGAGCAGCACAGAGAACGAGAGAGCGGCGCGACGACGATGCTTCCGGGGGGTGTGGAGATAGTGCTGCCGAAGTTTAACAATTCTGCCGCGACGAATGAGCACCTGTCTCCGCACAAAAGGCGCTCCTCGTCCCACGATTGGTAAGTACGCTGTCATCATTTACTGCGACGTGGTGCTGGCGGCATGACTTTCTGCATCGTCATCAGCACGCGTTCCGAGTGAAGTCGCAGCGAGGGCAGATCGCCCCTGCAAACGCGAACGAGCGCGCGATACAGTTTGCAGCAGAGTTGCACCAGCGCACGACGGATCTCGCCACCGACATCGTCTGCAATGCCGACCAGACTCCTGCTAAGACGACCGTAGGCAGAGGCCTGCGCATCGTGTGAACGCACTCGGCAGTGCGCTTCAAGGAGCGTCTGATATGCATGCTTCTCGGCGACTCCTACAGCCGCAAGGTCGATCCATTCCTTGTGATTAAGAGCGCGGCGTCGGCAAAGACCGAAGTTGCACAAGAGCAAAAAAAGCAAGGGTTGGGCAGCACGGATTTGGGCGGCGGCTATGGACAGCGATCGAGCTTCTGTAAGCTCAGCACGGTGTTGTAATTGTGATATTCGGCAAAGCAAGGGCATGGTGGGACACTGACAAGTCAGATCTCTTCCTCGGCGCCACTTTGGCGATCGACGTAACCGCGAAGCGACGTCGTGTTTCGTTTGCTGGACGAGTTCTCAGCGCATTCGACGCCGCGTGTTCTGCAGTGGGCGAAGGAGCTAAATGCCGGTCTGATGCACGTGCCGGTGGGCTACACAAGCGTATGCCAGCCGACGGACGTGTCGAGGAACACGCCGCTCAAGCAGAAGCTCCGGGTGCGCTGGGCAGAAATCTCCACGCGAAGCCCAACATGCACAACAGCTGCGACGGCGGCTTTTGATATGCGCCACCAAAGCGAGGGCAGGTGCTTCAGTGGACCAACGAGGCATGGCGGGCCTTAGTGCCGACACCATTGCGTCTGGATACTCACCAATTCTTTGATCTAGCGTCCTCACTGATGCGGAGGAGGAGTTCGTTGATTTGCTTGCCCAGAGGCTTGGGCAGATTGAGTTGTGTGATGGTGACATCTCGTTCGCGACGCCAAAGGAGGATTTTGTGGACAACCTGCTCGAATGTTCAATGAAAAAATCAATCAATGGTTCTACTCTTTCTCGGTCTGCTTTTACAATCAGATTAAAGACAATCGACTACCCATTTGTAGTTGCGGCGCATAAACGGGGTATGAACCTCGACAACCCTGCTCGCATTACGCACTCGATATGTCCTTAGCTGCTCGGGCAGTAAACACCTGCGTTTTTACACTGGTTGGTGCTCGTATAAGATATTGCAACTTATGTATTCGTTTTTGGGGTGAGCTGCACACGTTTGTCGGATAGTACACATGGTATTCGACAACAAAAAATTTCGTACTTTAAGTAGGTATTGAACAGAATTAGAATTTACCAAAAACACAAACCAAACGCGAAAGAGGCTCTTCGTCATATTTGTAGTTTGTCGTGTCTCCAACAAAGGCGCGTCGTATCACACGTCTCACCTCGCACACTGCTCACTCCAATGTGTCAATGTGTTCTTCGCACGCTGCATGTGCACCAGCCACACGTTGCGAGTACAAGAGTACTGTAATCCGGTTTTGATGTATGCCTCACAGAGTGCTCACTATAGTGACTTGTACGACGAGTAGGCAGTTGGTAGGTTTGAGAGCGCGGTTGAAGCTCATTCATCTCACAGTCTCCATTCTGCGTAGTGGCTACCAAGTGGGAATACACTTCGTTTAGGTCTTACAACATATTTACGATTTCTACAGCGTAGCGCATCAGTCTAAAGGCATCTCATACCGCCGAAGAACCACCGGCGCAACAAGGTGTCGCCTTTGAGCACGGAGGTTGCTTTGACTGCGAAGGGCGTCTCAATCGAGTGGGTCGTGGGAATAATTCAAGTTAACAAAGCGATCATGACGGCGGTCTTTGGCATGAATGAGCAGAGTAACACATCGCGCACACACATGCAAGCGCCACAAAAGGTGGGTATCGAGCTCGGCAAGGGAAGACTCCCACCTGATCTTGTCAAGTCTAAGCACGAACCTCGGTAACCCGTTCTTTAACCAAACGAACGCCTCTGACGACTGGGCTGAGTTCGTAAAGACGTACGAAGGGCAAGCTGGCCAGGTGCGTGCAGCGTTTGATGTGCGGTGGCTCGTACAGCGTTCTGCATCCGCGATCGGCTTACTCTGCTGAAGCAAGACGTGCAGAAAGAGGACATGATAGCGGCGCTGTTGAAGGCCATGTCAACTACAGCCGAGTATCGTGAACTAAAGAGGACGGCTCGCGTAAGAGCGACAGCATAAAATCGCCGGATGGCGCTCGAGACACGGTCCTGTCGGCTGAGCAAGCACACACGATTCAAGGCTGTCAACTGCAGAAGCAGGTAGGAAGCAACAAATCAAGCAATTGTAGAAGAACAGCAACACAGTCAAGTGCGGACTGTGCTTGAACTACGACAATCTAGGCCACGTCGCGAGAAACTGCAGCAGCCGCGATGTCGAGCCAAGGGGCTGGTGATGCTTGACAAACTGACACAGCATCTTGATCTTGATTATACCGAGTAATTGCGCAAATGCAAAAACTCTTTATACGGTGTTCTCTGCGTCATCGCCTGGTTGGTCTAGTTCTTTCGTTCTTTCGCTATAGGTTAAGCTCACGTTATGTGGCAAAATTACTGTCGACGAATACTAGAGTTAACCAGGTGGTGAGTACGGCAGCAAAAGTGTCTAAGGGCAAGAATGCGATCCTAATTTGCTTCTCTACTTTTGTCTATTATCAAACAAGAGGCAATAATGAAGTACAAGAAACTTTGTGATGGGTTTAACTAATCTTTCAGGTCACATGTAAGAACTGAAGTTACTACCTCTCCACACATATTCGCCACCATATCCTGATATAATGAGCATATATGGTCTGGACTCGAAAGTGCAGCGCTACAGGCTCTTTCAGGTCACATGTGGGTTGTGCAGCGTTCGGGAATATCTTTATGTTCTTTGAGTACACCCAAATATATGAAGTCTTGACTTTGCAAAGCTGCATTTGCCTGGGGGTCATCTCAATGGAGGAATACCATCGAGCTGCTTGAGCAAGAGATGACGTTTTGTTTTCTTCCTAAACCTGGGATGCTTGCAGTTGAATTCGACTGTTTCAATCAGGTTTCTCATTTGTGTTGATGGCATGATCATATTCATCGTTGGTAGGCCTACCAAATTCTCTTTGCCAAAACAGAAACAAGATACAGTATTTGTAGTGTTTCGTAATGGTTACGACTATTAAATGTAGTGAACATCTAAGAGTTAAAAACGACATCAAATATGTAAGAGGCTCATAATGAGAAAAATATGCGGTGCGCGTTCTCAATACTGTATTTTATACACTATCAAATCCAAAATTTCTTATGCGATATGCAAGCGACATGGGGTATGACGGTAGTAAGGGTAAATCTCGTCGCATACACGTAGGTGTAATGCCGATCTTGGTCAACTTCCTCACACTGCGATCCCCTTTTGTCAGTTCTTCGTATCGAAAGGTGCAGACTCTGATACCTGACTAACACAGTTGGCTGTTCGCACACCAGTCCCAGTCGAAAGCGGTCCGTTCAGACAAGTAGTTGTGCATGGGCTTTATGGTTGTACTGCGGCTAGCGTCTGGAATGCTGCTTGAGATCGTGACGCCACACAGGGCTTAGAAATATTGAATACTTCTCCAATATGAGCTCGCCAAACTCAAACGATATATCGATCCAATACACAGGATAGTATTTGCAATACATTGCTAGTCGCGAGCAGCATCCACATAACCTAAATCATTTGAATCGTGGTGCGTCCCGAAGTGAGTCGTTGTACCTGAGCACCGCGATATCTTCGAGCCTCTCGACAGCGAGGCTAGCTCGCATACACGTGTACATGCGCTTCGCTTGAGATATCAACCTTCACATTCATTCGCATTTGTTGGGACGAGTCTCGTGCCGATGTACTTTGACTCGATCTTTAATATCGTAACATCTGTCCACAAGGAGCTGTCGTCAAAGTTGCTAACTTGATGGGAGCAATTATGAAGTCCTTGACCTTGGACAGCTCATGCCGTGCGAGAGTGTCGTTCGCACGCTGAATATCATAAGATCCATCTCGATATCGTTGACAACTGCATTGGCAGCAGCAATTCGGTCATCGTAGGCGGCAAAGATGGCGACGTAGTGGCGCAGGGTTCGTCCGCCCATCGAACACGAGCCCAAACTAATCCGAAAGGGACGTCTTTGCAGGCTTGTGGACTTCTGTGGCTGCTACAGTGTTGTACGCTTGAGTGTTTTGGAGCCATTCGATATAAATATTGCGTTGTCTCGAGTCTCCTTGTCGTCTACAAAGCGAAGAGGTAGATGGCGGCGGACGATCCACCGAATTTATGCCTGAATATCCCTGTCGCTCTGGCTCGGTTGGTGCAAACGAAATACACTCCCCCCTTCATCGCCCAGAGCTGCCATTAACACTTTTAGATAGTTGTCGGGTGTGTTGTTGATGTGATTTATCCGGTTGCTTGTGCTGCTCGCTTTATGCTGGTCCAATCCCACTGGGTCGTAGTGGTTGTAGTGGAACCGGTAATCACCAAGAGCCGTGAACGTTACTACGACTACTTCGGCGTTCGTGTAGATTTTCATCGTTTGTGCTCGTTCGAACGAGTGAGAATGTAATCGAGAGATATTGTTGTCAAACGTGGCCGAGATGCAGCATTCACACACCACTCGTACTCGTGTGCGCGATGGACTGGAGCCGGATCTTGGAGATATCAACACAGCCGAGAATCCGCGTCTGGTGTCATGTCGCCTCGCAACTTCCGCACACCATTTGTATTGTAAGTGTCGCCGGCGCTGAACGATAATTCGATCCAACACAGTATTCGTATCGCCGGCACTGAACGATAATTCGATCCTATTATTGTATTTGGATTGATGATCGATCGTATTAGTATCAAAAGCCCTTGTCTTTTGCTGTTCGAACACTATCGTCCTTCTTGTTGACCAAAGCGAATGGGAATGCTGAAGCGCCGTTCGCCGCCTCTATTACAGGGCAGATATATTCTCTACCTTGCCGTCGCCGGGCATCTCGTTGATGTACGCCTTGATGACTCCTCATGTCGATGGTATTACGGTGTTGTGTAGTTTTGTGATGTGTGAAGTTGTCAAGAAGTACGAAAAGGCACAAAAGATCGCGCCATGTCTGTGTTGCCGCAATCATCCGATAATTATCAGGCGATAATCGGGATGAAGAGCTTTTCTATACTTTAATCAAGTGCACTTTCCTCCGCAATGATACACTTGAGAATTGGATGTTGTTGAAGCCTTCAGCTCGTTGGTCATGGGCTCACTTTCAATTGTGCGCGCTCTCGACAACACTTCATCGCCTTGACAATGATGTCTGTGCACGCGCTGTTCCAGCTCGTTGGCGACGCAAACGTCGTTGCGTGCGTCGCAGCAGCGCTCGTGCTCGTGCCGCTTGCGCTCGCTGTGCTCGACAAGCTCTGGACGCCGAAAGCGCCGCCTGGATCGCGCAAGGTCTGGCGACCGGCCGGGACACTGCCGCTCCTCGAGAACACGATCGCGCTTGTGACGCACGTGAGCGAGTTCCAGGACTGGGTCGCGTCGGTCTGCAAGCACTTTAACGGCGAGCCGTTCCTGATCAAAGCCTTTGGGCGTCCAGACTTGACAGTCGTGTACTCGCCTCAGGCGTTCGAAGACGTGTTCAAGCGCATGTTCGAGTGCTTCCCAAAGGGTGACTTCTTCAACACGAACATGCGCGACTTGCTCGGCGAAGGCATCTTCGCAGTCGACGACGCCAAGTGGGTGCACCAGCGCAAGACTGCGAGCCACCTCTTCACGACACGCGCGCTGCGCGACTCAATGACTGCGAGCGTCCAGAGCCACGCAGCAGTGCTCCATCGCGTCCTCGCGCGCGCAAGTGAGAGTCGAGCACCGATTGACTTGTTCAAGCTCTTCAACCGGTTCACGATCGAGGCGTTTGCTGAGATCGGCTTTGGGATTCGCATGGGCTGTCTCGACGCCGACGATGAGCACCCGTTCCAAACGGCGTTCGACAGTGCGCAGCGCGTGATCGCGCTCCGGTTCCTCCGCCCGAACCTCTTCTGGCGCCTCCAGCGCTTCCTCGGCGTCGGCGCAGAAGGCGCGCTCAGAGCGAACCTCAAAGCTATTGACGACACGGTGCTCGACATCATCGCCAAGTCGTTTGCGCGCCGGCAAGCTGACTATGCCGAGGCGTCAACTGCACAGGTCAGCGCGTCGGACGCAGCGCCAAAGGGCACCGACATTGTCTCGCTCTTCCTCGACAACGCGAGTCAGAACCCCGAGTTTGCGCACCGAGAGTTCGACCCCGTGTACTTGCGCGACATTGTCGTCAACTTCCTCATCGCCGGTCGAGACACGACTGCGCAGGCGCTCAGCTGGTTCTTCTACAACCTCAGCGCGCACCCGCACGTCGAGCACAAGATCCGCGCGGAGCTCGCTGCGGCGATCCCAGACCTCGTAACTGGTGCGATCCGAACGCCGAGAATGGACCAAGTCCAAGGGCTCGTGTACCTCGAAGCAGCGCTCAAAGAGACGCTCCGGCTGCATCCGTCCGTGCCGTTCTCAACAAAAGCCGTCAAGCACAACGTCGTGCTCTCGGACGGGACGTTCCTGCGCGGCGGCACGACTGTCGGACTGCCGTTCTACGGCATGGGACGCATGACGAGCGTCTGGGGCCCAGACGCCGAGACGTTCAATCCCGACCGGTGGATCGACCATGCGACTGGGAAGATCAAGCCCGAGTCGACGTTCAAGTTCATTGCGTTCAACGCTGGACCGCGCATCTGTCTCGGTCAGAACCTCGCAATGCTCGAGATGAAGCTCGTCGTCGCGGGTCTGCTCAGCCAGTTCCACGTCCAGCTCGTGCCGAACCAGCGCGTCACGTACGACTTCTCGCTCACGCTCCCAGTGCGCGGCGCAATGCTCGCGACAGTCGAGCGAGCGCCACTGTGAAGGAGGCGCGTCCACGTAAGAAGACATGCTGTCAGTTCAGTGAGTCAACTGCGAAGGTCTAGAGCACAGACCAAGGCTGTAGTGCTGGCCGAGTGCTCCGCTTGCGACGCCTTCGATCCACTCTACTACATTCAACAACAACGACAACGACAACGAGAAGCGCTGGCGGTGACGCTGACGGCTCGCTTGTCTTGTGTAGTACGATAGACCTACGGACGACTGCGTCGCGGCGAGTGCTGTGTGTGGTGGTAGAAGTCGTTAAAGTTGAGCTGCGTGAGGAGCTCCGCGACGTGCGGCGACGCGCCGTGCTTGTGCATCGCCGAGAGCATGACGACGAGGAAGTGGGACTGGCGCTTGAACTCGCTCGCGCTCTTGGCGATCTCGTCGTGCAGGAGCGCGTGGTCGTCGTAGAAGCGCAGGTCGCAAGCTTGTTGCTGCTTTGAGTTCGTGGCGGCGGAGCGTGTCGTTCCCTTGTGAGTGGTGAGTGCGTCAGCTCGCGCCATGTCGGTCGCTGTGCGCTCGAGTCGGCGCACGAGCTCGTCGACGTGGCTCACGAAGCGCATGATGTGGTTGAACGTCGTGAGGATGTACTGGATCACCGTCGTGTGCTGCGATCATCCACCGCGCAGGCGAGTGGTTAGAGAGTGAGAGAGTGAGCAAGTGAGCAAGTGACGTGAGCGAGAGACGCACCTTCTCGAGCAAGAAGAACTTGTTGAGGAGCTGGTCGAGGTACTGCTCGTGTGCGCAGTCCATCTACGAGCGCCATCATCCGTCCACAAGAGCAAGCGGATGAGCGACTGTGTTGGGCGATCGCCACAGCCCAAGGAGCACGTACAGCTGCGATGCTCTCGACCGTCTCGAGCTCTCGGCGGACAGCGTCCCACGTGGCGCTTGCGACCTGTCGGTCGCACTCATGACCATGAGCGAGAGCGTTCAAACAACAGACACGAGCGATCAACACAAAGACCGACAAAGGACGACGCACTTGACTCGCGAGGTAGTGCAGGAGACTCGTGGTGTAGTGGAGCATGTCGCTCATCTGCACCAACAGACTGCGGAGGTCGCGCTCGACACTGTCGACAGCGTCAGTCCTAGCGACAGCAGCAGCAGACGACAACTCATAGAACCAGAGAGAGCGAGAGAGCGCATGACGACGTACAGTGGGAAGCAGCGCTTGTGCCGCACGTGGCGCTTGAACTGCCATACACAGGCAGACAGAGAGTCACAAGGTCACTCAGTTTGCTTGGTACGACACACGACACTGTCGTCTCACGCACCTTGACGATCGCAGACGCGACAGCTTTGACTTGGAGCAAGAGCGTCGCGAGGCGCGAGTACTTGCGCAGCACGGACGCGCTGAAGAGCACGCGCAGCGGCTGCGGCGTCGAGAGCGTGAAGTAGACGCACTTGAGCGCCGCGATGTCGATCGTGCGCGCGAGGCCGAGCGCCTTGAGCTGCGTCGCGTTGATCCGGACGCAGATGCGCGCACTCGCGTCCCGCACTGCTGCGTCCGGGACCGCGCGCTCGTCGTCGAGGCGCCCGAGCGTGGCGTGGAAGAACCTGTTGAGGCGCTCGCCGTCGGCCCATGCGATCGGGTTCGTCTGCAGCTGCTCGAGCAAGTGCTCGCTCAGCATCGCAAACACGTCTTGCTACAAGAGAGAGCGAGAGTGTGTGAGTGTGAGAGAGAGGACGTCGACAGTGTTGAGAGAGAGCGTCTCGAGGCAAAGACGCACTTGCTGCATGAGCACAAACGCCCGGAGCGCGTCGACGTGCGCGAGGAACTGCAGGCGCTCGCGAAAGAGACTCGCCATGGCGCCAGTGAGCGCGCGGCACTGCGACATCACGATCGCCATGGTTCATCCACACAGACTTGCGTCCGTCAGTCACGAGGCGATAGGAGACGCACTCAGTGGTTCGTACCTTTAGCTCGACGTGCTGGAGCAGACACTGCTTGATCGTGCGGCCGAACGGCATGCTCTGCACGCTCAGCTGCGCGGCCGTCGGACTCGTGGTGATGGACTCGCATCGCTGCGGATCTGTCGTCGCCATCGCCGTGTCCTTGGAGCGATCGCAGTAGATGCCTGCGCGCGCGAGGTCGTCGAGAAAGAGCTCGGACAGCGTCGCGTGGCTCGTGGCTCCTCCGCTCGACGACGCCATGCGGTGGCGATGCCGCAGCGGCACCAGCGCACGGAGACTGCTACTTGTGCTGTGACTATCATCATCACCATCTGCTGTCTGGCGCTGCTGCTGGACGTACCGGTTCGTCATCTGGCGACTCGCGACCGCTTCGTTCAGCCGCGCGATCGCAGGCGCGAGGAAGACAGGGACGCGCGACGCGTCGACTTCGAATGGCGCGAGCGCGCGCAGGGCGTCGCTGAAGCTCGGGTCGGTCGACGGTGCCGCAGTTGCCGTGCGCGTCGCCACTGCTGCTGGTATGGTTGACGGGACGAAGAAGAGCTCGCTCTGCAGCGCGACGGTCTCGCGATGGCCGCGATCGAAGAGCTGCGTCTGGAGCAGGTCCAAGTACGGCGTCACGGCGCAGACAAAGAGGTGCAGCAGGATCGCAAAGCGGCTCGACGGGAACAGCGCACTGCCGTCGTCCTCTTCCTCGTCATCGTCGTCGGTTGTGCTGCGCTCAACGCTGCGCTCGAGCTGCTCCGCGTTGGTACTCAAGCGCTCGTCGGTGCGCTGAACAGACTCGACCTCGAGCTGCGCGCACAGTGCGTCGAGCACGTGCTTGGCTTGTAGCGCAGCGCCACTGGCGTCGTCGGAGCGACCGAGGCCACCGACGCACGCCGAGACCACGCGCGTGAGCCACGCGATCGTCGCGCAGTGCGGCTTGAGGTCGCGCACGAGCGCCAGCAGCGTCGGCTGTCGACTGTGCACGAGCGCGCGCTGCTCGACTCGCCAGACTGCGCGGTCGCACGCGCGCACGACGGCCGCGAGCGCCTGTGCGAGTCCCTCGAGCGTGCAGCAGCGCGCACTGTCGTGGGCGATCGCCGCTACGACGTCGCGCAGGAGCTGGAGGTCCGACGATGCGCGTGCAAAGGCGTCGAGGACGTGGTGCAACGCGGTCGGCGAGAGGTGCGCGACTGCGACGCCGCGAGCGCTGGGCGAGAGCGTCACGCGGGCGCGGTCTTGTGCCACGGCAGCCGCGAGATCCGTCTTTGCGCCGCTCGCTGCGACGTCAAACACGAGCGAGTCGACGCCTGCGAACGCCTGGAAGATGCACGCAACGAGCGCTCGCTCGTGCACGATGCGGTGGCGAGGGCGTGGCGTCTCGGCCACTTGGCGCTCGGGCGTGAGCGCTGCGTAGAGCAGCGACGGGGTCTCGAGGCTCAGCGTCTTCGCTGCTGCATCTGCTGTTACACTTTGACTGCTGCTGTCGACTGCCATGGGCTCTGGCAAGTCATGGCTCGTCGTGTGCCCGTAGCGGTCGAGCGGTGGTGCTGGCGGCTCTCGCGCACTGGCGCTGCGGCGTCTGCGACGACGCGCACTATGGAGCGCTGGCGTGCGGTAGTACCGCAGCAAGAGCGCGTCGCGGTCGTGGATCTCTACTTCGTCGCTGTCGTCTTCGCTACTGCCGTCTTCTTGTGGCAGCGGCGCGTCGCTGGTCATCGGATCGTCGTCGCTGTCGTCGTCACCGAGAGGCGCTGCGTCTGCAGTCAGTGGCTCGAGCGCCTTCCGCCCAATGCGCAGACTGCGGGCGTTCACGTCGTACGCGCTCGCAGCAGCCAAGCCACTCGAGTCCTCATCACTGCCATCGTCATCGCTGTCGTCGTCGTCGCTGCTGTCGTCCCACTGCTGGTACCACTCGTCGTTGGTCGAGATCGCAAAGAGCTCTTCTGCGAGCTGTTCGTGCAGCTCCTGCTCTTTGTCCACTGCGCGCTGCGCCTCTGCTTGCTGAGCGAGTGTGTTTGCGTCTGCGTCGAGCGCCACGGATGCGTCGCTCGCAGTCGTCGGCGCCTCGGCGAGCTCGATGAGCAGCTTGAGCACTTGGTGGTGCTCGTCCACGACGCGCGCTGCGAGTGCACGGAGCCGCTCGCCGCGGTCGCCGAGCGAGTGTACGTGGAGCTTGACTGCGATCGCTTCGAGCTCGTCTGCGACTTGCTTGCGATGCACGTCGAGGAACCGATGGGCGTACAGCTGCGCCACGACGCGGTCGACTGCAAGCGCGTCGTGCATGCGCTGCTTCGCGTCGCGCTCGTCTCCTGCCTGCTCGCCAGCGCTGTGTGGAATGTCATCTTGTACATCAGTAAGTGCACCAGTGTCTGCGCCGTCAGCCGAGAGACGCAGCGACGCGCGCGTGTGCGCACAGAGCTCGCGCACGAGCGGCCGCCACTCCTTCGTCCAGCTCGGGACTGCCATGCTTCAACGCGGCGCATGGTACAACACGATGGCTTTCATATGAGCTACTGTATGCGAGAGAACTATAAAAGCAAGTGCTCACTCACTCGCAGTCCTAGGACTCGAAGACTAGACTCGAAGTCCTCCGAGCGACCTCAAGCTGCTCGGTCGATCAACGACGTCAGCCGTCGAGTGCCAGGCGTCAGTCAGTCGGAGCACTAGTGTCACTGACAGCCGCGTGGACATAGGAGCGCCATACTACTGAGAAGCCTCGAGATGTATTGTGTATGCACGTTGCGTGCGTGTGAGAGCGCAAGAGAGGACACGCTAGCAAGAGATATATAGAGAGAGGAAGCACTCGGTCGATCGATCGGTGCTCGTCGCTTGACCGCGTGGTGCGATCAGATCGCGTCGGCGTTGATCGGCTCGCTGCCGTTCGGGATCGCCTCGTACCCGCGGCGACGGCGCGACTTGGAGCGCTTGACAGCGTACACTGCAAGTCCAGCGCTGAGCACCACGAAGGTGAACCACTTTGCAAACGCGTGGCGCGCACTCAGCGCCGCTTGCGCTTGCGTCTCTGTGCTTGCGCTCGTATCGAGTGCGGTCGAGCCAAAGTGACCGTGGAGCACTTTGCTCAGCGCCGCGTTCATGAAGCAGTCGCGCTCGAACGACTCGTTCGCGCACTCAACGCCTGCTTGCAAGTACATGGACGCCGTGCTATCAGACAGCTGCTTGAGCTCTTCGCGCGTGAGGTCGAGGTCTGCGCGAGCGAGCGCAAGCGTCGGGATAGCGATCGGCTCGTCGCCAGTCGTGAGTGGTTCCGCAGTCGCGTCCGAGCTGACTGGCGCTGCTGTGTCTGAACTCGGCGACTCGGTCGGCGTCTCCGTTTCCTCAGTTGGTGCTTCGGTCGGAGTCTCGGTCGGCGACTCCGTTGGCGGCTCTGTCGCTTCAACTGGCGTCTCAGTCGGCAACTCGGTCGGCGGCTCTGTCTCTTCAGCTGGCGTCTCGGATGGCTCGGAGGTCGAGTCGTCGATCACTGGCGCATTCGTCGGTGCTTCAGTTGGCTCAGCTGTAGGCTCGGTAGTCTCTGGCTCCGCTGTTGGTGCCTCAGTCGCTGGCTCCGTCGTCGGTGCTTCAGTTGGCTCTGCTGTCTTTGGCTCTGCTGTTGGCTCGTCGGTCTCCGGTTCAGCCGACGGCTCTTCGGATGAAGTGCTCGTCGGAGCGTCTGTCTTTGGTTCGCTCGGCTCTGGTTCCGTTGTGGCAGGAGTCTCAGTCTCTGGTGCTTTCGTCTCCGGCTCTTCACTTGCAGGCTCTTCGCTTGCTGGTGCTTCCGTTGACGCACCAGTCGTCGGCGCTTCCGTTGCCGGTGCTTCCGTTGCTGGCTCGTTGGTCGCTGGAGCGTCAGTCTCAGACACTTCACTTGGCGCCTCTGTCTCGGGGGCTTCTGTCTCTGGAGTCATTGACGGTTCAGTCGTCTCAGGCTCCTTGGTCGGCGCTTCGGTCTCAGGAGCCTCCGACGTTGGTGCATCTGTAGGTGCTGCCGTCTCTGGAGTCTTCGTTGGCTCTGATGTCTCGGGTGCATCCGTCTCTGGAGCTTCAGTCGCTGGTGCCTTCGTCGGCACTTCAGTCTCTGGTGCCTTCGTTGGAACTTCGGTCTCTGGCTCCTTCGTTGGCGCTTCAGTCTCCGGTTTTGTGGTCGGCGCTTCAGTCTCCGGTTCTTCCGTCGGCGCTTCAGTCTCAGGAGCCATGGTTGGTGCTGGTGTCTCTGGAGCGTCAGTGGCTGGTGCATCAGTACTTGGTGACTCTGTTTCAGGCGCCTTTGTCGGAGCTTCTGTCTCTGGTGCCTTGGTTGGAGCTTCTGTCTCTGGTGCCTTGGTTGGAGCTTCTGTCTCTGGTGCCTTTGTCGGAGCTTCTGTCTCTGGTGCCTTTGTCGGAGCTTCTGTCTCTGGTGCCTTGGTTGCAGGTGCCTCAGTCGTTGGAGTCTCCGTCTTCGGTGCACTCGTGGCTGGAGCTTCTGTTGTCGGTGCCTCTGTGACGGGAGTGGACGTTGTAGGAGCTGGAGTAGTAAGAGCTGTCGTGACTGGTGCCGAAGTGGCTGGAGCTGAAGTGACAGGCGCTGATGTCACAGGTGCAGCTGTGATTGGAGCTTGTGTCGGGACAACGAGAGACTGGAACCGGATCTCGAACGCATCGGCGTAGCCGAGCACGGACGTGTCGAACGCGCCAGAGAGTCCGCCGTACTTGGTGTACTTTTGCCGCCAGCCGCCACCGACGACGCCTTTGATGTTGAGCGTGTTCTTCGCCGCGCACTCGCGCATCTTGCTCGTCCAGGACTTGAGCATCTGGTCGACCTTGTCTGGGATCTGCCGGAGCTTGAGGTTCGAGATGAGTCGACCCGTCGCGCCGATCGCCTTGACGGCGCCGTCGAGGAAGTCGACACCGACGAACGCGCCGGTGGTCTCGACGGTCTTGAAGAACACGGTCTTTGTGAGTCCGCCGTTTGCGCTTGACACGTTCAGAAGCAAGTCCGAACCGCACGTCGCGACGAACTCGATGTGCGAGCCGCCGTCGACTTCGATCGAGTTCTTGCGGGTCACGCACGCCTTGGACGGGTGCCACATGATCTTCTCGGCCGCCGCGTCGTCGAGCGTCGCGTGCTTCGGGTCCTCCAAGAACGCCTTCACGACCTTGAACGTCTTGTGCGCCGTGAGGTCGCCGCATGGCGTGTCGAGGTCAAAGTCGCCTTTCGTGTCGAGCGTGAACTCGCTCGCGACGACGATCTCGGACTGCGGGAGCTTCCCGACGAGGTCGACCACCCAGTCCTTCACGTCTCCGATGAACGCGTCGGCGTCGCTCTGGAGCTTGTCGGCAAAGCGGATCTTCGTCGAGAGCACGGACGCAGCTTCGAGCGTGTTGCTGTGCTCCGCTCGCTCGACGAAGTAGTCGCCGCCGCCACGCAGGAGCTTCGACGCCTCGTACGTTTCAATCGCAACATCCGCATGAACGACTGAGCGATCGCTGGCGAGCAGGAGTGCTGCTGCTGCGAGTGCACGGACTGCTGTTGCAGCGCCAATCATCCTTCTCACGTTCGATCGCAACGACTTGACGCCACGCGGTATGCGGCAGTCAGGTCGCTCCTCCCACTCTTGCTCTTGCTCGCTCGTGGTCGCGAGTGTCGCCTCCTCGATTCGGAAAGTGAACGCAAGCAGTCGCTTGTGCAACAAGCTGCTGCTGCGGTTTCTCTCATTCATTCATTCACGACTGTCTAATACTCTCGTGCGTGGCGACCTTTTGACTCTGGGCTGGACCAGAGCGAGGCATTGCGAGGCACGCAAGCCCAGACTCAACTCAAGCTCTGGCAGTTGGCGCTGGCAGTTGGCGCTGGCAGTTGGTTCCAAGGCAATCTATCGTGTCTGGGTCTGTGTGCGTGTGTGCACGTGTATGCGGTGACAAGGAGGCACACCATCAGTTCGACTTCGACGCTGCATGCCGACAGGCAAGACACGAAGGAGCTCAAGTCTCGCAGGCTTTACAATACGTCTCTGTGTAGCATAGGACCTACGACCAAGCCACTGAACGATGTTGAGGCTAAGAGTTCACTATGCACTTGTCCAAATCGACATTTAAATCGACACATTGAACCAGTTACGTCGTTATGCTGCTCTGTCTTGTACTAAGAAGTACAGTTGAATACAAGTGGATATTTTGTCAAAATCAATAATCAAATTGACTCTGGATGGTTATCACAACAGTCTTCAATAACCAAAGGCATAAAAGAATACAAATATATACAGTACAATAGCTCGCACTAAATAACAACAAGATCTATTCGCACCGCAAATCCACCAGTAATGTTTTCAAGGTACTAGTACATTATTATAGATTCTGATCTGCCAGCCCACTGCATCTTACGAACTCCGGAGGGTGGAGGGGTGACGGGTGTGACGCGTTTGCGCAAATTGTGTTGTGTAGGATGTAGTATCGATGATATTTATCCGATGCATGTCAACATAGAGTAAGGAAGTGATGGACCCTCCATAAATGCATGTCTTTGGATGTTGCGTGTCACTATTTGCACACTTTTTAGCGCCTGCGCCGAGTAAACCAAAACTTTCGCTGAGACGGAAATGAAATACGCACGAAACCGTTTTCCATCTGTTTCACGTCACAAAGGTACTGGTTGATAGTGCTCGCCACACTTGAGAGCTGCAAATAAAGTGTCTTGCGGTGGCTTTCGTCGATTGTTAATGGAGGTGGAGCGCGCCGCGGGACCCGCTTCAGACATCAGTGATTGTAAGTCAAGCGCGTCGACACCACTCAGCGTCGGTCTCCGTGACATTAGGACTTATTTTTATATCAACTCTCAAGTCTGGGATTGCGCTAGCCTGATACCATTTGACGGAAAGCCTAGCCGCCAAAAATCAAAAATCCACTTACCAGCCAGTCGAGCGCGTGCAACTCGAGGGCAATTTTAATCCAAACTTGCGCTAATAGTGGCCAAAGTTCATGCCTGTAAATATGGATATGGTGCACAGAAGAAATCATGATTAGTGGTCTGAATTGCATGGGAGTGCAGCTGGAGCCGGTGGCGGAGAAGACAACAAAGAGCTCTCGCTTAGAGTGAACTACGTCTGCGATTGTGCTTTCATCTCGCTCTGGACGATACGAGCAAGCTGATAGTAAAGACACTGCTCGATCTGCGTCGACGAGACTGGACCAAAAGTTGCGCTCTCTGAGCACATGGAGAGCACATGGAAACTCTCTGTAGACTCGACTCTCATACCATAAGTCCTCAAAAGCTGTTCGAACACACAGAAGAGACGCGAAGAAGCTCGACATTGAGTTCCAACGAGTCTCGCACAATGAAATCAGTGCGAGCTCGCGACCGTAACACACCACCATGGTACGTCGCGCTCGACGCATCCACTTCGACGACGACTTGTTGAGGAAGTTCACGGCTGCGGCAGCTTCTGTCGCGACCTAGCGAAGCGACGTGCGTAGTACACCTTTGACAAGGTTGTTGATATCGTGTATAAAGTACTAAAAGAAGGCGATTCGTGACAGTGGCGAGCAAGGATACTTCGCGCTCAACCAGACTGACCGGTGTTGTCGTAACAAAGGCGCCAACGTCCCAGCCTTTGTTACGAGCCTCGATCAGTGTGCGCCGCATGTGTTCCGCAATTGCGACACTGTCGTGCCGACTGTCATCACGAGTGAGCTCGTGCGTGACAACGGACCCATAGAATCTCAATTGAGTTCCCATTAAGTGATTCTTAACGATGTTTTGCCGAACATCGCTAAGAACGTTAATGCGACCAAGGCGTGGAGCGAACAGCAGTCATCGGTATTGAAGCGATCCGCTTCTTCTCACAGCTTGCGTCCACTGAGGATGCCCCGACTCGAGAGACAGCGCGCGATGCCTGGTGTCAAAGCTCGAGGATTGCCCACTGACGTTCGATCAACGTGTCAGGGAGCCCGTTGTCAGGCCGGAATGCAGCAAAGCGCGCTGCAGCTCCAGAAATCGGCTCATTGACTACTCAGCGTTCTGTATGCGCATGGTCAGTGTCGCGGGCTTTCCCGTGAACACAGCACTGCGCGAGGAAGCGCCTCGTAGGCTTTACAACACAAAGGATACGCGTGTCTTGAAGTTTGTATGCGTCGGCGAGACATTCTCGACGACGAAGAAGAAGACGGAAATGGTACGATCATAGGTAGAGGAAGAGTGAGGTTGAGGTGCGAGCTTCCTACAGCTGATTGGCTTGACACTGAGTGGCTCCTAACTATTGAGCGGTCTTATAGCTCATGCGTCACAACGACCTTTCGTATCGCTTCGCTTGAAGATTGTCGTGGAGTGGGCCACACCAATTATGGGTGGTACATATATGTTAGTGTACCACATCCCTGTGTGTGGTCCACACACCCATAGGTGGACCACACTACCGAGCTGGACTCGGTGGTCCTGTGCGAACCGTGATGCGGGACCGCGGTTCGTCCAGTCAGCGCATCGCGGACCACAAGTGCAACAGCCCGATACAATCGGTCGAACTATTACTTCCGTTGTGGCTTGATCGCTCATGTGTTGACACAGAAGCTACTTGCTGAATGGACTTCACGACTGGGCCTTGTTGCTCTTGAAGATGTTCACGGACAGCAGATGGCGCGCGTTGCGGACGGACAGGTGGCGCTGGAACGACTTGCGATACAACATTTTGACCTGTTGTCTTCTACAACATATTTTTCCACACAAGAGCTATGTCATATAGTGCATACTTTATACTATATGCGGATTATACAGAGCAGGTATATTTATCATCTTGAGGACACAGCGCCAACTGTGATGAGCAGTTCAAACTTTTGTAGCGTTGCCACGCAACACTTCGCATACAAAACAAGACGTTTGTCCCGCCTGTCGCAAGCGGCTGCGTAAACCTCGCGCACGCACGCCGACGCAGGCCGACCAAGCTCATTCGAGAATGCAACGTCGAGAGCAAGCGC
Organism: Pythium guiyangense; assembly: GCA_003730235.1. Taxonomy (NCBI): domain Eukaryota; phylum Oomycota; class Peronosporomycetes; order Pythiales; family Pythiaceae; genus Pythium; species Pythium guiyangense. The sequence goes on along the minus strand of QXDM01000041.1, from coordinate 196,447 downwards.
AGCAAACGCGATGCAGCGTCGGTCGCAACGAGATGTGTTGTGCGCGCATGTATGCTGGTATGTATTTTTCGAGCTCGTGCGTGTGATGTTTGTGCAGGCCCGACGCCAGGCGACGACCAATACACTCGCGCAGAACTTGTGCGGGCTTTTCGCAATGGCTGGCGTGTGATGAAGAAGCTTTGCTATAGGGGTCAACGCGGTAGAGGGCTCGAGAAGTCGCACGTCTACATTCGCGCGGGATCGTCCGTAGCGACTAGTGTCGCCGAACGCGACTACTTTGTTGGCGAAGACTTATTTGCGCGCTGGTATCTTGCTCGATCCGCCAGAGCACGCTCCTCTGCCAACGTCCACGAGCGCATCCGCCGTCACGCCAAAGCGAGCAAGCGCTGTAACACGCCTTGTGCGATTTTCAGTTGCGTTTTCTCCGGCCACGTTCTCGAACGATCTCTCAAGCTATGACGAAGAGCACGAAGATGGCGTGCAAGACCGCTGTAACGCTGATTACGAGTTTGACAGTCAACAACACGATGCCGCAGCGCCATGCGATGACGGCTCAGCGCTGAGTGAGCACGACGATGAGAGTGATGCGCAAAGCGACGACTTTAGCAATGGCAGAGCGCAGGCGCGCACCGGCACTTTCATGAACACAGCCAATGACGCCAACTACCTGTGCAACGACGACTCCAAAAGCAACTACGACTCAAACGGTGGCGACGAAGAGCTTGACATGGAGACCACGCATGTCGTTGTGCGCGACAGCTCGTCTGATGACGAGGACGAGACAGAAGAAGGCGATGAGCGCATCAAGGAGGTGTTCCTGCAAAGTCTCGGCGGGTCGGTGAGACTCGCATCTGGCGCTCTGGGCCAAAACGCGCTTTGTGGCATGCAATAGTCGCCAGTGACAACAGATTGCGACGATGACGACACCTAGTACCCAGAACTCACGACGACTAAAACCGGTCCGAACAGATCGATTGCAAGCCAGTTTAGTCACCACTCGACTTGTTCCTCCACATTTACCCACATGCGATGTGGAACTCGATCGCAGTCGAGTCCATCTGACACGAGAGCCAGCAGCGACACGCACGAGCACTCGCCATCGTCGCAGGACAGCGCTGGCGCGGTTCAGCTAAGGTCGAGACTGTGAGTGACGCAAGGCGAGGATGCGCATGGCCGACCTGATCGCAGCGCATGAGATTGTTCGCGCCGTCGGTCTGCTCGTCTGCATCGCGCTGCGCCCACACACACGCGACATTGCGCATCACTGGAAAGTGAACGTGGACGTCTGCTTGCCTGTTGGCTCGTTTGGTCGCATGATGGCGCGCAACCATTTGCGAACTATTCTCAGCAACCTCCACTTCGTGAGCAACAACAACCGCGACGCACAACCAGACAAAGCATGGACGATTCGCCCGATCATCCCGACTACATTCTGCGTCTCGTGGCACCTGATGCCACGTCTGGCGTTCGACGAAGATGTGTTTATTGCGACGTCGGGTCAGCTGGCGTCGGGGCGAGATGAAGGTGTCGCGCGCAGTCGACGTCCTAACTTTGGTGGCGCTCTCTTGGGCTGACAAGACACCCTTGCACTTTTTGAGTACTAGCGCCGCGACGCGTAAGGCCAGCGTGAGCCGACGGCGCGAGGTGGCGCGCTTCAGAACGTCTCGTGTCCTTGTGTCGTCGCTGACTACCACATAATGATGGGCGGCTCGACAGGCACGATCAGCTCCGCTTGCAGGCTTACTCGATCCAAACGAACTTCCGGTTCCAGAAATTCTACAATAGCTTGTTTGTCGGCATGATCGACCTCGCGATAGTCAACGCATACGTGACGAATCGAGTGTGCGCGCAGCGCAACCGCGCAGCAGTGCTCTCTCGTGCCGGCTTCATGGTGCGCGCTCAACTCGTCGCCATCGAAGCAAGCAACTTCGCAGGCGCCTCAAATGATTCATCACCGACGCGCAGGTCTCCTCTCTCACGCATCGCACATACGCTACCGCTCAGTGATGGATGGCGCGGGACTGGCTAGGACCGCAAGGGCCGTCGAAATGCGTGCAAGGTGCGCTCTTTGAAGTTCCGACTTCCTGGCAAGAAGAGCAACGGGAGACAATCTACTACTGCCTCGAGTGCTCAGAAGACCGCCACCGCATGTTCCTCTGCGCAACGGTCCGCACGGCGCAGGGCAACAGCAAGATATGCTTCGACATCTGGCACCAAAACTGGTGGTGCAAGGCGGCAGCGATGACGACGGCGAACACCCAGCTACGTAAAACCACAGGCGCGAGAAAGCGCATGCGCGTGCGTCACCAGTTCCACCATGACACGAAGTACGATGGCGACGCCAGCGACGACTTTGAGTAGATCGAGCGTGAGTGAGGGTGAGAGTAGCGCAGAACAGAGCTCGGCAGTGAGCAGTCATACGCTTGTAGTGCATTACGCGCTAGTTTGAGTTATACCAACACAGATTGCTGGCCATAGTACACCCAACGACTCGTAATCCTTGCTCGCTCGTAACGCCTCCTCTGCGATATGGTGTTGTTTTGATGACTGAGCTGTACGTACTTTGCACGATCTTTCTGTGGCCATGGCTAAAAGGTTTCGACAAGCAACGAATCAGGGTGATTTCTACAACATACTTTTTGGTTTGGGCAAAACATGTTGCTAAAGAAAACATTAGGCTTTCGATATTTTTGTTGGGGTGCTCTCGTCTTTTTATGCGACCAATAGTGACCAATAGTTTCACTATTGGTCGCATAAAAGGACGAGAGCACGAAAAACTAAATATTACACATGTTGTCGTCTAAAACACAATAAACTTCTATTGATTATATTCCCGGCCTTTGAGGTGTTAAGCATGACAATATAAATATTTGAAATATACATTTCAGCGTGATATTGCTATGTGGATATACACAGACGCTTAGTCAAAATCCAACGAGTATACCTCTAAAATTAGTGTTGGTATTAAAATGTTCACACCACGATGGCCAACCTGCGTGACCGGCTGGTAAGTGGATTTTTGATTTTTGGCGGCTAGGCTTTCCGTCAAATGGTATCAGGCTAGCGCAATCCCAGACTTGAGAGTTGATATAAAAATAAGTCCTAATGTCACGGAGACCGACGCTGAGTGGTGTCGACGCGCTTGACTTACAATCACTGATGTCTGAAGCGGGTCCCGCGGCGCGCTCCACCTCCATTAACAATCGACGAAAGCCACCGCAAGACACTTTATTTGCAGCTCTCAAGTGTGGCGAGCACTATCAACCAGTACCTTTGTGACGTGAAACAGATGGAAAACGGTTTCGTGCGTATTTCATTTCCGTCTCAGCGAAAGTTTTGGTTTACTCGGCGCAGGCGCTAAAAAGTGTGCAAATAGTGACACGCAACATCCAAAGACATGCATTTATGGAGGGTCCATCACTTCCTTACTCTATGTTGACATGCATCGGATAAATATCATCGATACTACATCCTACACAACACAATTTGCGCAAACGCGTCACACCCGTCACCCCTCCACCCTCCGGAGTTCGTAAGATGCAGTGGGCTGGCAGATCAGAATCTATAATAATGTACTAGTACCTTGAAAACATTACTGGTGGATTTGCGGTGCGAATAGATCTTGTTGTTATTTAGTGCGAGCTATTGTACTGTATATATTTGTATTCTTTTATGCCTTTGGTTATTGAAGACTGTTGTGATAACCATCCAGAGTCAATTTGATTATTGATTTTGACAAAATATCCACTTGTATTCAACTGTACTTCTTAGTACAAGACAGAGCAGCATAACGACGTAACTGGTTCAATGTGTCGATTTAAATGTCGATTTGGACAAGTGCATAGTGAACTCTTAGCCTCAACATCGTTCAGTGGCTTGGTCGTAGGTCCTATGCTACACAGAGACGTATTGTAAAGCCTGCGAGACTTGAGCTCCTTCGTGTCTTGCCTGTCGGCATGCAGCGTCGAAGTCGAACTGATGGTGTGCCTCCTTGTCACCGCATACACGTGCACACACGCACACAGACCCAGACACGATAGATTGCCTTGGAACCAACTGCCAGCGCCAACTGCCAGCGCCAACTGCCAGAGCTTGAGTTGAGTCTGGGCTTGCGTGCCTCGCAATGCCTCGCTCTGGTCCAGCCCAGAGTCAAAAGGTCGCCACGCACGAGAGTATTAGACAGTCGTGAATGAATGAATGAGAGAAACCGCAGCAGCAGCTTGTTGCACAAGCGACTGCTTGCGTTCACTTTCCGAATCGAGGAGGCGACACTCGCGACCACGAGCGAGCAAGAGCAAGAGTGGGAGGAGCGACCTGACTGCCGCATACCGCGTGGCGTCAAGTCGTTGCGATCGAACGTGAGAAGGATGATTGGCGCTGCAACAGCAGTCCGTGCACTCGCAGCAGCAGCACTCCTGCTCGCCAGCGATCGCTCAGTCGTTCATGCGGATGTTGCGATTGAAACGTACGAGGCGTCGAAGCTCCTGCGTGGCGGCGGCGACTACTTCGTCGAGCGAGCGGAGCACAGCAACACGCTCGAAGCTGCGTCCGTGCTCTCGACGAAGATCCGCTTTGCCGACAAGCTCCAGAGCGACGCCGACGCGTTCATCGGAGACGTGAAGGACTGGGTGGTCGACCTCGTCGGGAAGCTCCCGCAGTCCGAGATCGTCGTCGCGAGCGAGTTCACGCTCGACACGAAAGGCGACTTTGACCTCGACACGCCGTGCGGCGACCTCACGGCGCACAAGACGTTCAAGGTCGTGAAGGCGTTCTTGGAGGACCCGAAGCACGCGACGCTCGACGACGCGGCGGCCGAGAAGATCATGTGGCACCCGTCCAAGGCGTGCGTGACCCGCAAGAACTCGATCGAAGTCGACGGCGGCTCGCACATCGAGTTCGTCGCGACGTGCGGTTCGGACTTGCTTCTGAACGTGTCAAGCGCAAACGGCGGACTCACAAAGACCGTGTTCTTCAAGACCGTCGAGACCACCGGCGCGTTCGTCGGTGTCGACTTCCTCGACGGCGCCGTCAAGGCGATCGGCGCGACGGGTCGACTCATCTCGAACCTCAAGCTCCGGCAGATCCCAGACAAGGTCGACCAGATGCTCAAGTCCTGGACGAGCAAGATGCGCGAGTGCGCGGCGAAGAACACGCTCAACATCAAAGGCGTCGTCGGTGGCGGCTGGCGGCAAAAGTACACCAAGTACGGCGGACTCTCTGGCGCGTTCGACACGTCCGTGCTCGGCTACGCCGATGCGTTCGAGATCCGGTTCCAGTCTCTCGTTGTCCCGACACAAGCTCCAATCACAGCTGCACCTGTGACATCAGCGCCTGTCACTTCAGCTCCAGCCACTTCGGCACCAGTCACGACAGCTCTTACTACTCCAGCTCCTACAACGTCCACTCCCGTCACAGAGGCACCGACAACAGAAGCTCCAGCCACGAGTGCACCGAAGACGGAGACTCCAACGACTGAGGCACCTGCAACCAAGGCACCAGAGACAGAAGCTCCGACAAAGGCACCAGAGACAGAAGCTCCGACAAAGGCACCAGAGACAGAAGCTCCAACCAAGGCACCAGAGACAGAAGCTCCAACCAAGGCACCAGAGACAGAAGCTCCGACAAAGGCGCCTGAAACAGAGTCACCAAGTACTGATGCACCAGCCACTGACGCTCCAGAGACACCAGCACCAACCATGGCTCCTGAGACTGAAGCGCCGACGGAAGAACCGGAGACTGAAGCGCCGACCACAAAACCGGAGACTGAAGCGCCAACGAAGGAGCCAGAGACCGAAGTTCCAACGAAGGCACCAGAGACTGAAGTGCCGACGAAGGCACCAGCGACTGAAGCTCCAGAGACGGATGCACCCGAGACATCAGAGCCAACGAAGACTCCAGAGACGGCAGCACCTACAGATGCACCAACGTCGGAGGCTCCTGAGACCGAAGCGCCGACCAAGGAGCCTGAGACGACTGAACCGTCAATGACTCCAGAGACAGAAGCCCCCGAGACAGAGGCGCCAAGTGAAGTGTCTGAGACTGACGCTCCAGCGACCAACGAGCCAGCAACGGAAGCACCGGCAACGGAAGCGCCGACGACTGGTGCGTCAACGGAAGCACCAGCAAGCGAAGAGCCTGCAAGTGAAGAGCCGGAGACGAAAGCACCAGAGACTGAGACTCCTGCCACAACGGAACCAGAGCCGAGCGAACCAAAGACAGACGCTCCGACGAGCACTTCATCCGAAGAGCCGTCGGCTGAACCGGAGACCGACGAGCCAACAGCAGAGCCAAAGACAGCAGAGCCAACTGAAGCACCGACGACGGAGCCAGCGACTGAGGCACCAACAGCGGAGCCAGAGACTACCGAGCCTACAGCTGAGCCAACTGAAGCACCGACGAATGCGCCAGTGATCGACGACTCGACCTCCGAGCCATCCGAGACGCCAGCTGAAGAGACAGAGCCGCCGACCGAGTTGCCGACTGAGACGCCAGTTGAAGCGACAGAGCCGCCAACGGAGTCGCCGACCGAGACTCCGACCGAAGCACCAACTGAGGAAACGGAGACGCCGACCGAGTCGCCGAGTTCAGACACAGCAGCGCCAGTCAGCTCGGACGCGACTGCGGAACCACTCACGACTGGCGACGAGCCGATCGCTATCCCGACGCTTGCGCTCGCTCGCGCAGACCTCGACCTCACGCGCGAAGAGCTCAAGCAGCTGTCTGATAGCACGGCGTCCATGTACTTGCAAGCAGGCGTTGAGTGCGCGAACGAGTCGTTCGAGCGCGACTGCTTCATGAACGCGGCGCTGAGCAAAGTGCTCCACGGTCACTTTGGCTCGACCGCACTCGATACGAGCGCAAGCACAGAGACGCAAGCGCAAGCGGCGCTGAGTGCGCGCCACGCGTTTGCAAAGTGGTTCACCTTCGTGGTGCTCAGCGCTGGACTTGCAGTGTACGCTGTCAAGCGCTCCAAGTCGCGCCGTCGCCGCGGGTACGAGGCGATCCCGAACGGCAGCGAGCCGATCAACGCCGACGCGATCTGATCGCACCACGCGGTCAAGCGACGAGCACCGATCGATCGACCGAGTGCTTCCTCTCTCTATATATCTCTTGCTAGCGTGTCCTCTCTTGCGCTCTCACACGCACGCAACGTGCATACACAATACATCTCGAGGCTTCTCAGTAGTATGGCGCTCCTATGTCCACGCGGCTGTCAGTGACACTAGTGCTCCGACTGACTGACGCCTGGCACTCGACGGCTGACGTCGTTGATCGACCGAGCAGCTTGAGGTCGCTCGGAGGACTTCGAGTCTAGTCTTCGAGTCCTAGGACTGCGAGTGAGTGAGCACTTGCTTTTATAGTTCTCTCGCATACAGTAGCTCATATGAAAGCCATCGTGTTGTACCATGCGCCGCGTTGAAGCATGGCAGTCCCGAGCTGGACGAAGGAGTGGCGGCCGCTCGTGCGCGAGCTCTGTGCGCACACGCGCGCGTCGCTGCGTCTCTCGGCTGACGGCGCAGACACTGGTGCACTTACTGATGTACAAGATGACATTCCACACAGCGCTGGCGAGCAGGCAGGAGACGAGCGCGACGCGAAGCAGCGCATGCACGACGCGCTTGCAGTCGACCGCGTCGTGGCGCAGCTGTACGCCCATCGGTTCCTCGACGTGCATCGCAAGCAAGTCGCAGACGAGCTCGAAGCGATCGCAGTCAAGCTCCACGTACACTCGCTCGGCGACCGCGGCGAGCGGCTCCGTGCACTCGCAGCGCGCGTCGTGGACGAGCACCACCAAGTGCTCAAGCTGCTCATCGAGCTCGCCGAGGCGCCGACGACTGCGAGCGACGCATCCGTGGCGCTCGACGCAGACGCAAACACACTCGCTCAGCAAGCAGAGGCGCAGCGCGCAGTGGACAAAGAGCAGGAGCTGCACGAACAGCTCGCAGAAGAGCTCTTTGCGATCTCGACCAACGACGAGTGGTACCAGCAGTGGGACGACAGCAGCGACGACGACGACAGCGATGACGATGGCAGTGATGAGGACTCGAGTGGCTTGGCTGCTGCGAGCGCGTACGACGTGAACGCCCGCAGTCTGCGCATTGGGCGGAAGGCGCTCGAGCCACTGACTGCAGACGCAGCGCCTCTCGGTGACGACGACAGCGACGACGATCCGATGACCAGCGACGCGCCGCTGCCACAAGAAGACGGCAGTAGCGAAGACGACAGCGACGAAGTAGAGATCCACGACCGCGACGCGCTCTTGCTGCGGTACTACCGCACGCCAGCGCTCCATAGTGCGCGTCGTCGCAGACGCCGCAGCGCCAGTGCGCGAGAGCCGCCAGCACCACCGCTCGACCGCTACGGGCACACGACGAGCCATGACTTGCCAGAGCCCATGGCAGTCGACAGCAGCAGTCAAAGTGTAACAGCAGATGCAGCAGCGAAGACGCTGAGCCTCGAGACCCCGTCGCTGCTCTACGCAGCGCTCACGCCCGAGCGCCAAGTGGCCGAGACGCCACGCCCTCGCCACCGCATCGTGCACGAGCGAGCGCTCGTTGCGTGCATCTTCCAGGCGTTCGCAGGCGTCGACTCGCTCGTGTTTGACGTCGCAGCGAGCGGCGCAAAGACGGATCTCGCGGCTGCCGTGGCACAAGACCGCGCCCGCGTGACGCTCTCGCCCAGCGCTCGCGGCGTCGCAGTCGCGCACCTCTCGCCGACCGCGTTGCACCACGTCCTCGACGCCTTTGCACGCGCATCGTCGGACCTCCAGCTCCTGCGCGACGTCGTAGCGGCGATCGCCCACGACAGTGCGCGCTGCTGCACGCTCGAGGGACTCGCACAGGCGCTCGCGGCCGTCGTGCGCGCGTGCGACCGCGCAGTCTGGCGAGTCGAGCAGCGCGCGCTCGTGCACAGTCGACAGCCGACGCTGCTGGCGCTCGTGCGCGACCTCAAGCCGCACTGCGCGACGATCGCGTGGCTCACGCGCGTGGTCTCGGCGTGCGTCGGTGGCCTCGGTCGCTCCGACGACGCCAGTGGCGCTGCGCTACAAGCCAAGCACGTGCTCGACGCACTGTGCGCGCAGCTCGAGGTCGAGTCTGTTCAGCGCACCGACGAGCGCTTGAGTACCAACGCGGAGCAGCTCGAGCGCAGCGTTGAGCGCAGCACAACCGACGACGATGACGAGGAAGAGGACGACGGCAGTGCGCTGTTCCCGTCGAGCCGCTTTGCGATCCTGCTGCACCTCTTTGTCTGCGCCGTGACGCCGTACTTGGACCTGCTCCAGACGCAGCTCTTCGATCGCGGCCATCGCGAGACCGTCGCGCTGCAGAGCGAGCTCTTCTTCGTCCCGTCAACCATACCAGCAGCAGTGGCGACGCGCACGGCAACTGCGGCACCGTCGACCGACCCGAGCTTCAGCGACGCCCTGCGCGCGCTCGCGCCATTCGAAGTCGACGCGTCGCGCGTCCCTGTCTTCCTCGCGCCTGCGATCGCGCGGCTGAACGAAGCGGTCGCGAGTCGCCAGATGACGAACCGGTACGTCCAGCAGCAGCGCCAGACAGCAGATGGTGATGATGATAGTCACAGCACAAGTAGCAGTCTCCGTGCGCTGGTGCCGCTGCGGCATCGCCACCGCATGGCGTCGTCGAGCGGAGGAGCCACGAGCCACGCGACGCTGTCCGAGCTCTTTCTCGACGACCTCGCGCGCGCAGGCATCTACTGCGATCGCTCCAAGGACACGGCGATGGCGACGACAGATCCGCAGCGATGCGAGTCCATCACCACGAGTCCGACGGCCGCGCAGCTGAGCGTGCAGAGCATGCCGTTCGGCCGCACGATCAAGCAGTGTCTGCTCCAGCACGTCGAGCTAAAGGTACGAACCACTGAGTGCGTCTCCTATCGCCTCGTGACTGACGGACGCAAGTCTGTGTGGATGAACCATGGCGATCGTGATGTCGCAGTGCCGCGCGCTCACTGGCGCCATGGCGAGTCTCTTTCGCGAGCGCCTGCAGTTCCTCGCGCACGTCGACGCGCTCCGGGCGTTTGTGCTCATGCAGCAAGTGCGTCTTTGCCTCGAGACGCTCTCTCTCAACACTGTCGACGTCCTCTCTCTCACACTCACACACTCTCGCTCTCTCTTGTAGCAAGACGTGTTTGCGATGCTGAGCGAGCACTTGCTCGAGCAGCTGCAGACGAACCCGATCGCATGGGCCGACGGCGAGCGCCTCAACAGGTTCTTCCACGCCACGCTCGGGCGCCTCGACGACGAGCGCGCGGTCCCGGACGCAGCAGTGCGGGACGCGAGTGCGCGCATCTGCGTCCGGATCAACGCGACGCAGCTCAAGGCGCTCGGCCTCGCGCGCACGATCGACATCGCGGCGCTCAAGTGCGTCTACTTCACGCTCTCGACGCCGCAGCCGCTGCGCGTGCTCTTCAGCGCGTCCGTGCTGCGCAAGTACTCGCGCCTCGCGACGCTCTTGCTCCAAGTCAAAGCTGTCGCGTCTGCGATCGTCAAGGTGCGTGAGACGACAGTGTCGTGTGTCGTACCAAGCAAACTGAGTGACCTTGTGACTCTCTGTCTGCCTGTGTATGGCAGTTCAAGCGCCACGTGCGGCACAAGCGCTGCTTCCCACTGTACGTCGTCATGCGCTCTCTCGCTCTCTCTGGTTCTATGAGTTGTCGTCTGCTGCTGCTGTCGCTAGGACTGACGCTGTCGACAGTGTCGAGCGCGACCTCCGCAGTCTGTTGGTGCAGATGAGCGACATGCTCCACTACACCACGAGTCTCCTGCACTACCTCGCGAGTCAAGTGCGTCGTCCTTTGTCGGTCTTTGTGTTGATCGCTCGTGTCTGTTGTTTGAACGCTCTCGCTCATGGTCATGAGTGCGACCGACAGGTCGCAAGCGCCACGTGGGACGCTGTCCGCCGAGAGCTCGAGACGGTCGAGAGCATCGCAGCTGTACGTGCTCCTTGGGCTGTGGCGATCGCCCAACACAGTCGCTCATCCGCTTGCTCTTGTGGACGGATGATGGCGCTCGTAGATGGACTGCGCACACGAGCAGTACCTCGACCAGCTCCTCAACAAGTTCTTCTTGCTCGAGAAGGTGCGTCTCTCGCTCACGTCACTTGCTCACTTGCTCACTCTCTCACTCTCTAACCACTCGCCTGCGCGGTGGATGATCGCAGCACACGACGGTGATCCAGTACATCCTCACGACGTTCAACCACATCATGCGCTTCGTGAGCCACGTCGACGAGCTCGTGCGCCGACTCGAGCGCACAGCGACCGACATGGCGCGAGCTGACGCACTCACCACTCACAAGGGAACGACACGCTCCGCCGCCACGAACTCAAAGCAGCAACAAGCTTGCGACCTGCGCTTCTACGACGACCACGCGCTCCTGCACGACGAGATCGCCAAGAGCGCGAGCGAGTTCAAGCGCCAGTCCCACTTCCTCGTCGTCATGCTCTCGGCGATGCACAAGCACGGCGCGTCGCCGCACGTCGCGGAGCTCCTCACGCAGCTCAACTTTAACGACTTCTACCACCACACACAGCACTCGCCGCGACGCAGTCGTCCGTAGGTCTATCGTACTACACAAGACAAGCGAGCCGTCAGCGTCACCGCCAGCGCTTCTCGTTGTCGTTGTCGTTGTTGTTGAATGTAGTAGAGTGGATCGAAGGCGTCGCAAGCGGAGCACTCGGAAGTTGACAGGACGTCACCGCGCCGCTGCGAGGAAGAACAGCGCTGCGACCTGCGCACTCACCAGTGACATAGTCTACGAGTGCCGTGGCGACTGAGCTGCTCTCGACTAGATGGAGCAATCGCGTCATCGTCTTGTGCAAAGACGTAGTCCTGGAGCTCAATGATATTGTCTAGGAGCTCGATCGCAGCGCTCTCGTCCAACGAGTCGAGCACTGAGCTGACACATGTGCATTCGCTCAGCCTCGAGATCGTCAGAAGTGTCTTGGGGGCTGATCGACCCTCATACTCTGTCGTACGACGCTTCAAAGCGCGACGACTCACGACTTCAGCTTGAACAACGTCTTTGCCATCGTTACGATGTTCGTCCCGAAGCGAGCTGCTGGTGCACGCGCCAGTAGCAAGACGATCGCATCTGCGCGTCCACAAGCAACGAAGAAAGCAGCGACTGATGCGCTGTTCAGTCTCGAGACGTACCTCCAGAAGCGCGACTTTGTCGGCGCGATCACGCTCCTTGGGCTCCAGCAGCAGCAAGATGAAGAACAGCCGCAGCGCAGCAGTAGCAATGGATCGACCGAGCCACAGAACAGACTCGAGACGCGGCGAATGAACACGTGGTGGCTCGCGTACTCCCACTTCCAGTGCGGTGACTATGCGCATGCGCTCGAGTACTTTGATCAGCTGCTTGAGTCAACGAGCGCTGCTCCTGCTGGCAACACAGGCGCTCGCGCAACAGACGACGATGCGTGGCGTCTCGGCCGCGCCTGCTGTCTGTACTACTTGCGCCAGTTCGAAGACGCCGAGCAAGCAGCGCTCGGGACGAAGCGCCACGCGCTCTGCAATCGACTCTTGTACCTCATTGCACACTGTCGACAGCACGGCGAGCAAGTGCTCTTGGATCGGTACCAGCAGCTGTCGACGTCGTGTCCAGAGGACTCGCTCGCGCTCGCGTTCACGAGCTTCACGCAGCGCAACTTCCAAGAGAGCATCGAGATCTACAAGCGCTTGCTGCAGCAGCACGCGCGTGAGGAGCTCAGCGCCGTGCACGTGTACCTCGCGATGTGCTACTTCAAAGCCGACTACTATGACGTTGCGCTCGAGCTCATTGCCGTGTACCTCGCGACGCACCCGGACAGCTTCTTTGCGAGCAACGTCAAGGCGTGCAGCCAGTATCGGCTCTACAGTGGCTACGAAGGCGCCGCAGTGCTCGACGAGTTCAAGCGCGCGTACCCTCGCCACCCATGCGCACAAGCGAGTCAAAGAGGCGTAGGCGCGACGTCCGACATCTTTGACTGCACAGGCATGCGCGACGTCGCAGCGCACAACGCTGCCGTGTTTCGTGAAGCGAGTGGCAGCGCCAGTGGCAACGCAACGACGACTGCAGCAGTCGCGACGCTCAAGCCGCTCGTAGGCGTGATCGGCGAAGCAAAGCTCAATCTCGTGCTCTGCTTCCTGCAGCATCACGAGTACGAGCAAGCGTTTGCACTCGTCGAGGACCTCGAGCCCACGACACCGAGCGAGCACATCATCAAAGGTATCTTGCACGGCGTGATCGGCGAAGAGTCGCAGTCGAAAGAGCACGTGTTCCTCGCAGAGAAGCACTTTCATGTACGATGTGCGTCTTCTTGAGCTCTCTACCTACGTGTAGCGGTTAGTTTAGTGAGCTGACAGGAAGACTCTCTCTCGCTCTCTCTGTGCATCGCATCGTCGAGGCGACCAGGCAGTCGGGTCGTCGCCAGAGGAGGCCGATACGATCCCAGGGCGTCAAGCCATGGCGTCGTACTACATCCTTCGCAAGGAGTTTGACGACGCTAACGTCTACTTGAGCTCGATCGCGCAGTACCTCTGCGCGAGCGACGCGTTCAACTGGAACTACGGCATCGCGCTCGCAGCGGTCGGGAAGTACGCGGACGCAGAAGAGGTGCTCCTGCGTGTGCAGAGCGAGCGCTTGCGGACGCAGCCCCCGCTCTGCAGCTGGCTCGCGCGGTGCTACATCTACAACCGCAAGAACGCAGCGAGTGCGTGGGAGCTGTATCTCCGGATGGAGAACACGTCGGATGCGTACAAGCTCCTGAAGCTCATTGCGAACGACTTCTACGCCGTGAAGAACTACTACTACGCAGTCAAAGCGTTCGATGTGCTCGAGCGCCTCGACCCGGACCCCGAGTACTGGGAAGCGAAGCGCGGCGCGTGCGTTGGCTTTTACCAGCAGATCGCGACCGGTGCGATCGTGTTTGACGCGCACCAGAGCGACGACGTCCTCAAACTGCTCCTGCACTCGAAGAACGCGCTCGAAGCGTCCAAGCTCGCAGCGATGCTCAAGAAGTGGATCTTGAGTACTGTGTCGACGCAGAGGAGCGTCGCTGGTGCTGTAGCTCGGAGTAGCAGGAGCAAGTGAGCTTGTACAGAAGCTGATGTTGAATGGGGCTGGAGCTGGGGCTGAGCTGGCGTTCGTCATCTGTTGTCTTCAATCCAGTTTTGATAGTTCGATAAACAAGGTAGTCAAACTCAACACTTGGATTCACTATTGAACTCGCTCTGTTGAAAATCAACCTATAGTGATAAAAACGAGAGAAACTTGCACTTTTTCGCGCGTTCTGGATTTGAAAGCGAAAAAGCATCGAGTCGACGACGGTCAAGGCGATGGAGATGGAAGTCGAGCGCGAAGACGCGGGCGTCGTGACGGTGCAGCCGTGGGGGCGCTTCCGGTTCCTCTCGAGAGACCCCGCGAGAGAGACCGACCACTTGTACTTCCACCGCTTCACGCACCGCATCGGACGCAACGCTACGCAATGCGACATCGTGCTCCCACTGCAGTTCATCAGCCAGACAGTATGTCCACCACGCGCTTGTGCTTGTCGTACATTCTCTTCTGCGCTGTCTATGACGTGCTAACGACTGCTACGTGTGTGCGTACGAACGTGTGTATGTGTCTGTGCAGCACTGCATCGTGACGCTCGACAACGTGGATGGCGAGCCTGTCGTGACGCTCCAGGACATGAGGTGCGTCGACGACAAGCGCCACGTACATAGCGTAGCTGCTGCTCGCGCCAACTGACAAGCTCTGTGTTGTATGCACTGCTGGCCGTGCGCTGCAGTCGCAATGGCGTGTTCGTGAATGAAGTGCGCGTGGGCCTGTCGAACACGATCGCGCTTGAGCCAAACATCACCGTGCACTTCACGAGACCAGGGCTCCACACGCGCACCATCTCGCCAACGGTCTACAGCTTCGAGCTGCTGTACGTCCTCGTATGACCATCTCTCTCTCGATACGCGCATGTGTGTGTGCGTTTGGATGAAGAGAGAGAGGGAGAGACTCACGCTGTACGGCTCGCACTGTACAGTGAAGAAGGGCTGGAGGAGCTCCGGGCCCTAGCGCACGGTGAAGCGCCTGCGAACGACGTGCAAGAGCCTGCTAACGATGTGCCAGAGCCTGCTAACGATGTACCGGAGCCTGCTAACGACGTGCCGGAGCCTGTTACAAACCCACCAGCGCCTTCTACCGACGTGTCAGCACCTGTTAGTGCCCCACCAGCGCCAGTGCCAACGCTTCCAGTGCTGATCCCGCCAACACAGGATGTTGTGGTCGTGAGCGCTGGAACGAAGCGGTCGTCGCAAGACGCAGAGCTCGAGCCGACGCAGCAAGCGCCTGCAACGCCAGCACGTGCGCCAGGCAAGCGTCCGCGCAAGAACGACGTCGTGAATCGCGAAGACAATGACGACGACGACGGCCTTCGCGCTGCCGCGCGCGCGCAGAGGATGAACCGCGAGCTGAGCGAGCAGCTCTACGAAGCCACGAGCAGCAACGCGGAGTTGCGCAAGCAGCTCGACGACGCTGAGGTCGAGCTCCTCGCGCTCACGACCAAGCTCGACGAGCGCGAGGAGCAGCGCAAGGCGCTCGAGGACGCATTAGACCGCAAAACCGACGCGCTTGCGCGCCTCGAGCAGGCCAAGCGCACGCTCGAGCAGTCGCTCACAGACGCCGCGCAGGCGCTCGCAGCGGCGCAGCACCGGATCCAGCTGCTCGAGCTCGCAGTCACGCACAGCGAAGCGAGCGAGAAGAGGCTCCAGACCGAGCTTGTGCGTGTCACGACGCAGCGCGACGCGAGTCAAGAGCAAGTCCACGACCTCAAAGTAAAGGTACTGCGTCTGCGTCTGCGTGCTGGTTGTGGTTCACTACCAAGGAGCAGTACTGACAGGACGCGTGTGTGTGTATGTGCAGGTCCTGGAGCTCGAACGCGTGTCGCGCGCGAACGAGACTGCCGCGGCGCTGTTTGAGACTGAGTCGGGGTGCGTCTGGTTCCTGTGGCGCCATGTTTGAACGCCGTTCCGCTCGACTGACAGTCGTGTCTGTCACTTGTGATGCCTCTAGCGACACTGACCGCGCGGCGCTTGCGCACTCGCTCTCACAGGCGATGCAGATCTTTGAGGACATCCACGCGTCTGTGCTGCGCGGCAAGCAGCTCCACGCGTCGCTCCGAGGCGGCGCACCAACAGCGAGCAAGACGCTGCAGAAGCGCATCGCGACCGAAGACGACTCGTTCCTGTCGGACCCGTCGTCGCGCGGCACAATCAGCAGCTCACAGCTCTCGTCTGAGCACTCGCAGCTCACGCCGCTGCTGTCGTCGGACGTGAACTCGCACGACTCGTCGGACGACCGCAGCGGCACGCAGGCCGACGTCGAGACGATGGACACGGACGCGCCAGTGGCGTACGCGCCGTCGTCGCACTCGATTGCGCCCGTAGTCGTGACGGCCGCGCTCGGCGAAGAGCACGCCGCACACGACGCAGACGACGAGACACACGGGACGCCGCACGACCGCACACAAGACTCGGAGGACTCGGTGCTCTCGGGCCACTCGTCGTCCAAGACGCCGCCGCCCAAGCCGATTCGGATCACGACTGTCGCGAGCGCAGACGTGGCTGTCAGCACTGCTACAGTCCAAGAGGTCGTGGTAGTCGACGACGATGAGGACGACGAGGCAGACGCTGCTCACGATGCAAACGGCAGCGAGGAGCCGGCGCACGCTCTTGATGTGGCTGATGGCGACGCTCGTGCTGCTGTCGTTGAGCGAGTGCCAGAAGACGAAGACGACAGCGCAGGTGCTGCAGTGTCGAGCGCGGCGGACGAGATGCCAGCGACTGCGCCAGAGCCAGAGGATGCTACTGTCGACAACGCGAAGGCACAAGAAGAGCAAGTGACAACTGAAGTAGTCGCTGACGCTCCTACGAACGAACCAGCAGCAGCTCTGATGGCGAACGAGCAGGGCGTCGAAGCAGACGGAGCGAACGTGACGCAGACGAATGGCGACGCTGTTGTTGACGATCAAGAGGACGATGAAGAGCCTTTGATTGCAGCACCAGCACCGACGACAGAGACGCCAGCAACGACAACAACAGACTCGACTGCGAGCGCCAGTACTGACGACACATCTGCGCGTGCGCACAGTCGCAAGAGCGCTGGCTCCCGACGATCGCGCACGACGACGACAGTCCCGACAGCCAGACGCGAAGGCGCTGGGATTTTTGACGACGAGACGCAGCTCTCGCCGTGACGACGCTGCGCTCAATCGCACGCGCTTCGTTCTTGATCATGTGTGTGTGTGTCTGTCCATGGGCTTTCGTAGTCACTCGTACGTTGAGAAGGCTGTAAAGTGCGGATCTTCGAGCGGATGCACAGGGACGCGCGTGAAGCCGTCGAACGTGAGCTTGTCGGTCTTCATCTCAGCGAACGCCTGGCGCTGGATCTTGACGTCGAACGGGAGGTAGCTGCACAAGAGCACCACTGTGAGACGATCTACTGAGCGCGCTGCTGAGCTCTTCTATTACAAGACCTTAACACTAGCGCGTACATGAGCTCAAGCGCTGGCGCGGCGTCAAACGCGTGCTCGTTCACGATTGCGATCGGATTGAGGTCCAGGCGACTGAAGGACAAGCATGTTTGTCAGTCGTAACGCTCGAGTGTGTGAGTCGTATGCAGTGGAAGACGTACATGACTTTGAGCTTTGTGAGTGCACTCTTGGCTTTGACGAACGACCCATCGGCGTTCTGTGCGTGACCGAGGAACATCTCGGGCACCACGCGCTCGAACTTGTTACCCATAAAGTACCTACGAGCAAGTGCCTGTTAGCAGCAAAGCCTACGAGGGTGAGTACATGCTCACACACTCACAGGTGCGTTGTCTCGAGCGGGATGTTGGCAGGCACGCCCTGTTGAGTGCATCGTGTACAGGAGAGTGAGTGCCATTGCGACGAGGTGATCAATGCCATCGGCGATAACGCACTTTGAGACCGCGATAGTCGCAGTAGACTGACACGCGCACGCGACCGATGCAGCGACACACGCTTGGGCACGCAGTCACAGACGTTGCGAGTGCGCAAAGCAGTGTCGCGAGCAGATGCCATCGCATTGCTGGTCTTGAGATCGTGTCGCTTCGTGCTCTTGGTTGAAAGTACTGAAATCAATCGAATAAGTACGAATTTTGATTCCAGCCACGTCCAATACAAACACCAAGAAAGCAACGAAGCAAGACGAGCAAGTAGCACTTGAGATCGATGACGACTGCGCACCGACCGACGTGGCACGCAGCTGTCGGGCAGCAGAACGAGGGTGGATGGCAAGCTGGCGGTGCGTCCTTGTGTTTGCTCCCTATGAGTGCCGTCGTGACGAGGGACTAATCGCTCGTTCGCTTGTGCGATTGTGTCTGCCATCAGGTGCGCTGAGCGCGCAGTTCTCGGCGCGCGACCTCCCTGCGCACAAGAAGCTCAAGTACAGGTGCGCATATGCTGCTATCTGCCTCTCATATCTGTGTTCGTAAGAGTGCGATGCTGATCGTATCTGTCGCCTTGATATCCGACAGACAAGTTGGTCAAGGCACAGCGAATGAAGTCGAGCTGCTCGACTTGCGCGCCGAACTCGAAGGCAAAGAGCGCAAGCACGAAGACGAGAAGAACAAGACGCCGGACCCAGCGCAAGGTATGTGCACTAGTGTGTTTGTCTCGTCCGCACGTTGTCCTTGTCATCTCGTATGACTCTCTCTCTCACACACACACACACACTCGCTCTCTCTCTTGTGTGTGATTGGCGCCACGTGTAGACAAACTGCGACGACTCGAAGAGAACAAGAAGCTCCTGCTGCTCGGAGACGCAGAGGCCGATGCGCGCGAGTCGCATCTAAAGACCGTCGCGAGCAAGTACGACGACGCAGACGACGGCGATGCGTCGGACGCCTCGAGCGACTCGGAGAGTGACAGGTGCGTACCCTATTGAGCGTCTCATTCGACAACTAAGCAATGAACTCACAAGGGACACTCGCACACATACACGCAACAGTGACGACGATGATGATGACGAAGAAGCGGAGCTCATGCGCGAGCTCGAGAAGATCAAGCGCGAGCGCGAAGAGGAGCGCGTGCGCAAAGAAGAAGCCGAGCGCAAAGTCGCGGAGCAAGCGTCGCGGAGCGAGATCCTCGAAGGCAATCCGCTCTTGCAAGGCGCTGCGAGTGGCCGTAGTGGCGGCGGCAATGCGGCAATGAAGCGCCGCTGGAACGACGACGTCGTGTTCAAGAACCAGTCGCGCAACGAGCCAGCGCTCCAGAAGCGCTTCATCAACGACACGATCCGCAACGACTTTCACCGCCGGTTCCTCAACCAGTACATCCAGTAGCGAAGTCCTACATTAGGAGTCAAATCCTACAATAGGCAACTCGAAGACGATGTTGCACGAAAGACCTGATTGGCTCGGCGAAGTGTTCATCGTGCTGCTCTTTGCTGCCGCGGTCGTCGTGCTCGTGCTCTTGCTCACGGACGAGACAAAGATCGTCGTGTCGGGCCAAGACGCGCTGCTCGTGCTCCTGTTTGTGCTCCTGCCAGTCGCGCTCGACGTCACGCGCGTGACGCAGACCGACAAGTACGGCAGCGTGACGCCCGTGTTTAGCTAGCGGATCTTGATCACCGTGCCGCCAATGAACTTGTGCACGACTGCGTCGTCGCCGCTCTCAGCGGTCTCAGTCGCTGCGACTTTGACAAACTCGCCGTCTTGCTGCAGTCCGCTCGGGAACTTGAACATGCAGGTCCCAATGGGCTTGCTGCCTTCGAAGCGACCGACGTACGAGCCGCCGTCTTTGAAGAGCCACTTGCCGTCTGTGATGACGTTGTCGGCCCAGTTCCCGACAAGCAAGCTCTTGTCGCTCGCGCACTCGTACGTGCCTTTGCCAGCGCGAATGCCGCGCACGAACGTGCCGCTGAAGATGTCGCCGTTCGCGTACATGTACGACCCATCGCCGTGCATCTTGTCCTCTTTCCACTCGCCGTGGTACGTGTCGCCATTTGGGAACGTCATCTTGCCAATGCCGCTCTTGATGCCGTCGACGTACGCGCCTTCGTACGTCGCAATGACTTTCACTGACGGAATGAAGCCATGAAGCAGTCGTTGTAAGCGTGACGACGTCAAGCTCAAAGCACGATATGACAAGCAGCTGCAACCAAACTGTGTTAAGTGCACGCACTCTCGTCGTCGTCGCCTCGCTGGCGCCACGTGTACTTGCCATCGCCTTGCTTGAGACGCTCCATGCCACCAATAGTGCCTTCAAACGTATCGCCATTTGCGTACGTGATGCGCACGTCGCCTTCGCGGCGCAAGTAGTTGGTTTCCTCGGGTCGATCGTCGACGTACTCGACCGTGTATGTCTGTACCAAAGCACAGACACAAGTATGTGAGCTTGTTGTACAAGAGCTCTCTCAGGCACATATTCCAACACAACGTACGCCTTCGTCGCTCATGACGTCTGCTGCTGTTCGTGCGTCTTGAGCACTTGTGCTAGCTCGCGTCGCTTCGTGCACCAAGTGCCAGACGGGTCTACTATTCAAAACAAAACAGTAAATCATCGCATTTCCCCCTCGCAACGATTTGTATCGCAACGATCGCTTGGCCAAGAAGAGCAAGAGATCGATCGATGGGTCGCTCCGTGTCGCCTGCTGCGCGCCGTCGCGACGCTCGTAGTCGCAGTGCACCGCGTCGCGGACGCAGCCGTGGACGTACTCCAAGCCGCAGTCGCAGTCGCAGCAACGGACGTCGAGCTGCGAGTCGCAGTACGCGCGCGTCGCCGCCACGTCGCGAGCGCCGCACGCCACCACGCAGCAGACGCTCGCGGTCGTACTCGTCGTCGTCGTCCTCTGGCTCGTCGCGCTCCCGTAGCCGCAGTCGCAGCCGCAGTGCTGGTCGTCGCCGCATCAATGCGAGCAGCGCGCGCCGAAGTGACGACCGCCGTCGTCGTCGCCGCAGCGAGAGCTCTGCGTCCAGATCGCGCTCGCGCTCAAGCAGCGCAAGCTCGCGCTCTCGTTCCAGATCTCGATCTGCGTCGTCGACACGTGGCAGCAAACGCACTGCACAGCGCAGCAACGGACACACGAGCAGTGCACGTGACTCGAAAGACGATGTGAAGCGCGAACGAAAGCGCTCGAACACACCGCCGCGTCAAGACGCCCGCGAGACAAAGCGCGAGCGCTCAGCAACACCGCCACGTTCGAAGACCGATCGCAGCGTCATGCAAGAGGCAATGCGCGAGCGATCCAAGTCGCCACCACGTCGCAGCGCGCGTCCTACGGAGGCACCAGCAGCGCAAGACGCATCTGCGACGCGCAAGCGCGAGCGCTCGCCGAGTGCCGACGTCAAGCGCGAGAGCGACCGCGCTCCGAAAGCGAGTAAGCACAGCGCAGACGCACAGGAGACGCCTGTCAAGGCTGCTCGTGACGATGTGAAGCGCGAAGCACGACGCTCACCGAGTGCGGACAAGACCCCGCCGCGCGCAGCTGCGACGAGCGACGAGGAGCACAAAGAGAACGCGACGCCACCGCGGACGTCTGCTCGGGACGCAGCAGACGCGACGCCACCGCGCCAGCCAGCGCAGGACAAGCGCACGCGCTCTGTGAGTAGCGAGAAGACGCCGCCGCGCAAGACGAGCAAGAGTAAGAGCTCGCGGCGCTCTGCGAGCCGCAGCAGCAGTCGCGACCGGACGCCACCGCGCAAGACGCGGCGCAAACGCAGCGACCGCGACCGCAAGCGCCGAGATCGGAGCTCGTCCCGTAGCAGCAGCAGCAGTGAGAGCAGCAGCGACAGCGAGAGCGACCGCACGCCGCCGCGCCGCTCGCGCAAGAAGCACTCGTCAAGCGACAAGCGCACGCCGCCAAAGGCGCGGCGCTCGAGTACGACGCTTGACGCGAAGTCGTCGTCCAAGTCTGAGCCATCAGCGGCTGCTGCTGCTGCGACTGACGCGATCGCCCGCGTCAACTTGTTCACGAGCGATGCGCAGAGCGGGCGCACCGGTGGCGTGTACATCCCGCCGTTCAAGCTCGCGCAGCTCCGCGCGGCGCGGAACCTCGACAAGAGCTCACCGGAGTACCAGCGCCAGACGTGGGACGCGCTGCGCAAGAGTCTCAACGGCGTGATCAACAAAGTGAACGTCTCGAACATTGGCAACATCCTGCCGGAGCTCTTCCAGGAGAACCTCGTGCGCGCGCGCGGGCTCTTGGCGCGCTCGATCATGAAAGCCCAGCTCGCGTCGCCGGGCTTCACGCACATCTACGCTGCGCTCGTAGCAGTGATCAACACGAAGATGCCCGAGAACGGCGAGCTCGTGGTCAAGCGCGTGGTCCATCGCTTCCGCCGAGCGTTCCAGCGCGGCGACAAAGTCGTTGCGATCGCGCTCGTGCGGTTCATCGCGCACCTCGTGAACCAGCAGGTCGTGCACGAGCTCCTGGCGCTCGAAGTGCTCACGCTCTTGCTCGCAAACCCAACGGACGACTCGGTCGAAGTCGCCGTCAACTTTACGAAAGAGTGCGGCCAGATCCTCGCCGAGCTCTGCCCAGAAGGTCTCCGCGCGATCTTTGAGCGCTTCCGCGGCATCCTCCACGAAGGCGAGATCGACAAGCGCGTGCAGTACACGATCGAAGGGCTCTTTGCGATCCGCAAAGGCGGCTTTGCCGACTACCCAGCAGTCCACCCCGAGCTCGACTTGGTCGAGTCGGGCGACCAGATCACGCACGAGACAACTCTGGACGAAGCGATTGACCGCGAAGACAAGCTCGACGTCTTCCGCGTCGACCCGGACTATGAGAAGAACGAAGCGATGTGGAGCGCGATCAAGAAAGAGATCCTCGGCGAGTCCGACTCGGACGACGATGGTAGCGACGGCGACGCAAGTGGCTCGAGCGAGAGCGACTCAGACGACGAGGCGAATGCTCCGCAGCAGCAATCGCAGCTCGCGAGCGGCGGTCCGATCCAGGACTTGACCGAGCAGGACCTCGTGAACTTGCGCCGGACGATCTACTTGACGATCATGTCGAGCATCAGCCACGAAGAGTGCGCGCACAAGCTCATGAAGCTCAACATCCGGCCAGGGCAAGAGAAAGAGATCTGCTCGATGCTCATCGAGTGCTGCAGTCAGGAGCGGACGTACTTGCGGTACTACGGCCTCCTCGGTCAGCGCTTTTGCCTCATCAAGCGCGAGTACCAAGACGCGTTCGACGCGTGCTTTGCTGAGCAGTACGCGCTCATCCATCGCCTCGAGACGAACAAGCTCCGGAACGTCGCCAAGTTCTTTGCGCACTTGCTCCTCACGGACGCGCTGCCGTGGACCGTGTTTGAGTACATTCGACTCACAGAAGACGAGACGACGTCGTCGAGCCGCATCTTTATCAAGATCCTGTGCCAGGAGCTCTCGGAGCACATGGGCCTCACGAAGCTCAAGCAGCGCTTCTTGGACGCCTACATGCAGCAGACGTTCGCTGGGCTCTTCCCGAAAGACAACCCGCGCAACACACGCTTTGCGATCAACTTCTTCACGTCCATTGGTCTCGGCGGCCTCACGACGGACCTCCGTGAGCACCTCAAGAACGCACCGACGCTCATCATGGCGCAGTCCAAGGCAGCTGCTGCAGCGAGTAGTGACAGTAGTGACTCGGACAGCAGCAACAGCAGCAGTAGCTCTGGCAGTAGCTCGAGCGGTAGCAGCTCGTCTGGTTCGAGCTCCGACTCGAGCGACTCGGACTCGAGTGACTCGGACTGACCGCCTCCAAGAGAGAGACAGAGAGAGCGAGAGCGACCACCGTCATAGCCAAGAGAGAGAAGGAGGTAGCAAAGAGCTACGACGACACGTTTGTATGGCGTTTCCTTGGTATTGATAGTAGGAGACCATCTTGACTTCGACATCGCGGTCTAGCTCAAACGATGGCGACAGCACCAACGCCGCCGCTCACGCCGCTGACGCGCAAAGCGACGGCCCAGACGCTCCAGCTCCTCCCAAATGCGACGCGCCGCGGGACGTTCCTCATGGAGCTCCGTGACCAGCTCCAGCAGCAGTACGACGGCGACGTCGAAGTCGAGCGCATGCGCGAAGTGCGCGCGATCCATCGCATCTTGGAGAAGCCACCAGATGCGCGCGATGCACAAGACATTGACACGCTCTACGAGTTCGTCCTACAGAACGGCAGCACGAACAAGATCTTTCAAGGCGCACAGGAGATCATCTGCAAGACGATCTGCCGCGAGATGACGCTCCTCGAGCTCCCAGCGCACGGCGTCGTGTGCTACCAGGGCGACTACGGCGACACGTTCTTCATCATCATTGACGGCTCTGTCTCACTCTTCATTGACTCGAAGAAGAAGCTCATGGTACAGAACGAAGAGCTTGGGATCCAGGACCGAAGCACTCGGTACCTCCAGACCCCAGGGCTTCTTGCGACCAAAGCAGCGGCGACGCGCGTCGATAGCGAAGGGAACCCGCTGCCAGAGAACTACGGCGCGTTCATCAAGCAGATTGGCTCTGGCGGGACGTTCGGCGAGCTCGCAGTCATGGACCCAACCGCGCGGCGGTCGTGCACGATCACGTGCGACACTGCGACGTCGTTCATCTGCCTCAAACGCGGCGCGTATCAGCGGCTCATTCGGATCACAAACTCGTCGCAGCTCGACTTCACGCAAGTCGAGTACCTCGAGACGCTCTTCTTCTTTGATATGTGGCCCCACGGTGAGCTCACGCGGCTGTCGAATCGCTTGCGCCATCTCAACTTCCCAGCCGACACGTACCTCACGCGCATTGGCTCGGACGCGAACGTCGTGTTCTTCATCTACTCGGGCATCGTGCAGGAGACTGTGCCGCTTGTACACTACCTCAACGCGAACGGCACGGTCTACAAGTGCGCGCGACTTGAGACCGAGTCGTCGAAGCGGTCGATCCAAGAGACAACGAGTGCCAGTGGTGTTTCGAGTGGTGCAGGAGGCGCAAGTAGCAGCTCAACCAGTGGCGCTTTGACTGGAGGCGCTGCTCATCGACCGAGCAAAGACAGCAAGCAGCCGCCGCAGCCACAGAAGAAGCGCATTGCGCTCGAGCTCAACGTGTACCAAGACCACGACGTGTGCGGCGAGTACCCCGTCTTCTTCAACAAGCACGTGTGCAACACCGACTTGCTCGCGGTCACGGACGTCAAGACGCTCATCATGGACGTACGCACTGCTCTCTGTATGACGATGACAGTGCTGTGTGGTGCCTGATGAGCGACCTGCACTGAGACGTTCTGTGTGTGTCTTGCATTCGTTGCCACTAGCGTGAAACGTGGAAAGAGCTCTTCTTCATGCACGGACTCGAGCACGTTCGCGACGCGTACCAGAAGTTCCGCGCCGTGGCCGAGTCGCGCGAGACGTGGCGCCAGACGCGCGCGAAGCTCGCGCTCGCAAACCCTGGGCTTGTCCTCACCATGTGCGTTCGTCTGTATCGCTTTGCCTCTGTTGATGTGGCTGTGTCGAGTCGCCACTCACACACTTGACCGTCGTCTTTGTGTACTCTGCACTCGCTAGCTCGACGAAAGCGATGATGCACGACGGCAAGTGCATCTGCGGCTGGTGCGGCAGCAAGGAGCACATCACTGGCGACCTCGCGTGCGCTGTCATGGCTGCGTCCAAGAAGAAGCAGGCGGACAAGCAGAAGCACGGCAAGAACAAAGCCAAGCGCGCGCTCGAGATGAGTCTCAAGGCACAGGCAGTCAAGAACACGCTCACGTTTGTCCACACTGTCGTCGAGGCGCAGCAGGGCGAGCGGCGCAAAGAGCCTCTCGAGGTGTCCTCGAACCAGCAGTCTGTTAGCGTTCTTGGCGTGCTACGTCCACCGTCAACAGGCAATGGACGGCGCGTGAGCTTCCAAGTCGCAGCGAAGCGGATCCTGAGCGACGTGAGCAGCAACGCGCACACGAGCAACCAAGACGACAGCGTCATGAGGACGCCTCCAGTCACACTTGCAGCTCCAGTCGTGCGAGACACGAGCACGCCTAGCACGTCGCCAGTCAGGAGTGTGCGCACGCCGCTTGGACCGAGTCCAGCAGGAAGCAGTCGGAGTCTTCAGCTCACATCAGGAGCGCCACTCTCGCCTGCTCTGACACCAGTGACACACGCGCGCAAAGACGCAATCTCGGACTTCCACAAGCTCTCGAGCGCGTCGCGCAAGCTCTACGCGCACGAGATGCAGCAGCTCGCGCACCCAGGCGCTGCATCATCGCGTCCGGCGTTCAAAGTCGAAGACGTGCGCAAGAGCGTGTTCCCAGAGCGCGCCGAGAGCTGCTATCGCGAGACGCTCGTGCGCAAGATCAAGCGCGTCGCGACGCTCCAGGACTACTTTGACACGCGGAGCAACGTGCTCGCGTGCATGGAGGCGGTCGAGACAAAGCCGAGCGACGAGCGCATCGAGGTGTTTGCGCAGCTCCAGCCGCGCAAGCCCAAGATCCCCAAGCCGCTTGTGTGCTACGGCGGCGCGAAGGGCAAAGGCCCTCGCCCGGACCGGTTCAACCGCAAGATCAATCGCATGCTCAAGCGCCTGCGGCTCAAGGAGCACCCGCTGCCAGTGGTCGAAGAGAGTCTCAAGGATTACTGAGGTGGTCTAGTCCGAAGCGCAGCGGCGCGTAGCTACTGGAGCGCGCGCGACGCGCTTGCGATCGCAATGAGCTCTTCGAGCAGCGGCTGGAGGTCGTTGAGCGGGAGCATCGTCGAGGCGTCGCAGAGCGCCTGATCCGGGTCTGGGTGCGTCTCCATGAAGAAGCCATCGACGCCAACTGCAGCGGCCATGCGCGCGATCGTCGGGATGAACTCCTTGTCGCCGCCGCTCGTGACGCCGCCAGGCTGCGTCCCACTCGGTCGCTGCACGCTGTGCGTGACGTCCTGGACCACAAGACCGTTCGCGCGCCGGAGCTTTGGCAAGTTGCGCGCGTCGACGACGAGGTCGCCGTAGCCAAACATCGAGCCGCGCTCTGTGAGCATCACGTCGCTGTCGCCTTGCGTCGTCACGACTTTCTTTGCGGCCAAGAGCTACAGAGCGAGAGCGAGCAAGTGATAGAGATGACCAATATGGACAGTGAGCTACAGCGTCGTTGACGGAGCATAAGACCAAGCACTACGCACCATCGTCTCGGCCGAGAGCATCTGCCCTTTCTTGAGGTTCACGAGCTTCCCAGAGCGCGCCGCAGCGACGAGCAAGTCGGTCTGGCGGCTCAAGAACGCTGGGATCTGGATCACGTCGACGACTTTCGCGACCGGAGCGACCTGGTGCGTCTCGTGCAAGTCCGTGAGGATCGGAAGGCCAGTCGTGTCTTTCACGTGCTGTAGGAGCTTCAGTCCTTCCGTGAGTCCTGGGCCACGGAAGCTGCTCGCGTGGTGATGTATGAGTGCTTGCGCAAGTGCCTTTCAGTCTGTGAGCGCTTGTGCGATCTGTGCGTACCTCGAGAGGTCCTGGCGATTCGCTTTGTCAAAGCTCGCTTTGAAGATCACTGGGATCTGCAGCTCTTGCTGGATGCTCGCGAGGCTGCGCACAAGCACAAGATGCAAGGAGCATACAGGTGCGAGTGTGTCAGTGTCAGTTGCTCATGCTTATTGCGACGACGCAGCAAGCGACAAGAGAACAAACAAACACACAAACGCACCGCGTCGCGATCTCTATCACAACGGCCTCGGACTCGAGCACGCACGGACCGGCGATGAGGAAGAACGGCTTGGCATTGCGCAGCGTCCGCGCGAGTACACGGCGATCCATTGTCCTTTTGCTAATGGTGGTCAAAGTGTCAATTTCGATGGTGCGTGTGGTCAACACCACACAAAACATTAGGATCACAGATAATGAAGGTGCTGCAGCCGCCGCGCATGGGCAGCGTCGTGTCGGCGGCGCTGCGTCGTATCGCTGGCGACCGGCAGTCGCTATTGCTGCCGCAGCGAGCGTCTCGCTTCGTCTCGACGTCGTCGCCATCGCATGAGAGCGACACACCGTCGCCCAAGTACGAGAACGTGCGCAAGCTCATTGTCGGACTCGGGAACCCAGGCGAGAAGTTTGCCAAGACGCGGTGCGTCCATGCTGCTGCTAGTGTGTTGTGCTGTTGTTGCTCATAGCACCAGCAGCTCACGTGGACTGTTGTGTGCATTGCACAGCCACAACATTGGCTTCATGGCTGTGACGCACTTCCTCGACTCGTACGCGCAGCAAGTGCTGGTACGTCCGTCTCACGTTCGAACGCATCCGCAGCGGCTATCACAACGTATTGAGACGCACTCACACACTCTGTCTACCTTCTCACACGTGACGCTAGAGCAAATCACTGGCGCTCCAGCACGAAGCGAACAACCACGGCGACGTCGCGCGGTTCGCACTACCGTACCAGCAAGACGCCGAGCCGAAAGACGGCGTTGTCTACACGCATCGCGTCGACGATCTTGTGAACCGCGCATCAGCGCGTCGCAAAGAGAAGACGCTCGCAGAAGGCGTGCCACATCCTGACGTGAACGTCGCGCTGCTGCTCCCAACGACGTACATGAACCGCTCGGGCGTCGCCGTCAAGACGTTCATGAACGCGCACCAGTGGCGCCTCAAGCGCAATGCGCTGTCGCTGAACCGCCAAGATGAGCTCCTCGTGATCACCGACGACGTTGCGCTGCCGTTTGGTACGTGCCGATTCAAGTCCAAGGGCGGTCCAGGCGGCCAGAACGGCATTCGCGACATCATCAAGTGCGTCGGCACCGAGCGCTTTGCGCGGCTCAAGGTCGGCGTCGGCGCGCCGCACTGGTTCGTCGGCGGCAACACCGGTGCTCCAGCAGGCACAGCGATGGACAAGTTTGTGCTCGCGCGCTTTGATGCTGACGAGCAAGAGGCGATGCCCGACTTGCTTGCGTACGTCGACGAGCTGTTGCGTCTGTACTTGCACCGCGGTCTTGCGCAAGCGAGCTCCGTGGCGAACAGCATGGACCTCGCGACGTACAAGAAAGACTTTCAGCACAAAGGCAAGCGAGCTGCTGGTGGTGCGACCAAGCAGGCGCAACGCTCATGAGTCGTCTTATGACCTCATAGCGACGATGTGAGCGAGAGCGAGAGAGCAGGTCATAGAGAGTGACACGGTTGATACACTGAGAGATACCCACGCACGCACACCAAAGACGCATCCATTCTGTGCTGCTATCGCTCTCAGAGCCATCGTTGATGCTCTGGACACGTACAGTCACTTGCTGTCACTCGATGCTTCGTCTTGCAGTAGCAGCGCAGCGTGCGCTTTGATAAACGCGAGCTTGTCCAACTGCGCAGCGTCGAGTCCAAGACTGTTGCTGGTGCTTGCGCGTCGCACACTCAATGGCGACGGCGTGACACCACTGCGCGGCGACGGTCTCGACAAACTGGATCCAGTCTTTACAGGCGTCACGTACTGCTGCGTGACTGACGCTGCGTGACTGCCATGTGCTGCGGCACGCGGCTCGGCAGCAAAGACTGCCAGTGCAACTTGCTGCAAGAGCGGGAACTGGCGCCCGTCCGTGAGCCAGAACTGCGGAATCGTCTTGGTGCCTTTCACGAGCATCTGGAACCGAAAGCCACCAGCGGTCTTGGCGCTGCTGCGCTTGATCACGAACGCCGTGTACTCTTGGTACAGCGCCTCTTTCTGCTGCTCAGCGGCAGCGTCCGGCGTTGAAGTTGAAGAGCCAGTGCGGTGAAAAAAGTCGAACAAGTAGTCCTCTGCGCTGTCGCGCTCGTCGCTCGCCATGCCTTCGCCGAGGTACCGCGGATCGAGCAAGTACGCGACACTCGCGTCGCTGCAGCTCGCAGCGTCAAGTCGTGCACTGCGCTCGAGCGCGAGCAGCTGCGTGCGCTCGACTGCCGAGAGGCAAAAGAGCTTCTCCCAGATCGACCGTATGGTCACGCACGCGCTGTAGTACGCGCTCGAGATCGGCGATGTCGCTGCAGTGGCAGCGTCCACTGCTGCGTGCGCGAGCGCAACAGTGGCGCGAACGGGCTCGAGGAGCTGGAGGCACTTGTCGAGGTCGTCAAAGAAGCTCTCGCTAGTGAGGATGCGGTACACGCGCTCGCGCTGCTGCGACGACTGCTTGTCGCTCGCGAGAAAGTCGTGGCTCGTCGCGAGCTCGTAGATGACCTCTTCGCTGCTCTTGATCGTGTCGAGCCACGCAGGGAGTTCTGTCCACGCGCGCGCTGGGAACGGCGTGAGGAACGCACAGTTGAGCACCTGCTGCTTGTGCTCGAGCTTGCTCCGGAGCAGCGCGTCGTCCATGAAGAGCGACACGACCGCTTGACAGTCTTGCACGAACGACGCAAGCGGCTCGAGCGCACTCGCATCCGTTGCTGCCAATGCATTGGGCTTGACTGGCGATGCAAAGATGCTCTGGATCAGCAGCGCACACGCGCGGACGATGGCACTTGCGCCTGGCGTCACAGCACTCTCGATCGCATCTGCAGTGCTCTGCGACGCATCCGCAGCGCGGTCGACTGCTGCTTTGACTTCTGCGTAGCACGCGTCAAGGAGCGCGCCTGCGAGCTGTTCGCGGTCTGGTAGAACGGCTGCTGGGTGCGCGGCTTGGAACGCTCGCAGGAGGAACGCGTCTTCGATGCTGCTGAACGGCGCACCAGTGACGTAAATGTGCAGCGCGAGCTGCTCGGCAAGCGCAGTCGAATCTGGTGCTCGGTCTCGTCGCAGCTTGGTTGCGTCTTGCTGCATCTGGTGTTGCGCAGATTGCATCGCGCTGGATCGCACTGGCACTTGCGCTGCTGGCGATGCAGGGCAGTTCATGGCGCTAGTGTCGACTGTAAGCGCAGACGCGTTGCTTCCATTCAGCAGCTCTGCTTTCGTTGGCGTGCTCGCACTTGGTGGGGCTCCAGATACCGTCGACGGTGCTGTCGATAGCGACGGAGCCACACGCGCTCGTTTTGCAGCAGGTTTGGTCGCTGACGCATCGCTCTTGCGGCGCGTAGCGGTGGTGTGGAGGTAGTTGAACCAGTCCGGTCGTAGAGACTCGTCCTCGATCGCGAGCATGAGCGTACGGAACGGCGGACAGCGCTTTGCGAGATGCGCCTTGGCGCGCTCAGACTTTTTGCGATGCGCGACTTCGACGCCGCAGTGGCGGCACACGCACGACACGAGGCGCTGCGGGTTCAGACTCTCAGTGAAGAGCTCCCACACGTCTGCGCGCGGACGGCCCTTGAAGCCCGAGAGCGGCTTGCTGTCTGCAGCAATAGGAGCAGGCACTGGCGCCGCGCCATTGCTGCTCGTGCTGTCGCTCATACTCGCTCCTGAGGTGCTTGTCGTCGTGGGATGCTTGTCGTTGCTTGTTGCTTCCCGCCTTTGCCTTATGCATTAAAACGCAATAGTGACATAATCAAGGTCATCCAAAGCAAATCACAATCACAATCACCTCAACAGGAAGATGCCCCCAATGCAAGCTCGCTCGTACGCGTCGCCGTCGTACGCGAGCCCGCCGCTGCCGGTGCTCGTGACGCAGCGCGACTTGCCGCGCGCACTCGCTGTCGTCATAGCTGGCACACTTGCGGTTTCGTGGCTCGGACTGCAGCTCAATGCGCTGTACATTGACGCTGCCGACCAGCGCTCGGACTTTTACTTCCCGTACGTTCATTCATGCTGTCTGTGCGTGCCTTGGATCGATTCATCGATGCGCTTGCTGTCGCGCTCGTAGATCAACACGACAGCTAACGCTACTGCTCGTGCTGTCACAGTAAGGTGGGCTACTTCCTCATCGCGTACAAGACGCTCATGATCCTCTCTCGATACCTCGAACATGGTGCGATCAAGCGCGCTGCTGGATCACGCACGAGCCACTAACGACGCTCCTATCGCGACGACTGTTGCTTCTCTATAGGCACGTACATTCTCTACGAAGCGCTCTGGGGCTGCAATGTCGCGATCGTGTTTGTGATCCTCGCTGTGTTCCTCTCCAAGCCGTTCCTCGTTGGCGTCGCCGTACGTTCGCTCACTCTCTCATATGCATCCGACACTTGGAGACAACGGCTATCGCCTCACTCACACTACTCGCTGCTCTATCAGATGGCGATCGTCTCGGGCGACCAGCTCCTGTGGTACATTGACGTCCTGTCGTTCGTGCTCACGCGCAAGTTCGTCACTGGCGCCATGAAGTACCTCACGTACCCCGAGAACCGGACGTTCTCTAAGACGTTCTTTGCGTCGCACCACCTCTGGTTCCTGCCGCTGTGCTTCTGGGTGCGTCTTCTTCACCCTCGTGTCAGCTTCCTGTCACGCTCTCACTCTCACTCACACTATTGCGCTTGGCGCAGGTGACGCTCCATTACAACGGCATGCACGAGTCGAGCTTCGCCGCGTCGTGCATTGTCACGACGTGCCTCGCAGTCTACTGCCGCGGCTTCACGCCGTTTGAAGCGAAGGTCCCTGGGAACGACCACGTGATCTACTTGAACGTCAACGGCGCGTTCGAGTTCTGGAAAGACATCGACATTGGCGTGCTCCACGTGCTCGACCACCGCCACGCGCTGCTCTACCTCCCGTACCTCGCAGTCGTGGGCAACCTCATTGCGAACGGACTCCCGCACATCGTGCTCATGGGCATCTCGCTCACGCTGCAGCACCACCCGATGCTCCAGGGCTAACAGACGGCCAGCAGCAGCGTCTCTTGTGGTCGCTACGACGCGTAGTGCTGCGTACTAAGACGCCTTGTCTGTCTAAGATGCTCTGGAGTACAGTACTGTTCCTTCACGCCCTCGAGCTCTCTCTCGTGTAAGACTGATGTGCACAAGCAGCTACGAGCGCGAGCGACGACGCGGTGACGCACGTCTGTGCAATCGGCTCCTGCTGCGGCGAGCATCGCGATGGTCTCGGTCCGAGTCATCGCGACGGCTCGTGCTGCTTCTATCGCGACTGCGGCTGCGGTTGCGCGCGTGCGCTTGGTCACGCGACGCACGACGCGGACTCGCATCACGACTGCGGCGCGAGCTGCGACGATCGCGGTCGTGTGAGCTGGATCGGCTCCGAGAGCGGCGGCGCATAGGACTCCGTGAGCGGCGACGTGGACTTGGAGAGCGCGAGCGTCGCGCCTCGGAGCGATCGACTCGGTCGTCGCGGCGAGTTGATCGATCTGGACTGCGACGCTCTGCTCGTCCACGCGGTGCTCGATCGTCCTCGCTCTCGCTGTCATCGCCATCACGAGCCTTGTGGCGGCGCTTCGCCTCGCGCTTTGCGTTCTTCTTCGCCTTCTTCTCGCGCTTGCGCTGCTTCTTGGCCGCGCGCTTCTTCGCTCGCGCGTCACTGTCGCTCTCGCTGTCGCTGTGACTGCGTCGGCTCCGACGTCGCTTGTCGTGCTTGTCGTCACTACCAGGACTCACTTGACCGCAGTCGTCGATCACGACTGCTTGCATCGGCGCTGGGCGGTTGTTCGCAACAGTCTCGACGTTCGCCATGCGCCGCACGACGTCCATGCCCGAGACGACTTCGCCAAACACGACGTGCTTGCCGTCCAAGTGCGGCGTCGGGACAGTCGTGATGAAGAACTGACTGCCGTTCGTGTGCGGCCCAGCGTTCGCCATCGAGAGCAGCCCCGGCTTTGTGTGCCGGTGCTGGAAGCTCTCGTCGCGGAACCGGTCGCCGTAGATCGACTCGCCGCTGGTGCCGTTCTGCTTGGAGAAGTCGCCGCCCTGGAGCATGAAGTTCTTGATGATGCGGTGGAACGGCACGCCTGCGAGAGAGAGCGCAAGTGTGAGGCACGAGCGAACGCATGGCTGCAGTGCACATGCGCATGTACCTTGGTAGTGCAGCGGCTTCCCAGTCGTCTTGCCAATGCCCTTCTCGCCTGTGCACAGCGCGCTTCATATACAAACGAGCGGATGCACAAGCACACACACACACAAAGAGTCAATCAATCAACAGCATGCTCGAGGCAGAGCACAAGCGCTCGTGTCATACCGAAAGTTCTCGGTCGATTACATGTTACACAGCAAGCTATGCAGCAAGCGATGCAACTTTCGACTACTGGGCTGGACCGTGTGAGCAGGTGCGTGTGTCTCCAAAGAGACACCCCGAACTCACGCATTCCTGTCGTCTTCTCTCGCTACGGCTGGACTGGACGAGCGAGGTACGCTGGTCGACCTTGACCAGCAAGTTGCGCTCGCGTCACAGCGACAAGGTTGTGCGCTGCGTTCACGTCGCGGTCACACACAGTCTTGCACGTCGTGCATCGGAGCACCGCGCAACACTTGACGCCTTCGAACTCACACTTCTCGAGCTTCGTGGTGCAAGACGAGCACATCTGGCTCGTCTTGAACTCGTCAACGTACACGACGTGTGCACGCTTCTCCAACTCGTGCTTCAGAGCCTTGAGCGGGACGCGCGGATGTTTGCTCGCGTCGGCTTGTGTACGAGCCAAGCTCGCAACGCAACCGACAAATTGTCGTTCACACCATCGTCCCAAGCGCTCTTGATCAGAGTGCGTGCCGAGCGGGACGTGAGTGCGCACCGCGAGCGTACGTAGGCGTGGAGCCGCCTGTCAAACGTGTGGACGACCATCGTGTGTGCATTGGCTCGCATGCTCGCTGCGATCTCTTTCTTGCTGTAGCACCACACAGCGATTGCTGGAGCGCTGTACGTTGCGACTTGGCGTCGCTCTTGGCGGTACTCGTAGATCGTACGTGCAAGCTCTTGGTCCACATCACTGCCTCGACTGCTACCAGCGCCGGCCACGCAGCGGTCAAAAAACGTTTTGTCGAGCGTCGGGAGAGCGACCACGCCATTGCTCCCAAGTGCGCGCAGCAGGTGTGCGTTGGCAATGTGCGACGCTTCGACGTGGATCTGTCGGAGCGTTCGTGCCGTCGTCTCCAGCTCTTGAGTTGCTGCCGCTGCACGTTGTTGTTCCTGTTGACCACGACGGCGCAGGATCGAGTTCAATTTGACCTTGACGGTCCGAAAGCGCCAGCCTCTGTTCACAACCCACGGCGGCGCACGCGGTCGCTTCGGTGCAGGCGGCTCGAGCGGAGCCGCGCTCGCTCGCTTTGTACTTGCCATCGTCGTTGAGCGCGCGTTTGAAAGTGATTAATTGATCGAAGGGCTTCGCCAGCAATGAGGAGAGAAGGAGGCACTCGTTGGCAGGCAGTGATTCATTGGTTGCGCTCTAGTCTGCTCAAAACTTCCTTCTCCATCAATTTCTACTCTTTGCATCTTTCACTGTCTTCGTCGAGCGCTTTCGTCTGCTATACTTGATTGATCAATCGTCGATCGGCGACTCGCTGTTGTTCGCATGTTCGCGCACCCGATCCTCAAGCACGCCACGAGTGTTCTCAGTCGTGCGCGGCACGCCATCGAAGAGCTTGAACACGATGCGACCCGCGCGCGAGCCGCCGATCGAGATGTCTGTCAATACAAGAGCGTTAGTCCGCATATGCGCATGTACAGCATCACATAAAGTGCACGACAAAAGTCTTGGAAATTTCTTGTTTCATTTCAAATATTTTTGATTTTCATCGGACAGAGCTGCAATGAAGCTGGATTAATAGCGCAATTAAATACGGTTCGAATGCTATATGTCGATCATCGAAATACACAGTGTAGCCAGCACAATGGCAGAAAATGTCATTTTCGAAATATTTCAACGATGCGAGAATAAATGGAGAGGCGTGGTAAGATTGGTATTGAACGTGAGGACGCTGCGTTTGAAGCTTACGAACTAGTAATAAACGCTCCCTTGCGCTCGAGGACAGCTGCACAGCGCTTGGGCATCGATGCAACCAAGTTGGCAATGACTGAGTGGTCGAGATCGCGCCACGCTTGGGTGATGGCGGACTTGAGCTCTTGCTGCGATGAGAACTGGCGACCGTGCGCGTACACGGTTCTCGTCAGGATGCCCCAGAGGTGCTCGATCGGATTGAGATCCGGGGACATCGCTGGCCAGCTCATCGTCGTCACGTTGCTCGTCTGCAGCCATGCTTGAGTAAGTCGAGCGCGATGACACGGCGCGTTGTCATGCTGAAACACGTGCCCTTCTTCGTGGTGTGCGCGTAAGAACGGCAGCAAGTGCGTGGCAAGCGTCTCTGTGTAGCGTTGCGCGTCTTGGCTGCCCTCAATGAACTTGAGCTCCGACTTGCCGGCTGCAGAGAATGCGCCCCAGACCATGACCGATCCTCCACCGCTGTGACGCTTCACGGCGCATCGCTCTGGCTGCCCCGCGCGATGCCAGTAAAACTGCAAGCCATCCGGCCCATCCATATTCCACTTCTTCTCGTCGCTAAACACGACACGCGACCACTCACTCGCGCCCCAAGCTGCTCTCTCGCTCGCCCATGCGACTCGTCCTTTTTGGTGCATCTTGGTCATCACCGTCGTCCGCTTCTTCTTCTTCCAAGACACGTCAGGGTGTGCATGGAGGACGCGCTGCACGGTGCGCACCGATGCGTCAACACCGACACTCGCTCGGGCTTGAGAGGCGCTCTCATTTCGCGTCGTGACCGCGCGCACCAGCCGCCGGCCCTCACGCTCAGACACTTTTCGAGGCCTTCCCGTGCGCTGTTTGGTCTTCGAGGCTCTCTCGCCGTTGATGACGCGTGACACAGTCGATACGCTGCGCTGCACACGCGTTGCAATCGCCTGCAGCCTCTCGCCTTGGCCTCGAAGGTCGAGGATAGTTGCGACGTCGCTCGCCGTCATCTCTTGCCACGCCGTCATCGCAAAACAGCTTCGGAGGCACTGGAAATTTGTTCGCTTGGTGTACGCAATGTGTTCTATCTAAATTACGTGTTTTCGAGCTCGTTTGACCACAATTACAATTTTGATACCAATCTTACCACGCCTCTCCATTTATTCTCGCATCGTTGAAATATTTCGAAAATGACATTTTCTGCCATTGTGCTGGCTACACTGTGTATTTCGATGATCGACATATAGCATTCGAACCGTATTTAATTGCGCTATTAATCCAGCTTCATTGCAGCTCTGTCCGATGAAAATCAAAAATATTTGAAATGAAACAAGAAATTTCCAAGACTTTTGTCGTGCACTTTAGAGTGTACATGGGCTTGTGTAGATGCGTGATCAAGGCGCATGGACGCACCAAAGAAGACACGCACGCCGCTGTCGCTGCCCATAGTTTGCCTTGGATCACTTGTTGTGTCGTATTGGCTTGAGCGCCAGCCACTCAATTACAGCACTATCGAAATCGCAATGCTTGCCAGCATACAAACATCAAGATAAAACACGCCAGTTTGCACTTCAACTTCGTTGATCTCCATGCTCACATGACGACGATCCTCTCATGGACATCACGCTCGCCTCGAAGTCCGCGGCAATGATCGTGTCGGAGCTCCACATGACGAAGCATGACGGCCGTCACGAGCGCTGTCTTCGACAAGAAAGACGTCAGTGGTGTGGTAAACAGATGACAATGTCGACGGCGGCGGCAAGATAGCGCAGCAAGAGCAAGAACTATCGTCGGCAAGATCCTTTCGCTCCCGACGAGCAGAGCGACTCGGCGCTTGGCTCTCCTCTTGGTCGCACGCACAAGTCGCGGTTGGATGAGCTGTGCTTGGTGCAGTGCTAACCAACCAACTAGCAAGAACACACGCGGCAGTTTAGAGGAGAAGCAGAGCAAGATGCATGTGTGCATGGCAGGTGTGAGCGCCTGCAGTCAGAGGGTGGGTTTTGTGCCTAGTGCTTTCCCATCCTCAATCCCAAACTCACTACGCGGAGCTCAAGTGCCTCTTTCCTCTCTAGACATCCTCTGCTCCGCTCCACCACTAGCAACTACCAAGCTCGCGCGACTGCCACAAGCATCGACAGCGAACATCCAAGGTCCTGTTGCTCTTAAGAACAACAACACGAGTCCTGCAGGACGCTCGCACCGACGCGGTCACGCGCGAGTTCTTGCGCGGTCATCGCCATCCAGTGCTCTTCGTCACGAGTCTCCAGCGATCGGCGCGCCAGCCACAGGAGCGCATCGTGAGCATCGACAGCGACGCGAACGTGCTCGAGTGGGTCTACGCGCGCGAGCACTTTGCTGGCGTCGGGTGGTTCACACCGAGTCGACAGTACCGTCTCGACCTCCAAGCATCACCGTATGATCACAGCAGCAGCAGCAGTCGACACTGTGAGATCCTCCAGATCGCGTCGACCGCCGACCACCAGCGCGTCGTGCTCATGGTCTTTGCCGCGAGTCTGAGCGTCTCAAGCGCGAAGAAGAAGCCGCTCGAGCACTCTGGGACGCTCGTGTTCTACCAGCTCGAGCTCTCGGATCCGATCCGCGTGCTCACAATGCGCATCGCCATGGCGTACACTACGAGCAGCGCACCTGCGCCGCGCTTTGCGCTCACGACGCTCATGCCTCGATCGCGTGCTCCTGGCGCTCGGAGCAAGCGCCGAGCACCTGGACGCCACTTTCTGTTCCTCCTCATCGACAACAGCGTCGTGATCTACTCGCTCGACTCGGGCGAGCGCTGCTGCGCGCCGCTTGCGCTGCTCCAGACGCACGCGACGCAGCGAAGCGATGCGTCACTTGCGTACGACGCGATCGCTGTGAGCGCGTGGTGCGAGAGCGATGCGACGTCAGCATCAGTACCGAACTGCTGCATGGTCGTAACTGGCGCGCGCCACAGCAAAGCGCTCGTGCATCGGTTCCAGCTCCAGCCGCAGTAGCCCAAGAGCACTCGCCACACACAAGGCACGACACTAGTGACAACGCAACTGGTTCTACTGACGTTGTCTACGTCCTGCTCCTGCTGGTGATGGTGGACCGAGGCATCGATGGCAGCGCCTCTCTCACGCCTCAAGAGCGCGAAGCCTCCGGATCGACGACGCGTGCTGCTTCAAAAGCGCAAGCGAGCGCGCGCGCTGCGTCTGGAACGCGTCAGCCGCTAGCATCTCGAGCACGCGGTGCTGCAGCGCAGTGTTGTCGTTCTCGATGGCACTGTCAGCGCTCTCTGTGCTTTGCCCGACAGCTGACGCAGCACCAGCAGCAGTAGTCGATGCGAACGGATGCGCGTCGCCAACGAGAAACACGACGGTGTTCGTCGCGAGCTCCACGAGCAGCGCGTTGCGGCCAAAGCCTCGAGCGAGCGCCGTCTCGGCGCGTTTGAGCGCTGCGTCGTCTGTTGCGATGACGTTCACGACGAGCACGCCCGTGGGCGAGAGCAGCGCCTTGAGATCTCTTAAGAACGCGCGCGAGAGCATCGACGCCGGCGGCGCGCGAATGCCGCGTATTGCTCCTTTTGCTGCTGCAGACCTGTCGTCACTTGCTGCTTCGCTTGTCTTGTCTTCATCTTCGTCGTTGCCGCCATCGCCGCTGTCGCCAGCTTCGACGTCGAGCAGCACAAGGTCGTAGCGACTGCCAGCATCTGCGAGCTGCTCCTTGACGAACGCCTCGCCAAAGCACTCGTGCACACGCAAGCGCACGTCCGTTCGCTCTGCGTCAGCGACGCCAAAGAACTGGCGCGCGACGCGGTTCACTGCTGCACTCGGCTCGATGGCGTCCAGCTGCGCGATGTGCGGCACGTGCTCCAGCAGAAACAGCGGCAGCGCGCCAGCACCAGCGCCAATCACTGCGACGCGGAGCAACGAAGCGCTCGTGCAGCTCTTGTTGTCAGGTGATGGCGATGGCGATACAGAGGATGCGCTCGACGGAAGCAGCGCGAGCGCGACGCACATGGTGCGATGCACGTCGAGCGTGAGCGTCTGTCGGTCGACTCGTGCTGCTCTGGCGTCGTAGCCACTGGCGTCCAGCGCACTGCTGTCATTGGCATCAGCATCACCTGATGCGTCTGTGCTCGTCGCACTGGACGACTGTGGCAGCGCCAGCGCGACTTCGCTCTGCACCAAGTGGAGACGGTCTGTGAACACAAAGCTCCGCGTCGGCGCTTCGCCTGGCGCGAACGTGTCAAACACCGCGACGTCGGCGTCGCAGTGGACGACGTGGCGCGCGTAGCTGCGCACGAACTCGCGCTTGTAGTCGGCGACAAAGTGCGGCTCGATGCTCGCGAGGTCGCGCAGCATCGCCTCGAGCTCGTCGTGCGTGTAGTTCTCGCCTGCGCGGTGGATCTGGCGACGTGGTTCGCATGTTGGCAGTCAACGACAGAGTTGTTAGCATCCATAGACCACCACTCACTCACTCTCACCCTCCAGTAGCGCAGTCAGCAAGCCACGACACGCGAGTGACGGACGTACGTCGTGGAGAATTGCGTGCGGCAGGACGTCGTCAAACGCAACGCGCGAGGACGATGCAAGTGACGCGTCTGTGCGCGTGTCGCTCGCTTCGTCTGTAGATGAAGACGTGAGTGTGATGCCCTCGCACTCGCGCGCAGCGAGTTGCCAGTCGTAGTCCGAGACGAGGTGCCGCGGCCACCATGGGAACGTCCGGCACTGCGTCGGACGAGCTGTCGAGGCAGCGCAGACACAAGTAGCACCATATATGAAAGTGTCAGTGATCACACACACACTTGGTTGCTTGTATCTTGCGTCGTCACGTTCGAGTGACTTGTGTTGTGCAAGTACTGCCTGACACCGTGGATGCACCTTGGTAGATGCTGCACTTGGCACCATCGAGGAAGATGCACTGCAAGTCGTCTGGCGTCTGGCGAAGCACCCACTGTTCTTGCACTTGCTGCTCGTTGCTGGCATCGCCATTCGCATCAGACGCGATTGGCGCTGGCACCGGTACACACCGCAGGAACGAGCGCTTGACGTCTGCGACCGATGCGTTGGGCAGCACAGCGGCGATCGCTTCGATCTCGCGCTCGTTCACGCGCACGCGGCCGCCTTTGCCAGTGCAGCACTTGCCACACTGCGTGCACTTGAAGTCAAATGCGATGTCGGCTCGGTCAGGCAGCCAGTTGCGCAGCTGTGGCTGTTGTTGTTGTTGTCGAGCAGCGTTGCTCTGGCTGTTGTTGTTGTTGCTGAAGTTGCGTGTGTGCGCAATGCTGCGGCGGCTGTTGCAAAGCAAACGCTGTGCAGTCGAGCGTCGTTGTGTGGTAGCGATGCGACCATGGCCATGACGAGCAGTCGCACGAGCGCTAGCAGCCATCGCTCGTTTGAGCCAATGCAGCTCGACTGCCATCGTCACTGCTGCACTCACGACCATGCACACGCAACTCGTGCTCGAAGCGAACCACTCGAGGTTGAGCTCCGTTGTGTGTGTGCTTGCTGGTGTTTTGACTCGCTTGCGTTCGTGCTGTGGTTGTCGTGGCGATACAAAAGCACAACTTGCAGTTTGTATGTCGCTCGATCGCATCACAACGCATTCGACTCGATGCAGTACAATTGATGCGTGACACTCAAAAGATTTGTGTCTCGCAAGACCACACTCACACAATGCACCACAAACAGCAACCACATTCACATGGCTTGTTCTTTTGATACTTGTTCTTTTCACACAATGCAGTCGTCCACCCCAGTTGGACACTCCCACTCACTCATTTGCCCGTGTGCTCTCTACGGTGCGACCCAACCAACGCCGCGCACTTCCACGACTGAGCTCTGCGCACCTTCATCGAGGCGCACTGTTGCGCCAGCCACTTGCGAGACCACTGCCAGCGCTGTCTCCAAGTGCTGCGACGACCGCGCCGCACGCGCTGGGACTCGCAGACGCGACACACCAGCTGCGAGCGCCATGAACACAATCGCGTTGTCCGCGAGGTGCTCGTCCACGCACACGCCGTTTGCGACGTACTGCGCGAGCGTCTGCGCGACTGCTGCTGCCATGACTGCCGGCGCGTCTTTGCCAGACCGGTCGACCGAGAGCAGTCCGCCAGTGCGCGTCTCCGCCACGACCAGCAGACTCACGTGCGGACGCTCATGTTTGTTTGCATGGGTGTCTTTGCTTTTGCCTTTGCCGGCCATCACGCCGCGTGCCTTTCGACCACCACGGTTGCTCGACTTGGCGCGCGTCACTTCGACCAAGACGTCGGTCGCACACTCGGTCTCGGACGACAGCGACGCTCCGAGACGCGCGCGCAGCGCAGTCTGCACCGCGTGTTCGTACTGCTCGCCAGTCGCAGCGTCCGCGGTCGAGCCGCACACTGTCACGCGCACATATAACTGTGTAATCGCGTCAGACGCGGTGCTCAGGTCGATCGGCGACAGCGTCGCGCCGCGCGCCAGAGGAGAGACGCGGAACGCCACGTCGCCGCTCTCGCCGATGCCGAAGCCGCGCGACGTGATCGCGAGTGACGCGTCGACGCCAAAGCGCTGGAGCAGCTTCTGCAGCGGCACGGCCATGAAGTCGACGGGCGGACTGAAGCCGGCGTGCGTACCGCCGCGGAGCCGCAGCGTCGTCGCGCGAGCGCTAAAGACCATCACTGGCAGCGCGCCTTGGATCATGAGCGACACGCTGCCGCCAGTCTGCGACGACGCAGTCAGCTCACGGTCGCGAGTATCTGTGCGGTCGCTGTTGGCACCGCCGTCGGTACCACCGCTTGCCGCACTGGCGCTGTTCTCATGGATGTGATGACCATCAGCACTCGCAACGCCTGCGCCAGTGAACGTGATCTCGGTCGAGTTGAGCTGCGCGCCAAGCAGCACGCTTCCACTTGCGAGGTCGCGCGCGAGCTGCAGCGTGTGCACGTGCTGGTTGCGCAGTCCTGGCGTCGTGCGGTTCGCGCGCACCGAGTGCACGCGGATGCGCTTCGAGAGCACGGCAGCGAGTGCGACCGAGACACGAAGGAGCTGACCGCCGCCTTCACCGCTCCCGCCATCCAAGACGATCGCATTCGTGTCGTCGCCAGTTGTGTCAGTACTCTGACTGGGTCTTGTGGTCGAGGCGGTCGCAGCAGCAGCATGTGTGGTGCTGTCAATGGTGGTTGTGGTGGTCGGGGTGATACCAGACATTGCTGCTGCTGTCCTTGCTGTTGCTGGCACGTGTGGTGCTGCACGCTTGAGCTCGAGATCCTTCGACCCGCTGTTTGTTGGTGCAGCTCCTGCTGACTCGGTTGCCATTGCCTCGACCTGGAGTGCAGCACACTTGTCCAGTGCAAAGAACCGCCGCGCGTTCGCAGTCGTCGCCGCTGCGATCTCGTCGAATGAGACACCGTAGCACGCTGCGAGCGTCTGTGCCACTGCGCGCAGATCCTTCGGCTCGCACCGCACTCGTCGACCGCCACTGCCACTGCCACTGCTACTGTACGGATACATGAACGGCGCGTCCGTCTCGATGAGCAAACGGTCGTGTGGAATCGAAGCCGCCATCGCACGCAGCTTCGCGCCGCGACTGTCCATGCAGACGCAGCCCGTGAGGCCGATGTAGAACCCCATCGCGAGGTACGTGCGCAGCTCGCGCTCGTTCCCCGTGAAGCAGTGCACCACAGT
The DNA here is from genome assembly GCA_003730235.1 of Pythium guiyangense. NCBI lineage: Eukaryota > Oomycota > Peronosporomycetes > Pythiales > Pythiaceae > Pythium > Pythium guiyangense. The sequence goes on along the minus strand of QXDM01000041.1, from coordinate 153,129 downwards.
CGGCGGCAGACGCTTTGCATCCACGAACGGCTGGAGCACATCGACAAACGCCGCGTGCGCGTCGCGCTCGTGCAAAAAGAGCGGCAGACCGAGCTCACACGCGAGCTCGACCTGTGCGCGGAACACGCGCTGCTGCTTGTCGCGCGGCGAGAAGTCGCGATTGAAGTCCAGTCCGCACTCGCCCACAGCCACGACAACATCTGGGTTCGCGGCGATCAGCGCGCGCATCTCGGCGATCGAGTGCGCGTCGTCAAAGTCCTTGGCGTCGTGCGGGTGCACGCCGACAGTCGAGAAGAGCGTCACATTCGAGTGGTGGTGATGCTTCTGGTGGTTCGCGCCTTTTTTGTTGTTCCCCTTGTTGTCATGACGACGATGCGCGTGGTGCAGATTGCGCTTGACGAGCTGCAGTGCATCGCGACTGCTGCGCATGCTCGTGCCTGTAACCAGGATCGTCGCGACACCAGCATCTGCTGCGCGCTGCAGCACCTGCGGCAGGTCTCGTTGGAACTGCCGGTTCGTCAAGTTCGCGCCAATGTCCACGAGCGTTGGTGCTTGTGTTGTTGTTGGTGTCGGAGGTGGTGATGCTGTTGCAGAGGATGCCATTGTCGCTGTTTCGTGTGTGTGTGTGAGGGGATGCGAGCGAGTGTGAGGAAGAGTGCGCGTCGTCTCCTGCTGCTGTTGTTGTACTGGCTGCGAGTGCGCAAATGAGAGCTGCTCGGATCGACGGATCAAGCGCGGGCGTGAGTTGCTCCTGCTTGCCTTGCCTTCCTTGCCTTGTCTTGGCTTGCCTTGCTTTGTCTTGTCTTGTTGGTTATCTTGCTTGTCAACGCGAAATGTGCTGGATCCGACCTGCACTCACACTTTTTACGACAGTCACTCCATTCATTGGACTTTGTCTTGATTTCACTATCAGAGTAGTCCAATGGACTCACTCGAAGCAAAACAAACACAAAAGAGACTCGACTGACGCTCGATCGATCAAGGCAAGCCAAAGCGTCCGCGCGCGTCAACGCTCTTCGCTTGCTCGTCTTGCTCGTCTGTGTGTGTGTGCGTGTGCTTGGAGAGGTGTGTGTGTGTGGGCAGCAAGCGCTCTTGTTTGTCATCAAGCGCCACGCGTGTCGAGACGCTCGAGAGAAGCAAGCAGCAAAACAAGTGACACTCGATTCACACGACAAGCGACGATGCAACTGATGCCACCAACAATGACAACAACAGCATCGGCATCAATAGCCATGAGAACGACGATGACGACAACGATGACAGGAGCACCGACACCGACGCCTGCACCGACGTTCACACCTGGCTTTGTGCTCTCGTGGGAGACAGTTGTCGTCGCAGTCGAGCTCCTCGCAGCGCTCAGCACGTCCATCTGGCTCATCTACCGCCAGACCACGCGCGACCGTCAGACTGGCGTCTCGACTGGCACCAGTAGCAGCAGCAACAGCAAGACCAGTCGTCACGTATCGAGCCGACTCGCTCGCTCGCACACGCTGTTGCTCACGCAGCCGCAGCCGTGGTGCTCGATCGACGCGCTCCTGGGCTTCCGCCTCGCAGCCGTCGTGTTCTACGCGAGCGTGCAGCTCTACGACATGTACCGCACGCGGCTGCTCTGTCTCCTCTTCTACACGTCGTGGAACTTCATTGCGCAGGGCGTGTACTTTGGCGTCGCAGCAGCTCGCACACAGCAAGTGCGTCGAGTTGAGCAGCGCAGCCAGAGCGGGTACACGGCGCTGCTGGACGACAATGACGACAATGACGACAATGAGAGTGCGAGTGACGGCGGCATGCGGTCTGCTACATCCGGAGTGACTCGCGTGCAGCGCACAAAGCAGCGGTGCGCACCCAGCTGGCTCCGCCTCGAACTCGTGCTCGACGTGTGCCTCGCGGCGTCGCTCCTCATCAGCGCCGTCGTGTGGCTCGTGCTGTACCCGTACGCAGTGAAGGTGCACATGCCCGAGAAGATCCTGAACTGGGTGAGCTACTGCCAGCACGCCGCGAACGTCGCGGTGCTGCAGATCGACTTTGCGTGCTCGCGCCACGTCGTGTCGATGCGCGCGCTGCCGCTGTTCGTCGCGTGGCTCGGCGGCTACACGGTCTTCACGTGGGTGCTCCACGGCACGGTCGCCACGGGCTTTTGGCCGTACCCGTTCCTGGACCCGACTGCGCCGTATGCACTGCTGTGGTACCCTGGGATGCTCGTGACGCACATCGCAGGCTTCCTCGCTGTCTATAGCGTCTCCAAGTGCCGGCGCGCGTCAGATGAAGAGGCAAGCGCACCGACACCAGCCGAGGTGCCGTACGCCAACTACTACGTTGAGGAGGACGATGACGAGGAAGAGTACAACAGTGTCGTAGTGTAAGAACTGACAAGGAGGTTGTCGAAGGCAAAGACAACCACGAGAAGCAACCGTGAGCTATCATGTTGAGTGTTGAGACGGAAGCTGATCACATGATGTACGAAGCGCGATGATTTCGCGTACTTTACTGTAATTTTGCTTGTTTAAAAAGGAGCTCAAAGTAGTACTGTGAAAATCGCGAAATTATCGCTTAAACATCACCACCAAACGCAAGAAAACAAGACCAACACGCTCGAAGCCCGATCCACACGCTCACGATGTCGCTCTCGCTCGACAAGTCGCCCGATGCCGAGCTCCTGCGCTTCCTCGCGCGCTTCGCTGGCGTGAACACAGGCTCTGCGGCCTCGGGCCCCGTGCGCGTGCGCCTCGGCAAGACGAACGAGCTGCGCCAAGTGAACACGATCGCCAAGTTCTTTGCGCGCCAAGCAGACCGCGAAGCCGAGCTCTGCGGACAGGACGCGTTCGAGAAGGCGCAGGTCGCGATGTGGCTCGACTTTGCGTCTGGCATCTCGCAGTGCCCGCCGCAGGCCGCGCCTGCGCACTGGAAGGTGCTTGACAGCGCGCTCGAGCGCAAGACGTACTTTGCGGCGCAGCGCGTGACGCTCGCGGACGCCGCGCTCTTCTGGTCGCTCCGCACCGCTGTCGCAGCGTTCTCGCCAGCGCAGCGCAGCACGTACCCGAACCTCGTGCGCTGGTTCGACCAGCTCCAGCACACGGTTGGCGTGCGCGGGTTTCGCGGCCTCGACGTCGTCGACCTCGGCCGCAAGCAGTTTGCGCTCACCGTCTAAGAAGAGGCCGCGGCTCGACAAGCTCTCGCCGTCGCTGCCGTCACCGCAGTAGCAGTGCTCGTCGCACTCGTCGCGTCTCGATCGTAGGAAGCGCCATCGCACGCGCTGCAGTCCGTGTGTAGCAACAGAGCGACTTCGAGTGCGTCAGGCAAGCGACAACAAGACACATGAGGCGTATCCTGCTGTATAGATGGACGTCGTCATGTGACATCGTAGCGGATACTCCTACTTGCTGGTGTACGCGTTCGTGTATGGCTGTGTCAAAGCGCGTTCTTATGAACTTGCAAGCTCTATGATCTGGCGTAGACGACTGTTTGCGAGGCGTCACTTGTTCATCTGACGTGGCGACCAACTGCTCAATTGGCACAGGCTCAAGCCAAACTCCGACACATGCCGCTCGAGCGACCGGAGCAGCGCAGCCCGACGAAGCGCGATGCGCACGCAGAGCCATCGCGCGCGAGTCGCGTCGAGATCACGTGGTCTGTGCCTGCGATCGACGGCGTCGCGCCATGTGCACGCGGTGGCCACTCGGCCGTGCTCGCAGACACGCACGTGCTCGTGTTTGGTGGGCACTACTTTGGCGGCGACGGCAGCTTTGCGTACCTCAATGACCTCTTCCGGCTCGACCTGAGCACGTCGACGTGGTACGAGATCGTGTTCAAAGACCCGGACGCAGTGCTCCCAGCGCCGCGGTACAATCACTCGGCGCTGCTCCTACGCGGCGGCACGCGGATGTTTGTCTTTGGCGGCCGCGGTGCCTCGAACCAGACGCCTGTGCTTCGCGACATGTTCTTCTTTGACTTGCTCGACATGGCGTGGCTCCACGTGCAGTGGACGACCGAGAGCCCTGCTGGTCGCTTTGGTCATGCGTGTGCGACCGTCGACGACGTCCACATGGTCGTCTTCGGCGGCTGGGACGGCAAGAAGAGCATGAACGACCTCTGGGTCTTTGACACGAACGCGTTCACGTGGCGCAAGCCCAAATGCACTGGCAAAGCGCCGACGCCGCGGCAGAACCACTCGATGCTCCCAGTCGCCAGTAGCAACTCCAGCACAACAGCAGCAGCCGCGCTCAACACGAGCATGCTGATCGTCTATGGTGGCTACACAGTCCTGCCAGACGCACTGCCAGTGTACAACAAGGACATCTACCTCTTTGACGCCGACGCAATGACGTGGAGCCGCCCTCGACTCGTGGGCGAGTACCCACCGGGGACGTTTAGTCAGAGCATGTGCGTGCACAACAGCGAGCTCGCGTTCGTCCTCGGCGGCTGGTCGGGCACAGAGCGCTCGCCGCTGTACATGGGCGACAAGCAAGTGCGCGAGTTGGCGACCATGGCGGCGCGCGAAGAGCGACTCGCGAGCGGCCAAGAGAGCAGCAAACCCTCCAAGCGAGCACATGCACTCGCACTCAAGCGCGCATCGTCGTACGCGCGCGTGCTCGATGTGCAGAGCATGCAGTGGTACGCGCCAGTGGCACACGGCGTCGCAGTAGCGAATAGGTACGGCCACTCGTGCACGCTCGTGGGGCCGCACGTGTTCCTCTTTGGCGGCTGGGACGGCAACCGCGCGCTCAACCAGCTCGTCGTGGGCGAGTTCCAAGTCGTGTGACGCACTCGCGAGAGTGACAGGAGCAAGTGAGTACGTGCGAGCGACAGCGAGAGAGAGGACGACGATGAGATGTAGTCGTGAGCAGCTAGACGTGCGCTCGCGTGTGCGTCGTGTTGTCAGAATCGTTGGAGACGCTCCACTCGACTGCATGTGCTTACTCTAGTCGTGCGATCGCAGCCTTGAGGTCGTCGACAAACGTCGCGAGCGCCTTCGCGCCGTGCACTTGGTTGTCCCGCGTGCGGATGTTCACTTCGTGCGTCTCCTGCTCCTTGTCGCCGACGACGAGGATGAAGTTGTAGCCTGCGAGCTGCGCCTCGCGAATGCGCTTGTTGAGCGTCTTGCTCGAGTCCTGGACGTCGACAAACACGTTTGCGTCCTGCGCGAGCGTCGTTGCGACGTGCTTGGCGTACGTCCGGTGCGACTCGGAGACTGGGAGCACTGCGACTTGGCGCGGACTGAGCCAGAGCGGCCACTTGCCGCCCGTGTGCTCGATCAAGATCGCCATCATGCGCTCGATCGAGCCAAGCACAGCGCGGTGGATGATGATCGGCGTGTGCGCCTGGCCGTCTGCGCCGTCGTACGTGAGCTCAAAGTTCTTTGGGAGCTGAAAGTCGAGCTGGATCGTGCCGCACTGGTGCTGCCGCTGGAGCGCGTCTGTTACGACAATGTCGATCTTGGGACCGTAGAACGCGCCGTCGCCTTCGTTCACGTCCCATGGCTCGCCAAAGTCCTCGAGCGCTTGCCGCAGCTGCGCCTCTGCGTCGTCCCAGACCGCGAGCTCGCCCATGTAGTTCTCCGGCCGCGTCGACAGACGAAGCTGGAATGTAAAGCCAAAGACGCCGTAGACGTGCTGGATGAACGCGAGGCACTGCGAGATCTCGTGCTGCACTTGCTCGGACGTGCAGAAGATGTGCGCGTCGTCTTGGTGGAACCGCCGCACGCGCGTGAGACCCGTGAGCGCGCCAGACGCTTCGTTGCGGTGGAGCGCCGAGAAGTCTGCGAGACGCACCGGGAGCTCTCGGTACGAGTACTTGCGCGACTCGCGGAAGAGGATGCAGTGGCCTGGGCAGTTCATGGGCTTGAGACCGAACTGGTCGTACTCGGCCGGCGCATGCGCGTGCTCGTGGTCGTGCGCGTCGTCGCTGTGCACGTGCTCGTGACAGTGCGTCACGCTGCTCTCTGCGATGCCTTGCGTGACCATGAACATGTCTTCGTGGTAGTTCTTCAAGTGCCCAGACGTCGCCCAGAGGTCCTTCTTGAAGATCAGCGGCGTGATCACTTCGTCGTACCCGCGACGGCGGTACTCGTCGCGAATGAAGTTCGCGAGCGTGTTGAAGATGCGCGTGCCGTGCGGCAAGAAGAACGACGAACCGGGGCTGAGCGGGTGGAACATGAAGAGCTGCTGCTGCTTCCCAATCAGTCGGTGGTCGCGCTTCTTCGCCTCTTCCTGGAGGTGCGTCCACTCCTTCAGCAGCGCATTCGACGGAAACGAGATGCCGTACACGCGCTGGAGCAGGTCCTTGTCCTCCCAGTGCGACGCACCGCATCGCGTGATCGCAAACGACGACAGCACGCCTGCAAGCGTAAGAGATCGAGTGTGTGTGAGTGCGAGGTGTTGCATACCAGGATGATGAATCACACAAAAACAACATACAGTATCATACAACATGCAAAACGCAGCAGAAGGAGTTGTGTGTCCACGTGTAGCTCCAGGTCGCCTCAGTGCGAGAGGCGGGAGTCGTTCAATGGACAGCGAGAGTGTGCTATAGGACCGAGTGTGTGAGCAAGAGGTGAAGAGGCAGCGAGCGCGCTCTCACGCTGCCTCTCGCTCGTCTGCACGCGACGAGTGTGTAGTGCATCGTGCGCAGACAGTCCAATCATGCATATGCAACATGCAACAAACAAAATGTTGCACTCAAATGCAACGCACCAGTGTGGGGCACGTGCGGGTCGCGACAGAGGTCGATGAGCGGACCGCAGCGGTAGAGCGAGATCTTCTCGTGGCTCGGGATCTTCTCGAGCATCTCGCGCTTGAAGTCCGAGTACGCGAACAGCTCGCGCGCAAACTCGCGCGTCACGTCCATGCGCTCGAACGGCTGGCGCTGCTTCACGATGCGCTTGATCGTCTTGCTCAGCTCGTCAAAGTCCGTCTCAGACACCGTGAGGCCGTCTTCGAGGAACATCTCGTAGAAGAAGCCGCCTTCGCTCAGCGCTGGGCCGTCGCACAGCCGCACGCGCTCCTGGAACTTCTCTTCCAGCGCCTGCCCGAGCACATGTGCAGACGAGTGCCAGAACACCTTCTTGCCTTCGTCCTTCGTGAAGCTGCACGTACGTAGGCATTCGTACAGACAGCAGACAGTCAGTCGCTGCACATATCGTTGATTGAGCAAGAAGATATTGAGCGTTGAACGCACTCGAGCAGCTGCATCGAGCATGAGCGATCGAGCACTGCGCGGAGGTCGACGACGTCGTTGCCATCGAGCTGCGCTGCGAGCGCCTGCACTTTTGCAACACCCTCGTCACTCAAGCGCTTGAGCACATCGATCGGTGTCGAGACGCCTTTCACGCCGCGAAATGCGTAGCTCGCGCCGCTGCCGAGGTTCACGTGCACGTCGATCGGCTCGTCGACTGCGAGTGCGGCTGCCTGCTGTGCGGCGCGCTTCTCTTGCTGCCGCGCAAACTCGCGTTCCCAGAGTGCGACGCGGCCATCGCGGATCGACAGCGCAGCGAATGTGCGCACAGACGCTGGCGCGAGCGCGCTGCGGCGCAGCAGCACCTGTTGCGCGCGGAGCAGCGCGACTCGCCGCTGTCCGAGCATCTTCAGCTGTTGATGTGTGTGTGTGGCGAGGACAACAGCGTTCGTAAGTGAGAATCGTTGCGTTGATTTTTGTGTGCTGTTTCTCACATACAATTGCCAAGTCACAGGTCATTCAAATTTGACACCACACCATTATCGACGACGAGAACATCAGCACCACACCGCCATGAGCTCGGACGACGACGGCGACGACGTCAAGCTCTACAACCCGCTCGAGCGCAACCGCAAGCGCCAGCAGTTTGGTGCGTCTTCGCTTTGATGTGTGCTCTTTGCTAGTCTCTTTGCGCTGGCGCGTGCGTTCTGCTTCGCACGTTCGCACGCAGTGTGTCTGCGTGGCACACGCGCTCATCTGTGTCGACTACTGTCTGTGAAATGCCTGCCTGCAGTGACGATCTCATCGTCCGAGTCGGAGAGCGACGACGAGATCAACTCGCTCTACGAAGAATCGCCGTTCGTGCGCAAACGCCGGCGCCGGAGCCAAGGCGATTCGGCAGACAGCTCTGTCGCGAGAGTTGGTACGACAGGTCTCGTCAATGCCCGTACGTGTATGCGCACAGTACTCACAGCGATGCCCATGCGCTGGAATCGATAGTGGATGTCGATGAAGACGAAGACGATGTTGAGACGCTCATGACGCCGTCTGAGCGCGAAGCTGCGCGCCTGAAAGAGTTGGAGATCGAGTGGGAGATCGCACAGCGCATTGAGCAGGACGCGCTCTTGAGCCAGACGCGCGCAATCATGAAGTGCGTACTACCTAGTGCTGTGTCTTGTGTGTGTGTGTGTGCCAAGTGTCCTGACTGACTGACTGCGCTGCTCTTGCGTCACACGTGCGCTCAGCAAAACGACGTCGACGCAGCGCCAGATCTCGCACGAGACTGAGACGGATCTGCGTGAGATCATTGCGCTCGACTCGGACGACGACGATGACGACGTGCAGCTCCTACCGGCGCCTGCATCTACTGGCGCAGCGTTAGTGTCGTCAGCATCAGCAGCTGCAGGAGCGCACCACCAACTCAACACAACGAGCCATCACCACCACAGCGACAAGGGCGAGCGCATTGTGCTCAAGATCCGATCGAACGGCGTGCGCACGGACGACGTGTCGATTCACATGGTACAGTGTCGTGGCTCCTCCTTCTGTGACTGCTCGTGTGGTCGCTCGTTCTTCACTAACACCGCCATCAATACGCACTTGTGACTGTAGCGCGAGCCGTTCGATGTGCTGTACAAGAACTTCTGCGACTTGCTCGGGCTCCCGCGCTCAGCGGTGCAGATGTCCCTTGACGGCGACGCGCTCGCACTCACAGCGACGCCGGAGACGAGCGACCTCGAGTCTGGCGACCTCATTGACGCGTGTGTCGACTTCTCGCAGCAGCGCGAGGCGGACATGAAGAAGTTCGTGCGGCTGCGTCTGATTGTCGAAGGCAAGCGGCCAGAGATCTTCAAGATCGACTCGGTGCGTCCTGCTTGTCGCCCGAGTCTTGTGAGAGTCGTCGCTGATAGTGTCAAGGTCGTCACTCTCACGTTCCGTGCGTCGATGTCACTGTGTTGCTCGCTCTCGACTTGTTGCGCAGGCGCTGACGATCGAGAAGCTCCGCGCGAGCTTTTGCAAGAAGCACTCGATCGAGTACGAAGACGACGTGGTGCTGAGTGCGCTGGACGTGAAGCTCCGACTGAGCGAGGCGATCGAGTCGTACGGACTGCGCGACGACGACGAGATCACAGTAGAGATAGACAACTTTGTCGACCCGTCAGCCATCAGCGTCCAGCTGCGGTTCGCAGACGGCGTGCTTGAGAGCCACCACGTTGTTCCGGTACAGTGGGCATACTGCTTTGTGGACAGACGTGCTGCACGAGTGGCTCTCTCTCTAACACTATGTATGTGCTGCTGCGTCGACAGGCCACAAAGGTCGAGACGCTCGTGCAGACTGTTGCGCGACTGCGGCATACAGAGTGCGAGAAGGTCTCGCTGCGTCTCGATGGCGAAGCAATGGTGTCGTCTCAGACGTTCAAGGTGCGTGTGTGCGCGTGTGTGGCAACGCACACAGCCTACTTCGTATGTCTTGCATCCACTCACACGTGTGTCTGTGTGTGCCTCGTCAGTACTACGATCTCGAAGGCGGCGAGCTCATCGAAGTCAAGATCGCATCCTGATCCGCGCGTCACTTGGCTCGAGACGTGCGCGCGTCCATGTTGCTCCGTGCCGTCCCTTGTTCTGTCAAAGCGTCGAGACTCACAGTCTATTCGCCAACGTCATCGACAATCAGCACTCGCTGGGCGTCGTCCCTCCTGATGCTCACTTGTACACACTCAATGGAGCAGCTCTCTCTTGGTCTTGCGTTCACGCCACTCGCTCTCAGTCTTAGCCACACTGTGCCTCTGCGTCCATGTCAACTCTTCTCACACTACGACACTGTTGTACTCTTCCTCGTCATCGTCCTCCTCAACGTAGTAGTTGGCGTACGGCACCTCGGCTGGTGTCGGTGCGCTTGCCTCTTCATCTGACGCGCGCCGGCACTTGGAGACGCTATAGACAGCGAGGAAGCCTGCGATGTGCGTCACGAGCATCCCAGGGTACCACAGCAGTGCATACGGCGCAGTCGGGTCCAGGAACGGGTACGGCCAAAAGCCCGTGGCGACCGTGCCGTGGAGCACCCACGTGAAGACCGTGTAGCCGCCGAGCCACGCGACGAACAGCGGCAGCGCGCGCATCGACACGACGTGGCGCGAGCACGCAAAGTCGATCTGCAGCACCGCGACGTTCGCGGCGTGCTGGCAGTAGCTCACCCAGTTCAGGATCTTCTCGGGCATGTGCACCTTCACTGCGTACGGGTACAGCACGAGCCACACGACGGCGCTGATGAGGAGCGACGCCGCGAGGCACACGTCGAGCACGAGTTCGAGGCGGAGCCAGCTGGGTGCGCACCGCTGCTTTGTGCGCTGCACGCGAGTCACTCCGGATGTAGCAGACCGCATGCCGCCGTCACTCGCACTCTCATTGTCGTCATTGTCGTCATTGTCGTCCAGCAGCGCCGTGTACCCGCTCTGGCTGCGCTGCTCAACTCGACGCACTTGCTGTGTGCGAGCTGCTGCGACGCCAAAGTACACGCCCTGCGCAATGAAGTTCCACGACGTGTAGAAGAGGAGACAGAGCAGCCGCGTGCGGTACATGTCGTAGAGCTGCACGCTCGCGTAGAACACGACGGCTGCGAGGCGGAAGCCCAGGAGCGCGTCGATCGAGCACCACGGCTGCGGCTGCGTGAGCAACAGCGTGTGCGAGCGAGCGAGTCGGCTCGATACGTGACGACTGGTCTTGCTGTTGCTGCTGCTACTGGTGCCAGTCGAGACGCCAGTCTGACGGTCGCGCGTGGTCTGGCGGTAGATGAGCCAGATGGACGTGCTGAGCGCTGCGAGGAGCTCGACTGCGACGACAACTGTCTCCCACGAGAGCACAAAGCCAGGTGTGAACGTCGGTGCAGGCGTCGGTGTCGGTGCTCCTGTCATCGTTGTCGTCATCGTCGTTCTCATGGCTATTGATGCCGATGCTGTTGTTGTCATTGTTGGTGGCATCAGTTGCATCGTCGCTTGTCGTGTGAATCGAGTGTCACTTGTTTTGCTGCTTGCTTCTCTCGAGCGTCTCGACACGCGTGGCGCTTGATGACAAACAAGAGCGCTTGCTGCCCACACACACACACCTCTCCAAGCACACGCACACACACACAGACGAGCAAGACGAGCAAGCGAAGAGCGTTGACGCGCGCGGACGCTTTGGCTTGCCTTGATCGATCGAGCGTCAGTCGAGTCTCTTTTGTGTTTGTTTTGCTTCGAGTGAGTCCATTGGACTACTCTGATAGTGAAATCAAGACAAAGTCCAATGAATGGAGTGACTGTCGCAAAAAGTGTGAGTGCAGGTCGGATCCAGCACATTTCGCGTTGACAAGCAAGATAACCAACAAGACAAGACAAAGCAAGGCAAGCCAAGACAAGGCAAGGAAGGCAAGGCAAGCAGGAGCAACTCACGCCCGCGCTTGATCCGTCGATCCGAGCAGCTCTCATTTGCGCACTCGCAGCCAGTACAACAACAGCAGCAGGAGACGACGCGCACTCTTCCTCACACTCGCTCGCATCCCCTCACACACACACACGAAACAGCGACAATGGCATCCTCTGCAACAGCATCACCACCTCCGACACCAACAACAACACAAGCACCAACGCTCGTGGACATTGGCGCGAACTTGACGAACCGGCAGTTCCAACGAGACCTGCCGCAGGTGCTGCAGCGCGCAGCAGATGCTGGTGTCGCGACGATCCTGGTTACAGGCACGAGCATGCGCAGCAGTCGCGATGCACTGCAGCTCGTCAAGCGCAATCTGCACCACGCGCATCGTCGTCATGACAACAAGGGGAACAACAAAAAAGGCGCGAACCACCAGAAGCATCACCACCACTCGAATGTGACGCTCTTCTCGACTGTCGGCGTGCACCCGCACGACGCCAAGGACTTTGACGACGCGCACTCGATCGCCGAGATGCGCGCGCTGATCGCCGCGAACCCAGATGTTGTCGTGGCTGTGGGCGAGTGCGGACTGGACTTCAATCGCGACTTCTCGCCGCGCGACAAGCAGCAGCGCGTGTTCCGCGCACAGGTCGAGCTCGCGTGTGAGCTCGGTCTGCCGCTCTTTTTGCACGAGCGCGACGCGCACGCGGCGTTTGTCGATGTGCTCCAGCCGTTCGTGGATGCAAAGCGTCTGCCGCCGACTGTGGTGCACTGCTTCACGGGGAACGAGCGCGAGCTGCGCACGTACCTCGCGATGGGGTTCTACATCGGCCTCACGGGCTGCGTCTGCATGGACAGTCGCGGCGCGAAGCTGCGTGCGATGGCGGCTTCGATTCCACACGACCGTTTGCTCATCGAGACGGACGCGCCGTTCATGTATCCGTACAGTAGCAGTGGCAGTGGCAGTGGCGGTCGACGAGTGCGGTGCGAGCCGAAGGATCTGCGCGCAGTGGCACAGACGCTCGCAGCGTGCTACGGTGTCTCATTCGACGAGATCGCAGCGGCGACGACTGCGAACGCGCGGCGGTTCTTTGCACTGGACAAGTGTGCTGCACTCCAGGTCGAGGCAATGGCAACCGAGTCAGCAGGAGCTGCACCAACAAACAGCGGGTCGAAGGATCTCGAGCTCAAGCGTGCAGCACCACACGTGCCAGCAACAGCAAGGACAGCAGCAGCAATGTCTGGTATCACCCCGACCACCACAACCACCATTGACAGCACCACACATGCTGCTGCTGCGACCGCCTCGACCACAAGACCCAGTCAGAGTACTGACACAACTGGCGACGACACGAATGCGATCGTCTTGGATGGCGGGAGCGGTGAAGGCGGCGGTCAGCTCCTTCGTGTCTCGGTCGCACTCGCTGCCGTGCTCTCGAAGCGCATCCGCGTGCACTCGGTGCGCGCGAACCGCACGACGCCAGGACTGCGCAACCAGCACGTGCACACGCTGCAGCTCGCGCGCGACCTCGCAAGTGGAAGCGTGCTGCTTGGCGCGCAGCTCAACTCGACCGAGATCACGTTCACTGGCGCAGGCGTTGCGAGTGCTGATGGTCATCACATCCATGAGAACAGCGCCAGTGCGGCAAGCGGTGGTACCGACGGCGGTGCCAACAGCGACCGCACAGATACTCGCGACCGTGAGCTGACTGCGTCGTCGCAGACTGGCGGCAGCGTGTCGCTCATGATCCAAGGCGCGCTGCCAGTGATGGTCTTTAGCGCTCGCGCGACGACGCTGCGGCTCCGCGGCGGTACGCACGCCGGCTTCAGTCCGCCCGTCGACTTCATGGCCGTGCCGCTGCAGAAGCTGCTCCAGCGCTTTGGCGTCGACGCGTCACTCGCGATCACGTCGCGCGGCTTCGGCATCGGCGAGAGCGGCGACGTGGCGTTCCGCGTCTCTCCTCTGGCGCGCGGCGCGACGCTGTCGCCGATCGACCTGAGCACCGCGTCTGACGCGATTACACAGTTATATGTGCGCGTGACAGTGTGCGGCTCGACCGCGGACGCTGCGACTGGCGAGCAGTACGAACACGCGGTGCAGACTGCGCTGCGCGCGCGTCTCGGAGCGTCGCTGTCGTCCGAGACCGAGTGTGCGACCGACGTCTTGGTCGAAGTGACGCGCGCCAAGTCGAGCAACCGTGGTGGTCGAAAGGCACGCGGCGTGATGGCCGGCAAAGGCAAAAGCAAAGACACCCATGCAAACAAACATGAGCGTCCGCACGTGAGTCTGCTGGTCGTGGCGGAGACGCGCACTGGCGGACTGCTCTCGGTCGACCGGTCTGGCAAAGACGCGCCGGCAGTCATGGCAGCAGCAGTCGCGCAGACGCTCGCGCAGTACGTCGCAAACGGCGTGTGCGTGGACGAGCACCTCGCGGACAACGCGATTGTGTTCATGGCGCTCGCAGCTGGTGTGTCGCGTCTGCGAGTCCCAGCGCGTGCGGCGCGGTCGTCGCAGCACTTGGAGACAGCGCTGGCAGTGGTCTCGCAAGTGGCTGGCGCAACAGTGCGCCTCGATGAAGGTGCGCAGAGCTCAGTCGTGGAAGTGCGCGGCGTTGGTTGGGTCGCACCGTAGAGAGCACACGGGCAAATGAGTGAGTGGGAGTGTCCAACTGGGGTGGACGACTGCATTGTGTGAAAAGAACAAGTATCAAAAGAACAAGCCATGTGAATGTGGTTGCTGTTTGTGGTGCATTGTGTGAGTGTGGTCTTGCGAGACACAAATCTTTTGAGTGTCACGCATCAATTGTACTGCATCGAGTCGAATGCGTTGTGATGCGATCGAGCGACATACAAACTGCAAGTTGTGCTTTTGTATCGCCACGACAACCACAGCACGAACGCAAGCGAGTCAAAACACCAGCAAGCACACACACAACGGAGCTCAACCTCGAGTGGTTCGCTTCGAGCACGAGTTGCGTGTGCATGGTCGTGAGTGCAGCAGTGACGATGGCAGTCGAGCTGCATTGGCTCAAACGAGCGATGGCTGCTAGCGCTCGTGCGACTGCTCGTCATGGCCATGGTCGCATCGCTACCACACAACGACGCTCGACTGCACAGCGTTTGCTTTGCAACAGCCGCCGCAGCATTGCGCACACACGCAACTTCAGCAACAACAACAACAGCCAGAGCAACGCTGCTCGACAACAACAACAACAGCCACAGCTGCGCAACTGGCTGCCTGACCGAGCCGACGTCGCATTTGACTTCAAGTGCACGCAGTGTGGCAAGTGCTGCACTGGCAAAGGCGGCCGCGTGCGCGTGAACGAGCGCGAGATCGAAGCGATCGCCGCTGTGCTGCCCAACGCATCGGTCGCAGACGTCAAGCGCTCGTTCCTGCGGTGTGTACCGGTGCCAGCGCCAATCGCGTCTGATGCGAATGGCGATGCCAGCAACGAGCAGCAAGTGCAAGAACAGTGGGTGCTTCGCCAGACGCCAGACGACTTGCAGTGCATCTTCCTCGATGGTGCCAAGTGCAGCATCTACCAAGGTGCATCCACGGTGTCAGGCAGTACTTGCACAACACAAGTCACTCGAACGTGACGACGCAAGATACAAGCAACCAAGTGTGTGTGTGATCACTGACACTTTCATATATGGTGCTACTTGTGTCTGCGCTGCCTCGACAGCTCGTCCGACGCAGTGCCGGACGTTCCCATGGTGGCCGCGGCACCTCGTCTCGGACTACGACTGGCAACTCGCTGCGCGCGAGTGCGAGGGCATCACACTCACGTCTTCATCTACAGACGAAGCGAGCGACACGCGCACAGACGCGTCACTTGCATCGTCCTCGCGCGTTGCGTTTGACGACGTCCTGCCGCACGCAATTCTCCACGACGTACGTCCGTCACTCGCGTGTCGTGGCTTGCTGACTGCGCTACTGGAGGGTGAGAGTGAGTGAGTGGTGGTCTATGGATGCTAACAACTCTGTCGTTGACTGCCAACATGCGAACCACGTCGCCAGATCCACCGCGCAGGCGAGAACTACACGCACGACGAGCTCGAGGCGATGCTGCGCGACCTCGCGAGCATCGAGCCGCACTTTGTCGCCGACTACAAGCGCGAGTTCGTGCGCAGCTACGCGCGCCACGTCGTCCACTGCGACGCCGACGTCGCGGTGTTTGACACGTTCGCGCCAGGCGAAGCGCCGACGCGGAGCTTTGTGTTCACAGACCGTCTCCACTTGGTGCAGAGCGAAGTCGCGCTGGCGCTGCCACAGTCGTCCAGTGCGACGAGCACAGACGCATCAGGTGATGCTGATGCCAATGACAGCAGTGCGCTGGACGCCAGTGGCTACGACGCCAGAGCAGCACGAGTCGACCGACAGACGCTCACGCTCGACGTGCATCGCACCATGTGCGTCGCGCTCGCGCTGCTTCCGTCGAGCGCATCCTCTGTATCGCCATCGCCATCACCTGACAACAAGAGCTGCACGAGCGCTTCGTTGCTCCGCGTCGCAGTGATTGGCGCTGGTGCTGGCGCGCTGCCGCTGTTTCTGCTGGAGCACGTGCCGCACATCGCGCAGCTGGACGCCATCGAGCCGAGTGCAGCAGTGAACCGCGTCGCGCGCCAGTTCTTTGGCGTCGCTGACGCAGAGCGAACGGACGTGCGCTTGCGTGTGCACGAGTGCTTTGGCGAGGCGTTCGTCAAGGAGCAGCTCGCAGATGCTGGCAGTCGCTACGACCTTGTGCTGCTCGACGTCGAAGCTGGCGACAGCGGCGATGGCGGCAACGACGAAGATGAAGACAAGACAAGCGAAGCAGCAAGTGACGACAGGTCTGCAGCAGCAAAAGGAGCAATACGCGGCATTCGCGCGCCGCCGGCGTCGATGCTCTCGCGCGCGTTCTTAAGAGATCTCAAGGCGCTGCTCTCGCCCACGGGCGTGCTCGTCGTGAACGTCATCGCAACAGACGACGCAGCGCTCAAACGCGCCGAGACGGCGCTCGCTCGAGGCTTTGGCCGCAACGCGCTGCTCGTGGAGCTCGCGACGAACACCGTCGTGTTTCTCGTTGGCGACGCGCATCCGTTCGCATCGACTACTGCTGCTGGTGCTGCGTCAGCTGTCGGGCAAAGCACAGAGAGCGCTGACAGTGCCATCGAGAACGACAACACTGCGCTGCAGCACCGCGTGCTCGAGATGCTAGCGGCTGACGCGTTCCAGACGCAGCGCGCGCGCTCGCTTGCGCTTTTGAAGCAGCACGCGTCGTCGATCCGGAGGCTTCGCGCTCTTGAGGCGTGAGAGAGGCGCTGCCATCGATGCCTCGGTCCACCATCACCAGCAGGAGCAGGACGTAGACAACGTCAGTAGAACCAGTTGCGTTGTCACTAGTGTCGTGCCTTGTGTGTGGCGAGTGCTCTTGGGCTACTGCGGCTGGAGCTGGAACCGATGCACGAGCGCTTTGCTGTGGCGCGCGCCAGTTACGACCATGCAGCAGTTCGGTACTGATGCTGACGTCGCATCGCTCTCGCACCACGCGCTCACAGCGATCGCGTCGTACGCAAGTGACGCATCGCTTCGCTGCGTCGCGTGCGTCTGGAGCAGCGCAAGCGGCGCGCAGCAGCGCTCGCCCGAGTCGAGCGAGTAGATCACGACGCTGTTGTCGATGAGGAGGAACAGAAAGTGGCGTCCAGGTGCTCGGCGCTTGCTCCGAGCGCCAGGAGCACGCGATCGAGGCATGAGCGTCGTGAGCGCAAAGCGCGGCGCAGGTGCGCTGCTCGTAGTGTACGCCATGGCGATGCGCATTGTGAGCACGCGGATCGGATCCGAGAGCTCGAGCTGGTAGAACACGAGCGTCCCAGAGTGCTCGAGCGGCTTCTTCTTCGCGCTTGAGACGCTCAGACTCGCGGCAAAGACCATGAGCACGACGCGCTGGTGGTCGGCGGTCGACGCGATCTGGAGGATCTCACAGTGTCGACTGCTGCTGCTGCTGTGATCATACGGTGATGCTTGGAGGTCGAGACGGTACTGTCGACTCGGTGTGAACCACCCGACGCCAGCAAAGTGCTCGCGCGCGTAGACCCACTCGAGCACGTTCGCGTCGCTGTCGATGCTCACGATGCGCTCCTGTGGCTGGCGCGCCGATCGCTGGAGACTCGTGACGAAGAGCACTGGATGGCGATGACCGCGCAAGAACTCGCGCGTGACCGCGTCGGTGCGAGCGTCCTGCGCGAGTTGGCTCGGATGCGGAGCGTCGAACGCTGCAGCTACATCCGCGCGCTGCGTCCCAGCAAAGTTGCGCTTGGCGATGTCGCCGTTCGAGACGCCGCACACGACACTGGTCTGATCGCACAGCAGCAGTGAGAACGACGCGAAGAAGCTCATGGAGACCACATGCGGTGGTGGCGAAGCGCCAGTACTGCTCAACGCTGTCGACAAGGATGATGGCCGCAGTAGCTGCCGCACGCGCTCAGGAACGCTCGGCTCGACCAGTGTCTCGGATGAGACCTCACCAAGCAGCTCGAGAGGCAGTGGCTTCCACTTGGACGGCGTCTCGGCACTAAAGCAGTCGCTTGAGTGCGCTGCTTGCTGGTGCCGACTGCCGCTTGGTCCAGCAGTCACTGGCGCTGCGTTCACGCGCCACACGTGCGCGACGTGAAGCGCGTTGAGTGTGAGGACGCGCATGCGATTCGCACTGAGAGCGATGCGTGCGATGCTCGCTCGAGCTGCTTTTGCAGGCGGCACGTGGCTCCGGAGCAGCAGTGGCGGGCGCTGCAGCAGATCCCACACCAGCACTTCGCCACTTGCCGTGCCAATGACGCAGACACTCGCATCCGTCGCGACCTCGATGCTCGAGGCGTGCGCAAAGCTCGCAGGTGCAGTGAACGCGTCGACCTCGACGCGCATGCGCTGCCAGAACGCTTTGTCTCGAGCGATCGTGTCGATTGGGACTGGTGGCGGTGCTTCGTTGACTCGGAGCTCGATCACTGGCGCTGCCATGTCATCTTGAGTGTCATGCGTCGTCGTGGCACTTGTAGTGACAGTCTGGTGTGGCAGTGACACTGATGGAGTCTGAGCTGGGGCTGGCGTCGCTGCAGATGAGGACTCGCTCGGTTTGCTCGAGCGAAAGAAGCCAAAGCGCTTGGTCTTCTTCGGCGACGACGCTGTCGGAGGATCCTTCGCCACTGAAGACACTGCTGCACTGGATCGAGTGCTTTGGCTGCTCGCTGCGAGCAATGGCTGCGTGCGTCGAGGAAGGAGCTGGGTGTGCTCGTTCGTCCGCTGCTTGTACGCCACAGCGCGCTTCGTGCGCGTCGTCTGGAGATGCGCGAACGTCGAGCGAAACAGCGATGCAGCGAGCGCTGGTGGCGCAGTGGCTGGCGTCGTCTTCGTCGCAGCACTTGCGCTCGGAGCAAAGAAGACTGAGTGGAGCGTCGATGCGACCATGGAGCGCACGCGCGCGCAGTTCGAGTCGAACTCTGCGTGGATCGAGCGCGCGATGTCTCCTGTCACTTCGCTCTGTGCGTCGCAGTGAGAGTCACGAGCAGAGTCAGTAGCTAGGCTGAGCAGACCTCTTCGTCCTACAAGAGGCACTGATAGACGTACAATCAGACTCGCAAGTAGCGCATGCGCTACGCTCGTGCGCTCGTGGCGCCGCTGCTCGATTGCCACAGCCGTGTGCGTGACTTCCCATCGCGCAAGCTCGCTCTCGAGCACTTGCCGCGACGGCGCGGCTTCAGCACGCGCGACTGCAGCATCGACCCAGCTCAAGACAAGCGCACGCATCGAGTACACGAGCGCATAATCTTTCGCTGCATACGACTCGATCCCGAGCGCGCCGTCGTACGCACGTGTGGTTGGCAACACGCCCAGCGCGTCGGCTTCGCGCTTGCGACTCTCGATCGCCAGTTCCAACTCGCGAATGCGCGCTTCGCCGTCGACGAGCGTCGTCTGTGCGTCTCGGAGCGCTTCATCACCAGACTTGCGCGCCGAGAGCTCTTCTTGCCGTGCAGACTGGAGCTGCGCGACCTGAGCGCCGCTCTGGCTCAGCGACGCGAGGATCGAAGCAAAGTCGAGCTCTGGCGGCGCTGGAGTGGCCGTGACAGGCGAGTCCCTGAGAGCTTCAATGCGAGCTGAAGCATCCGCTGCGTCTTCAATGCTATGAGCAGCCGTGTGCGCTGACCGCGGCGTTGCGAAGAACGTCTTGATCGCCGCTTGCTGGTTCGTCGAGAGGATCTGGAGCGCGCGCTGCTTCCGCGTGCGAATGTCCTGCGCTTTCTGCCGCAAGACGTCCTGCTCGTGCTCGAACGACGCGAGGCGCAAGCGCAAGCGCTCGGCTGCTGCGTCAAACTCGAGTCGCCGGCGCTGCTGCACTGCGTCTGCGAGCGCGTGGATCGTGTCGCGGTCGCGCGCACTGTCGGTCGTTGCACTAGCGTCTCGGTCTGTCGATGACAGCGCTGCGTCCTGTGCATGCGCTGTCTGGACGACCTGCGCAATGAACTCAAGGTCGAGCCTTCCCTTTGCGAGCTCGGCGTCGAGCAAGTGCGTTCGCGTGTGCACGAGCTCGTGGATGCGCTGCGCCTCAGTCTGCACGTGCGTCTGTTGCTTCTCCTGCAGCAGCTCGATCTCTGCGACCAAGCGCAGCTCGAGCGCCTCGAGCTCGTCCACTTGAGCACGCAGCGCTGCGACGTCGTTGTTCTTCACGACGACGCGCTCGAGCCCAGCGTCGCGCTCGCGCATCCACTGCTGCTGCTGCTGCTTTGCGACTGCGGAGCGCACAGTAGCTTGCTCTTGAGCGTGCAAGCGCTCGACTTTGCTCTCGAGCGCCTCTTGCTCCAACGCAGCGCTTCGGAGCTCGTCATCGAGCGACTGAAAGTCCTGCACGAGCTTCTGGTAGTAGCTGTACGCATTCGGTTTGCTAGGACGCTTCGTGACGCGATCCAGCGCGCTTGAAGCGTGCGACTGCGGCTGCGAAGCGCGTGTGTCTGGACTGCGAGCGTCGCGTTCGTCTCGCGCCATCACATCGCCTTCGACTCAAGTCGACTCGACTTGACACAGACACACGAGACGAACAGACGCAGTGAATCTCTGTTTGGATACGAGTGACGAGTGCTACTTGCGCTTCTAGTCACTGTCAGTCTCTTGTTCGTTCACTACTCGTCGTCGTCAAAGTCGTAGTGCGGGTCGTCGTCGTCGCCGTCTTCAAAGTCAGCTTCGTAGTCGTTTGCAAGTGGCGGATCACTTGGAGTCGCGCTCTGAGACGATCGACTACTAGGTCGACTCTGACGTGCCATGTCCTGGCTCAAGTTGTCTAGTGATGATGGCTGTGGCGATGGCGCCTCGAGTGAAGTCGCGTCTGGACTCGACAGTGCCGCGCTTTCATCGGTAAGAGTAGCGAGCGCGTCTGCGAGCGACTTGAAGTGTGGACTCGCA
This sequence comes from Pythium guiyangense, assembly GCA_003730235.1. NCBI lineage: Eukaryota > Oomycota > Peronosporomycetes > Pythiales > Pythiaceae > Pythium > Pythium guiyangense. The sequence goes on along the minus strand of QXDM01000041.1, from coordinate 132,128 downwards.
CTCGGTGGTGCTGGTGCTGGTGCATCTGCCGACTCGGGCTCTGGCACGGAGTCGCGGATCTGTGCTTGAGCTGTTGCGCGTGTCAGGAGCTCATCGTCAGTGGCACTGCTTGAGGCGGGTGCTGGTGCTGACAGAGCCGCCACACACTCTTCTTGACTGATGTCGGCAGCGACTTCGTCCTTGTGCGTAGCGCCAACAAGAAGCTCATCGAGACTAGCAGTGGTGTCGCTCGGGCCACAAGGAGCTGTGTCAGCTACTGCATCGTGCACAGTTGCTTCTTCTTCTTCGCTCTTCAGCTCCGGTGTCGCTCGAACACTGGAGTCGGATGTTGAGCTGCCGCTTGGAGGATCCGAGTTCAGCTCTTCATTTGTTGCTCGGACTTCGGTCGGAGTGGCGTCGCTGTCGATACGCAACGCCTCGGCATCGGCGTCTTTGGCTGCGATGCCTTCAGTTGACGGCTCTTCAGTCTCTGTCGCCGCACTCGCATCTGAGCTCTCGGTCTCGACTGCGTCTGCTACGAGTGCCACGTCTTCAGTCGAGTCCGCACACGTAGATCCGTTTTCAGTGACTAGTGTCGCTGCCGCGTCGTCTTGCACTGGAGTCACGTTGTCGGACGCAGCACGTGCGAGAGGACTCGTGTCAGGCTCGAGATCTAGTGTACTCGTTGGATCGGATGTCGGCAGGATGCCACCGCTGTCGTGGCCACCATCAACTTGCTCAACGTCTTGAACGACTTCGTCGAAGTCGGTCTGGACTTGGCTGGTCGCGTCTTCAGCGCCGTCATCGAGAGATGCCGAGTCTGCAATCTCACACGAGCGAGCGCTGCTCTCTCTCTTGATCTTTTCATCATGTGTTGGGTCGTCTTGAACCTCAGGGACTTCGACTGCATCGCTGGACACTATGACTGGTGCTTTGACCGCACTTGAGCTGCAGACTCGACTGATCTCGTCTTGGTCGCTGAACACAGTCGCTTCGAACGCCTGGAGCAGCGTGTCATCGTCGTCATCGTCGTCGTTGCCATCGTCGGCTCTGCGAATCAACGAGTTGGCGCTACTGTCGCTCGAGCTCTCGATACTGTTGCCCATGTCTAGACCCTCGAGGATCCGGAGCACGTGCGTCTCCAGGCTCATATCGCTGCCAATGTCACTTGGCGGCGTCGTCAACTCTGTAGAAGACACTGACGCCTCCGACTGCGCATCGTTGCCTGCGTCCGACGATGCGAGCGACACACAGGAGTCGCGACTCTCACAGGTGTTTGAGACTGGCGAGCTGGCTGTGCTCAACTCGCTTCTTGATGCTTGAGTGTACCGCGCTGTCCGGTACGATGCGTTCGCAGATGTGCGCGGCGGCTGTGGACACCACATCGACGACGCTGTCGCGTCGTGGGTGCGCTCAAGCGCGTCGCTCGCCGCGCGGTGCTGCATGAGCTCGGCTCGTAGCGTCGAGAGCTGCGACGAGAGTAAGTTCGCTCCGATCGGCGCTGGTCGTTGTGGTCGCACTGTCAATCGAAGCGCAGCCGCGTCAGCTACGACTGTGGCGCGCTCGCCGTCCAGACGAGGACTTCGTCGCGGACTCTGAAACACGCTGGTCTGGAGCGTCTTGTGCATCGCTGGGAGGTAGATGTGGTTCTTGAGCGCGCGCTTCTCCTGCTCTTTCGCTCGCTTTGGCATCGCAGCGCTGCTGCTCGTTGCGTACGCGCGGCTCACGAGCTCGCGCATGTTCTGCGGCGCAAAGTACTGCGGACCAGTGCTCCACTTGCTCGGGACCGGCGACTCCATGCCGTACACGCCAGGCTGGTACTGATGCGAGACGCTGTGCTGGTCGAGCCTCCCATTGAACGCCGCGGTGACTGGACTGCGTGGAGCTGGTGCGCCTTTGAGCGACCGACTGCCGCTGACGCGACTTGTCTGTGTACGAGACGGCGCAGTCGCACTCGAGCGCGTCGCTGGCGGCAGCACGTGCGTGAATTCGTCCTCGGGTCTCGCCGACTTGCCTGTCAAGCGATACCATCGGCGACAGCTGAAGACCGACGACTCGGCGCTTGCACGTCCCTGCGTTGACGACGCACTGCGCTCCGTTCGTTCGCTCGCGCGTGTATCAACTTGTCCGTCGGCAGGCGTCATGCTCGCAGCACATGCGTCTGCTGTGTGCTGCTGCCTGTCGTTCGCAACGTCGCCCATCGTCGGTCTTTCAATGAGTGCCTACAATTAGCCAAAGTACGTCATGATGCTGCGTGTCGAGCGTCCAGGTCTCAGGACTTTGCATAAGTCCTGAGACCTGGACGCTCGACACGCAACGAGACTCAACGAGAGGTGTGTGTGTGAGAGAGAGAGACCGACCGACGGAGCCGCACATGCGCAGTCGCGTTGATTATAAGTTACCAGGTCGCTCGCTCGTCCCGAGCAGCTCAGAGCACACACTTGCACGGACTCGCGGGTTCTTCCTCTTGGAAACGCGACGGCGGTGGCTCGAGCGGCTCGAACAAGCGAGTGAGGAGAAGAGGAGGTGGAAAGGACGAGATCGACCGGCACAGCGAGTGGACGCACGTGCTCACTGGACAAGAGGAGCTCACTGGACGCCAAGGAGTAGGAACAGACACGTTGCGCGCTCAGAACTCGTAGCTCTCGCCGTCCGAGAGCGTCCGGCCGTCGCGCGGCGCTCCGTTCGCACTCGCAGCAGTCGGTTGCGGCGCGCCTCTCGGTGCTGCTGCAGCGGTCTTTGCGCCACTGCTCGGGTGGTAGTCAGTCTCGCGAAAGTCAAACGTCTCGGTCGACCGGTTCGTGCTGTTAAAGTCGACAGTCGCCATGCTCCGGTCGAGGTCGCGCTGGTACGGCACGGCGCGCGGCGGCTGCGGTCGATGGAGCGTAAAGTCAACAGTTGCCATCGAAATGTCGGACATGCGGCCTTCGTCGAGCGTCTGGAGCGCGTCGCCGCCGTGGTGGTGGTGGTGGTGGTGCCCGTACGGATCGTTGTCGTCGTCGTGGAGCGACGAGAGGTCTGACTCGCGATCAAAGCCGCTCGCGCCTGGGCCGCGGTACGGCGTGTAGTGCGAGTCGGCGTTGAACCCGAGCGACGTCCCCATTGAATTGTCGCTCTCGAACGACTTGATGATCGCGCTCGGGATCCGGAACGCCTCGTCATCGACACGGTGAAAGCCACCACCGCCACCGCCATTGCTGTAGTACGCGTTCGATGTGCCACTGCGACCGCCGGCGCTGTTGCCAGAGCGCTGGTGCTGAAAGTGCGTCGGCGGCGCTGCGGCTGCTGGGCTCGCAAAGTCGTCGTAGCCGACCATCTTGGGCGACGACGCACGGAACGACCCGGACGACGATGCAGTCTTTGGCTGATGCCGACTGCTCACGCGCTCGTGGAACGCGAGCGCACTTGCGCTCAAGCCCGGCGGCTGGCGGTACTCGGACTGCGCATGGCCCGAGTGGTACGTGTCTTTAAACTGAAAGTCGCCGTCGTGGTGGAGCCAGTCGCCGCCGCCACCGCCGCCAGTGCCTCCGAGACCCGTGCTCGTGCCGCCGAGGCGCGAGTGGTGCTTCGTCGTGAGCGTCGGCATGAAGCCGCCGCCGCTGCTGCGAAACATGTCGTCGCCTGGGTTGCTCGGCTTCTTGCGTTTGCAGAACACGATCGCGAGAACCACGAGCACGACGAGCGTGATGCCGCCGACGACGAGACCGATGATCGCTGGCGTCGACATGCCGCTCGACGCGCCGGTGCTCGAGCCCGTGGCCGCGACCGTCGTGGTCATGAACGTGATGAAGTGGTAGCTCGAGTTCTGCGGGTTCGCGGGCGGGATGATCACGTGCGCAAAGACGTTGTAGTCGCCGGCGCGGTCGAATGCCATCTTCTGGTAGAACGTCGCCGAGTCGCCCGTGAAGTTGGACGTCTCCTGCGCCGTGATCTTGCGCGCCGAGCCGGTGCGAAAGACGTCGCAGACTGTCGTGCGCGAGCATGTGTGAACGTTTGCGTGGCCGATCTGCACGGGACGGAACGTCACTGGGTCCGGTACGTACGTCGGCAGCGCGTGCAGGTCGAACGCGTTCGTGCCGAGGTTGAGCGTCGCCGTGAAGACGAACTCGGTGTTGGCGAGCGGCAGGAGCGTCTCGCCAGCACCTGCAGACCGCGTGATCGTCATCGTGAGCGGGCAGTCTTTGCCGGACGCCTGCGTGCGCACGTACGCAAAGTCGAGGTTCTGCACCTCCATGCCCTGGTCCACGGCATAGCAGTACGTCGTCTTGCCGTCGTACTTGTAGTCTGAACAAGAAGGCAAGAGTGTGAGCGGTGAGTGAGGACGCGAGAGAAAAGACACTCACACATATCCAGACGTACCATAGAGAGATGGCGGCGACGAGCCTGCGAGTGCGCGTACTTGTGTTCGTGCTGCAGCTGCTGCTGTTGTCGCGAGAACGGCGACAAGCATGGACACAGCGACGCGGCGCGTAGACACCATCGCTGCGCTCGCGTTCGCGTTCAAGTGACCTGTTGTGTGCACTGTGCGCGGGTCTCGATGCAGCCAGCGCTTGCGCGACCTGCCGCTGACGACGCCGCCTGGAGCCGAGCCGCAGTGATGGCGGCACGCACAGCGGACAACAGCGACGACAGCGACGCTCACGCGCGTTAGTCGTAGGTCGTCGAGGGAAGCAAGAGCTGGAATGGACCGACATGTGTGCTCGACAAGCGGTGTCTCGCTGGACCGACTCTATTGACTTGGTTTTTGTATGCGAGAACCGCGTCAAAACGATAACCACGCGTAAAACTCAAACTCAATACTGTGATAGTGATGAAAATCAGGTAGTATGTTTGAACACAATACCCCATTTTCATCACTATAGAAACATCAAACTTCGAACGCGCTACGATCAATATCGCGACAAGCATGACTGACGTCGTTGCGCGCCCAGATGCACATGACGGCCGCCAGGCAGCTCGGCACGAGCGTGCGCGGCGATACGTGAGCGTCAGTGCAGGTGTGCTGCTCATGGCGGCAGTGGGCTCGAACCACGCGATTTCGGCCTGGAACGCGCAGCTCCAGCGCGAGCTGCACTACTCGCAAGCCGACATCTCGTTCGTGTGCTCGATGGCGTCGTTCGGCGCCTACTTCTCAGTCACGCCCGGATACGTGTTTGACCAGATCGGCGCACACAAGAGTGTGCTCTGCGGCGCACTCTTGCTTTGCTCCATCTACCTCGGACTTTGCGCTGGTATCGAGAGTCACCCGACGCTGATGCATCCGATTGGCGTCGGCATCGCATTCGCAGTCATCGGCCAAGCGTCGAACTTTGGTGTCTTCGCAGCACTTGGACCGAACGAAGGGCTCTTTGGCGACAAGCACCGCGGGAAGATCATGGCGCTTGAGCTCGCGGCGTTCAGTGCAGGCGGCGCGCTCTTTGCGCTGCTGTACCACCGATTCTTTGATCGGAACGTCCCAGCGTACTTTCAATTCATGGCGCTGCTCATGCTCGTGGTGTTCCTCTTTTCGTGGTTCGCGCTCTACCGCGAGTCAGACGATGGCGTCAGCGAGGCAGCGAAGCACGGGCATCACATGACTGCGATGGAGGAGTTCATGCCGCCACCGATCGAGTGCAGCAGTAGCAGCAGCAGTGACGACGTCGAGATCGCTGACAAGGAGAAGCAGCAACTCGAGGCGCAGTTAACCCACCACAAGCACCACCACCACTGCCACCACGCACTGACGCAGACTGAGGACATCACTGGCCGAGCGCTGCTCGCAGATAGCCGCTTTTGGCTCCTCTTCGCCACTGTGTTCATCCTCGTGGGCTCGTCGCTCTTTGTCATGGCCAACATCGCGTTCATCGTCGAGTCCCGCAGCGGTCCAATGGACCAAGTGCCGCTCATGGTTGCGCTCTTCTCGATCGGCAACTGCGGCGGACGACTCGGCGGCGGCATCGTGTCGGACCACGTTCTCGCGCACTGCCCGCGCGTGTACTTTGTTTCGCTCGCAGCAGGGCTCGTCGCAGTCACGCACACGCTGTTCATTGTGCTCCCGCCGGCGCTGCTCGTGCTCCCGATCACGCTCGCTGGTGTCGCCGACGGTGTCATGTTTGCAGCGTTCCCGGTGCTCACGCGCGAGACGTTTGGCGCGCGGCACTTTGGGAAGAACTTTGGCATGATGAGCGTCGCGAACGCGATTGGGTTCCCGCTCTTCTACAACCCGCTCGGGTCGCTCGTGTATCGCTGGTCTGCAGCGTCGGTTGCAGCGACGGACGGCGTCGCGACATGCATTGGCGACGCGTGCTTTCGTCCGATCTTTCTGCTCGTGATCGCACTCAGCGGCGTCGCCTTCGCTGCGAGTCTCAAGTTTGCAGCGCGGCAGCAGTACGCGCCGCTGTGTGGTGACACCAGTCGCGACTGAGTGTCACTCTTATCGGAGTGATGTACCTATGAAAAACACTCTTGTAAAGTGCACGACAAAAGTCTTGGAAATTTTTTGTTTCATTTCAAATATTTTTGATTTTCATCGGACAGAGCTGCAATGAAGCTGGATTAATAGCGCAATTAAATACGGTTCGAATGCTATATGTCGATCATCGAAATACACAGTGTAGCCAGCACAATGGCAGAAAATGTCATTTTCGAAATATTTCAACGATGCGAGAATAAATGGAGAGGCGTGGTAAGATTGGTATCAAAATTGTAATTGTGGTCAAACGAGCTCGAAAACACGTAATTTAGATAGAACACATTGCGTACACCAAGCGAACAAATTTCCAGTGCCTCCGAAGCTGTTTTGCGATGACGGCGTGGCAAGAGATGACGGCGAGCGACGTCGCAACTATCCTCGACCTTCGAGGCCAAGGCGAGAGGCTGCAGGCGATTGCAACGCGTGTGCAGCGCAGCGTATCGACTGTGTCACGCGTCATCAACGGCGAGAGAGCCTCGAAGACCAAACAGCGCACGGGAAGGCCTCGAAAAGTGTCTGAGCGTGAGGGCCGGCGGCTGGTGCGCGCGGTCACGACGCGAAATGAGAGCGCCTCTCAAGCCCGAGCGAGTGTCGGTGTTGACGCATCGGTGCGCACCGTGCAGCGCGTCCTCCATGCACACCCTGACGTGTCTTGGAAGAAGAAGAAGCGGACGACGGTGATGACCAAGATGCACCAAAAAGGACGAGTCGCATGGGCGAGCGAGAGAGCAGCTTGGGGCGCGAGTGAGTGGTCGCGTGTCGTGTTTAGCGACGAGAAGAAGTGGAATATGGATGGGCCGGATGGCTTGCAGTTTTACTGGCATCGCGCGGGGCAGCCAGAGCGATGCGCCGTGAAGCGTCACAGCGGTGGAGGATCGGTCATGGTCTGGGGCGCATTCTCTGCAGCCGGCAAGTCGGAGCTCAAGTTCATTGAGGGCAGCCAAGACGCGCAACGCTACACAGAGACGCTTGCCACGCACTTGCTGCCGTTCTTACGCGCACACCACGAAGAAGGGCACGTGTTTCAGCATGACAACGCGCCGTGTCATCGCGCTCGACTTACTCAAGCATGGCTGCAGACGAGCAATGTAACGGGGTTGCTGTGCTAAGTACGAAGTAGCACAGCAGACACCCAATTAGTGGCTCAACCTGATTTCTGGACGACCCTGGTCGTCCCATCAGACAGCTCACTATTTAGGTTAGGTCCCTCACTTTCATCACTATGCATGGTCCTAATACAAAAACCTCAGAGTTGAAAATACCGAGTTCAGCGCAGTCCCTCTGCGCTTCACCACATCGCTTCCTCGTAAGACCACGTGTAAGCTACGTCACGGAGAACACTCCCGTGACACCTGGTAGCACTTCGTAGTCCGTCTAACGACCAAGATGAGCACGCTCCCGATCGAAGGTGACAACGGAACGTCGCTCAACTACAGCGACTTCGCGCACCTGACGCCATACGAGTGGGACGCGCTGCGCCGCCTCGCCGACGTGTCCGGCCTGACGGCTGTCGCGGCAATGCTGTCCGCGATGTCGCAGGAGCACCAACGTGCAGCTGCACAAGAGTTCATGGTCCGCGAACTCGCCGACGCGCGTCGGCGAGGCTCAACTCCCGCGGCATCATCAAGGAGCGACGTCGTCAAGCTCGACGTAACCAGCTACAACGGCGAAGGTCCCAACCGACTCGCTTTGAACCGCTGGCTGTGCGAGGTCGACATTGCCATACACGCGCGGCAGCTCACGTCCGAAGTATCGCGCACCCACTTCCTCCTGTCCAAGCTCGGTGGCCGTGCAAAGGAGTGGGCTTTGGGCCGGCTTGTCGCCGACCCCGACTGCTTCCCGACGCTTGACGCGCTCAAAAGCGACCTGCGACTCGCATTCGAGCCGCCTCAAGACGAGATGCACCATCGCGCTGCGTTCCTCGCGCTCAAGCAAGGTCGCGCGTCCATGCGCGACTACGTGCAACGCGCTCGCCACCTCGTGTCATGCGTGACATCGGCCCCAATCGACATGGCGACCCAAGTCCATGTCTTCATTTCCGGTCTGAACGCTGGACACCAGCGTCTGTACTTGACCCGGAAGCCTCCGGCGTCGCTCGAAGAGGCTTTTGCGATCGCGATTCGCGAAGACTTCAGCGTATCCGCCTCGCGGGGCCACCACGCGGTCGTCCCGCGAGCTGACAACGGCGCCGAGCCGATGGAGATCGACGCGATCGAGCACGACGCAACCCGGCAGCGCGCCAGCAGTGGTAACGGCAACGGCAACGGCAACCGACGCAGTGGAACAAGCAACAAGCAGCTCATTTGCTTTCGCTGCCGTAAGGTCGGTCATCGCGCGGCGGTGTGCTGCGCGCCAGCTCCAGTACTTGCTACTGTTGAGGTCGAAGACGAGTCCGAGCAGCCCGCGCATGCAAAAAACGCGGGCTCCCAGTAGGTGCAGGGCGACCTACTGGGCTCATCCAGCGGAACGTCCCTCCGGTGGCGTCACCTTCTGCTAGCCCCTCCAACGCCGCGCTTCATGCGCAGCTCTTTGCCACCACCTCAAGCAGCGACAAGCGACTGATCGTACTCAGCTTGCATGTCGCCGGCGCAAAGCGATCACTTCGCGCCCTCGTCGACTCCGGTGCGACGAACAACTTCGTCCGAGCCGAGTCTTTGAAGCTCCTGGCCTCGCGGGTGCGCGCCCGCGAGCAACCAGGTGCGATGATCGTCAAGTTCGCAGACGGCGAGCCACGGTCGCTCCCGCGGCGATCGGTCGAGTTCCAGTATGAGTTCGACGGATTCAAGAGCACCGACACGTTCCTCGTCGTCGACCTCGGCGGCTCGTTCGACTGCATCTTTGGAATGCCGTGGCTGGCGCGCCACCGGCCTGACATTGACTGGCTGAGTCGCACTGTAAAGCCGCGCGACATCGACGTCGACGGTGTTCTCGCTCACTTGAGCGATTGCGCGAGCGCCTGGCCGCACGTGGCTGTCGTGGACCCGGACTCCACGACCCTCAACCCGCACGAAGTGAGCGATGGCCCTTCGTGCGCGGTTTGCTGCAACGTACCGTGCGCCACGCCAACGAGACAAGAGATCGCTGATGACCAGTGGGTCACAGTGTGCCGCAGGAAGCAGACCGATCATGCGGCGAGAAGCGGAGAGGCCCCCGGCCGTTCCAAAGCCGACACAGCACGAGCAGTGGCTCGCGCTCCAGATTCTCAGGCGCGCGAGAGACATCCACACGCGCCGGCTTGGCCCGTCGCGCCGGCGCCGACGTTCGACACGATCCACGTCGTCAACATGACTGGCCACGGCCCGCCGCGCCACGGCATGAAGGTCGCATCCCCACCACGCGCAGCAGCCGAACTCACTCGGCTGCCTGTGATGTCTTGGAAGAACATGCTCAGCGAGATCAAACTCGGCCACATCGAGCAACTGTGCGCCGTCGTGATCGACCCAGCGGATCCTGCGGTTGTTGTCAGCGAGCGGCCTACCGGAGCAGAGCCGAAGTCCGCTCGCGAAGAACGCTACGCTGCGCAGTCATGGAGCGAGCTCGAAGCCTCTGGAAATCCCGTCCTGGATCTCGCCCGCGAGTTCTCCGACATCTTTCCTGACACCATTCCGCCGGTGCTTCCGGCGGACAGGGGCGTGCGACACGAGATCGATCTCGTGCCCGGAGCGAAGTACTGCGTGACGCGGCAGTGGCCGCTGCCTCGCGATCAAGTCGAAGCGATCGACGCGTTCTTCGAAGGCCGGCGAGCCGCCGGCCATGTCCGCGAGTCGACATCACCGCACTCGAGTCCAACGTTCTGCGTGAAAAAGGCGACTGGAGGATGGCGCATCGTCCACGCGTTCAACAAGCTCAACGACGCGACGATCCCAGCACAGACGCCGATCCCGCGCAAGGACATGGTCCTCGACACCATGTCTGGCAGCACGATCTTTAGTACCATCGATCTCACCGACGGCTTCTACCAGATCCTCATGCGCGAGTCCGATGTTCCGCTGACGGCAGTCAGTACTCCCAGCGGCATGCTCTGGGAGTGGCTGGTGATGCCGCAGGGGCTGAAGAACGCCCCTGCCACGTTCAACCGCATGGTGTCGCACGTGCTTCGCCCGCTGCGCGACTTTGCCCCAAGCTACTTTGACGACATCTTCGTGCACAGTCGCGCCACCGAGGGCGCGACAGACCTGGACGTCCATCTCGGGCACTTGCGCAAGGTGTTCGAAGCCATGCGCGAGAACAAGCTGTACGCCAACTTGAAGAAGTGCATCTTCTGCGCTCCCGAGATCCCAGTGCTCGGCAGCTACGTGAGCGCGGACGGCGTCCGCGCTGATCCAGAGAAGGTGGCTTCGATCGTCGCGTGGCCGGTACCTCGCGACCAAAAGGAGCTCCGGCAGTGGCTTGGGCTGGCGAACTACCTTCATCATTACGCGAAAGACTTCGCGTCCGTCATCTTCCCACTCTCGCAGCTGTTGAAGAAAGACGCCACGTGGGAGTGGCGTCGCGAGCACCAGACAGCGTTTGATGACGTCAAGACGCGGCTCTCCACCGCGCCGGTTCTTGCACTGGCGGATCACGCCAAGGCGTTCCATGTCGTTTGCGATGCGAGTGACTTTGCAATCGGCTGCGCGCTCATGCAGCACGACGACGAGGGACGAGAGCGCGTCATCAGCTTCCAGTCGCGGCAGCTGAAGCCCGCGGAGCGCAACTACCCCGTGCACGACAAGGAGCTGCTCGCGATGCGCTACGCGTTGGTGAAGTTCCGCGTGTATCTGCTGGGTGAGCAGACGTTCGCGATCTACACCGACCACGCGTCTCTCCGAACCGCGACAAAGTCGCCGCATTTGAGCCAGCGCATGGCGCGCTGGCTGTCGTTCTTCGCCGAGTACAACTTCGTCGTCTTCTACAAGCCGGGCGCGACGAACATCATCGCTGACGCACTGTCGCGGCGTCCCGATTACGACCCGCGACCCGACTCGCCGCAACACGCTGTCGATGATGACGACGAAGAGTGCAGCGCGTGTGTCGCGCTTGGTATAAGCGCGACAACGTCGACAGCTGTGAGCCCGCTTCGAGATGAGATCGCCGCGGCGTACTCCCGCGACCCGTCGTGCGCCGCAATGCTCAAGTACTGTCGAGACCCGTCTCCGTCGGCGCTGCTGCAACTGACGCCTTCAGCGCGGAGTCAAGCACCGCGCTACTCGGTATCCGGCGACTTGCTCAAGTACCAGATCGATCGCTTCGACAGCCCTCGCGTCGTCGTGCCGCTCGACGACGACCTGCGCGCTCGTATCTTGCACGAGTACCATGACGCTGCGCCTGGCGGTCACCTTGGCCGCGAGAAGACGTATCTCGCTCTTGCACGCGACTTCTACTGGCCCCACATGTACAAGTGGGTGCGCAAGTGGGTTCGGTCGTGCGAGACTTGTCAGCGCGTGAAGCCCGCGCAGTCGTCGCAAGCCCCGTTGCAGCCCCTCCCAATCGCCGCGGACGCCTGGCGATCCGTGAGCATGGACTTCATCTTCGGGCTGCCTCGTGATCAAGCTGGTCGCACGGGCATTTTTGTGGTTGTCGATCGCTTCAGCAAGATGACACACCTTGCGCCAGTCGCGGTCGGCATCACCGCGCAGGAGACAGCTGAGCTCTTCCTCTCCATGGTGTATCGGCACCATGGCATGCCAACGTCGATCGTCTCTGACCGCGACCCGCGCTTCACGGCATCGTTCTGGGATCGCCTCTTCCAGCTCCTCGGGACACGGCTGCTCATGTCGACCGCGTCGCACCCAGAGACCGACGGGCAGACCGAGCGCGTCAACCGTGTCGTCGAGGACGTGCTGCGCAGTTATGCGTCGTCGCACACGTCGTGGAGCGCGCTGTTGCCGATAGTCGAGTTTGCGATCAACAACGCGGTGCACGAGTCCACTGGCCACACGCCGTTCTTCATCAACAACGCGCGTCATCCGCGCGTTCCCGCGGTTCTTGGCTTTGACGACGGCGGCTCTCTTGAAGGGGGAGGGACACCGAGTACATCGGTATCGCGAGGCGGCGCTCCTTCAGCAAAAGAGAAGAGCTCGTGCGGTGACCGGTCCGCGCGCTGCACAGTCGCGATGTCACCAAACGAAGCGACGGCTTGGGTGAACGCGGCACTCATCGCGCCGTCGCGACGCGCGATCGCCATCACCACGCGCACTGGCGCGGACAAACCATCCGCGCATTCAGCTACGATCGACGAGGACCGTGTGCTCGAGTTCGTTCAAAAGCGCGAGTCTGTCGCTCGCTTTGTGCGCGATGCAGTCGCCGCAGCAGTCGATCGACAGAAAACCGCAGCCGACCAGCGTGGGCGCAAGAACTTCGAGAAGTTCGCGGTCGGTGACCGTGTTTTGCTATCGGCGTCCGGCATTGCACCTGGTTCTGTCACGAACCTTGGCGCGACCAAACTCGCGCCGCGCTTCATCGGTCCGTTCACGATCGTACGATGCAAAGGCGAGGCGTACACACTCGACATGCCAAGTGCATTACGTCTGCACCCGACATTCTATGTCGGGCGCTTAAAGCGCTATGTACCGGCTATGACGCCTGCGGACGAGCTGCCTCGCCAGGCTCGAAGCGCGACCCGACGTGACGAGGACGCGGCTTCGTCAAAGCGCTTGGCGGCGTCTGACCCGCGCGGAACGCCCGATTGTCCGCGCGAAGAGCCTCGTTCGCTTGAACGACCTTCGCCAACTGCGCCTTCAGCGCAGCAACTTCGGAGTCGAGCCGATCTGTCTCTGCAATCGCGTCGTCAGCGCGGCTCAGAGCAACGTCGGCGTCGTGCGACACCATCTCCAGCCGATCAGGCACAGGCGCGACTGTCGCCTCGTCGCGCCACGTTCCGCCGCGATGGTCCGCCGCCGCTTGTTGACAGCGCGGGTCACCCGCGCTGGATCGTCGATCGTCTGCTTGAACACCGCGACCGTGGTCGCGGTGCCAGTCGCCGCGAGTATCGCGTTCGCTGGCTGGGCTTCGACTCGGCCAGTGACTCGTGGGAGCCTCGCGCCACGCTGCTTGAGGATGTCCCCGACTTGGTGACGGCGTACGAGGCCACTGCTCGCGCCAAGGCGACGGCGCGCGCGCGCGACCACGCGACCGAGAGCGTGAACGCGATCGTCTCGGCTCTTGCCACGCCACATGCCTCTCCTGCGAGCGCGCGAAGCGCCCGCTGCCCGGATACGCGCGCTGGGGGGAGCGCGGGCTGCGCCCTCGAGACAAAGAACGCGCGCTTGTCGCGCGACGAGACGGAGACGATGAGCGAGAACGGCCGCGCGAACGAGAGCGCGTGCGCTCCGCGCGCGCGTGCGAGCGACGTGGTGGCGAGACGCCGCGGCGGTCACCGCGCGCAGCGCGGTTCGCCGCAAGCGCGCGTCGATACTGGGCGAGGAGAGCCTTCTCGTCTTCGTCGAGCGGATACTCCGCGAGCATCGCTTCCCACTGCTCGAGCGTCGGCTTCTCGCGGTGCGCGCAGATACGACAGTACGCGACGACGTGCACGAAGCAGCACGGCCGGTCTGCGTCCCACGACGCAGAGCACACACGCTCGGCGAGCTCGCCGAGATGGTATCGTCCGTGCTGGGACTCGCGGCGCTCGAGGGCGAGCGCCATGCCTGGCTCCAGGTTCCAACGCGCGACAAAGCGCGTCCACGACTCGTCGAGCGCCCCCTTCGTCACTTGGCCGGTCGTCGTGATGGTCTTGCCGCGCGACTGGCGCCATCGGCGCCACATGTCGGCGAGCTCCTCGTCGCCAGGGGAGTCGCGCACAGTGCTACAGTCGTACAGCGACAGTCGGCGAAGCGCGTCGGCGTATGTCGCCGTCGCTGCGATCACGCTCGAGCTCGGCAGAGGCTGGCGGCAGGCGTCGCACATAGCTCGGCTCTCCTCGCCGTGCTGCATGGTCTCCGAGGTCGTCGCTGCTGTTGCTCTCTGCGTCGCGCCACGTGTGCGCGTCGTGTTGCTTCTTCTTGTGTGCTTTTGCTTTCTTTCGCTTGCGTGTCTGCAAGCTTGTGTGGGGGATGGTGTAACGGGGTTGCTGTGCTAAGTACGAAGTAGCACAGCAGACACCCAATTAGTGGCTCAACCTGATTTCTGGACGACCCTGGTCGTCCCATCAGACAGCTCACTATTTAGGTTAGGTCCCTCACTTTCATCACTATGCATGGTCCTAATACAAAAACCTCAGAGTTGAAAATACCGAGTTCAGCGCAGTCCCTCTGCGCTTCACCACATCGCTTCCTCGTAAGACCACGTGTAAGCTACGTCACGGAGAACACTCCCGTGACAAGCAACGTGACGACGATGAGCTGGCCAGCGATGTCCCCGGATCTCAATCCGATCGAGCACCTCTGGGGCATCCTGACGAGAACCGTGTACGCGCACGGTCGCCAGTTCTCATCGCAGCAAGAGCTCAAGTCCGCCATCACCCAAGCGTGGCGCGATCTCGACCACTCAGTCATTGCCAACTTGGTTGCATCGATGCCCAAGCGCTCATCAATCTTACCACGCCTCTCCATTTATTCTCGCATCGTTGAAATATTTCGAAAATGACATTTTCTGCCATTGTGCTGGCTACACTGTGTATTTCGATGATCGACATATAGCATTCGAACCGTATTTAATTGCGCTATTAATCCAGCTTCATTGCAGCTCTGTCCGATGAAAATCAAAAATATTTGAAATGAAACAAAAAATTTCCAAGACTTTTGTCGTGCACTTTATGAGTGATGAACTTGGGACAAATAGACGACACACCTCAAAGTCGGTCCCTCCTATTGTTTTGTGTGAGGAGGCATCGGGAATTGATCCCAAGTTTGGTCTCCGGATATGAATGTATGGATATTTCCGATTTTTGGGAGGAATATTTTTTTTACCCATTTTCGACGACTTCGACAGCCCAGATTCCACTAAATTACCCACCCAGAAATATAGCACCATAACGAAGCGCACAACGAGCAACGAAGCGCACAACGAGCAACGAAGCGCACGTCATCCCTGCGTGCTGCTCGTGCACTTGGAAGCGAGTGCGTCGCGCTGCGAGACGATGCTGATGCGCTACGAGCTGCGGCGCGCGTGCAGTCTGCTCGCAGGTGTGCTCGCGATGCTCAGTGTCGGGTCGCTGTACGCGATCTCGGCGTGGAATGCCCAGCTCAAGGACCTCATGCAGTACTCGCAAGGCGGCATTGCGACCGTCTCGTCGCTTGCGATGCTCGGGTCGTACCTCTCGTACATGCCGGGCGTGCTGTTCGACCGCCTCGGCGCGTACCGTAGCATTGCAAGTGCCGGCCTCGGGCTGCTCGCAGTCAATTGGCTCTTGGCAACCGCACTCGTGCAGTACCCGCACCTCGCAAGTCCGCTCCTCGTCGGCGGGAGCCTCGTGCTCGTTGGACAGCTCAGCGCGTTCTGCATCTTTGCGTCGGTCGTGCCGAATGAAGGGCTCTTTGGCGAAACAAACCGCGGCAAAGTCATGGCGCTGCTCACGTCGTCGTATAGCTGCGGCGGTGCAGTCTTTGCGTTTGTGTTCCACCGCTACTTTGACCACGACGTGCCAGGGTACTTTCGCTTCCTCGGCGCGCTCTTGCTCGCAGTCTGTGCATTTGCGTGGCTTGCGCTCCAACGCAATCAGTCGCACCGGCGCGACTCGGAGATCGTCGACGCGAACGCTGGAACTGTGCTCACTGGCGACCCGGCGCACGACATGCACGAAGACAACGACGTCACCGGCGTTGCGTTGCTCATGGACACGCGCTTCTGGCTCCTCTTCGTCGCGATCCTCATCACAATTGGCGCGTGCCTCTTTGTCATGTCGAACGTGTCGTTCATTGTCGAGTCGATGGGCGGACGCATGGACCAAGTGCCACTCATGGTCGCACTCTTCTCGCTCAGTAACACGCTCGCGCGTCTCGCAACTGGCGCCGTGTCCGACCACGTGCTCGACGACCACCCGCGCGCGACGTTTGCTGGCATCTCTGTCGTCTTGACAGCGCTGACGCTCGTGACGTTCCTCGTGATCCCCGCGTCGGCGCTCATTGTGCCAGTGACAATGGCCGGTGTGTCGGAAGGCGTGATGTTTGGGACGTTCCCTGTGATCATCCGCGAAGCGTTTGGACTGAAGCACTTTGGGAAGAACTACGGACTCATTAGCGTCGCGAACTGCATCGGATACCCGTTCTTCTTCAGTCCGATCTCGTCGTTTGTGTACCAGCGGCAAGCGCGTCGCTCGAGCGTGGCATCTCCTGGCGACGACACGCTATCGACCAAGTGTTTTGATGCGCAGTGCTTCCAGCCTGTGTTTCTACTTGCAATCGCGCTCTGCGTCGTTGCGCTGGCGTGTTGCGTCAAGCTCACGCAGCTCCAGCGCGCGCGTCGCCAGCGCCACAAGTACCGCGCACTGCCGTGAGCCACACGCGATCTTGGATCTTAGCGAACCGAGATGACGTGCGCGTTGTGTGGACAGTAGAGGCATGACGCACACGTGAAGCCACCGACGTTGATAGAAAGCAATGGTGTTCGTGGTGGCGAGCGTCCAGTACTACTCTGTCTCATATCATGCTGCCAGTTGAAACGGTCTTCGCCACCACTTCATGAATACTGCACCGGCAGTGTACGTGCTAGTGCGCTCAAGCGCGCGTAGTCGACCGATGGTAGACAGCGAGTCCTAGCGCCACACACGATACGAATAGAGAGAGCGATCTATGCTCCATTCGCATTGAGATGGCGATCAACTCGAGCAGGAGCGCACATCAAGCGCATGTTCGTGTGCGGTGTCATGATGGAGACGTCACGGCTAGAAACCGAATTTCGAAGAACGTTCAATCCAGGTTGTATGCAAATCGAGAGACACCGAGCGCATAGAATCGCAGTCACGATCTTGAAGCGTCGTGTCCAACTATGCAACAGCAGGTTTGTCGAAGCAATCTCACAGTTTTCTACGGCGCTGGACGACACTGGACGACGACACTGGACGACGAGGAAGACGCAACTCGATGCGATCGCGTTAGTGATCGCTGTGCATGGATCAGCGCGCACGAGCGCGTGCATTTCCAGAGCAGCGCCGTCCGTCACAGTAGCAGCAGGCGTTGTTGTTGTTGTCGTCACTGTGCGCCGTGTGCACTCTGAGCAACGACTGCGTGTGCGCAAGAGAGAGAGAGCACCCTTTCGTCTGCGAGAAAGCGCAGCATTCACGCTCCCTCCCACGCACACACGCACTGCACGCTTGAACGCACCAGCACGCATTCGCCGGCAGCACAAGAGCACACGCACGCAAACACACGAACGCACAGGATGGCGAGAATATCGCAGACGTCGTGCTGGCGCGCACTTGTTGTCTACGCAGCAGTGCTGCTGTGGAGCAACTACATCACGGCAGTGTTCGCAGCGACACCGACAGGTACAAACAGTTCATGTGTCAGTATGTGCGTGTGCGCTCGCTGGACAACCACATCGAGACTCACGCACGTATGGGATCGCATAGGATATGTGCGCGACAGCCGCTCGACGTACTGCTGGGCACTTAGTGTCGACTCGCTCGTATCCACACCCGCGCAAGAGAACATCAAGACGAGCGGCTCGGGTGCGAGCTGTCCGTTCGCGATCGCACTCACGACTGCAGCACCGAGCATCAGCGTGAACGAAGCGCTCGACGCCACATGGGTCGTCGCAACAGCGAACGCCACAGCGCTCACAGCGTTGATGAATGGAACAGTCGCGAGGAGCACAACTCCGTCTTCGCTTCGAGCAGCGAGCGCGCGTTCAACCACCACCGCCAGCAGCAGCAATGGCACCAACACATCAAAGGCGTTGGTCGTCACGCACTCGGCGATCCACGTCTGCGCGCGGCGCAATGCGTCGTCGTCAACTAGCAACGTAGACGACGCGTGCGATCCATTCAGCGCAGAGTTCCAGAGCGCAAACGCGTCTGCAATCCAACGCATGAGCCTCACGAGCTTTGCAGACCGCGACTCGCTCACATTCATCTCGGAAGGCGAAGTGTCATTCGCGTCGCCTGGTGAGTACACGCTCGTCGCGTACATCGTCGTTCCTGGCGCGCGCGCAAACGAGCGATACGACTCGATCGCGTTCGCGACAGTGACAGTCGTCGCAAGCACACACGTCCACGCAACAGCCAACGACCGCACTGGCGCAGACAGCGATCGTAGCAAGAGCACGAAAGCGAACAGCAACTTGCCGTTTGGCGTCTCGACAGGTCAGTTCGTCATGCTCTGCGTGCTGCTCGCGCTCGTCGTCACGTGCGCTGTCGTGGCGCTCGTACTCGTCGCAAAGCGCAAGCGCACGCGTGTCCGCGAGGCGAAGAAAGCGAGCGAAGCGCGCGCGAAAGTGAGCCAGACGACAGTGTTGTCCCCAGTCACGGGCGACTCGCAGCAGCTCCGGTACTCGGACTGGACCGAGATCTACGCGACGCAAGACGCGCTCCCACGCTCGATCCTCGTCGACGACAGCAACACGATTGCGATCCTGCGCGCGAGTCGCGTGTCGTCGCCAGCGCACACAGAGCGCAGGGTTGCCGACTTTACGCGCGAAGTCGGGTACTGGGACATTCGACCGTCGGCGTCGCCGATCACACCGCTCTCGAGCTTTTTCTTTCCGTCATCGGCGTCGTCGAGCGCGAATGGCGAGAGCGATAGTGAGGACCGCGTCCTAGTGTCGCCGACCGATGGCTTTGTCGCGCTCGAGACGCTCGGACGTCGCCGCTCGCGACCGTGCTACACGGACGCTCTGGATGACGACTGTGGACGTTGTACAAACGACGACGATGACGACGACGACGACACGCACGAGGTCGAGTTTTAAGTTATGCAGACACGCACCTTCGAGCGTGCGTGCTCGTGTGTATGGCATGTGAATGAAGTGTGCGCATTGTCGTCGCGGAGGTCGTCTTGGCAATGATCAAGGTCCTGTGCACGTCAGGTCGGGCGTCGAGGTCGGCTCTCGATCGATCGATTGATCGAGACTTGGATCGATCACTCGATCGCTCGAGTTGAAGCGAAGCCATAGTGAAACGCTGCTTGACTGGCGCGGAATCTCCATAACACAAATTCTTTCAACTCTCTTGCGCAAAGTATGCTGGCGAGAGAATATGCGAAACTCGACGCACTCGAGATTCGCTGACTATTTTTGACCCATCACCCCAATTTGGATGAGGCGCGAAGTTAATCACTGTAAATTACATCTACTGCGGATGTTTACGCAGACGCATTGTACACCGCACAAAGTATTGGACATTTAAGTCTATTTGGATCGGATGTTGTAGTGAAGTTAAATGTCGACACAACTTGAGAAGGAGGAGAGCTGCTGAACAAGCAGCAAAGCCATAGACTGCTGACCGAACTGTCGCCTTGATTAACCAGTCTCTCATACTTCACCAACACCACTAGTTGCTGTGTGATGTGGGAATCGAGCTGCGTCTAATACTTTAATCCCACTAAAACAACCACACAAATCATTGATGTCGGACACTTTGCGATATTTTCATAGTGATAAAGGTTTACAACACTGTTCACTAATGTAAATATGCCTGCAGTTGTACTAAAACTTCGATGATTGTGAGATGTTTATTGTGAAACCTGTGATACACTAATTGTTGATAAAGTGTATTCACCAGCATCGCAGTGTCGAGCTCGAGCTCGACGCTCATGTTGCGGAGCTAAAAACAATTGCTAGTGTATACATGTATCGATAGGATTTCTTGAGTACTTTTGTACTACCATACACCCTCTACCGCTGCAATAGTGTTGCGCAAGGACATGATGCTAGTGCTTGAGATCACCGCTAGCTCTACTTGTTCTTGGCCCAATTTGTCTTGAAGTGCGTGTTGAGACCACGGGCTTGGTTGGGTGGCGCGAACCCGCACCCCATGCCATTCTTACGCTCAGCGGCGGTAATCCACTTTTAGGACCCGTGGACTGCTGCTGCTCTATCGACGACCGCGTATTTCGTATGTACGCGACCACTTGTTCTTTGCGCGCATCTGGATCTTGTCGACGCGGAGCGCTAAGCACATCGATACTCGAGTAGCCGTAAATTCGATGACCACGTGGACATTCACAGAATGCTCGTTCGCTTCAAAAAGCGCTCTCAGATCTTCATGTTCGTAAAGGCGTAATCGCTGACGCGAACACTGACCTCTGCGCTGGCACAATGTGGGGAGACGGTACATAGAGCGCTCACCGTCCTTGAACGTCAGCAGCCCTTTGAATTTCGTGGCGGTCAGGCGCGTAGCTTGCGCACCGCACGCTTAACGGTCGAGAGAGTCGCTGTCGTCTGCATCGCCGCATACTGCTGCTTGATCGGGCCGCCGCCTCGATGTCTGCCCACTCAGCAATTTGCGCCTGCGAACTTGCCGAAAGTGCTCGCGGACGTCCTGGAGGGTGTTTGAATGGCGCAATGACGAAAGGGTGGTGCGTCGTGCACCGGCAGTGCGCCGCGCTGGAAGTCGTGGCGACGGCAGACACAGCCTTCTTGGCACGAATATGGGAGGAGATCATCATGAGTGGTGAGAGCGGTGGCGAGCGGCGTGTTGGAGCGGTGAGTAGTTAGCAGCATGCTGGAGAATGGCACGCTCATCCTCAACTACCGGTGACTGGAAGTGTATATCCACCTGATTCCCGGATGCATCCTTTGAGCCAACTAAATTACAAATAGTGTTAGGTCAAAGTTCGAACTTTCAAAATCCATGTCGTTTCCTCGATATCTGTTATATAGTTGCAATCGGTGGAGCAATTCGAGAGTCACACGGAGTGGCGACTTGCCGTTGCCGACACCGCCGCGGTCCCAATGCGCCTCACCATATTCGTGGCACTTGACGTCGCTGCAGCGCTGCCGTCCATTGCTTCTTCGTGAATAGTCAACAGTCCAAACAGGTCAAAATTGTGTTTGAGTCGTGTGGTTCTTCTGGAGTCGATCTGACACGTTTTTCGACCCAGATCGAATCAGAAAAAGCAGATCGATTTCTGTTGATCATGAAGCTTTGTTCACGTGAAAGAGATCTGAATTTGGTATAAGGTAAACGACCAGATTATGGCCGCCGACCAGATTTTGGCAGGTGTGGTGTGCTGAGCCAATGGTGGACCGAGCTGCGACTTCTATGACCATTGATTGGACGGCAGCATGTGCAGATCAGTTAATGGCCACCACACAACTCGCTCACGGCATTCGCACTCTGCTGAGACGGCAAAGAGGAAGTGTTACAGCGAGGACGACCTGGCGCTCGCGGTGATGGCGCGCGACGGCAGCGAGTCGAGGTCGTCCGTCAAGGCATCGTTTCCAAGCATACCCGAGCGCACAATTCGGCGTCGACTCGAGCTCCAGCGATCAGGAGGAGCGCTACAAAAGCCCGGCCGCCGCCTGTGCTGTCGAGCGCCATTGAGGAAGATCTTGCCGCGTGGGTTGTCCGGATGCAGGGAGAAGGGCTTCCAGTAACGAGAGAAGTAGTGCTGCTCAAGGCCAACGATGCATACCACGCCCTCTACCGCCCGACCCGCGCAACAGGAAGCTTCTGGAAAGGCTGGATCAAGCGCTTCCTCGCGAGTCATCCCCACCTCTCGCTTAGGTCGCCTCAGGTCATCTCGCGCGCCTGTTCCAGCGTAAGCGACTGCAGCATCCAGCATTTCGCAAACCAAATTATCAAGCACGCTGTGAAGCGCTCACTGACAGTCGACCGAGTGTTCAATATGGACGAGACGGGCTTTGGCCAGAAGACCAAGTCCAAGAAGGTCGTTGCTGTGCGCGGATCCAGAAGGGTGTGGTCTCAGAGCGTCGACATGAGCTTCCACCTCACGATCGTCGCGAGCGTGTCAGCAACAGGCACGGCGGTTCCTCTGCTTTTTCTTCTACCTGGATAGCGTCTGGGTCGAGACGTGCTCGACGACTGCGCAGTTCCTGGCGCGTCTGTTGCTGCCGCGCCCAAAGCGTTCATGACGCGCACGGTGTTCGTCAAGTGGCTCGAGCACTTTGCCGCGAGCGTTCCGCACGACGTCGCTCGTCCGCTTCTCCTCATATACGACGGCTGCGCAAGCCACTACAGTGCGGAGATCGTGTCTCGCGCAATCGAGCTGAAGATCATCCTCGTGGTACTACCAGCCAACGCAACGCACTTGCTCCAACCACTTGACGTCGCCGTGTTCAAGTCATTCAAGACCAGTCTGCGCCGGTCGATGGACACATTCGTTGTTGGCGCGGGTGAGACGCGTCTGACAAAGAAGAAAGCGATCGAGATTACCTCGAGCGCGTGGAGCGCGGGCGTGTTGGCCTGGCCAGAGAATGCCGCTGCAGGCTTTGCCAGCACAGGAATTTGGCCGATCAGCGTGCCGAAGATGATCGCACGAAAAGAGCAGTTCGGCGCAGAAGGTGTCGCAAAGCGAGAGAACCCAGTGTGGCTCATAGTGCGCGAAGAGCTGCGTACTGAGGTGTTCTTCTTGCCGCGACCAACTAAGCGGAACAACCGGCGCAAGACAGTCGACACACACGGTCGTATAATGACGCGCGAGCAGTTGCAGCAGATTTGACTTGCTTTCAGTATAGTGACGGTCCGGTCATAAACTGTTCCGAATGGCAATACAATGACATACTTGAACTGTGTTCGGACGCCTCGATCTCAATAACTATACGTCTGTAAGCATAGACCGGTGCACACTCGCAACCACCACACATCGCTGGTCATGCACACTTGCTGGCGAGCAGAGAACGAGTGTTCTAACTGAGCTATGGCTTGTTTGCTTAGCAGTCGCTTTCTCTGCCATAATCTGGTCATTTACCTTATCTGGGAAGGTCTAGACGCACGATTGTACTTACTATGCAGGTAGGTACTTTTATGAACAAGTGGAGTTGATTTTTATTCGTCGCGTATCATCCTCTGGTAACCTTTTTGGTATATTTAGCGCGTGTGTCAAGCACTGAGTAAATATATGGATCAAGTGGAGTAAAGTTGTAGTTATGAACACCTGAACATAACCTACTTTCGAGTCTAATTGGATCTTCAATTTACTAGTAGAATGTTAAGTTTAAGATAGACTAAGAGATTCGAAGGCATACAGTAATTCCTATTCGCAGGTTTATTCGGTTATTTGTCATCGTGTCGGAAGAATTGCGAGAGACAACAGTGGACATTCGCGCGTAATCTTTCGTTTAAAAAACCTGGCGTGCGTGCGGTCGCGCAATACAAATTCCAAGATTAGCGCAAAAGGCGCCGATCGCCGTCGATCGCCAGCCACACCACAAAAAGTCGACTCGAAGTGAAGACGCACGCGCAGCAGCTCAACGCAGCAGCAAGAAGCAGTCTCGGCAACGGCAGTGGTGTCCACCGACCTCTTCGTATCCCTCGTCGTCAGCGTCTGCACCCAATGAGCATCGAAGTGGTCCCGACGCAGTGCCAGACGGCAGCGACGCTGCAGCCTCGCGTCGCTGCGCGCTCGCCAAAGAAGAACAACGGCGCCGCGAAGCAGCGCAAGAAGAGCGTCGCCGAGACGTGTCGAGACACGGTCACGAAGATCGAGCAGACGCTCTGGTCGTACCGCGACGCGGCGGGCGAGGAGTGGGACGCGCAGCCGGCGTGCTTCATCACGGACTACTTGCTCGCGGTCCAGTGCTTTGCGTTCGCAGTCTACGTCGCGCTCTTTGCGTCAAACGAGAGCGCGGACGGCGCGACGCAGCAGCCGGCGTGGTACTTGATCTACTTTGTCGCGCTCGGCATCTCGGCTGCGTTCGGCGGCTTGCTGCACCATGTCGCGTTCGAGGCGATGCGCGGCTTGGCCGACAAGAAGACCGACAGTCTTGTGCAGCGCGCGCGCGTGTTTGGCTTCCACTGGAAGCGCTCGACAGTCGACGGCTTCATCGACGCGCTCTGGCGCATCGTGCTCGGGTTCTCGATCCTGACGAACTTTGCGCTGCTGTCGCTCGCAGCGAGTCGGTACTTGAGCGAGTCGTGGGCGTACACGATCATCATCGTCGCCGGCATGCTGTACATCGCGCTGGCGATCTGGGCGAGCATCAACATGCACGTGCTCTTCCTCTTTGTCGGCTACCTCCCCGCGATGCTCTTTGGCGCTGTCACGAGCGTCATGGCGTTCAACTGGGAGTGGAGCCACTCGAGCAACGAACTCCTCGTGTACGTGCTCAAGCTCGGGAGCGGCCTTGTCCAGGGGCTCATCGTGAGTCCGTCCAAGTCGACGTTCAATCACAACGCGCTCTCGCACGTCATCCTCAGTCTCGCCGCGACGTTTGTGTTTGTGCACTTTCAGCTGTGAGCTGACGCCGATGTTGTCGTCGACGGCACACACGTACGCTCGCCCGCGCGGCCGCTCGACTCCCCAGTAGACAGTAGTAGTAGTGAGACCGAGGTGGCCGACAGACTGAGCGCTCGTAGGCAGCAGACGACAATGACGACGACGACAGACGAGAGAGGACGTTTCGCAGTGCTAGACTCGCTAATTTTATGTCGCACAGGCGTTTGTGAGCTGCTCGAGTGTCATATCTGCGCGGCGCTGCTGTCGCGTCGTGCGCACGCATGCTGCTCTTTGGCGGGAGCCTCTCAGGTCCTGCAGCGAAGTCGCGCGTGGCAGATGCGCGAAGCGATGGCACGAGTGCGCAGCGCAGCAGCTTCACTGAGACGACGGACAGTGGCGATAGCACAGCAGCAGCAGCAGCGCTGCAGTCGCCGCGCACAGATGTGCTCCATCGCCTGACGAACCACGAACTGCGACTGCTCGAAGAGCTCGACCGCACACGCGCCAAGCTCCAAGCAGAGTGGCGCCACAAGCTCCAGGACGCAGGGCTCAGTGGCGACCATGTCGGTAGCAGCAGCAGCACAGGTGCCACAGTGCAGCTGCTTGCGCAGCAGCTCGGACTTCCGAGTCCTACTCGCACAGAGAGCGACTTGAAAGCCATGCTGCGCTCCAAAACGCTCGCACGCAAATCAAACCAGTCGAGCACTGGTAGCGGCAATGCACCAGCGCTCAAGCACAAGGCCGCGCGGTCGCACGCTACGACGACTGCGCTAGCCGTCCCAGCGCCGTCGTCAACGTGTTTGTCGCCAGCTAAGCGGCAACTACCAGTGCTGCGCTCGAGTCTCGATATGCTGCCTGTGCTCACGAGCACTGGCGAGACGCCGTTCGAGGTCGGACTTGACAGCCGCAGCCCAACGATGCAGCACGTACTCCCGATCTTCCGATTGCCAACTGTGAACGTCGCGGCAACTGCGACAGCGATGGCGACACGAGAGGTCGAGGTCGTTGCAGAGGACCGCGAGCGTCAGCAAGCGAGTGAAGCACTCGGACTCTCGCTCGACGAGATCGCGAGCCTCGAAGCAGAGCTGAACGGCACAACCAACAGCAACAACGAGCATCCGAGTCGCAACGTCCAAGCAAACAGGATGCTTCCGGGTCTGCGCGAGCAGCTCCAACACATCAAAGCACCGCGAAGTGGTCCACGACGAGCGTTAAAGCGCAAAGCGAGCACGAGTAGCAGCACGACACTGTCGAGCGAAGCAACACAGGCGAATCGGAGCGACAGCCTTCGCAAAGAGCTCGAGTCGGCGCTCAGCAGCGTCCAGCACCTCACGCGTCTCGTGAAAGACGACATCGTCTTGGCACAGAAGATCTGTCCAGCCAACGAGCTTCGGACCTCGGTGCGTGCTCGCGTCGATGCAATGCGCGGCGTCTTCTCTTGCTCACACGACTGCTCCTTACAACTGCGTGCGCGTGCCCTTACTAGCTCTACTTCAAGCGCTGGGGTCGCGACAAGGTCGAGAACATCTTCCGCCGCCTCTTGTTCAACCTCCAGGGCATCGCGTTTGCGCACTGGCGAGCCCTCGTTGAGCGCGAGAAGCAAGATGAGAAGCTCCAGGTCTACCTCATGTACAGAGGCTCGAAGAAGCTCGATCAGTTCCTCCGCAACTGGTCACAGCGCAAGCTCCGGCAGGCGTGGACCAAGTGGTGGTCCGACATTGTGCACACGAAAGCGATCGAGCGCCTCGCACTCGAGCTCGATGCGATCCGCGTGCTCCAGCGTGCGTGGCGCGGCTACCGCGGTCGCCAGTTCGCGTCGCTCGTCAAGGCGCAGCGGCTCTTCGCACAGCAGACAGCAGCAGCGAGTGTGATCCAGCGCACGTTCCGGGGCAGCGTCGCGCGCAAGTTCTTTCGGCTCAAGCGCCTGCACACGCGGCGACAGGACGCCGCGACGACGATCCAAGCTTGCGGACGCGGGTACTTGGCGCGCGAGCGCGCAAAGCGCATTCGACTCGAGCGCGAGCGCTTCACCGCTGCAAGCCGCATCCAAGCGCTTGTGCGCGGTCGCAGAGCCCGACGCGCGTTCCAGCACATACGCCGGACTCATCGCGTGACAAAGGCAGCAGTGGTGATCCAGCGGCGCTACCGCGGTCGCCTCGGTCGCGTCAAGTTTCTTCGGCGCCAGATCGAGCGGTACCGAGGTGCTGCAGCGACGAAGATCCAGCGCATCGCTCGCGGTCGCATTGCGCGGAGAAAGGTTCGGGACATGAGAGCCGCAGCGTCAACGCGACGAGCTCTCGAGCACGCTGCAGCGCTTCAGATCCAGCGCGTGTACCGCGGACACCGGTGCGTTGCCTTACATGTGCTAGTGTGTTGATACTGGTGAGAGAGAGAGCTCAGAGACTGAAGCTCGGGATGGCCTCTTGTGCTTGCGTGTGCGATGTACGCAGCTCTCGATTGTCGACAGAGCTCAAGCTCATTGCGCTCCGCGAGAAGAACCGATGGCGCGCCAAGGCAGCGACCAAGATCCAGAAGATCATGCGCGCGTGTCTGGCAAAGAAGCACGTGAGTCGACTGCGCGAGGAGCACGTGGCGCAGCTAGTGCAGCTCGCGCGCTTGTGGGTCGAGTACTGGAGCAAAGACACGTCGTCGTGGTTCTACTACAACCAAGAGGTACGCCGTCCGTTCAAGAGTCGTAGTGGTGGCTCAGTTGTGCTGGAAGAGAGAGCTCACCCACACGAGCACGTGCCACTCGGTTGTCGTAGACTGGCGAAGCGATCTGGGCACCACCTGCAAGCGGATACACGAAGGCAGACGGGAACCTCGTGCTCCAGACTGGCAAAGTGATCCCAGACCCAGTCGACGGCGACTTGTCTGAGCTGGTGCGCGATCGGAAGAAGCCGAACCTCGGAAGTACGAAAGGAGACAGCGACGCGAAGGCGGGCAGTGCGAATGACACAGCTCCAGACGGCGCTGCTAGCCACGAAAACAATGGTGATGACGACGACGAAGACAGACTGTGCGTCGAGTGCGAAGAGGAGGACGCGCGGCGGCGGTGCGAGCAGTGCGAAGACGTGTTCTGCGACGCGTGCTTTGAGAAGCTCCACCGGAGCAGCAAGCGCGAGAGGCACACGTGGAAAGCCATGGGCTCACTGCGCTGCATCGAGTGCGAGAAGATGAAAGCCACGCGCTGGTGCTACGTGTGCCAGGACCCGTACTGCCTCGGGTGCTTCACGATCATCCACTCGAAAGGCAACAAAGTGAGCCACGAGTGGACCGACATGGCGGCGTTCAAGCGCGCTGCGAAGCAGTTGCAACAGCAGCAGCGGTCGGCAACGCTGCGGGACGAAGAGAGCGCACAGACGTACGACGAGTTCTTGCTCTCGCACGAGTACCAGTACGTCACGGAGTTTGCAGTGGACGAGAGTACAGCAGCTGCAACAGCAGGCTATGACTACTCGACGATGACTGGAAGCTCTGACACAGCAGCAGCAGGAGGAGAGACCGAGTGGATGACGCTCGTGGACGAGAGCTCTGGCCAGACGTACTACTACAACTCGTACACGGGCGAGTCGCGCTGGGCTTGAGCTTGAGTGCAGCGATAGCTGCGTTCTGATTAAATGCGAACGCAATCCAGTGATTGATTGGAAATCCGGACTCACACACACACTACGTCTACAGCTCAACGTCCTGCGAGTCCGTTGCGTCACTGAAGCGCTCGCCACCTTCGAGCGACTCGGACAGCTCGGACGCATCCGAGAACACGCGCGACGACGCGTTCGAGAGGTTCTCAGCGGCAAACTGGCCGTACGAGTCGTTCGTATCGAGGACGCTGTCGTCGTCGTTGTGGTTGCTCTCGTAATGAAACTCGTCCGAGCCACGACGCAAGCGACGCTGTGCCACAAGCAGCTCTGTCGTCGTTGCGTCCGGGTAGACGAAGTCGACGGAGAACGTCGAGTCGACAATGTCGTACGGACGGCGGTCGGCGCGCGCTGCGTCGCGATCAGCAGCATCAGCGTCTGGTACGAACTGGTAGCTCGTCGTTTGCTCGAACGTGC
Source organism: Pythium guiyangense (assembly GCA_003730235.1). Taxonomy (NCBI): domain Eukaryota; phylum Oomycota; class Peronosporomycetes; order Pythiales; family Pythiaceae; genus Pythium; species Pythium guiyangense. The sequence continues at coordinate 103,386 of QXDM01000041.1, read as the reverse complement.
TGTCAAAGTCGCGGATGTCCATCTCACCAGCGCGACAAATCGGTTCTGGGTCGGCGCTCGAGAGGTAGTTCGACCGCGACGACAGCGGAAGAGACGCTGGTCGGGCCGGCGGCATTGCGCCAAAGTGCGTCTGTCCGAGCGGCGGGATGCTGCTGAGCTCCGAGTAGCCGTCGTGACGCCGTGGCTTCTCGAATGGCGCGAGCAGCGGTCTCGGGAGGTCTCGCGGCGAGATCTCTGGCACTGCGCCGTGCTTTGCGCGTCGACTCCGGAGCACGACCACAACGATTGCAAGCACGAGCGCGAGGGCGAGGACGACGCCAACGACAATCACAGTGATCGCCGTGTCTGAGAGCACGGAGTTGCTGCTGCTGCCGCTGGTGTTTGTGTCCGAGCGTGATGCATCTGCGTCGCCTGCTCGTACATTTGGAGCTACTGTCGCGATTGGCGGTGACGTCGCTGGCTCTTTGACTGTCAAGCGCTGGTAGACAGCGTAGTCGAAGCGGTCGGTGGCGTTCATGCCTGCGATGATGATGTGCGCGAGGACCGAGTAGATCCCAGGCGTGGGGTAGAGCAGCTCTTGCTGCGACGTGAACACGATCGAGCCGCTGTTTGAGAAGTTCCCAACCTTGTTTGGCGTATTGTCAACAAACTGCGTGCCGTCGCGGAACGGGTCGCAGTTGGACCCAAACGCGCACGAGTGGATGTTCGAGTGCACGACGTCAGCGAGGAAGCCTGTGCTCATGTCGGGGACGCGCACGATCGCGCCTTGCCGCAGCGCGTTCGCGCTGTTGACGAACCGCGCTTTTTCGAGCTGCACGGTCCAGTTGACTGCGACGAACGTGCCTGCGACGACCTCGGTCGCTGCAAGGTTGAGCTCCATCGAGAGCGGACAGCTCGTGTTCCCGCCTGCGAGCACGCTGTCGGACCACTTGGGCTGCTTGACCGTGTACGACGCTGGGATGCGCCAGCAGTAGGTCGTGCGACCGTCGTGCACGAAGCCTGGCGACGTCGGCGTCGTCGAGTCCATGTGCAATTGCGAGTGAGTGTGAGCTTTGCGTATTGGCTTTGCGTGGTGCAGCGAAAGCGCAACTGATGAGGCGAGGGAGAGAGAGCAAGAACCAAATGCACGACCGGCAACGTACTGGAAGCGAGCGCGAGAGTCGTGCTTGCAAGGAGCGACACGGCAGCGAGCGCGCGCGCAGTCGCTCTTGTGTAGCGCGCCACCATGTAGTGTGGGGCTCTCGTGTACGTGTGTCGAGGCTCGCGAGTTGGAGTGTGCTTGTGTGCTTGTGCGTCGAGGCAAGCGAGCACTGTCGCGAAAGATCGTCAATGTGTTGAAGCAACAGCGACGCTTGCCTTTGTCTATACAAACACAAATAAACATGTCGAATCCGAGAAGCTTGAACCCACTGGCCAACAAATTTGGTTGACCGGATCATGAGGCACACGCTCAAAAGCAAACCAACGCGCGTCTCGAGTACATCGAGTACGTCTCGAGCGCATTTTGAGTAGTGCATGGCCATGCACAATGCTTGTGCTCATGGCGATCGCAATGTCATGTGCTTGGATGGTGTCTTGGACTGCTCGGGTCGCTGATGGTATGAAATGACGTTTCAAGACGATGTGTGCGTGTGTTGGACACTTGAGAGACGTTTGCATCGACATTCAAGTTCACGACGACAGCGAGCACAGCCAAAGCAAGCAAACAAGCATACACATACACAACACGCTTGCCTACACAGCGTTCGCTTGCCGCCGCTCGAGTTCGTTCGTTGCGGATGTGTCCATGATGTCAGGCAGTTTGGCAGGATATGCTATTTCGTGGGATTGCAAGTACAGTGCGCGTGCATCATTATATGATTATGTCTCTCGCGGTGATGCGATCGCTGCACAAGTGTTCTTCGTCCGCTTGACCGAGCGAGAGAAGGACCAAGTCGACCGAGTGTGCTGCGCACAAGAGCTGCCGACGCGTGTGCGCCGCGAGAACAACGAGCGATGCGCGAGACAGCGGCGGTGGCAGCAGATCCGCTGCTGCACGTCCACTCGAGCGATTCTCGAAGCGATACGACCAACGACACAACCTCTCCGCTGCCAGATGCACACGCAGTGACAACTTCAACGCTGGATCGCCAGCTCCAGCCTGACGACGACTGCGACGGCGCAGACGCACTCGCAGTCGTCAAGCGCATCGACTTCTCACCGCTAGTCGTTGCTACGGACGACGGTACAAAGGACGAAGAAGCGCACAGCGCAGTCGATGGCTTGGACCGCGACATGCTCTTTTACGACACGCGCTTGAAGGTCGACGTGTCTGCGGACCTGCACATGGTCGTTGGCTTTCGCCGCGCGCTCTTCATGACGCGAGACGATAACGCGCTAGCAACAACTGCCAAAACAAAAGCAACACCGTCTGCGCGACTCGTGTCGTCGCTCCAGCGATCCGCAGAGGCGTCAGCAACAACAGCAGCAAACATGCGCGTCGACTTGCAAGCGCTCGAGCTCCTGAGCGACGGCAGTGCACTCCAGCTCGACGACGACGAGCTCATCACAGACGTCAAGTGGATCGGCGTCGAGTACTTTTGCACGAGTTACTCGTCCGGCGTGATCCGGATCTTCAGTCGCAGCGGGAAGCTCGTGTTTGAGCAGGTGCGTCGCCTTGGACAGCGTCGTCTACTGGCTACAGACACGTCGTGTGCTGATCTCCAGTGTCTGCGTTGATAGAAATTCCACACAGTCGCAGTCAAGAAGCTCGACGTGAGTCGCAGTGCGTCGACTGCAGTGACGTCGCGCCGCCTCGACGTCCAGCTCCAGACGTCGCGCGACACAGACGGCGAGCTCTGGATCCTCTACGAAGACGCCACGGTCGCGATCATCCAAGTCTCGGAGCTCCTGAGCAAGATCGCATCCGCAGTCTTTGGTGCGTCCATTAGTCATTCCATAGTCAAGAGTGTCTATGGCTCACTCTCATACACTCACCTGCTGTGGTGTGGACACCTCAGGTCCTGCACAAGCGAGTAAGTTCCGCAAGTACCAGCTCCGAGACCAGTCGGACGTAGTTGGCGCCGTGCCGTGTGGCTCAGTGCGCCCGACGATCTTCCAGTCCCACCCGCGCATTGGCGTCTGCACGATCATCAGCGCTGGCGCCGACCCGTTCCTGTCGTTCTACCAAGCAGGCAACGACCAGAACTCGATCATCCACTTGGCGCACATTGCGACTGCGATGGCGACGCGCGCAGCTGGCGCTGTCTGGTCGTTCGCAAAGAGTTGGGGCTGGAGCTCTTCTGCGGCGACGCACGAGCACGAGAGCTACGCAGAGAACCGGACGATTGATGATGCTGCCGAGCACGTCGCAGCGCCAGTCGGGAGCATCCGGATGATCGCAGAGGACACGCGACGGCGCAGTCGCTGCCTCGCACTCAGTCCAATTGGTCGCCTCGCTGCCGTCACTGACACGCTCGGCCGCGTGCTGCTCATTGACACAGCGCGGATGCTCGTGATCCGCATGTGGAAGGGCTACCGCAATGCGCAGTGTGCGTGGATGCAAGCGAGCGAAGGCGCGCGACGTCCAGACGGTCTCTACCTCGTGATCTACTCTGCGCAGCGCGGGATCGTCGAAGTCTGGCGCGCGCGCTTCGGTCCGCGCGTCTACAGCTTTGCAGTCGGCGACAACGCGCGGCTCTTTACGATCGTAGACGCTTCGTCTGGAGGCGCAAGTCGCACCACGCGCTGTGTCGTGCTCGCGACGAGTCCAAACGGCACAGCCGAGCTGATTGAGCTCCAGTCGAGTCTCCCGGATGTCGCGATCTTGCTAAAGTACTTCACGCAGAACAAGCTCCAGGAAGAGAACTTTGTGCTCCATCAGATCACCGCGGGGCTCCACGCGTTCGTGAAGAAGAAGAAGAAGAAGAAGAACGCGCCAGTCGCACCGCCCGCTGTGCTCGAGCAAGACTCGATCGGTCCGCTGCTCGACGACATGGCGAGTCTGTCGTCAACAACGACGATCGACGCGCTGCTCGATCTGCTCACGAGCAGCGACATGATGCTCCTGAGTCCCACGTACATCCTCTCGGCGCTCGAGAAGATCCGGATCGTACGCCTCGATGCACAAGTGCTGTGGCTTACTGACTATCGATGCGAGTGTCTAGACGCTGACGTTGTGGCGCTATGTGTGTGCAGGCGCTGAAGCGAGAGATGTCGTCGCACATTCCCACTGGACCCGAGCTATCGCTGCTGTGGAAAGCGCAGTGGCAGCACCGCATCGTCTCGGCGTTCATCGGACTCCACGCGGTGCGTTCTCTCTTCCATTTGGCTCTCGAACAGAGCGACTCTACCATGACTGACGCTAGCAACACAGGAGTTTGAGCGCTCGAAGCGCGTCGCAGCGTCGAGCGTCGAAGTCTCGAGCGCGATGCTCACGAAGCACGGAAGCAAAGACTTGACTGGAGGCTCTGGACAAGCGGCGCTCGATCGCCTGTTCCCGTGGCTCGAGCTCTTTCGCCGCGCTGGCTTTGCACTCGACGACGACGCGTGTCCACGCGCGCGCCAGACGCTCGAAGAAGCAGCGTGCGTGACGACGTGGGAGTTCCTCGAGCTCTTCTCGATGCCGTTCAGCGACCCGGAACTGCCGCGACGGCGCGACATCCTCGCGCTGTTTGAGCAGAGCGAGCGGAGCGACGAGTTCCTGCGCAGCGCACTCCAGACACTGCGCGTGCCAGTGTTCCGGCCGCTCGCGAACCGACGGCAGCGCGACGTCTTGCTCGCACTCGCGTTCACGCCAGTTCTCTCGAGCGTCTTTGCTGTGCAGGAGCTCCAGCAAGTGCACGCTGCGCTCTTCCTGAGCCACGAGACGCACACAGTGCTGTTTCTTGAGTGGTTCTTTGCGCTGCCGCTCGGCACGGTGCTCGCGCTGCCGCCACCGAGCTCGTCGTCGTCGCTCCAGCGATGGCTCCAGCCGTACTTTGTAGCGACGCCGTCAGCAAACAACGACGATGATGAGGTGTCGCCGCCAGACGCGAGCGGCTTCAAAGCAACTGACGCGTCCGTGTACACACTCTTCCCGTGCTCTTCGCCACTCGTCGAGGTCTTTGACGCGTGCTGGAAGACTCCAAAGCTCTTCCACGCATTCGTTCTCGCAGTCCACTGCGGCTGGAGCGAGCAGCAGCACGCGCGACGGATAGAGGAGTCGACGCTCGGGAAAGTCAGCAGCGCTGGCGCCGGCGTGCGCTGGACGATCCTGCAAGACGCGATCGCGAAAGCCGTGCACCTGTCGCTGCGCGTTGGTCGCATGGGACGCCTCTCTGTCGACGCGGTCGAGCATGTTGACGACATCTTGCGTGCGCTCGCGCTCATGCAGCTGAACGAAGGCATCGAGTCGGAGCAGTCGATCTTGAACGAGCTTCGACGACCTGGCGCTTCAGCATCAGCAGCGACGGATGCAAGTGCTGACGCGTGGGTCACAGCGATGGAGCACTGTCGCCACAGCAGCGAGATGCGCGACTGGCGCAGCGTCTTGACGTCGTTCCCGCAGTTTGCAAGCGACGACTCGCTCCGGTGCTTCCGCGTCCTGCTCCTGTGCACAGCGTGGAACGCTGAGCGCTCCGACATGCACCAGCTCGACGACGCACTCGGCGAGCTCGACGCAATTGCGTCGACGACACTGCGCGCTGCGATGGGGACGCACGTGTGGGAGAAGTTCATTCGCGTGCACGTCGTGACGCTCGTTAGCTTTTGGGAAGAGAGCGCCGCGGGCAAGAAGCCGCAGCGCGGGCTCCAGCCTCAGATCGCGCGGCGGTTCTTTGGGATCATCAAGAGCCTCTTGGAGATCCTCGTCGCTGCGGTAACGACGCACGCATCCGACGCATCAGCGACTGACAACGACCACGCAGCAGATGCGTACGAGAGCGACGACGGGAGCGAGAGTGAGCTCGATGACGAGCACGAGCCGGCGCCACTGCCGCTGACGTTCACGATGCGTTGCTTGACGCCGCACGCTGCGTGGCCGTGTGCTGTGAGCGACCTCGCAACTGTGTTCCAGCAGCGCTGGCCGCCAGCACATAGTGCGTCCTCGCTTTTGCAGTCGCTCTTGAGCTTCCGCGTCGCAGAGCTCTCACGGCAGCAGCTCGCAGACCACTTGAGCCTCGTGCTCTTGCTCGACTCGTTCGCTGCGACAAGCGTCACGCCCGTGTCGATCGTCAAGCTGTTTGGGCGCAGTGGTCGGCTTTTGTGCCGCCCTGACTCGTTCCTCGCTGCGTCGATCGACGTGAGTGAGCGCCGCACGACAGACGCAGCGTGTCTTGCGCTCGAACGCACGCAGTTTCTCAAGCAGCTCTTGCGCCACGACGAGCTCCTTGGGATCGCGCTCGCCGAGGCGTTTGGGCTCTCGGTCGACATGATCCGCGAAGAGCACGTGCTCTTTCTGTACCAGTCGGGCCGCGACGAACTCGCAGAGCACTCGCTCGACAACATGAAAGCACCAGAGCGCCTCGGTCTCCAGCTCGCAGCAATTGCGCGCGCACGGCTGTCGCTGATCCTCCAGCGCATGAAGACTGAAGCTGAGTTTGCGATGCTCATGAGCGTCTTGCCAGCCGATGTGTTTGCGTGGGTGATCAGCGAGTCGCAGCCGCCACTTGTTGCCGACGCACAAGTACGGAAGCTCGATCGCGCGCCGTCGCTCACGAGTACGCACTACTTGCTGCTCAAGTGCCTCGCGCTCCTGTCGCCGCATGCACCAGAGTTTCCCAAGATCACAGCGATGTCGATGCTTGTGAAAGACATTATCAGCCAAGTGAAGCAGCACGGAGGCAAGTAGTAGGTGCTACAGAGCGCTACAGAGCAAGTGCGACGCGAAGCCATTCGCATGGCGATCCAAGTCACATGACGTGTATGTTTGGAGAGGCAACAACGCAAACCCTATGGTGGTGTGACCCACATCAGCAAACTAGTAAACCCTAGCAACAATACACAACAACGCGAACAAAGCAAAAAGCGAGACCTGCAGTCAGTCGGCGCGACGACGACGACCTCGACGACGACAGAGTCCACGACGGCGAGTACGACGACGATGGTGCACAGCAGCAAGTACGACCTGCTCATCAAGCTCCTGCTCATCGGCGACAGCGGTGCGTCTTTGCGCGGGAGGGGGTGGCTTCGTGCACGCACGTCTTCTCCCTTTTGTTGTTCTCTCATTTGCGCTTGAGCAAGCAACGCAAAAGGAGAGAAGAACCAACAACACATATGCGCATGCGCTTGTGTCTCGTCGTGCTGTTGGCTTGCAGGTGTTGGCAAGAGTTGCGTGCTACTGCGATACTCGGATGACTCGTTCACGACGTCATTCATCACGACAATCGGGTGCGTGCGCTGCGACTGCTTGAATGACTCGTCCCTCTACCGGATGATCATGATGCATACGCACACCCATGTGTGTGCGCGTATGAAGCACGATGCTGACAAACAACTCGCTATCCGCGCGACGGAGCGCAGGATCGACTTCAAAGTCAAGACGATTGACGTCGATGGCAAGCGGATAAAGCTGCAGATCTGGGACACAGCAGGACAGGAGCGCTTCCGTACGATCACGACAGGTACGTCGCATTGCGCACTTGTTGTGTTGTTCGTCGACTGCATTCGCACTACGTCCTGGACACAACACTGATGCGTTGAGTTGCTGTGCAGCGTACTACCGCGGCGCCATGGGCATCTTGCTCGTGTACGACGTCACGGACGACCACTCGTTCCAGAGTACGTCGTGCTGTCTGATATGGCGCTCACGCACACTTTGCGGCTCACACTCACACTCTATACGTGCGTGCATGCACTTGTACGTATGGTTCGACAGACATTCGCAACTGGATGACGCAGATCAAGCAGAACGCGTCGTCGAACGTGAACAAAATCCTCGTCGCGAACAAGTGCGACGTCGATCCGTCGGAGCGCGTACGTCCACTCCTAATCACTCGGTGTCTTGAGTGTAGAGTATCTTGGTTCGATCATGATGCTCACATCCGCTTGCGTCTGGTGCTTGCGTTTGTCTTCAGGTTGTGTCGACGAAGCAGGGGCAGGACCTCGCCGACGAGTTTGGGATCAAGTACTTTGAGACGAGCGCGAAGAACAACCTGAACATTGACGACGCGTTCCGGTCGATCGCAGTCGACATCCAGAAGCGTTTGGCCGAGAGCGAGCACGATAGACTAGACGTCGCGAACGGCAGCAAGTTCCGCGTGGACGAGCAGCAGGACCAGTCGAAGGACGGCTGCTGCAATTGAGTTCGCGTGCAGACAACCAGCAGCTGCAAGTGCATGATCGTCGCCGTTTGTACAAGCAACCAGCTTTGCGGCTCGTGCGCGACGCACTCGACCGCGCAAGCGAGGAAGGCCGAGTTGTTTGGTCAGGCGCACGAGTCGCACCCGTTTTTCCTTTCTTTTCTCTATCGCTTCAATACGAACACTATGTTGCATCGCGCGTGTTGCGTTGTTGATCATGTGTACTTGTTGAGACTTGCGTTGGCATGGTTGCGCATGCTTGCTCGCGTGAAGACATGAGCAACAACAAGCTCAAGTTGTCAAGGACATGTGAGGCGATCATTTCGCTTAATAGACTTGCACACTGTAGCAAACGTGCGGAAAGCATCCAGCCAAGCAAACGCGCAAGCGAGAAATAAACAAGGTTGTCATCGCTTTGACTCGCAGCGAGTGGTTTTCAAGCCATTTCGCCAGCCATTCCTGCCCAACAAGCACGCGCACGAGCTGCTCGTCTTGAACAGACACACACGAAACGTGACTGAGCGCAATGGCAGACCCGCGAGTGTGCCGCGGCGATGAGGATGGCGAGCCCGAGACGTGGGACGACTGGGTCGACGAGAGCGACGAGACGAACTTCGTCTGCGTCTTCTGCATCGAGCGCTTTGCGCAAGAGGATGCGCTCCACGCGCACGTGAGCGCTGCGCACGCGTTCTCGCTCAAGCAACAGATCGCTGCGCGCAAGCTCGACACGTACGCGACGATCCAGCTCGTGAACTACTTGCGTCAGATGACACTCGACGGTGTCTCGGCGGACGCAGTCAAGCAGACGCTCGAGACTGAAGGCGACACCGCGTTCAAGAAGGAGCAGTTCCTCAAGCCTGTGCTCGTGGACGACCCGCTGCTCTACTGCCTCGATGACGACTTTAGCGACGACGACGACAGCGACGACGACAGCTCACAAGAGCACAAGGCGTCTGGACGCCGTGCACCGGCAGCAGCAGCGCACGCGCCAACGCAGCCAAGCGTCGACCCTGCAGATCAACTGGCACGTCTCGAGCGCGAGAACCAGGAGCTCAAGCTCCAGATGCTCAAGTACTCGCGTCTTGTGCGCGACTTTGTCGAGGACGACGACACTGCTGCGCCAGTGAAGGAGGCGGACAACGACACGTACTACTTTGACTCGTACTCGCACGTGGGGATCCACCGCGAGATGATCACGGACCGCATCCGCACGGACGCGTACCGCAACGCGATCTTGAACAACCCGGAGGTGTTCAAAGGCAAAGTCGTGCTCGATGTCGGCTGTGGCACGGGCATCTTGAGCATGTTTGCGGCGCAAGCGGGTGCGGCGAAGGTCATTGGCATTGACCAGAGCGAGATGGGCGTCGTGGCGCAGCAGATCGTGAACGACAACGGCTTTGGCGACGTCATCACGATCATCCGCGGCAAGGTCGAGGAGATCAAGCTCCCAGTCGACAAAGTCGACGTGATCATCTCCGAGTGGATGGGCTACTGCTTGCTCTACGAGTCGATGCTTGACACGGTGCTCTTTGCGCGCGACAAGTGGCTCGCGCCAGGCGGTCACCTCTTCCCGGACAAGTGCTCGATGCACATCCAAGGCATCCAGGACTCGACCGACCGCATCGGCTTTTGGAACAACGTCTACGGCTTCAAGATGCAGGCGATCCAGTCCAAGATCTCGATCAAGGACGCGTTCATTGAAGACGTCCCTGCGAGCGACGTCGTGACGGACCGCGCGCTGCTCCAGGCGATCGACATTGACACGGTCAAGTACGACGACTTGGACTTCCGCGCGGACTTTGTGCTCGCGATCGCCAAGGACGCGACGTTCCACGGCTTCGTCTCGAGCTTTGACATTGGCTTTGAGCGCGGCTGTGCGCGGCCCGAGTACTTCACGACCGGTGTCGAAAGCACGCCGACGCACTGGCACCAAGTGTTTTTCCACGTCGAGACGCCGTTCGCGGTGCGCACGGGCGACGTCGTGCGCGGCAAGTGGTGGGTGCGGCGCAACGCCGAGAACCCGCGATTCCTCGACGTCGAGATCCAGTGGAAACACGGTCCATCGAGTGAGTTCGTGACGCAGAGCTACCGCATTCACTAGGATGCTCTAGGTGCAAGACAGAGAGAGTGCGACGCTGGAGGTAGAAGATGAAGAGCCACAGAGATCAACTGAGACGACATTCATTGGAAGTATGTATCGAGTGAGAAAGAGCGAGCAAGAGTGTGTCTCCGTCGTGCGAGCCAAGCGTCGGATGCTGGCAGGAGGGAGAACAGACGAGCGAAATGAGTCGAGAGGCTGCGTCGCCATTGCAAGAGTGCGTCTCTTTCTACAAGTTCTTCTGGCGCTTGAGCTCGTTCTCGGCCTCTTGCTCTGGCGTCACGTCCGCGCGGTGCACGAGGTAGCGAAAGTGCTGCGCCGAGCGGATCTCGAGCTCGAACGAGAGCAGGAACTTCTTGTCGACCGGGTCGATGATGTGCAGGATGCGGTACTGCTGGTCGCGGTTCGCTTCGGCCCAGGTGTCGCAGCGGTCGAAGAAGTGGAAGTTGTTCCAGTTCATCTTCTCGTTGAACGCGAGGTCGTAGCACTCTTTGAACCGGTCAATGTGGATGCACAGGTGGTGGCCGTCGTACTCGCCCTTGGCGTCGCGTTCCGACTCGCGCTCCTCAAACACGATCGTCTGGAGCGGACCGCAGCGCACGTGCGTCGTGAACAGCGCGCTGTTGCTGCTCTGCGCGCTCACGCTCGTCTTCGCGCCGAGGTAGTAGTCAAAGAAGCGCGCAATGCCGTGTGCAATGCCCGGACGCACGGCGTACACGATGAACGGCATGCCCTGCGGCACGGCCTCGTGCACGCCGTCGGTCGGCAAGAAGCCACCGAACGACTTGTAGATCGACCAGTAGTGGCGCGGCGTCACGAACAGACGGAGCTCGTTCCCGTACGGGTCGTTCGCTTTCACGTGGTCGTACGCGCTCGGGTCAAAGATCGTCTGCCACTGCTCGCGCGGGAGGTCGATCGTGGTCTTACCGCCGCGGTTGATGCGCTCGACCGCGTAGTGCGTGTCCTTGAGCTCGTCGCCGACCGCCGTGAGGCTCTTCTCGATCGCATCGAGGTCCGGGACGTAGAGGTAGATGCTGCCGTTGATGTTCTCGTTGTGGTCCTGGCCCGTGAAGAGGTGGAACTGGTTGCGACCAAAGTTCATCCAGAAGTGGTACGCCAAGCGCGGGTCGCGCGTGCACTGGAGCCCCTTGACGTAGAACGTGTAGTTTGGCGCCTGCTCCGAGCACTTGTCCATGTTCGAGAGGTTGATGTGCTCGAGGATCTTGATGTTGCCGCACTCGTCGTGGAGCTTGATCACCTCCTCTTTCGAGAGCGTGATCTCGTTCAGCTGCTGGGTCGCCATTGCAAAGAAGAGCACGAGCGCGCGGGGTTGCGAAGAGGGCGGGCGATTGATCGATCGAGCGACACCGAGCGGATTCCAAAGTGAGCTGCCGCAACATGTTGCTGCTTGTGTTTGATGGCCATCAAACACGCCATACTGAACCCAAGTAACAATAATAAGAAACAATGCTAACATTGTTACTTGGGCTTAGTATGTCATACAATAATCAAGTTCCAAGAGCAGATTTCGCCAATCAGACACGCCGAAATTTACAGCTCACCTTTTCACAGAGCTTGTTTTTGTGTCAATGTGGACCACAGCACAAAGTTGTTTAAAATATTCATTATGATTGTTATGAAGTTGAGAAGATGTCCACTCACGATCTCTTGCATCTGCGAGATCATGTACGAGTCGTAGGTCTTGCTCTTTTGGCATGCATTCGTACTGACACAAGCTTGCGATGCATTGGTGCGACCTCATGTACCTTTCTCCCTTTCGACTTCGTTGCTGCGAGCACCACGACTTCGCTACGGCGAGAACATGCTACTCGAGTTGTCAGACGACACCTGCGACCAGATCGCGTCAGACGCCAGCAGCGACGACTCGACACTCATCTTGCGCCGCTTCAGAGGTGTCTTCGGGGTCTTGGTACTCTTAGCGTTCTTGGTACTTTTGGCCATCTTGGTTGTCTTGGTGCTCTGCTCCAGTGTGGTCGCAGCAACTCCAGCGGTCGCCTCAAGCACCAGCGCCTCTGCTGCGCGCGCTTTCTTGCGCTGCTGCTTGCGCTTCGCCTTTGCTTTCGTCTCGCTTGACGACTCGACGGCAGCAACTTTGGGCTCGGCGACTGCTCTTGCAGCAGTGGATGCAGCGGCGGCTGCTTCACTCTTAGTCGCTGGCTCGACTGCTTCCGCTTTCTTTGCCTGCTTGCGCTGTTTCCTGCGCTCCTTCTTGCGTTGCTGCTGCAGCAAGATGATTGCCTCTGCGACCTGTGCGCGTTGCGCTTGCGTCGCGCTCGCTGTCTCGCTGCGCTTCGCAGTCGCTTTCGGAGCAGCAGCAGCCTTCGTCTGCTTTGCGGTAGGCGCCGGCGCTTTTACAGCTGCTGAGACGCTCTCAGTCGCGTCGGTCACAGACGCCACAGAGCGCGACCGCTTCCGCCCAGCAGCGACTACTGCGACTTGCTTCTTTGGCGGCGCCACTTTGACAGTCACACTCGGTGTCTCGTCGGTCCAGCTGCCGTTGCTGCACTCGACGACGTGCTGCTCCATCGCTTGCGCCGTGATGAGCTTCTTCTCGTCGCACACGGCGCAGATCTCGAGCGTGTGGATGCTCGCAGTGCACTCTTTCCGGTGCTTCTTGAGCTCTCCTGGCGTCGCGAACGCGCTGAAGCAGAGCTTGCACTTGGGTGACGGCGGTACGTGCACATCGAGGACGTTCGCGACCGAGTCGACTGCAAAGTCGGGCTGCGTCTGCGCAATGCGCTGCATGAGCTCGTCAAACAAGTGGATGAGCACGAGCGCATCGGCTGCGGCGTAGTGCAGCTGACTCGCAGCGAGCGGTCGGCGGTTCCAGTTCGACGTCTGCTGCGTCTTCGTGAGCTTTCGGTGCAAGTACAGGAACACGAGCTTCTGGAGACTGAGCGGGTAGTGCCCACCGCCGCCGATGAGCGCAACTGAGAGGTCGTTCACTTCGACAACGCTCTTGACGACGCGGAAGCACGTGGCTTTCGGGTACGACTCGGAGAGCTCTCGGAGGTCCTGGTAGAAGCCCTGTCCGAGCTTCACGACGCTCTTCGACAGAAACACGTCGCTCAGTGCGCTGTTGTACACTTTCGGCTGCATCGAGAGCAGATCGAGGACAAAGACCTCTTCCTTGCCTGCAGCGTCGCGCGTCGCGATCTGGAGCAAGCTGCACGGGTTCATCTTTGCTCCTTTCGAGAACACTGGCTTGGTCTCCTGCACATTCGCATCAAGTGTAAGTATGTCTAAGCACCATGAACGCTCAAGCGACTCTGAGCAGAGAGCAGCACTCGTTCGCACCGTGTCAAAGCCCATGATAGTCGCTGCGCGCAAGCGACTCTCGCAGTACGCCCACTTGTCTTTCGATGCGACAAAGTGAATCGTCTCGCTCGGCGCCTTGATCGCGTACGCCGGGCTCTGGTTGATCATGTGCATGAGCGGCTTCATCGTGGTGTTAAGTGTTAAGTGTCGAGTGTTGCGTGGCGTCACCGCTTCTTCTTCCTCCGTCTCGTGCTGCGCTGCGCCGTCGACGATGTCGTCGTCGCTGCCGTCCGCATCCGCAGTGCCCTCGAGCTTGAGATCACGAGGAGACACGAGAGAGCGCTCGCCAGTGACTTTGCGAGCATACTCAAGTCAAGATAGTTATGCAGATGTGGTCCACGCCATTACAGTATACTCAAATCAAGTCACAAAATCAACCCAAGTGACTTTGAGCAAGAGTGTCGTACAACATCAAGCTTGACCTGCTTGGACTTCTTGCCTCCTGCCAACATCCTCTGACTCAAGCCACTCTCATTTGCTCCAAACGTTGTATCCTCAAGTGTCCGTGGTCATAGAACGCAGTCCTCTCGACGCGAAGCTCTCGAGTTCGCTCGATCTTGCGTGACGTTGAGCACAATTCATGGTCATGCCCCATAAGTGCTGAGACCTAGTTCGCCCTATAGACCTGTTTTGACTCGAGACACAGTCCTTCCCTCGAGACCTCTTCTCCTCAAGACTTCATGGCCATAGAACACTGTCGTCTCGATGCATTGCCTTCGCGTTTGATCAATCGAGGAGGTCGATCAACATGGACAGCTCAATGGTATCGTTGTGTACTCGCATTCACGATGTTCATGCACGCAGGCGGTACAACGCTCGCTCGCTGCTAAACAACAACCGAGTAAGTGAGTGGTCACGGCGGATCGCGGTCGTTGTCAAGCAAGCGGTGCTAGCGCCTGATCTCTTGAGGGTCTTTCGCTGCTTGGTGGTGCATGCACGTGTGAATTGACATGTCGTTGCAAGGATCGCACTCGCGACCACGTTGGGCACATACACACACACATACACACATACATACATAGACACACTCACGAGCTCAATGCGTACATGCGCTGCACGTCGACGCTCGCACGAGCTCGGCAAGCACGACGTGCAGCATCGGCAGCACCACGACGACGGCAACCACTGATCGTCATCTGCATCGGCATTGCGAATCTTGTGCTGCTTTGACTTGGTGTTTGTATGCTCTGCGTGTCTTTGCGGCAACGTTTGTGCTTGAAGTTGCGAGCTCGCGTCGATGATGCCAATCACGTGGTGCTCCAGATCTGCTGTCGCTGCTGCAGTCGCGATCCGCGCGTGCGTGCCGCTCCTGCACATTCGCGAATCCGCCGCACGCGCCGCACGCCATCGCTCCACGCCACCACCACCACCACAGCCGCAACGCCAGCACCTCAGGACCATCATGGCCGCAGACGACGACAAGGTGCGTAACTGCTGCGAGCGAGCGTCGGTCTGGCGTTCACCGCCACGCACGACAACGATTGACCGACCATTCATATCACTTGTGCTGCTACTCACTACTAACAACAACAATATCGACGATGACTTCACGGACTACTGCTGCCGCCAAGCAGAAGCAAACGATCCTGCACATCAATGCGAGCATCACGCACGACTCGGTGACAGCGCGTGTCGCGACGGCGATGGTTGACCACCTCACGCACCACTACCACCGCCACCACGAACCGACGAACGGCGAAGTCGTGGTCGACAAGCCCGAAGACGTGCTCACGATCGAAGAGCTCGACGTCTGGAGCGACAAGCTCCCCAAGTTTGACCGCGAGACGATGCAGCGCGTCTGGCGCGCGCGCCACGACAGCACGGACGAAGCAGACATTGCGGCGTTCAAGCCGATCCAGGACCTCGCGCACCAGCTCGTGCACGCCGACTTCCTCATCGTCACGGTCCCGGTCTGGAACTTCAGCATCCCGTACGTGCTCAAGCAGTACATCGACTGCATCGTGCAGCCGGGCCTGACCTTCCGCGACGCCGACGCGGACGGACCGTCGCGTCCGTACTTCACTGGCAAGCCCGTGATTGTGATCTCGTCGTCTGGCGGGAAGCTCCCGCCGCCAGGCGAGGACTTTGTGTACCCGTTCATCTCCAAGATCTTTGCCATGTGCGGCTTTGACGACCCGCACCACGTCGCGATCGTCGGCCTCGCGACGCACGACAAGCAAGAGTGCTACGACAACGCCGTGCGCGAAGCGAATGCGATCGCAGACCAAGTCGTGCGCAGCCACAAGCTCCGCTTGGACGCGAACGAAGAGGCGTGAGAGCAGTTGGAGCGATAGACGACACACTCACACGCGCGCGTGCGTCCGAGTCCGAGTCAGTCCTCTCTGTTGGTATACACGTCTCTCTCTCTTTCGCTTTGTCAGTCACTCGGTCTTGATGCGCGCATCGTTGTTGCTGTTCTGCACGAGCGCCACGAGCGCTCCATTTGCAAAGAGCGGGGCGTACGCGTGGTGGCGCACGAGCGTCGCCAAGATGCCGACGTTCACGAGGAAGAACGCGAGTCCTGCGAGCCAGAGCGGGAAGAACGTGTTCGCGCCTTGCATCTCGAGGTGGAACGCCCAGAAGAGCCAATGGAGCTGCGCGCACAAGCATGAGCACGAGCAGAAGCATACGTGAGCGTGAGTGTGCGTGCGATCGCCCCGTATGGCGTATTGATGGTCAGAGCTCGTCGTACCTCGCTACCAAACCACAGTGCGATCAAGACGACGCCCTTCCAGCGCAGTCGCAGGCGCGTGAGAGGGAACACGAGCGGCAAGAACGCCGTGTACCACAGGAAGTACTGCGCCCATGCAACGAGCATCAGTCGTTCCGCGATGTAGAGAGCAGTAGCAAGAGCGTTGGTCGGGTCGGTCACTATTGCGTACCTGCGCCGTGCACACCTTGTTGAAGATCACAAAGACTGTCGTGAGCGCAAAGAGCGCGAACGGGAGGTCCCGACCGAATGCGAGCGAGATCGTGACGAGCGACACGAGCTGTGGGAGGAACGCGAGCAGTCCGACGCCAAAGCCCGATGGCGTGCCGTAGCTAGTGCACATCCATCGTTCAATCATACAGATCAGGCGGAGGTCAAGGCGCACAAACAAGTAGCAGCGCGAGCACTCACCGGAGGTAGAGGTCGTAGAAGTAGACGGAGAAGTTGTGGCGATTGTCTGTGCGCGTCAAGTGGTACAGATACGCTTCGTAGAGGAACTGGAAGCCGTAGCTGCGTGTTCGAGACAGTGAGAGCACCAGGTGTGAGTCGCGATAGTAAAGCAGGAGTCGCTCCCGTGAGGGCAAGTGCGTACAGCTTGTAGAGCGCAGCAGTGAGTGCGAGGAAGAAGCTGCCGCTGATCGCGCCAAAGCGCACGCGGTCGCGGTTCACGAGCGCACCGATGCGCATCCAGAAGCAGAACGATGAGCGACACGCGCTCGACCACGCGGCGTTTGCCGGGTTGTACTCGTCATTGAGGCACTGCAGCAGACACGAACGAGCAGTCAGCACAATTCCCGTGGTGTGACTGCGAATGAGAGGAGCACGCAGTCGCCAAGAGCAGAGACGCACGACGAGGAACGCGAGCGCGTAGACGATCGGGTAGATTTTGAAGTGCACAGCGGCGCCGTAGCTGCTCCACATGCATAGAAGCGATGAGTGACACGAGCACAAGACGCAGTTGAGCAAGAGCATCGGACATACAAACGTACGTGAGCGCAGCGAGCACGAGCTGCTTGCGCATGAGCAAGAGCAGCGTGACGAGCACCAGGAGCACGACAATCGAGTCTGCGTTCCCGCGCGTCGATATGTTGATCGAGAACGGATGGAAGAGCCAGACGCTAGCGACGCACAAATCAAACGTGTTAGTTCTTGGTGAGAGATGACGGAGTCGTGACTGACGCACCTCGCGTACAGCGCAGCATTCTTGTGTGGAAGTCCACGCAGACGCAGGATCTCAAAGAGCGCGTGACCAGCGAGCAGATCGCAAGCGACGAACAGGAGCTTCCCGAACGCTTCGTGCACAAACACATTCGGAAGAAGCAGGAACGCGCTGCGTGCGTGACAGGAGAAGAAGCAAGTGTAGTATAAGCACCAAAGCAACGTCCAGCTCGTTGCCAAAGAGAGATGATAGTGCATACGTACAGCACAGGCGTGTAGCGATAGGTGGTGCGGTCGAATGGTGAGTTGCCAGCGGCCATTTCGCGCGCGGCGTCGCTGTACACGTCGTAGTCGACGTCAGTGTACTTGACGCTCATGAAGCGGTCCTGGAGCTCGCCGTAGACGAGCAGTGCGAGCCGCAGCAGCAGTGCGGCGCTGAGCAACTGCGCGTGCAGCGAGAGCGCCATGCTGGTCGACGACAAGGAGGACGTTCAATCGTTGCAGCAATGCATCGATGTTGGCTTGCAAAGGAACGGACTTATGTGAATATATAATAGTTTGTATGTACATTCACTCTGCGCTTTTCAGTGACGTGTGAGCAAGACCGTAGATCACAGTGTTGAAGCGCACGCGGTGCTTCAGGCGCTGCTTGTTGCTGCCCGCGCCTGCTGCTGCTGCTGCCATAGCGACGGCTGCGACGCCTCCACTGCTGCTCGACACGTCGTGGAGCAGCTTCGAGCTCGCAGTCCGGATCTTCGCGCCGCTGCTGCTCGCAGCGCTATCTGCCTCCGTTGGCACATGCAGCGTAGTCGTCCTGCTGCTGTTGCCCATGGGCGGCAAGCTCGCAGCACTCGATGTTGCTGAGTTTGCAGAGCTCGGTGGTGCAGTTGCGACGGCTCCGCTCGGAAGCACGAGCTCGCCGTACTTCTTGAGCGCTTTGCCGAGCGAGAAGCCCTTTGCGAGACCGCTCAAGAGGCCGTTCGCGAGTCGCCGGTTCGCATTGAACGTCGTCGTGTACTGGTTGAGCACAAGGACGTTCATGCCGGCGAGCGACCAGAGCGCAGCGTTTGCGAACGCGTCACCCTCAATCGCGAGCTCTCGCGCTGTCTTTTCGCTGTCGACTTTGCTCTGGCGCCGCGCACTCGCAGTGTTCTCAGCGCGATCGAGCAAGCACACGACGTGGCAGTTGAGCGCTGTGCCCATGCTCAGGAGGTCGCTCATCGTGAGCGACGACCCGAGCACGCGATTCGCTCCGACGTAGACGAGTCCGCCGCCGCGGCGATTCAGCAGCGCGTGCTGCCAGTCCGTGCGCGTCGGCGGCTGGCCGTGCTCAACCGCGTCCTTCCAGTTCGCAAACGCAGCACCAGGTCGCTTCACGTGCTGCTGCAGCACCGTCTCGATTGTCTGCGCCTCAAGCCCCGTGTCTTCGTGGTACGGATCAGCGATGTAGCGCACGTCGTCGCGTTTGAGCGGCTGCGCTTTCTGTGTCTGCAGGCGCTGGTAGAGCACGTGGATCGAGAAGTCCCGCGCGATCGACTCGGCTCGCTCGAGCGCTGGCAGTGTTTCGAGCGGCAAGTCTGCGAGGTCGCGGTCAAGCAGCAGCGTCAGTGCGGCGCCTGGGATTTCGCTCTGGAGCGCACTGAGCAGCGCCGAGTGGCTCAAGAGCGGCGTCAAGAGCTCAGTCGTGTCTCTCACAAGTGCGCTGAACTCGCGCTCGAGCTCGTCACTCGCTGCTCCGAGGCTCTGCGCTGCGAGCGCGTCGACTGAAGCGAACTCAAAGTCCGGGTCCTGCGCGTGATCGTCTTCGAGCTCGGCCAGTAGCGCTGCGCTCGTTGCGCGCCACCGAAGCATGCGCTCGCGGATGTCTGTGAGCGTCCGCTGCGTCGCGTCCGTACACTCCATGCGCGCCATCGCAAACTGTTGCTTGTCGCCGCTCCCGATGAGTGCGCAGTAGAGGAAGCACTTGTCAGGCGAGAGCTGCAGCGCAAGGACGCGCACATGTGGCGGTAGCGACGCGAGCGCCGTCTCGACAGACACAGTGATGCTCATGCGCTTGAACGGAGCAGACTGCTGCTCGAGGAAGAGCTGCGAGAGCTGGTGTGGCAGACTGTGCTTCGCTGCATGTGCGTGCGAGTGCTGAAGCAGCTGCATGCGGCGATAGTGGAGCTGCTGCGCGTCTCGACTCGCGCTGCACTGCGCAAAGATCGACTCGAGGTGCTCGCGCGCGACGACGCTCTGGAACAGCAAGACACTTCGGATGCACTCGAGTGGATGTGCGCAGCCGTGCACTTGAATCAGCTCAAGCGCGCACACGCGCAAGAGACGAGTGTCTCGCTTCTCGAGCGCGAGCTTGAGTGTGAGCTGGATCTGCCGCGTGGCGTCGCTCAAGAACGCATCGATGCGCTCTGCTACTGCTTCGTCCTTTGCTACTGCAGCTCTTGCGTCGTCGTCACTCGCGACCGAGTCGCCTGGAGCAGACGCGTCGTTTGAGACGACTGCAGGTGCAGTGATGTTGCTACTGCTGTTTGCACAGCAGATCCACGTCGCGTGAGGACTCTCAGCCGACGTGAAGCGCGTCCAGAGTCTGTCGTGAATGCGCTTGGCGCTGCGCCGGTCTTCGCTGTGGAACAGCGCGAGGCGCTGGCACTGCAGCACTCGGATCGCTGCCATCGCCACGTCTTCTGCGCGTCCGCTGTCACTATTGCTCAGTAGCGCGTGCGCAGCAGACGCGAGCACAGTCGCACGTCCGAGGTCACCACCAGGCGCTGACACGACGTCGCTCGATGTCGCACAGAGCCACTTCTCGACGATCGTCCGCCGCGCGTTCGAGTCGTAGTCGTACCACGTCATCTCGTGCTCTCGGATCGCTGCGCTCGACACTTCGGTATCAAGTTCAAGACGCGCGAGCAGCGTCTTTGCGAGTGCGATCTTGGTCTCGAGCGGAGTCACGACGTGTACTGGTGCCGTTGGCTCGGACGCGTTGCTTGCGCTCGACGCAAAGAGCTGACGCGCTTGTGCTCGCATGTCGGCCATTGCCACCACCGCTCGCTCGAGACTGCGCTTCACGACTCCCAAGGTCGACGGCTTTACGGCGTCTGTATTCTGAGCGAGCAGCGCTTGAGCGTACTGGAGAAGAGCGTGACTCAGCTTGCCTCTCGCGCTCACGTGTTGCAGGATCTGCTCACACTCGCTAAACGCTTGGCAACTCAACGCCTCGTGGTTCACACTCTCGCTGCTGCTGTCGTGCGTCGCGGCTGTGAGCAGTACGATCGCGCGCTTGGACTTGAGCTGCGCGAGCGAGAGGAGGATGTCAAGTTCGTTGGCAGCGCGTACACTCGATGAAGGCGACGACGAGGATGACGAGAGGATCCAATGAGCGAGGGCACGCTCCGCTGACGCGAGATGCTTGAGACTCGCCTCGTGGTCACGCGAGACGGCGCAGAACTGCTCGGTCCACTGCACGAGCTTGCGGAGATCGAGCGATCGTGTGTTTGCCAGTGTCGGTTCGATCTCAACCGTGGCAGCACTCGCACTCCCTTCGATCGCTAGCACTGACGCCGTGAGCATGTGAAGCTCGTGCTGCATCACGTCGCCGCTCGAGTGTGCTCCAAGTTGTTTGAGGATCTCCAGTCCGGTCTTTGCTTGCCGCACGTAGCCAAAGTGCAGGAAGAGCACCATTGCACTGTGCATCTTGCCAATCAAGCGCATCGACGTTGATGCGAGCACTGGACGACAGACGCTCGCTCTGTTCACAACAGCGCTCGACTCGTTGCTTGCACTTGCGTGGAGCTCGTCGACGATCGCTTGACCGTGCGTCTGGAAGAGCTCGAGCGCACGCTGCATCGGCAACGCACACACCGCAGCGTTGAGCTGCTCGAGCGTCTGGAAGAGCGTGAGTTCGAGCCAGAGCTCCATCGTGCGCGCCCGCGTCGGTGCGTAGGTGTAGTAGATCACTTGGTAGAGACATATGACTGGCAGCGACAGCTCATAGAGCATGTCGTCGTGAAGAACCGCGAGAAGTTTCTCGAGATAGAAGCCCGTGACGACCGAGTCGGTGATGTGAAGGACCGTCGCGCTCTGTGCCGACTCGAGCTTGGCGGTCCACTCCATGTAGAACCGAGCGTCTGGGCTCACAGCGTACTGGAGGTACAGTGCGAGCCACTCGTCGCTCGACTGCGGGACGTTGTACGGCCGTGGCTGTGCGCGCTGCCAGCCGTCAAAGTCGAGCTCAGCCGACCCTGCAACCTTTGCGAACGCGTCTTGGAGAGCTGTTGAGTTTGCGATCGTGATCACACTCACCCACATGCGCTGGACGCAGTGGAGCGCGCGCTCAGTGAAGCTCCAGCAATCTGCGCACGTTGTCGCAGCCATTGCGCGCATGACAAACAGCCGCAAGAGCTTCTCGTTGACCCAGAGCGGCGAGTACGTCAGTGCGTCTGCGTCGTGCTTGAGTACAGACGTCGACGCCGATGCGAGTGGCTTTGCGCTGCTGCAAGCTCTCGCTGCGTCCATTGCGTCAGCAGCGAGCAGGATCTTCGAGGCGCTGTCCAAGTACGCATCCATCTCGTGCGGCGCGATACGACTCGTGTAGAACCACTCGGCCATGTCCATGAGCAGCACTGCTTGCTCCTCTGATCGTCCATCGAGCTCTGCGTACGCACTCGTGAGCATCTTGAGCTGCGCCGGCGGGTCGTTCACGGACGAGAACGCGATCTTCTTGAGGATCTTGGCTTTTAGGAGCGGACTCTGCTCATCTGTCTTGCGGCCACCAGCGCTGCTTCCACCGCTCGGTTTGCCCAACTTGGCTAACGCGATCGCAGACGCCGTGCGGATCTCGTTCAGCGCTTCTGCTGGGACAGCACTCGCAGCTCGCGACGCCAGTGCGTCGTCGCAGATGTCGCTCGATTCGGTCCACGCATTCGCTTTCTCGCACACTGCGAGTGTCAGGAGAACGAGGTCACCGTAGCAGCGATGGGTCGTCGTGTGGCTTGCGTCGCTAGGTGCCAGCGCTTCGCACGCAAGACTCAGATAGCGCAGCGTCGAGCGCAGCGCTGCGATCACGCGAGTGACGTCTGCTGGAGCGTACTCGCTCGTCTCGGGCGAGTTCATGATGTGGAGCACCATGAGCGCTGCGTTCCAGACCACTTCGCTCGCTTTGAGCACGACAGACGCCGTCTTGGCCTGGTTGCCGCACTCAGCACCATGAACGAGGTGCTCGAGTGCCGTGAGCACGAGCGCCTTTGGTGTCTTCTCACCGTTCCCGAGTGCGAGGATCGCTCGCGCACACAGCACTTCGCTCGCTGCGAGCCAGCGCCAGGCGCTGGTTGTGAGAGGTGGACGGATTGCTGTCGACGCCGACGCCACAGACTTGCGGTGTTCACCTGTGCTAGACACTGCCGGCAATACGCTCAGTGCCTGCGTCGTGCACTCGACGACGAACCGGAACTGCTGCATGCGCAGCGCAGCGTACGCTACGCGAGTCCACAGCTCGACGAAGATCTCGACGTGCTGCTGCACTTGCTCCATCGTCAGGACCTCGTGGCTCGCACTCACGTCGCTGCCGGAGTGCAGCAGCGGCGCGACCATGTCGCTCGCAGCGCTTTGCCACAGTGCGACTGCTTTCTGGAAGAGCGCAAGGTTCTTCTCGTGGCTCTGTGCACCGGCTTGCGGCTGCGTGAACGACGCTTCGAGCGCCTCGAGAAGCGCTGCGACGCGCAAGAACGCACTTGCGCTCTCGCCAGGCGAGATCTCCTTTGCATTCTGAGCGAGCTGCGCGCGCGTCTTGAGCTCCGCAAAGCGCACGAGGTGCACTGCGTTCACGCTCGTTGGCGCAGTTGGTGGCAACGCGCTGCTGCTTGCCTTGCGCTTGAGAAACGCGTCTGCGAGCGCCATGACGCGGTCCCAGCGCGCTTGCCTCTCGTACACGATCGCAAGACCGAGTGCTGTGCTCGCAAGGAGCTCCATGTCGACACCTGGAAGTGCCTCGAGCGCAGTGTACGCGGCTTCAAACGCTGCGACGCACTCTGGCAAGATGCGCTGGACGCTAAACGGCTGCGACGTCGCAGGTGATGCGAGCATGCGAAACAAGTGGAAGTGGTAGTTCCAGAGGAAGACGCACGTGTTCTCGAGCGTGAAGCGCCAGCCGATGCGACCAGCAGCAGCGAGCGACGCTGCGAGGTGCTCGATGAGCTCTTTCTTCATCGCCAGCGCGTCGTCGTCGATGCGCTTGACGCACTCGAGGACCGCTTCGGCTTTCTCGGCGCTCGTGGCTGTCAACTCGGTCGTCGGTGCGTGGTGCGTGCCCAAGATGAGCGTCTCGCTCGACAGAAGCTTGAGCGCAGCGAGCTCGACGTCACTCGACTCTGAGCGCTGCTGGCGTGTCTGTGCGCGGCTCTTGTGGCGCACGACGTCAACGTGGCTCTTTGCAGCATCGAGTCGTTCGGACTGGCGCTTGATCCGCGCAGCGAGGACGTCGACGAGGAGCATGCGGAGCTCGATCTCCAGCACCATCAAGCTCTTCTCGATGCGCAGCGGACTCTCTGGCGAGTGCTCGTACGCACCGCTCGTAGTGCCAGCAGCGCTTGGAAAGAACGTCTCGAGTCCGCGCTTTGCAAAGTCCTCTGCGAGCGACGCGTTCTGGAGCTTGTCGCGCAGGAGCTTGCACGTATCGATCCAGAGCGACACGAGGTGCTCTGGCGGCACGCGTGCTTCGACACAGGCTGTCAACGCCGCAGTAGCCTGTGTCAGCGCTGTCCGCAGTGCCGAGTTGTCTTTGCTCTCGCGCGCTTGCGCTACGAGCGCTCGAATGCGGTCCTCTGGCGCCTCGGCGCCTTCTGCTTGGTCCATGTCGAGGCGCCGCTCGAGCGTCTTCTTGAGCTCGACCAAGTGCAGATCCACAGGCCGCGTCGTGATCTTGTGCTCGTGCAAGAGCACGTCGTCGAGCGTCGCAGCGTGGACAGCAGCAGCGCCGTAGTCGAGTGCAAGTGCCTTCGTCACGCTCTCGTACGCTTTCGACAAGAACTCGGACGCGCCTTCGAGCTTTGCGATCTCCAAGAGCAAGCGAGCGCGCAAGACGAGGAGCATCGAGTCAGTCGCTTCGAGCGCGTTCGCAGCGAGCGTGAACACGCGCGTGAGGCTCGTGCGCAGGTGCGGCTGCAGCAGCGGTAGCGACAGGTTCCACGCGTAGATGCACACGCTCTCGAGCAGCTCCGCGTCGTCCTGGCGCTTTGCAGCGAGGAGCGCGCGCTCGACCACTTTCATCGCTTCGACGCGACGCGTGAGGGCGAGACGCTGGCGCGTCACCACGTCTTCACGATAGCTGTGCGGCGAGAGCGGCGACGAGACTTGCACGATGGCTTTGAGCATCTGGTGCGAGACGCGCAAGCGCGGCGCGAGCGCTTTGCCTTTGCGAGTGAGCACAGCGTCGCAGCACTGCGCGACGCTCACGTGGTCGCTGAACGCTGCGTGGATGCCAGTGTCCACGACGACGTCCGCGTCGATTGCGTCGACTGACTTGGCGTCGAGCGCGTGGAGGAACTGCGCGAGCTCGTCGGCTGTCGTTGCGTGCGAGAACGACGCAAAGCCCGTGGCTTCTTGCAAGAGCTCAGTGTACGCGACGTCGAGTGCAGTCGCGCAGTTCCCCGACTTGATGCACTGAAGCTTCACGAGCAGCGACGCGCGCTTGTTCGTCGCGATGACTGCGCTCTTCTTGACAATCGGGACGATCTTCTGGCACTCGGCGTCTTTCATCGACCCGACGTGCACTTGCGCGCGCAGCGCAGCGTCATAGAGCTCACGCACGTCGTGGCTCGCAGCAGGATCGCTCGTTGCAGACGCTAGGAGCGGTGCGAGCTGCACATCGACGAGGTCGTTGACCGTCTTGGCTGCTTCGACAAACTGCTTGGCGTCGAGGTGCGCCGAGACGAGCGCGAGCTGGAGCTTGGCGACCCAGAGCACGTCGCGCTCGCCCACGGCTCGGAGTGCGTCAATGAGCTTTGCGAGCGACGGCACAAGGAACTGCCACGTCGCGCGCTTCATGAGCTGCCGTGCAATGCGCCAGTACGTGACCGAGGCGTTGTAGACGAGAAAGTCGTAGTGCGGCCGCTTGCGCGCGTCGCACGCGACTGGGAGCACGAGCAGCACAAAGCGCAATGCGTCGAGCGCATGGCGCAGTCGCGCAGCACCTGTAGTGCTCGCTGAATCATGCGACGCGCAGTGCGCGCGGACAAACTGCATGCGGCAGTAGAACTACGAGCATGTGAAGCATGGCACAGTCAGTCTCAGCGCATGCAACGACAGTGTGGTGCTGTTTGGAGCAGACGCACCTGGTTCTTTGTTGCGCAGTCGTCGAGGAACCAGTCGACTGCGCGCCGCGCTGTCGCAAAGTCGCACTGGTGCACTGCGGCTTCCGCAACGAGCACGAGGAGCTCTGCGAGGTGGACGTCGCCGCTTGTTCCGACAAGCGGCAGGAGCGTCTGGCGGCACGCAGTCTCGAGCTTTGCAAAGACGTCGCGCGCGAGCACGCGCTGCGGCCGTGCATTCGTGCTACTGCTGGTGACGTCTTTTGCGAGCGCACTCGGTGCATCTGCTGGGTCTGGGAGGAGCGCACACGCAAGCAAGCGCCGGAGCTCGCGGTCGACTGCCATCTCTCTCTTGCTTTGTGTGTGTTTGTGTGACTGAGTAGTGATCAAGCGACCTTTCATTTCAAGACGTGCTCATGTGGGCTTTGACATCGCAAGTCCGATAGTGAACGTGGGCAATATTATTCAAGGTCGATCCAAGCAGCAGACGACTCGCTGACTAGCACGCTATCAAGTGTCACTCTGGCGGTCGTTGTCGTCACGCGGCCAGTCGTTGACACGGGTCGACGTCCATGCGCCTAGTGCTTCTTCTTCGCGAGGCCCGAGACAATGTCGTCAATGCGCAGGAGCATGCACGCGGCTTCCACAGCAGTCTTGATCGTCTGCGTCTTGACCTCGAATGGCTCCCACACGCCGAGCGTCTCGGACGCAGTCACCTTGCCGCTCACGCCGTCAATGCCGTACGCATCGTCGGTCTCAGCCTGCTTTGCGCGCAGCGCTGTCATCACACGCACGACGTCAGCGCCGCAGTTCTGCAGCAGCGTGCGCGGAATGACTTCGAGCGCCTCGCCAACAGCGCGGAACGGGAACTGCTCGACGCCTTCAATGCCGTCTGCGCGCTTCTTGAGCTCGTGCGCAATGCGCATCTCCGTCGCACCGCCGCCCGGGAGCAGCAGCGGCTCAAACACGACGTTCCGCGCGACCTGCATCGCGTCCTGGAGGTTGCGCTCGACCTCGTTCAAGACGTCTTTGCTGCCACCGCGGAGCAGGATGCTGCACGCACCAGGGTCCTTGCAGTCCTCAAAGAACGCAAAGTACTCGTCGCCGATCTTCCGGACCTCAAAGAGCCCGCACTTGGTGCCAATGTCCGACTCCTGGATCTCGTCTGCGCGGCTCACGATCGTCGCACCCGTCGCACGCGCGACGCGGTTGTTGTCCGTCTTGCGCAGGCGCCGGAACGCCGTGATGTTCGCCTTGACAAAGTAGTGCTGCGCAAGGTCCGACACGCCCTTCTCCGTGATCACAATGTCCGGCTTCATCGCCACGACCTGCGCGCACAGGTTCTCAATGTACTCCTCCTCGAGGCGCAAGAGCGTGTTCCAGTCCTGGTCGTTCGTGAGCTCGACGTTCGTCTGGCTCTCGCCCTTCTTGTACTCGAGCGGGCAGTCGAGCAGCAGCACGCGCGGGTTCTCAATGCGCCGGCGCATCTTCGAGTGCGTCACGTCCTTGTTGAACATCACACCCTTGAGCACGCGGCAGTCCGTGAGCTCGCCGCCCGGGATCTTCTCGACCTTGGCGTAGCGCTTCACGTCCACCTCCTTCTTGCCGTTCGGCAGCGTGCGCGCGACCGTGAGCACAGCGTCGAGCGCGAGGTCGCTCACGAGGTTCCCAATGCGCGGCGAGAACTTCGTCCCGACTGACGACAGGATAAGGTTGCGCATCTCGACCTTGTCGTTGATGTCGATCACGCGCGCGAGCGTCTTGGCGATCTCGAGCGACGCCTGGAGCGCGCGGTGGAAGCCGCGGATCACGACCGTCGGGTGCACCTGGTGCGACAGGAACGGCTCGGCGACCACGAGGAGCTCACCAGCTAGCAACACGAAGCGACAGTGTGTTAGTGTGCGTGTGAGAGAGAAAGAGAGAGAGAGTTATGCACGTGGTAGCAAACTAAAGGGGGCGAGCATACCGAGGATGATGACCGACGTCGTGCCGTCGCCGACCTCTTCGTCCTGCGCGCGGCTGAGCTCGATCATGCTCTTCGCCGCAGGGTGCGACACATCGACCTCGCGCAAGATCGCGTTGCCGTCGTTCGTCATGACGATGCCGCCCATAGGGTCGAGCAGCATCTTGAGCATCGAGCGCGGACCGAGCGTCGTGCGCACAATGTCTGACACCGCCTGTTTGCGCCGCAAAGCACGCACAAGCGAGCGCATCGCGCAAGTGTTAGACGCAAAGGCATTCGTGTCAGCGTGGTGTAGCGACCACCGCGCGACGACGCACCTTGGCAGCTTCGATGTTGCCGAGCTGCGCGGTTCTCCCAGTCTCGCGACGGGTGTTTGTGTCTGCAGCACGCACATGAGCACGCACAACCAGTCAGTCTATCGAGGCACCGAGCGCGCGCGCACATGCCGCTCAGCAGCACAAACAGCACATGAGCGTGCGGGCATATGTGTCGTGCACAGACGTACTGAGCACCATCACCGGGGCTTGCATCATTGTGATCGGATCGTGGCAGGAGGTGTGGACGTCGGTCGGTCGTGGAGGTCGCGAGGATCTTCTCTGTGGTTGCGAGAGGCGGCAGTTGGTTACACACGGGTTACTAGAGGTTACGATAAAGTTACTCAGGTTACGAGTTATGTGGACCACATTTTGGTAGCGTGGGCACGACTAAGCACTATACCTTTGTTTCAGTATTGAAACTGGACGCCCAGTTTTCATACTAAAACCAAGATAGTGCCCAGTCTTGTCTTTGTACCCTTAGTGTGGACTACATAAATATATACCGAGGTTACACTATTGTACCAGACTTTGTACGGACATATCGAAAAGTGTTATATTTGGTGGACCACTCAATTTATGTGGATTATGTTTAGTGGCTACATACCACATTATCATCTTTCGCATAACTTTGATATATTCACACGATGTATACTTGCATTCATAAGCAAAACGTACTTCATACATGTCGCGCTGCTGTGTTTTGCTTATTGGTTAACAAACACACTCCTATGTTTTCTGATTGGTAAAAATCATTCCTTTGAATATCGCCCTTAAATGTGCCATACGTCAGGCTCTTGTTCCAAACAGAAATCGCGACTTCACGACAAGCCTTTTGCACCAGAAAACATGACACAAATCTGCTTGAAAAGAAAATGACCTTTCAGGATATAATAGCACAAGCAAAGATTGTGTTGCTGTTTTTGCTTGTGCAAAAAATATAGTTGTGATATTTTTCCTGAAGAAGGTAGAGCAACAGAGGGCGCCTCATACTGACCACACAGGTCTAGAGCAACATAGAGCAGCAAGATCAACAGGGGGGGCTCAAGAGCAACAGAATGTAGTTAGAGCAACAGAGCTGTGCTGAAGAGTAGAAGGTATGCATTAGTCGCAGCGGAGTAGCTCGCGTTGCACATGCTGAACTTCATCAGCTATGAACATGCTCAGTCCTTGCCGAACTCATCAGCACTCAGTGAATCATAATTCGAAGAGTACACACGAAGTCTTTGGATATGCATAACAACACACATCCACACACACACACACACATCCACATCCACGCACACGTATACGAACACCAAACTCAAACACTCTCGCCTCGCCAACATCCGTCAGCGCGCTCCTACTCTACTGCATACACACACATCTGCTCTACATCGCGCACTCACATTCACACTTCCACACACACGCCCCAACGCAACATACAAGCAAACAAGCAAACAAGAGAGTAGTTCGTATATGTCAACGGTCAAAGAACGAACATCATCTGCTATACGACAACGGCACATGAGTGCTTGTACCAATCCAGCAAGCAACACCAGCAGCCAGTCGCGGACCAGAAGACCGGCATTTGCACTTGTCAAGTGGACAATTGCCGACTGCGGACTGTTGCGTTGCGTCGGGTTTGTAATGCTACAACTCTCCTGGTTGTGTGTTTGTCGTCCTCTTTTGTCCCTCTCTCTCTCTCTTCTACACACACACACACTCTCACACACTCACACACTCACACACTCACACACTCGCACTCCCGCCCGCCCTCACTTCTACCTGCTCAGTTCCTATGTGCGTATATTCAAACAGTACTTGCGTGTCGTGAGCAAAGACTATATGTATAGACGTAAGCAAAGTGTGTATGCGTGCGTGTTTGTGTATGTGTATGTGCACACGAAGCGTGAAGATCGGTTGTATCGCTGCGACATTACGTTCGTTGCGAGTGCGCACTTTTTGTGTGATGCTCTGTCTGTTTACACTGTGTTGTGTTGTGTTGTGTTTGCGAGCGCATCGCACGTTCGATGTTTAATCGAGCTGACGTACTGCTTGTGTCATGATGTGGGATGGATCTGCGATACGATTGGACGACGCGATGCGTCAGGTAACGCGTCGAGTGTCCGAAACAACAGTCACAGTCGCGCTTGCGAGTGTATCATATTTCACTCACTCGTTCATGTGTTCATGTGTGTGGTTCTTTTGAATAGAGGTTTGTTTGTGTGGTTGTAGATATTGTGTTGTGTTGTTTGTCGTTTGTTGTTGTTTGTTGTGGTGAGTTGTTGTGTGAGGTATGTGGGGAGTGTGTGTGTGTGTGGTGTTTGTGATGTAGTGTGTGTTTTGTGAGTTTGCGAGCTCCTTTGGCTCAGTTGGTAGAGCGTCAGTCTCATAATCTGAAGGTCGCCAGTTCGATCCTGGCAGGGAGCAAAACATACCTTTTTGCAACACATCGCACACAAACACCACACTCTGCATATGCATAACAACACACATCCACACACACACACACACATCCACATCCACGCACACGTATACGAACACCAAACTCAAACACTCTCGCCTCGCCAACATCCGTCAGCGCGCTCCTACTCTACTGCATACACACACATCTGCTCTACATCGCGCACTCACATTCACACTTCCACACACACGCCCCAACGCAACATACAAGCAAACAAGCAAACAAGCAAACAAGCAAACAAGCAAACAAGCAAACAAGCAAACAAGCAAACAAGAGAGTAGTTCGTATATGTCAACGGTCAAAGAACGAACATCATCTGCTATACGACAACGGCACATGAGTGCTTGTACCAATCCAGCAAGCAACACCAGCAGCCAGTCGCGGACCAGAAGACCGGCATTTGCACTTGTCAAGTGGACAATTGCCGACTGCGGACTGTTGCGTTGCGTCGGGTTTGTAATGCTACAACTCTCCTGGTTGTGTGTTTGTCGTCCTCTTTTGTCCCTCTCTCTCTCTCTTCTACACACACACACTCTCACACACTCACACACTCACACACTCACACACTCACACACTCGCACTCCCGCCCGCCCTCACTTCTACCTGCTCAGTTCCTATGTGCGTATATTCAAACAGTACTTGCGTGTCGTGAGCAAAGACTATATGTATAGACGTAAGCAAAGTGTGTATGCGTGCGTGTTTGTGTATGTGTATGTGCACACGAAGCGTGAAGATCGGTTGTATCGCTGCGACATTACGTTCGTTGCGAGTGCGCACTTTTTGTGTGATGCTATGTCTGTTTACACTGTGTTGTGTTGTGTTGTGTTTGCGAGCGCATCGCACGTTCGATGTTTAATCGAGCTGACGTACTGCTTGTGTCATGATGTGGGATGGATCTGCGATACGATTGGACGACGCGATGCGTCAGGTAACGCGTCGAGTGTCCGAAACAACAGTCACAGTCGCGCTTGCGAGTGTATCATATTTCACTCACTCGTTCATGTGTTCATGTGTGTGGTTCTTTTGAATAGAGGTTTGTTTGTGTGGTTGTAGATATTGTGTTGTGTTGTTTGTCGTTTGTTGTTGTTTGTTGTGGTGAGTTGTTGTGTGAGGTATGTGGGGAGTGTGTGTGTGTGTGGTGTTTGTGATGTAGTGTGTGTTTTGTGAGTTTGCGAGCTCCTTTGGCTCAGTTGGTAGAGCGTCAGTCTCATAATCTGAAGGTCGCCAGTTCGATCCTGGCAGGGAGCAAAACATACCTTTTTGCAACACATCGCACACAAACACCACACTCTGCATATGCATAACAACACACATCCACACACACACACACATCCACATCCACGCACACGTATACGAACACCAAACTCAAACACTCTCGCCTCGCCAACATCCGTCAGCGCGCTCCTACTCTACTGCATACACACACATCTGCTCTACATCGCGCACTCACATTCACACTTCCACACACACGCCCCAACGCAACATACAAGCAAACAAGCAAACAAGCAAACAAGCAAACAAGCAAACAAGCAAACAAGCAAACAAGCAAACAAGCAAACAAGCAAACAAGAGAGTAGTTCGTATATGTCAACGGTCAAAGAACGAACATCATCTGCTATACGACAACGGCACATGAGTGCTTGTACCAATCCAGCAAGCAACACCAGCAGCCAGTCGCGGACCAGAAGACCGGCATTTGCACTTGTCAAGTGGACAATTGCCGACTGCGGACTGTTGCGTTGCGTCGGGTTTGTAATGCTACAACTCTCCTGGTTGTGTGTTTGTCGTCCTCTTTTGTCCCTCTCTCTCTCTCTTCTACACACACACACACTCTCACACACTCACACACTCACACACTCACACACTCACACACTCGCACTCCCGCCCGCCCTCACTTCTACCTGCTCAGTTCCTATGTGCGTATATTCAAACAGTACTTGCGTGTCGTGAGCAAAGACTATATGTATAGACGTAAGCAAAGTGTGTATGCGTGCGTGTTTGTGTATGTGTATGTGCACACGAAGCGTGAAGATCGGTTGTATCGCTGCGACATTACGTTCGTTGCGAGTGCGCACTTTTTGTGTGATGCTCTGTCTGTTTACACTGTGTTGTGTTGTGTTGTGTTTGCGAGCGCATCGCACGTTCGATGTTTAATCGAGCTGACGTACTGCTTGTGTCATGATGTGGGATGGATCTGCGATACGATTGGACGACGCGATGCGTCAGGTAACGCGTCGAGTGTCCGAAACAACAGTCACAGTCGCGCTTGCGAGTGTATCATATTTCACTCACTCGTTCATGTGTTCATGTGTGTGGTTCTTTTGAATAGAGGTTTGTTTGTGTGGTTGTAGATATTGTGTTGTGTTGTTTGTCGTTTGTTGTTGTTTGTTGTGGTGAGTTGTTGTGTGAGGTATGTGGGGAGTGTGTGTGTGTGTGGTGTTTGTGATGTAGTGTGTGTTTTGTGAGTTTGCGAGCTCCTTTGGCTCAGTTGGTAGAGCGTCAGTCTCATAATCTGAAGGTCGCCAGTTCGATCCTGGCAGGGAGCAAAACATACCTTTTTGCAACACATCGCACACAAACACCACACTCTGCATATGCATAACAACACACATCCACACACACACACACACATCCACATCCACGCACACGTATACGAACACCAAACTCAAACACTCTCGCCTCGCCAACATCCGTCAGCGCGCTCCTACTCTACTGCATACACACACATCTGCTCTACATCGCGCACTCACATTCACACTTCCACACACACGCCCCAACGCAACATACAAGCAAACAAGCAAACAAGCAAACAAGCAAACAAGCAAACAAGCAAACAAGCAAACAAGCAAACAAGAGAGTAGTTCGTATATGTCAACGGTCAAAGAACGAACATCATCTGCTATACGACAACGGCACATGAGTGCTTGTACCAATCCAGCAAGCAACACCAGCAGCCAGTCGCGGACCAGAAGACCGGCATTTGCACTTGTCAAGTGGACAATTGCCGACTGCGGACTGTTGCGTTGCGTCGGGTTTGTAATGCTACAACTCTCCTGGTTGTGTGTTTGTCGTCCTCTTTTGTCCCTCTCTCTCTCTCTTCTACACACACACACACTCTCACACACTCACACACTCACACACTCACACACTCACACACTCGCACTCCCGCCCGCCCTCACTTCTACCTGCTCAGTTCCTATGTGCGTATATTCAAACAGTACTTGCGTGTCGTGAGCAAAGACTATATGTATAGACGTAAGCAAAGTGTGTATGCGTGCGTGTTTGTGTATGTGTATGTGCACACGAAGCGTGAAGATCGGTTGTATCGCTGCGACATTACGTTCGTTGCGAGTGCGCACTTTTTGTGTGATGCTCTGTCTGTTTACACTGTGTTGTGTTGTGTTGTGTTTGCGAGCGCATCGCACGTTCGATGTTTAATCGAGCTGACGTACTGCTTGTGTCATGATGTGGGATGGATCTGCGATACGATTGGACGACGCGATGCGTCAGGTAACGCGTCGAGTGTCCGAAACAACAGTCACAGTCGCGCTTGCGAGTGTATCATATTTCACTCACTCGTTCATGTGTTCATGTGTGTGGTTCTTTTGAATAGAGGTTTGTTTGTGTGGTTGTAGATATTGTGTTGTGTTGTTTGTCGTTTGTTGTTGTTTGTTGTGGTGAGTTGTTGTGTGAGGTATGTGGGGAGTGTGTGTGTGTGGTGTTTGTGATGTAGTGTGTGTTTTGTGAGTTTGCGAGCTCCTTTGGCTCAGTTGGTAGAGCGTCAGTCTCATAATCTGAAGGTCGCCAGTTCGATCCTGGCAGGGAGCAAAACATACCTTTTTGCAACACATCGCACACAAACACCACACTCTGCATATGCATAACAACACACATCCACACACACACACACACATCCACATCCACGCACACGTATACGAACACCAAACTCAAACACTCTCGCCTCGCCAACATCCGTCAGCGCGCTCCTACTCTACTGCATACACACACATCTGCTCTACATCGCGCACTCACATTCACACTTCCACACACACGCCCCAACGCAACATACAAGCAAACAAGCAAACAAGCAAACAAGCAAACAAGCAAACAAGCAAACAAGCAAACAAGCAAACAAGCAAACAAGAGAGTAGTTCGTATATGTCAACGGTCAAAGAACGAACATCATCTGCTATACGACAACGGCACATGAGTGCTTGTACCAATCCAGCAAGCAACACCAGCAGCCAGTCGCGGACCAGAAGACCGGCATTTGCACTTGTCAAGTGGACAATTGCCGACTGCGGACTGTTGCGTTGCGTCGGGTTTGTAATGCTACAACTCTCCTGGTTGTGTGTTTGTCGTCCTCTTTTGTCCCTCTCTCTCTCTCTTCTACACACACACACACTCTCACACACTCACACACTCACACACTCACACACTCACACACTCGCACTCCCGCCCGCCCTCACTTCTACCTGCTCAGTTCCTATGTGCGTATATTCAAACAGTACTTGCGTGTCGTGAGCAAAGACTATATGTATAGACGTAAGCAAAGTGTGTATGCGTGCGTGTTTGTGTATGTGTATGTGCACACGAAGCGTGAAGATCGGTTGTATCGCTGCGACATTACGTTCGTTGCGAGTGCGCACTTTTTGTGTGATGCTCTGTCTGTTTACACTGTGTTGTGTTGTGTTGTGTTTGCGAGCGCATCGCACGTTCGATGTTTAATCGAGCTGACGTACTGCTTGTGTCATGATGTGGGATGGATCTGCGATACGATTGGACGACGCGATGCGTCAGGTAACGCGTCGAGTGTCCGAAACAACAGTCACAGTCGCGCTTGCGAGTGTATCATATTTCACTCACTCGTTCATGTGTTCATGTGTGTGGTTCTTTTGAATAGAGGTTTGTTTGTGTGGTTGTAGATATTGTGTTGTGTTGTTTGTCGTTTGTTGTTGTTTGTTGTGGTGAGTTGTTGTGTGAGGTATGTGGGGTGTGTGTGTGTGTGGTGTTTGTGATGTAGTGTGTGTTTTGTGAGTTTGCGAGCTCCTTTGGCTCAGTTGGTAGAGCGTCAGTCTCATAATCTGAAGGTCGCCAGTTCGATCCTGGCAGGGAGCAAAACATACCTTTTTGCAACACATCGCACACAAACACCACACTCTGCATATGCATAACAACACACATCCACACACACACACACACATCCACATCCACGCACACGTATACGAACACCAAACTCAAACACTCTCGCCTCGCCAACATCCGTCAGCGCGCTCCTACTCTACTGCATACACACACATCTGCTCTACATCGCGCACTCACATTCACACTTCCACACACACGCCCCAACGCAACATACAAGCAAACAAGCAAACAAGAGAGTAGTTCGTATATGTCAACGGTCAAAGAACGAACATCATCTGCTATACGACAACGGCACATGAGTGCTTGTACCAATCCAGCAAGCAACACCAGCAGCCAGTCGCGGACCAGAAGACCGGCATTTGCACTTGTCAAGTGGACAATTGCCGACTGCGGACTGTTGCGTTGCGTCGGGTTTGTAATGCTACAACTCTCCTGGTTGTGTGTTTGTCGTCCTCTTTTGTCCCTCTCTCTCTCTCTTCTACACACACACACACTCTCACACACTCACACACTCACACACTCACACACTCACACACTCGCACTCCCGCCCGCCCTCACTTCTACCTGCTCAGTTCCTATGTGCGTATATTCAAACAGTACTTGCGTGTCGCGAGCAAAGACTATATGTATAGACGTAAGCAAAGTGTGTATGCGTGCGTGTTTGTGTATGTGTATGTGCACACGAAGCGTGAAGATCGGTTGTATCGCTGCGACATTACGTTCGTTGCGAGTGCGCACTTTTTGTGTGATGCTCTGTCTGTTTACACTGTGTTGTGTTGTGTTGTGTTTGCGAGCGCATCGCACGTTCGATGTTTAATCGAGCTGACGTACTGCTTGTGTCATGATGTGGGATGGATCTGCGATACGATTGGACGACGCGATGCGTCAGGTAACGCGTCGAGTGTCCGAAACAACAGTCACAGTCGCGCTTGCGAGTGTATCATATTTCACTCACTCGTTCATGTGTTCATGTGTGTGGTTCTTTTGAATAGAGGTTTGTTTGTGTGGTTGTAGATATTGTGTTGTGTTGTTTGTCGTTTGTTGTTGTTTGTTGTGGTGAGTTGTTGTGTGAGGTATGTGGGGAGTGTGTGTGTGTGTGGTGTTTGTGATGTAGTGTGTGTTTTGTGAGTTTGCGAGCTCCTTTGGCTCAGTTGGTAGAGCGTCAGTCTCATAATCTGAAGGTCGCCAGTTCGATCCTGGCAGGGAGCAAAACATACCTTTTTGCAACACATCGCACACAAACACCACACTCTGCATATGCATAACAACACACATCCACACACACACACACATCCACATCCACGCACACGTATACGAACACCAAACTCAAACACTCTCGCCTCGCCAACATCCGTCAGCGCGCTCCTACTCTACTGCATACACACACATCTGCTCTACATCGCGCACTCACATTCACACTTCCACACACACGCCCCAACGCAACATACAAGCAAACAAGCAAACAAGCAAACAAGCAAACAAGCAAACAAGCAAACAAGCAAACAAGCAAACAAGCAAACAAGAGAGTAGTTCGTATATGTCAACGGTCAAAGAACGAACATCATCTGCTATACGACAACGGCACATGAGTGCTTGTACCAATCCAGCAAGCAACACCAGCAGCCAGTCGCGGACCAGAAGACCGGCATTTGCACTTGTCAAGTGGACAATTGCCGACTGCGGACTGTTGCGTTGCGTCGGGTTTGTAATGCTACAACTCTCCTGGTTGTGTGTTTGTCGTCCTCTTTTGTCCCTCTCTCTCTCTCTTCTACACACACACACACTCTCACACACTCACACACTCACACACTCACACACTCACACACTCGCACTCCCGCCCGCCCTCACTTCTACCTGCTCAGTTCCTATGTGCGTATATTCAAACAGTACTTGCGTGTCGTGAGCAAAGACTATATGTATAGACGTAAGCAAAGTGTGTATGCGTGCGTGTTTGTGTATGTGTATGTGCACACGAAGCGTGAAGATCGGTTGTATCGCTGCGACATTACGTTCGTTGCGAGTGCGCACTTTTTGTGTGATGCTCTGTCTGTTTACACTGTGTTGTGTTGTGTTGTGTTTGCGAGCGCATCGCACGTTCGATGTTTAATCGAGCTGACGTACTGCTTGTGTCATGATGTGGGATGGATCTGCGATACGATTGGACGACGCGATGCGTCAGGTAACGCGTCGAGTGTCCGAAACAACAGTCACAGTCGCGCTTGCGAGTGTATCATATTTCACTCACTCGTTCATGTGTTCATGTGTGTGGTTCTTTTGAATAGAGGTTTGTTTGTGTGGTTGTAGATATTGTGTTGTGTTGTTTGTCGTTTGTTGTTGTTTGTTGTGGTGAGTTGTTGTGTGAGGTATGTGGGGAGTGTGTGTGTGTGGTGTTTGTGATGTAGTGTGTGTTTTGTGAGTTTGCGAGCTCCTTTGGCTCAGTTGGTAGAGCGTCAGTCTCATAATCTGAAGGTCGCCAGTTCGATCCTGGCAGGGAGCAAAACATACCTTTTTGCAACACATCGCACACAAACACCACACTCTGCATATGCATAACAACACACATCCACACACACACACACATCCACATCCACGCACACGTATACGAACACCAAACTCAAACACTCTCGCCTCGCCAACATCCGTCAGCGCGCTCCTACTCTACTGCATACACACACATCTGCTCTACATCGCGCACTCACATTCACACTTCCACACACACGCCCCAACGCAACATACAAGCAAACAAGCAAACAAGCAAACAAGCAAACAAGCAAACAAGCAAACAAGCAAACAAGAGAGTAGTTCGTATATGTCAACGGTCAAAGAACGAACATCATCTGCTATACGACAACGGCACATGAGTGCTTGTACCAATCCAGCAAGCAACACCAGCAGCCAGTCGCGGACCAGAAGACCGGCATTTGCACTTGTCAAGTGGACAATTGCCGACTGCGGACTGTTGCGTTGCGTCGGGTTTGTAATGCTACAACTCTCCTGGTTGTGTGTTTGTCGTCCTCTTTTGTCCCTCTCTCTCTCTCTTCTACACACACACACACTCTCACACACTCACACACTCACACACTCACACACTCACACACTCGCACTCCCGCCCGCCCTCACTTCTACCTGCTCAGTTCCTATGTGCGTATATTCAAACAGTACTTGCGTGTCGTGAGCAAAGACTATATGTATAGACGTAAGCAAAGTGTGTATGCGTGCGTGTTTGTGTATGTGTATGTGCACACGAAGCGTGAAGATCGGTTGTATCGCTGCGACATTACGTTCGTTGCGAGTGCGCACTTTTTGTGTGATGCTCTGTCTGTTTACACTGTGTTGTGTTGTGTTGTGTTTGCGAGCGCATCGCACGTTCGATGTTTAATCGAGCTGACGTACTGCTTGTGTCATGATGTGGGATGGATCTGCGATACGATTGGACGACGCGATGCGTCAGGTAACGCGTCGAGTGTCCGAAACAACAGTCACAGTCGCGCTTGCGAGTGTATCATATTTCACTCACTCGTTCATGTGTTCATGTGTGTGGTTCTTTTGAATAGAGGTTTGTTTGTGTGGTTGTAGATATTGTGTTGTGTTGTTTGTCGTTTGTTGTTGTTTGTTGTGGTGAGTTGTTGTGTGAGGTATGTGGGGAGTGTGTGTGTGTGTGGTGTTTGTGATGTAGTGTGTGTTTTGTGAGTTTGCGAGCTCCTTTGGCTCAGTT
This sequence comes from Pythium guiyangense, assembly GCA_003730235.1. NCBI lineage: Eukaryota > Oomycota > Peronosporomycetes > Pythiales > Pythiaceae > Pythium > Pythium guiyangense. The sequence continues at coordinate 63,940 of QXDM01000041.1, read as the reverse complement.
GGTAGAGCGTCAGTCTCATAATCTGAAGGTCGCCAGTTCGATCCTGGCAGGGAGCAAAACATACCTTTTTGCAACACATCGCACACAAACACCACACTCTGCATATGCATAACAACACACATCCACACACACACACACATCCACATCCACGCACACGTATACGAACACCAAACTCAAACACTCTCGCCTCGCCAACATCCGTCAGCGCGCTCCTACTCTACTGCATACACACACATCTGCTCTACATCGCGCACTCACATTCACACTTCCACACACACGCCCCAACGCAACATACAAGCAAACAAGCAAACAAGAGAGTAGTTCGTATATGTCAACGGTCAAAGAACGAACATCATCTGCTATACGACAACGGCACATGAGTGCTTGTACCAATCCAGCAAGCAACACCAGCAGCCAGTCGCGGACCAGAAGACCGGCATTTGCACTTGTCAAGTGGACAATTGCCGACTGCGGACTGTTGCGTTGCGTCGGGTTTGTAATGCTACAACTCTCCTGGTTGTGTGTTTGTCGTCCTCTTTTGTCCCTCTCTCTCTCTCTTCTACACACACACACACTCTCACACACTCACACACTCACACACTCACACACTCACACACTCGCACTCCCGCCCGCCCTCACTTCTACCTGCTCAGTTCCTATGTGCGTATATTCAAACAGTACTTGCGTGTCGTGAGCAAAGACTATATGTATAGACGTAAGCAAAGTGTGTATGCGTGCGTGTTTGTGTATGTGTATGTGCACACGAAGCGTGAAGATCGGTTGTATCGCTGCGACATTACGTTCGTTGCGAGTGCGCACTTTTTGTGTGATGCTCTGTCTGTTTACACTGTGTTGTGTTGTGTTGTGTTTGCGAGCGCATCGCACGTTCGATGTTTAATCGAGCTGACGTACTGCTTGTGTCATGATGTGGGATGGATCTGCGATACGATTGGACGACGCGATGCGTCAGGTAACGCGTCGAGTGTCCGAAACAACAGTCACAGTCGCGCTTGCGAGTGTATCATATTTCACTCACTCGTTCATGTGTTCATGTGTGTGGTTCTTTTGAATAGAGGTTTGTTTGTGTGGTTGTAGATATTGTGTTGTGTTGTTTGTCGTTTGTTGTTGTTTGTTGTGGTGAGTTGTTGTGTGAGGTATGTGGGGAGTGTGTGTGTGTGGTGTTTGTGATGTAGTGTGTGTTTTGTGAGTTTGCGAGCTCCTTTGGCTCAGTTGGTAGAGCGTCAGTCTCATAATCTGAAGGTCGCCAGTTCGATCCTGGCAGGGAGCAAAACATACCTTTTTGCAACACATCGCACACAAACACCACACTCTGCATATGCATAACAACACACATCCACACACACACACACATCCACATCCACGCACACGTATACGAACACCAAACTCAAACACTCTCGCCTCGCCAACATCCGTCAGCGCGCTCCTACTCTACTGCATACACACACATCTGCTCTACAATCGCGCACTCACATTCACACTTCCACACACACGCCCCAACGCAACATACAAGCAAACAAGCAAACAAGAGAGTAGTTCGTATATGTCAACGGTCAAAGAACGAACATCATCTGCTATACGACAACGGCACATGAGTGCTTGTACCAATCCAGCAAGCAACACCAGCAGCCAGTCGCGGACCAGAAGACCGGCATTTGCACTTGTCAAGTGGACAATTGCCGACTGCGGACTGTTGCGTTGCGTCGGGTTTGTAATGCTACAACTCTCCTGGTTGTGTGTTTGTCGTCCTCTTTTGTCCCTCTCTCTCTCTCTTCTACACACACACACTCTCACACACTCACACACTCACACACTCACACACTCACACACTCGCACTCCCGCCCGCCCTCACTTCTACCTGCTCAGTTCCTATGTGCGTATATTCAAACAGTACTTGCGTGTCGCGAGCAAAGACTATATGTATAGACGTAAGCAAAGTGTGTATGCGTGCGTGTTTGTGTATGTGTATGTGCACACGAAGCGTGAAGATCGGTTGTATCGCTGCGACATTACGTTCGTTGCGAGTGCGCACTTTTTGTGTGATGCTCTGTCTGTTTACACTGTGTTGTGTTGTGTTGTGTTTGCGAGCGCATCGCACGTTCGATGTTTAATCGAGCTGACGTACTGCTTGTGTCATGATGTGGGATGGATCTGCGATACGATTGGACGACGCGATGCGTCAGGTAACGCGTCGAGTGTCCGAAACAACAGTCACAGTCGCGCTTGCGAGTGTATCATATTTCACTCACTCGTTCATGTGTTCATGTGTGTGGTTCTTTTGAATAGAGGTTTGTTTGTGTGGTTGTAGATATTGTGTTGTGTTGTTTGTCGTTTGTTGTTGTTTGTTGTGGTGAGTTGTTGTGTGAGGTATGTGGGGAGTGTGTGTGTGTGGTGTTTGTGATGTAGTGTGTGTTTTGTGAGTTTGCGAGCTCCTTTGGCTCAGTTGGTAGAGCGTCAGTCTCATAATCTGAAGGTCGCCAGTTCGATCCTGGCAGGGAGCAAAACATACCTTTTTGCAACACATCGCACACAAACACCACACTCTGCATATGCATAACAACACACATCCACACACACACACACATCCACATCCACGCACACGTATACGAACACCAAACTCAAACACTCTCGCCTCGCCAACATCCGTCAGCGCGCTCCTACTCTACTGCATACACACACATCTGCTCTACATCGCGCACTCACATTCACACTTCCACACACACGCCCCAACGCAACATACAAGCAAACAAGCAAACAAGAGAGTAGTTCGTATATGTCAACGGTCAAAGAACGAACATCATCTGCTATACGACAACGGCACATGAGTGCTTGTACCAATCCAGCAAGCAACACCAGCAGCCAGTCGCGGACCAGAAGACCGGCATTTGCACTTGTCAAGTGGACAATTGCCGACTGCGGACTGTTGCGTTGCGTCGGGTTTGTAATGCTACAACTCTCCTGGTTGTGTGTTTGTCGTCCTCTTTTGTCCCTCTCTCTCTCTCTTCTACACACACACACACTCTCACACACTCACACACTCACACACTCACACACTCACACACTCGCACTCCCGCCCGCCCTCACTTCTACCTGCTCAGTTCCTATGTGCGTATATTCAAACAGTACTTGCGTGTCGTGAGCAAAGACTATATGTATAGACGTAAGCAAAGTGTGTATGCGTGCGTGTTTGTGTATGTGTATGTGCACACGAAGCGTGAAGATCGGTTGTATCGCTGCGACATTACGTTCGTTGCGAGTGCGCACTTTTTGTGTGATGCTCTGTCTGTTTACACTGTGTTGTGTTGTGTTGTGTTTGCGAGCGCATCGCACGTTCGATGTTTAATCGAGCTGACGTACTGCTTGTGTCATGATGTGGGATGGATCTGCGATACGATTGGACGACGCGATGCGTCAGGTAACGCGTCGAGTGTCCGAAACAACAGTCACAGTCGCGCTTGCGAGTGTATCATATTTCACTCACTCGTTCATGTGTTCATGTGTGTGGTTCTTTTGAATAGAGGTTTGTTTGTGTGGTTGTAGATATTGTGTTGTGTTGTTTGTCGTTTGTTGTTGTTTGTTGTGGTGAGTTGTTGTGTGAGGTATGTGGGGAGTGTGTGTGTGTGTGGTGTTTGTGATGTAGTGTGTGTTTTGTGAGTTTGCGAGCTCCTTTGGCTCAGTTGGTAGAGCGTCAGTCTCATAATCTGAAGGTCGCCAGTTCGATCCTGGCAGGGAGCAAAACATACCTTTTTGCAACACATCGCACACAAACACCACACTCTGCATATGCATAACAACACACATCCACACACACACACACACATCCACATCCACGCACACGTATACGAACACCAAACTCAAACACTCTCGCCTCGCCAACATCCGTCAGCGCGCTCCTACTCTACTGCATACACACACATCTGCTCTACATCGCGCACTCACATTCACACTTCCACACACACGCCCCAACGCAACATACAAGCAAACAAGCAAACAAGAGAGTAGTTCGTATATGTCAACGGTCAAAGAACGAACATCATCTGCTATACGACAACGGCACATGAGTGCTTGTACCAATCCAGCAAGCAACACCAGCAGCCAGTCGCGGACCAGAAGACCGGCATTTGCACTTGTCAAGTGGACAATTGCCGACTGCGGACTGTTGCGTTGCGTCGGGTTTGTAATGCTACAACTCTCCTGGTTGTGTGTTTGTCGTCCTCTTTTGTCCCTCTCTCTCTCTCTTCTACACACACACACACTCTCACACACTCACACACTCACACACTCACACACTCACACACTCGCACTCCCGCCCGCCCTCACTTCTACCTGCTCAGTTCCTATGTGCGTATATTCAAACAGTACTTGCGTGTCGCGAGCAAAGACTATATGTATAGACGTAAGCAAAGTGTGTATGCGTGCGTGTTTGTGTATGTGTATGTGCACACGAAGCGTGAAGATCGGTTGTATCGCTGCGACATTACGTTCGTTGCGAGTGCGCACTTTTTGTGTGATGCTCTGTCTGTTTACACTGTGTTGTGTTGTGTTGTGTTTGCGAGCGCATCGCACGTTCGATGTTTAATCGAGCTGACGTACTGCTTGTGTCATGATGTGGGATGGATCTGCGATACGATTGGACGACGCGATGCGTCAGGTAACGCGTCGAGTGTCCGAAACAACAGTCACAGTCGCGCTTGCGAGTGTATCATATTTCACTCACTCGTTCATGTGTTCATGTGTGTGGTTCTTTTGAATAGAGGTTTGTTTGTGTGGTTGTAGATATTGTGTTGTGTTGTTTGTCGTTTGTTGTTGTTTGTTGTGGTGAGTTGTTGTGTGAGGTATGTGGGGAGTGTGTGTGTGTGGTGTTTGTGATGTAGTGTGTGTTTTGTGAGTTTGCGAGCTCCTTTGGCTCAGTTGGTAGAGCGTCAGTCTCATAATCTGAAGGTCGCCAGTTCGATCCTGGCAGGGAGCAAAACATACCTTTTTGCAACACATCGCACACAAACACCACACTCTGCATATGCATAACAACACACATCCACACACACACACACATCCACATCCACGCACACGTATACGAACACCAAACTCAAACACTCTCGCCTCGCCAACATCCGTCAGCGCGCTCCTACTCTACTGCATACACACACATCTGCTCTACATCGCGCACTCACATTCACACTTCCACACACACGCCCCAACGCAACATACAAGCAAACAAGCAAACAAGAGAGTAGTTCGTATATGTCAACGGTCAAAGAACGAACATCATCTGCTATACGACAACGGCACATGAGTGCTTGTACCAATCCAGCAAGCAACACCAGCAGCCAGTCGCGGACCAGAAGACCGGCATTTGCACTTGTCAAGTGGACAATTGCCGACTGCGGACTGTTGCGTTGCGTCGGGTTTGTAATGCTACAACTCTCCTGGTTGTGTGTTTGTCGTCCTCTTTTGTCCCTCTCTCTCTCTTCTACACACACACACACTCTCACACACTCACACACTCACACACTCACACACTCACACACTCGCACTCCCGCCCGCCCTCACTTCTACCTGCTCAGTTCCTATGTGCGTATATTCAAACAGTACTTGCGTGTCGCGAGCAAAGACTATATGTATAGACGTAAGCAAAGTGTGTATGCGTGCGTGTTTGTGTATGTGTATGTGCACACGAAGCGTGAAGATCGGTTGTATCGCTGCGACATTACGTTCGTTGCGAGTGCGCACTTTTTGTGTGATGCTCTGTCTGTTTACACTGTGTTGTGTTGTGTTGTGTTTGCGAGCGCATCGCACGTTCGATGTTTAATCGAGCTGACGTACTGCTTGTGTCATGATGTGGGATGGATCTGCGATACGATTGGACGACGCGATGCGTCAGGTAACGCGTCGAGTGTCCGAAACAACAGTCACAGTCGCGCTTGCGAGTGTATCATATTTCACTCACTCGTTCATGTGTTCATGTGTGTGGTTCTTTTGAATAGAGGTTTGTTTGTGTGGTTGTAGATATTGTGTTGTGTTGTTTGTCGTTTGTTGTTGTTTGTTGTGGTGAGTTGTTGTGTGAGGTATGTGGGGAGTGTGTGTGTGTGTGGTGTTTGTGATGTAGTGTGTGTTTTGTGAGTTTGCGAGCTCCTTTGGCTCAGTTGGTAGAGCGTCAGTCTCATAATCTGAAGGTCGCCAGTTCGATCCTGGCAGGGAGCAAAACATACCTTTTTGCAACACATCGCACACAAACACCACACTCTGCATATGCATAACAACACACATCCACACACACACACACATCCACATCCACGCACACGTATACGAACACCAAACTCAAACACTCTCGCCTCGCCAACATCCGTCAGCGCGCTCCTACTCTACTGCATACACACACATCTGCTCTACATCGCGCACTCACATTCACACTTCCACACACACGCCCCAACGCAACATACAAGCAAACAAGCAAACAAGAGAGTAGTTCGTATATGTCAACGGTCAAAGAACGAACATCATCTGCTATACGACAACGGCACATGAGTGCTTGTACCAATCCAGCAAGCAACACCAGCAGCCAGTCGCGGACCAGAAGACCGGCATTTGCACTTGTCAAGTGGACAATTGCCGACTGCGGACTGTTGCGTTGCGTCGGGTTTGTAATGCTACAACTCTCCTGGTTGTGTGTTTGTCGTCCTCTTTTGTCCCTCTCTCTCTCTCTTCTACACACACACACACTCTCACACACTCACACACTCACACACTCACACACTCACACACTCGCACTCCCGCCCGCCCTCACTTCTACCTGCTCAGTTCCTATGTGCGTATATTCAAACAGTACTTGCGTGTCGCGAGCAAAGACTATATGTATAGACGTAAGCAAAGTGTGTATGCGTGCGTGTTTGTGTATGTGTATGTGCACACGAAGCGTGAAGATCGGTTGTATCGCTGCGACATTACGTTCGTTGCGAGTGCGCACTTTTTGTGTGATGCTCTGTCTGTTTACACTGTGTTGTGTTGTGTTGTGTTTGCGAGCGCATCGCACGTTCGATGTTTAATCGAGCTGACGTACTGCTTGTGTCATGATGTGGGATGGATCTGCGATACGATTGGACGACGCGATGCGTCAGGTAACGCGTCGAGTGTCCGAAACAACAGTCACAGTCGCGCTTGCGAGTGTATCATATTTCACTCACTCGTTCATGTGTTCATGTGTGTGGTTCTTTTGAATAGAGGTTTGTTTGTGTGGTTGTAGATATTGTGTTGTGTTGTTTGTCGTTTGTTGTTGTTTGTTGTGGTGAGTTGTTGTGTGAGGTATGTGGGGAGTGTGTGTGTGTGTGGTGTTTGTGATGTAGTGTGTGTTTTGTGAGTTTGCGAGCTCCTTTGGCTCAGTTGGTAGAGCGTCAGTCTCATAATCTGAAGGTCGCCAGTTCGATCCTGGCAGGGAGCAAAACATACCTTTTTGCAACACATCGCACACAAACACCACACTCTGCATATGCATAACAACACACATCCACACACACACACACATCCACATCCACGCACACGTATACGAACACCAAACTCAAACACTCTCGCCTCGCCAACATCCGTCAGCGCGCTCCTACTCTACTGCATACACACACATCTGCTCTACATCGCGCACTCACATTCACACTTCCACACACACGCCCAACGCAACATACAAGCAACAAGCAACAAGCAACAAGCAAACAAGCAACAAGCAAACAAGCAACAAGAGAGTAGTTCGTATATGTCAACGGTCAAAGAACGAACATCATCTGCTATACGACAACGGCACATGAGTGCTTGTACCAATCCAGCAAGCAACACCAGCAGCCAGTCGCGGACCAGAAGACCGGCATTTGCACTTGTCAAGTGGACAATTGCCGACTGCGGACTGTTGCGTTGCGTCGGGTTTGTAATGCTACAACTCTCCTGGTTGTGTGTTTGTCGTCCTCTTTTGTCCCTCTCTCTCTCTCTTCTACACACACACACACTCTCACACACTCACACACTCACACACTCACACACTCACACACTCGCACTCCCGCCCGCCCTCACTTCTACCTGCTCAGTTCCTATGTGCGTATATTCAAACAGTACTTGCGTGTCGTGAGCAAAGACTATATGTATAGACGTAAGCAAAGTGTGTATGCGTGCGTGTTTGTGTATGTGTATGTGCACACGAAGCGTGAAGATCGGTTGTATCGCTGCGACATTACGTTCGTTGCGAGTGCGCACTTTTTGTGTGATGCTCTGTCTGTTTACACTGTGTTGTGTTGTGTTGTGTTTGCGAGCGCATCGCACGTTCGATGTTTAATCGAGCTGACGTACTGCTTGTGTCATGATGTGGGATGGATCTGCGATACGATTGGACGACGCGATGCGTCAGGTAACGCGTCGAGTGTCCGAAACAACAGTCACAGTCGCGCTTGCGAGTGTATCATATTTCACTCACTCGTTCATGTGTTCATGTGTGTGGTTCTTTTGAATAGAGGTTTGTTTGTGTGGTTGTAGATATTGTGTTGTGTTGTTTGTCGTTTGTTGTTGTTTGTTGTGGTGAGTTGTTGTGTGAGGTATGTGGGGAGTGTGTGTGTGTGGTGTTTGTGATGTAGTGTGTGTTTTGTGAGTTTGCGAGCTCCTTTGGCTCAGTTGGTAGAGCGTCAGTCTCATAATCTGAAGGTCGCCAGTTCGATCCTGGCAGGGAGCAAAACATACCTTTTTGCAACACATCGCACACAAACACCACACTCTGCATATGCATAACAACACACATCCACACACACACACACACATCCACATCCACGCACACGTATACGAACACCAAACTCAAACACTCTCGCCTCGCCAACATCCGTCAGCGCGCTCCTACTCTACTGCATACACACACATCTGCTCTACATCGCGCACTCACATTCACACTTCCACACACACGCCCCAACGCAACATACAAGCAAACAAGCAAACAAGCAAACAAGCAAACAAGCAAACAAGAGAGTAGTTCGTATATGTCAACGGTCAAAGAACGAACATCATCTGCTATACGACAACGGCACATGAGTGCTTGTACCAATCCAGCAAGCAACACCAGCAGCCAGTCGCGGACCAGAAGACCGGCATTTGCACTTGTCAAGTGGACAATTGCCGACTGCGGACTGTTGCGTTGCGTCGGGTTTGTAATGCTACAACTCTCCTGGTTGTGTGTTTGTCGTCCTCTTTTGTCCCTCTCTCTCTCTCTTCTACACACACACACACTCTCACACACTCACACACTCACACACTCACACACTCACACACTCGCACTCCCGCCCGCCCTCACTTCTACCTGCTCAGTTCCTATGTGCGTATATTCAAACAGTACTTGCGTGTCGTGAGCAAAGACTATATGTATAGACGTAAGCAAAGTGTGTATGCGTGCGTGTTTGTGTATGTGTATGTGCACACGAAGCGTGAAGATCGGTTGTATCGCTGCGACATTACGTTCGTTGCGAGTGCGCACTTTTTGTGTGATGCTCTGTCTGTTTACACTGTGTTGTGTTGTGTTGTGTTTGCGAGCGCATCGCACGTTCGATGTTTAATCGAGCTGACGTACTGCTTGTGTCATGATGTGGGATGGATCTGCGATACGATTGGACGACGCGATGCGTCAGGTAACGCGTCGAGTGTCCGAAACAACAGTCACAGTCGCGCTTGCGAGTGTATCATATTTCACTCACTCGTTCATGTGTTCATGTGTGTGGTTCTTTTGAATAGAGGTTTGTTTGTGTGGTTGTAGATATTGTGTTGTGTTGTTTGTCGTTTGTTGTTGTTTGTTGTGGTGAGTTGTTGTGTGAGGTATGTGGGGAGTGTGTGTGTGTGTGGTGTTTGTGATGTAGTGTGTGTTTTGTGAGTTTGCGAGCTCCTTTGGCTCAGTTGGTAGAGCGTCAGTCTCATAATCTGAAGGTCGCCAGTTCGATCCTGGCAGGGAGCAAAACATACCTTTTTGCAACACATCGCACACAAACACCACACTCTGCATATGCATAACAACACACATCCACACACACACACACATCCACATCCACGCACACGTATACGAACACCAAACTCAAACACTCTCGCCTCGCCAACATCCGTCAGCGCGCTCCTACTCTACTGCATACACACACATCTGCTCTACATCGCGCACTCACATTCACACTTCCACACACACGCCCCAACGCAACATACAAGCAAACAAGCAAACAAGCAAACAAGCAAACAAGCAAACAAGCAAACAAGCAAACAAGCAAACAAGAGAGTAGTTCGTATATGTCAACGGTCAAAGAACGAACATCATCTGCTATACGACAACGGCACATGAGTGCTTGTACCAATCCAGCAAGCAACACCAGCAGCCAGTCGCGGACCAGAAGACCGGCATTTGCACTTGTCAAGTGGACAATTGCCGACTGCGGACTGTTGCGTTGCGTCGGGTTTGTAATGCTACAACTCTCCTCTGGTTGTGTGTTTGTCGTCCTCTTTTGTCCCTCTCTCTCTCTCTTCTACACACACACACACTCTCACACACTCACACACTCACACACTCACACACTCACACACTCGCACTCCCGCCCGCCCTCACTTCTACCTGCTCAGTTCCTATGTGCGTATATTCAAACAGTACTTGCGTGTCGTGAGCAAAGACTATATGTATAGACGTAAGCAAAGTGTGTATGCGTGCGTGTTTGTGTATGTGTATGTGCACACGAAGCGTGAAGATCGGTTGTATCGCTGCGACATTACGTTCGTTGCGAGTGCGCACTTTTTGTGTGATGCTCTGTCTGTTTACACTGTGTTGTGTTGTGTTGTGTTTGCGAGCGCATCGCACGTTCGATGTTTAATCGAGCTGACGTACTGCTTGTGTCATGATGTGGGATGGATCTGCGATACGATTGGACGACGCGATGCGTCAGGTAACGCGTCGAGTGTCCGAAACAACAGTCACAGTCGCGCTTGCGAGTGTATCATATTTCACTCACTCGTTCATGTGTTCATGTGTGTGGTTCTTTTGAATAGAGGTTTGTTTGTGTGGTTGTAGATATTGTGTTGTGTTGTTTGTCGTTTGTTGTTGTTTGTTGTGGTGAGTTGTTGTGTGAGGTATGTGGGGAGTGTGTGTGTGTGGTGTTTGTGATGTAGTGTGTGTTTTGTGAGTTTGCGAGCTCCTTTGGCTCAGTTGGTAGAGCGTCAGTCTCATAATCTGAAGGTCGCCAGTTCGATCCTGGCAGGGAGCAAAACATACCTTTTTGCAACACATCGCACACAAACACCACACTCTGCATATGCATAACAACACACATCCACACACACACACACATCCACATCCACGCACACGTATACGAACACCAAACTCAAACACTCTCGCCTCGCCAACATCCGTCAGCGCGCTCCTACTCTACTGCATACACACACATCTGCTCTACATCGCGCACTCACATTCACACTTCCACACACACGCCCCAACGCAACATACAAGCAAACAAGCAAACAAGCAAACAAGCAAACAAGCAAACAAGCAAACAAGCAAACAAGAGAGTAGTTCGTATATGTCAACGGTCAAAGAACGAACATCATCTGCTATACGACAACGGCACATGAGTGCTTGTACCAATCCAGCAAGCAACACCAGCAGCCAGTCGCGGACCAGAAGACCGGCATTTGCACTTGTCAAGTGGACAATTGCCGACTGCGGACTGTTGCGTTGCGTCGGGTTTGTAATGCTACAACTCTCCTGGTTGTGTGTTTGTCGTCCTCTTTTGTCCCTCTCTCTCTCTCTTCTACACACACACACACTCTCACACACTCACACACTCACACACTCACACACTCACACACTCGCACTCCCGCCCGCCCTCACTTCTACCTGCTCAGTTCCTATGTGCGTATATTCAAACAGTACTTGCGTGTCGTGAGCAAAGACTATATGTATAGACGTAAGCAAAGTGTGTATGCGTGCGTGTTTGTGTATGTGTATGTGCACACGAAGCGTGAAGATCGGTTGTATCGCTGCGACATTACGTTCGTTGCGAGTGCGCACTTTTTGTGTGATGCTCTGTCTGTTTACACTGTGTTGTGTTGTGTTGTGTTTGCGAGCGCATCGCACGTTCGATGTTTAATCGAGCTGACGTACTGCTTGTGTCATGATGTGGGATGGATCTGCGATACGATTGGACGACGCGATGCGTCAGGTAACGCGTCGAGTGTCCGAAACAACAGTCACAGTCGCGCTTGCGAGTGTATCATATTTCACTCACTCGTTCATGTGTTCATGTGTGTGGTTCTTTTGAATAGAGGTTTGTTTGTGTGGTTGTAGATATTGTGTTGTGTTGTTTGTCGTTTGTTGTTGTTTGTTGTGGTGAGTTGTTGTGTGAGGTATGTGGGGAGTGTGTGTGTGTGTGGTGTTTGTGATGTAGTGTGTGTTTTGTGAGTTTGCGAGCTCCTTTGGCTCAGTTGGTAGAGCGTCAGTCTCATAATCTGAAGGTCGCCAGTTCGATCCTGGCAGGGAGCAAAACATACCTTTTTGCAACACATCGCACACAAACACCACACTCTGCATATGCATAACAACACACATCCACACACACACACACACATCCACATCCACGCACACGTATACGAACACCAAACTCAAACACTCTCGCCTCGCCAACATCCGTCAGCGCGCTCCTACTCTACTGCATACACACACATCTGCTCTACATCGCGCACTCACATTCACACTTCCACACACACGCCCCAACGCAACATACAAGCAAACAAGCAAACAAGCAAACAAGCAAACAAGCAAACAAGCAAACAAGCAAACAAGAGAGTAGTTCGTATATGTCAACGGTCAAAGAACGAACATCATCTGCTATACGACAACGGCACATGAGTGCTTGTACCAATCCAGCAAGCAACACCAGCAGCCAGTCGCGGACCAGAAGACCGGCATTTGCACTTGTCAAGTGGACAATTGCCGACTGCGGACTGTTGCGTTGCGTCGGGTTTGTAATGCTACAACTCTCCTGGTTGTGTGTTTGTCGTCCTCTTTTGTCCCTCTCTCTCTCTCTTCTACACACACACACTCTCACACACTCACACACTCACACACTCACACACTCACACACTCGCACTCCCGCCCGCCCTCACTTCTACCTGCTCAGTTCCTATGTGCGTATATTCAAACAGTACTTGCGTGTCGTGAGCAAAGACTATATGTATAGACGTAAGCAAAGTGTGTATGCGTGCGTGTTTGTGTATGTGTATGTGCACACGAAGCGTGAAGATCGGTTGTATCGCTGCGACATTACGTTCGTTGCGAGTGCGCACTTTTTGTGTGATGCTCTGTCTGTTTACACTGTGTTGTGTTGTGTTGTGTTTGCGAGCGCATCGCACGTTCGATGTTTAATCGAGCTGACGTACTGCTTGTGTCATGATGTGGGATGGATCTGCGATACGATTGGACGACGCGATGCGTCAGGTAACGCGTCGAGTGTCCGAAACAACAGTCACAGTCGCGCTTGCGAGTGTATCATATTTCACTCACTCGTTCATGTGTTCATGTGTGTGGTTCTTTTGAATAGAGGTTTGTTTGTGTGGTTGTAGATATTGTGTTGTGTTGTTTGTCGTTTGTTGTTGTTTGTTGTGGTGAGTTGTTGTGTGAGGTATGTGGGGAGTGTGTGTGTGTGGTGTTTGTGATGTAGTGTGTGTTTTGTGAGTTTGCGAGCTCCTTTGGCTCAGTTGGTAGAGCGTCAGTCTCATAATCTGAAGGTCGCCAGTTCGATCCTGGCAGGGAGCAAAACATACCTTTTTGCAACACATCGCACACAAACACCACACTCTGCATATGCATAACAACACACATCCACACACACACACACACATCCACATCCACGCACACGTATACGAACACCAAACTCAAACACTCTCGCCTCGCCAACATCCGTCAGCGCGCTCCTACTCTACTGCATACACACACATCTGCTCTACATCGCGCACTCACATTCACACTTCCACACACACGCCCCAACGCAACATACAAGCAAACAAGCAAACAAGCAAACAAGCAAACAAGCAAACAAGCAAACAAGCAAACAAGCAAACAAGAGAGTAGTTCGTATATGTCAACGGTCAAAGAACGAACATCATCTGCTATACGACAACGGCACATGAGTGCTTGTACCAATCCAGCAAGCAACACCAGCAGCCAGTCGCGGACCAGAAGACCGGCATTTGCACTTGTCAAGTGGACAATTGCCGACTGCGGACTGTTGCGTTGCGTCGGGTTTGTAATGCTACAACTCTCCTGGTTGTGTGTTTGTCGTCCTCTTTTGTCCCTCTCTCTCTCTCTTCTACACACACACACACTCTCACACACTCACACTCACACACTCACACACTCACACACTCGCACTCCCGCCCGCCCTCACTTCTACCTGCTCAGTTCCTATGTGCGTATATTCAAACAGTACTTGCGTGTCGTGAGCAAAGACTATATGTATAGACGTAAGCAAAGTGTGTATGCGTGCGTGTTTGTGTATGTGTATGTGCACACGAAGCGTGAAGATCGGTTGTATCGCTGCGACATTACGTTCGTTGCGAGTGCGCACTTTTTGTGTGATGCTCTGTCTGTTTACACTGTGTTGTGTTGTGTTGTGTTTGCGAGCGCATCGCACGTTCGATGTTTAATCGAGCTGACGTACTGCTTGTGTCATGATGTGGGATGGATCTGCGATACGATTGGACGACGCGATGCGTCAGGTAACGCGTCGAGTGTCCGAAACAACAGTCACAGTCGCGCTTGCGAGTGTATCATATTTCACTCACTCGTTCATGTGTTCATGTGTGTGGTTCTTTTGAATAGAGGTTTGTTTGTGTGGTTGTAGATATTGTGTTGTGTTGTTTGTCGTTTGTTGTTGTTTGTTGTGGTGAGTTGTTGTGTGAGGTATGTGGGGAGTGTGTGTGTGTGTGGTGTTTGTGATGTAGTGTGTGTTTTGTGAGTTTGCGAGCTCCTTTGGCTCAGTTGGTAGAGCGTCAGTCTCATAATCTGAAGGTCGCCAGTTCGATCCTGGCAGGGAGCAAAACATACCTTTTTGCAACACATCGCACACAAACACCACACTCTGCATATGCATAACAACACACATCCACACACACACACACACATCCACATCCACGCACACGTATACGAACACCAAACTCAAACACTCTCGCCTCGCCAACATCCGTCAGCGCGCTCCTACTCTACTGCATACACACACATCTGCTCTACATCGCGCACTCACATTCACACTTCCACACACACGCCCCAACGCAACATACAAGCAAACAAGCAAACAAGCAACAAGCAACAAGCAAACAAGCAAACAAGCAAACAAGCAAACAAGAGAGTAGTTCGTATATGTCAACGGTCAAAGAACGAACATCATCTGCTATACGACAACGGCACATGAGTGCTTGTACCAATCCAGCAAGCAACACCAGCAGCCAGTCGCGGACCAGAAGACCGGCATTTGCACTTGTCAAGTGGACAATTGCCGACTGCGGACTGTTGCGTTGCGTCGGGTTTGTAATGCTACAACTCTCCTGGTTGTGTGTTTGTCGTCCTCTTTTGTCCCTCTCTCTCTCTCTTCTACACACACACACACTCTCACACACTCACACACTCACACACTCACACACTCACACACTCGCACTCCCGCCCGCCCTCACTTCTACCTGCTCAGTTCCTATGTGCGTATATTCAAACAGTACTTGCGTGTCGTGAGCAAAGACTATATGTATAGACGTAAGCAAAGTGTGTATGCGTGCGTGTTTGTGTATGTGTATGTGCACACGAAGCGTGAAGATCGGTTGTATCGCTGCGACATTACGTTCGTTGCGAGTGCGCACTTTTTGTGTGATGCTCTGTCTGTTTACACTGTGTTGTGTTGTGTTGTGTTTGCGAGCGCATCGCACGTTCGATGTTTAATCGAGCTGACGTACTGCTTGTGTCATGATGTGGGATGGATCTGCGATACGATTGGACGACGCGATGCGTCAGGTAACGCGTCGAGTGTCCGAAACAACAGTCACAGTCGCGCTTGCGAGTGTATCATATTTCACTCACTCGTTCATGTGTTCATGTGTGTGGTTCTTTTGAATAGAGGTTTGTTTGTGTGGTTGTAGATATTGTGTTGTGTTGTTTGTCGTTTGTTGTTGTTTGTTGTGGTGAGTTGTTGTGTGAGGTATGTGGGGAGTGTGTGTGTGTGGTGTTTGTGATGTAGTGTGTGTTTTGTGAGTTTGCGAGCTCCTTTGGCTCAGTTGGTAGAGCGTCAGTCTCATAATCTGAAGGTCGCCAGTTCGATCCTGGCAGGGAGCAAAACATACCTTTTTGCAACACATCGCACACAAACACCACACTCTGCATATGCATAACAACACACATCCACACACACACACACACATCCACATCCACGCACACGTATACGAACACCAAACTCAAACACTCTCGCCTCGCCAACATCCGTCAGCGCGCTCCTACTCTACTGCATACACACACATCTGCTCTACATCGCGCACTCACATTCACACTTCCACACACACGCCCAACGCAACACAGCAAACAAGCAACAAGCAACAAGCAAACAAGCAACAAGCAACAAGAGAGTAGTTCGTATATGTCAACGGTCAAAGAACGAACATCATCTGCTATACGACAACGGCACATGAGTGCTTGTACCAATCCAGCAAGCAACACCAGCAGCCAGTCGCGGACCAGAAGACCGGCATTTGCACTTGTCAAGTGGACAATTGCCGACTGCGGACTGTTGCGTTGCGTCGGGTTTGTAATGCTACAACTCTCCTGGTTGTGTGTTTGTCGTCCTCTTTTGTCCCTCTCTCTCTCTCTTCTACACACACACACACTCTCACACACTCACACACTCACACACTCACACACTCACACACTCGCACTCCCGCCCGCCCTCACTTCTACCTGCTCAGTTCCTATGTGCGTATATTCAAACAGTACTTGCGTGTCGTGAGCAAAGACTATATGTATAGACGTAAGCAAAGTGTGTATGCGTGCGTGTTTGTGTATGTGTATGTGCACACGAAGCGTGAAGATCGGTTGTATCGCTGCGACATTACGTTCGTTGCGAGTGCGCACTTTTTGTGTGATGCTCTGTCTGTTTACACTGTGTTGTGTTGTGTTGTGTTTGCGAGCGCATCGCACGTTCGATGTTTAATCGAGCTGACGTACTGCTTGTGTCATGATGTGGGATGGATCTGCGATACGATTGGACGACGCGATGCGTCAGGTAACGCGTCGAGTGTCCGAAACAACAGTCACAGTCGCGCTTGCGAGTGTATCATATTTCACTCACTCGTTCATGTGTTCATGTGTGTGGTTCTTTTGAATAGAGGTTTGTTTGTGTGGTTGTAGATATTGTGTTGTGTTGTTTGTCGTTTGTTGTTGTTTGTTGTGGTGAGTTGTTGTGTGAGGTATGTGGGGAGTGTGTGTGTGTGTGGTGTTTGTGATGTAGTGTGTGTTTTGTGAGTTTGCGAGCTCCTTTGGCTCAGTTGGTAGAGCGTCAGTCTCATAATCTGAAGGTCGCCAGTTCGATCCTGGCAGGGAGCAAAACATACCTTTTTGCAACACATCGCACACAAACACCACACTCTGCATATGCATAACAACACACATCCACACACACACACACATCCACATCCACGCACACGTATACGAACACCAAACTCAAACACTCTCGCCTCGCCAACATCCGTCAGCGCGCTCCTACTCTACTGCATACACACACATCTGCTCTACATCGCGCACTCACATTCACACTTCCACACACACGCCCCAACGCAACATACAAGCAAACAAGCAAACAAGAGAGTAGTTCGTATATGTCAACGGTCAAAGAACGAACATCATCTGCTATACGACAACGGCACATGAGTGCTTGTACCAATCCAGCAAGCAACACCAGCAGCCAGTCGCGGACCAGAAGACCGGCATTTGCACTTGTCAAGTGGACAATTGCCGACTGCGGACTGTTGCGTTGCGTCGGGTTTGTAATGCTACAACTCTCCTGGTTGTGTGTTTGTCGTCCTCTTTTGTCCCTCTCTCTCTCTCTTCTACACACACACACACTCTCACACACTCACACACTCACACACTCACACACTCACACACTCGCACTCCCGCCCGCCCTCACTTCTACCTGCTCAGTTCCTATGTGCGTATATTCAAACAGTACTTGCGTGTCGCGAGCAAAGACTATATGTATAGACGTAAGCAAAGTGTGTATGCGTGCGTGTTTGTGTATGTGTATGTGCACACGAAGCGTGAAGATCGGTTGTATCGCTGCGACATTACGTTCGTTGCGAGTGCGCACTTTTTGTGTGATGCTCTGTCTGTTTACACTGTGTTGTGTTGTGTTGTGTTTGCGAGCGCATCGCACGTTCGATGTTTAATCGAGCTGACGTACTGCTTGTGTCATGATGTGGGATGGATCTGCGATACGATTGGACGACGCGATGCGTCAGGTAACGCGTCGAGTGTCCGAAACAACAGTCACAGTCGCGCTTGCGAGTGTATCATATTTCACTCACTCGTTCATGTGTTCATGTGTGTGGTTCTTTTGAATAGAGGTTTGTTTGTGTGGTTGTAGATATTGTGTTGTGTTGTTTGTCGTTTGTTGTTGTTTGTTGTGGTGAGTTGTTGTGTGAGGTATGTGGGGAGTGTGTGTGTGTGTGGTGTTTGTGATGTAGTGTGTGTTTTGTGAGTTTGCGAGCTCCTTTGGCTCAGTTGGTAGAGCGTCAGTCTCATAATCTGAAGGTCGCCAGTTCGATCCTGGCAGGGAGCAAAACATACCTTTTTGCAACACATCGCACACAAACACCACACTCTGCATATGCATAACAACACACATCCACACACACACACACATCCACATCCACGCACACGTATACGAACACCAAACTCAAACACTCTCGCCTCGCCAACATCCGTCAGCGCGCTCCTACTCTACTGCATACACACACATCTGCTCTACATCGCGCACTCACATTCACACTTCCACACACACGCCCCAACGCAACATACAAGCAAACAAGCAAACAAGAGAGTAGTTCGTATATGTCAACGGTCAAAGAACGAACATCATCTGCTATACGACAACGGCACATGAGTGCTTGTACCAATCCAGCAAGCAACACCAGCAGCCAGTCGCGGACCAGAAGACCGGCATTTGCACTTGTCAAGTGGACAATTGCCGACTGCGGACTGTTGCGTTGCGTCGGGTTTGTAATGCTACAACTCTCCTGGTTGTGTGTTTGTCGTCCTCTTTTGTCCCTCTCTCTCTCTCTTCTACACACACACACACTCTCACACACTCACACACTCACACACTCACACTCACACACTCGCACTCCCGCCCGCCCTCACTTCTACCTGCTCAGTTCCTATGTGCGTATATTCAAACAGTACTTGCGTGTCGCGAGCAAAGACTATATGTATAGACGTAAGCAAAGTGTGTATGCGTGCGTGTTTGTGTATGTGTATGTGCACACGAAGCGTGAAGATCGGTTGTATCGCTGCGACATTACGTTCGTTGCGAGTGCGCACTTTTTGTGTGATGCTCTGTCTGTTTACACTGTGTTGTGTTGTGTTGTGTTTGCGAGCGCATCGCACGTTCGATGTTTAATCGAGCTGACGTACTGCTTGTGTCATGATGTGGGATGGATCTGCGATACGATTGGACGACGCGATGCGTCAGGTAACGCGTCGAGTGTCCGAAACAACAGTCACAGTCGCGCTTGCGAGTGTATCATATTTCACTCACTCGTTCATGTGTTCATGTGTGTGGTTCTTTTGAATAGAGGTTTGTTTGTGTGGTTGTAGATATTGTGTTGTGTTGTTTGTCGTTTGTTGTTGTTTGTTGTGGTGAGTTGTTGTGTGAGGTATGTGGGGAGTGTGTGTGTGTGGTGTTTGTGATGTAGTGTGTGTTTGTGAGTTTGCGAGCTCCTTTGGCTCAGTTGGTAGAGCGTCAGTCTCATAATCTGAAGGTCGCCAGTTCGATCCTGGCAGGGAGCAAAAACATACCTTTTTGCCAACACATTCGCACCACAAACACCACACTCTGCATATGACCATAACAACACCACATCCACACACACCACACACATCCACATCCACGAACACGTATACGAACACCAAACCTCAAACCACTCTCGCCTCGCCAACCAATACGTCAGCGCGCTCCTACTCTACTGCATACACCCACACTCGCTCTACATCGCGCATCTCACATTCACACTCCCACCACACACGCCCCACGCAACCATACAAGCAAACAAGCAAACAAGAGAGTAGTTCGTATATGTAACGGTCAAAGAACGAACATCATCTGCATATACGACCACGGCACATGAGTGCTTATGTACCAATCACCCAGCAAGCAACCCACCAAGCAGCCCAGTAGCGGAACAGAAGACCGGCAATTGCACTTGTCACAGTGGACAATGCCGACTGAGGACTGTTGCGCTTGCGTCGGGTTTGTAATGCTACAACTCTACCCTGGTTGGTGTTTGTCGTCCTCTTTTGTCCCTCTCTCTCTCTCTTCTACACACACACACACTCTCACACACTCACACACTCAAAACACACTCACACACTCGCACTCCCGCCCCGCCCTCACTTTCTACCTGCTCAAGTTTCCTATGTGCGTATATCAAACAGTACTGGTGTCGCGAGCAAAGACTATATGTATAGGCCGTAAGCAAAGTGTGTATGCGTGCGTGTTTGTGTATGTGTATGTGCACACGAAGCGTGAAGATCGGTTGTATCGCTGCGACATTACGTTCGTGCGATGTGCGCACTTTTTGTGTGATGCTCTGTCTGTTTTACACTGTGTTGTGTTGTGTGGTTTGCGAGCGCATCGCACGTTCGATGTTAATCGAGCTGACGTACTGCTTGTGTCATGATGTGGGATGGATCTGCGATACGATTGGACGACGCGATGCGTCAGGTAACGCGTTCGAGTGTCCGAAACAACAGTCACAGTCGCGCTTGCGAGTGTATCATATTTCACTCACTCGTTCATGTGTTCATGTGTGTGGTTCTTTTGAATAGAGGTTTGTTTGTGTGGTTGTAGATATTGTGTTGTGTTGTTTGTCGTTTGTTGTTGTTTGTTGTGGTGAGTTGTTGTGTGAGGTATGTGGGGAGTGTGTGTGTGTGTGGTGTTTGTGATGTAGTGTGTGTTTTGTGAGTTGCGAGCTCCTTTGGCTCAGTTGGTAGAGCGTCAGTCTCATAATCTGAAGGTCGCCAGTTCGATCCTGGCAGGGAGCAAAAACATACCTTTTTGCAACACATCGCACACAAACACCACACTCTGCATATGCATAACACACACATCCACACACACACACACATCCACATCCACGCACACGTATACGAACACCAAACTCAAACACTCTCGCCTCGCCAACATCCGTCAGCGCGCTCCTACTCTACTGCATACACACACATCTGCTCTACATCGCGCACTCACATTCACACTTCCACACACACGCCCCAACGCAACATACAAGCAAAAAGCAAACAAGAGAGTAGTTCGTATATGTCAACGGTCAAAGAACGAACATCATCTGCTATACGACAACGGCACATGAGTGCTTGTACCAATCCAGCAAGCAACACCAGCAGCCAGTCGCGGACCAGAAGACCGGCATTTGCACTTGTCAAGTGGACAATTGCCGACTGCGGACTGTTTGCGTTGCGTCGGGTTTGTAATGCTACAACTCTCCTGGTTGTGTGTTTGTCGTCCTCTTTTGTCCCTCTCTCTCTCTTCTACACACACACACACTCTCACACACTCACACACTCACACACTCACACACTCACACACTCGCACTCCCGCCCGCCCTCACTTCTACCTGCTCAGTTCCTATGTGCGTATATTCAAACAGTACTTGCGTGTCGCGAGCAAAGACTATATGTATAGACGTAAGCAAAGTGTGTATGCGTGCGTGTTTGTGTATGTGTATGTGCACACGAAGCGTGAAGATCGGTTGTATCGCTGCGACATTACGTTCGTTTGCGAGTGCGCACTTTTTGTGTGATGCTCTGTCTGTTTACACTGTGTTGTGTTGTGTTGTGTTTTGCGAGCGCATCGCACGTTCGATGTTTAATCGAGCTGACGTACTGCTTGTGTCATGATGTGGATGGATCTGCGATACGATTGGACGACGCGATGCGTCAGGTAACGCGTCGAGTGTCCGAAACAACAGTCCACAGTCGCGCTTGCGAGTGTATCATATTCACTCACTCGTTCATGTGTTCATGTGTGTGTTCTTTTGAATAGAGGTTTGTTTGTGTGGTTGTAGATATTGTGTTGTGTTGTTTGTCGTTTGTTGTTGTTTGTTGTGGTGAGTTGTTGTGTGAGGTATGTGGGGAGTGTGTGTGTGTGGTGTTTGTGATGTAGTGTGTGTTTTGTGAGTTTGCGAGCTCCTTTGGCTCAGTTGGTAGAGCGTCAGTCTCATAATCTGAAGGTCGCCAGTTCGATCCTGGCAGGGAGCAAAACATACCTTTTTGCAACACATCGCACACAAACACCACACTCTGCATATGCATAACAACACACATCCACACACACCACACACATCCACATCCACGCACCACGTATACGAACACCAAACTCAAACACTCTCGCCTCGCCAACATCCGTCAGCGCGCTCCTACTCTACTGCATACACACACATCTGCTCTACATCGCGCACTCACATTCACACTTCCACACACACGCCCCAACGCAACATACAAGCAAACAAGCAAACAAGAGAGTAGTTCGTATATGTCAACGGTCAAAGAACGAACATCATCTGCTATACGACAACGGCACATGAGTGCTTGTACCAATCCAGCAAGCAACACCAGCAGCCAGTCGCGGACCAGAAGACCGGCATTTGCACTTGTCAAGTGGACAATTGCCGACTGCGGACTGTTGCGTTTGCGTCGGGTTTGTAATGCTACAACTCTCCTGGTTGTGGTGTTTGTCGTCCTCTTTTGTCCCTCTCTCTCTCTCTTCTACACACACACACACTCTCACACCAACACTCACACACTCACACACTCACACACTCGCACTCCCGCCCGCCCTCACTTCTACCTGCTCAGTTCCTATGTGCGTATATTCAAACAGTACTTGCGTGTCGTGAGCAAGGACTATATGTATAGACGTAAGCAAAGTGTGTATGCGTGCGTGTTTGTGTATGTGTATGTGCACACGAAGCGTGAAGATCGGTTGTATCGCTGCGACATTACGTTCGTTGCGAGTGCGCACTTTTTGTGTGATGCTCTGTCTGTTTACACTGTGTTGTGTTGTGTTGTGTTTGCGAGCGCATCGCACGTTCGATGTTTAATCGAGCTGACGTACTGCTTGTGTCATGATGTGGGATGGATCTGCGATACGATTGGACGACGCGATGCGTCAGGTAACGCGTCGAGTGTCCGAAACAACAGTCACAGTCGCGCTTGCGAGTGTATCATATTTCACTCACTCGTTCATGTGTTCATGTGTGTGGTTCTTTTGAATAGAGGTTTGTTTGTGTGGTTGTAGATATTGTGTTGTGTTGTTTGTCGTTTGTTGTTGTTTGTTGTGGTGAGTTGTTGTGTGAGGTATGTGGGGAGTGTGTGTGTGTGGTGTTTGTGATGTAGTGTGTGTTTTGTGAGTTTGCGAGCTCCTTTGGCTCAGTTGGTAGAGCGTCAGTCTCATAATCTGAAGGTCGCCAGTTCGATCCTGGCAGGGAGCAAAACATACCTTTTTGCAACACATCGCACACAAACACCACACTCTGCATATGCATAACAACACACAATCCACACACACACACACATCCACATCCACGCACACGTATACGAACACCAAACTCAAACACTCTCGCCTCGCCAACATCCGTCAGCGCGCTCCTACTCTACTGCATACACACACATCTGCTCTACATCGCGCACTCACATTCACACTTCCACACACACGCCCCAACGCAACATACAAGCAACAAGCAAAAGCAAACAAGCAAACAAGCAAACAAGCAAACAAGCAAACAAGCAAAACAAGCAAACAAGAGAGTAGTTCGTATATGTCAACGGTCAAAGAACGAACATCATCTGCTATACGACAACGGCACATGAGTGCTTGTACCAATCCAGCAAGCAACACACAGCAGCCAGTCGCGGACCAGAAGACCGGCATTTGCACTTGTCAAGTGGACAATTGCCGACTGCGGACTGTTGCGTTGCGTCGGGTTTGTAATGCTACAACTCTCCTGGTTGTGTGTTTGTCGTCCTCTTTTGTCCCTCTCTCTCTCTCTTCTACACACACACACACACTCTCACACACTCACACACTCACACACTCACACACTCACACACTCACACACTCGCACTCCCGCCCGCCCTCACTTCTACCTGCTCAGTTCCTATGTGCGTATATTCAAACAGTAACTTGCGTGTCGTGAGCAAAGACTATATGTATAGACGTAAGCAAAGTGTGTATGCGTGCGTGTTTGTGTATGTGTATGTGCACACGAAGCGTGAAGATCGGTTGTATCGCTGCGACATTACGTTCGTTGCGAGTGCGCACTTTTTGTGTGATGCTCTGTCTGTTTACACTGTGTTGTGTTGTGTTGTGTTTGCGAGCGCATCGCACGTTCGATGTTTAATCGAGCTGACGTACTGCTTGTGTCATGATGTGGGATGGATCTGCGATACGATTGGACGACGCGATGCGTCAGGTAACGCGTCGAGTGTCCGAAACAACAGTCACAGTCGCGCTTGCGAGTGTATCATATTTCACTCACTCGTTCATGTGTTCATGTGTGTGGTTCTTTTGAATAGAGGTTTGTTTGTGTGGTTGTAGATATTGTGTTGTGTTGTTTGTCGTTTGTTGTTGTTTGTTGTGGTGAGTTGTTGTGTGAGGTATGTGGGGAGTGTGTGTGTGTGGTGTTTGTGATGTAGTGTGTGTTTTGTGAGTTTGCGAGCTCCTTTGGCTCAGTTGGTAGAGCGTCAGTCTCATAATCTGAAGGTCGCCAGTTCGATCCTGGCAGGGGAGCAAAAACATACCTTTTTGCAACACATCGCACACAAACACCACACTCTGCATATGCATAACAACACACATCCACACACACACACACACATCCACATCCACGCACACGTATACGAACACCAAACTCAAACACTCTCGCCTCGCCAACATCCGTCAGCGCGCTCCTACTCTACTGCATACACACACATCTGCTCTACATCGCGCACTCACATTCACACTTCACCCACACGCCCCCAACGCAACATACAAGCAAACAAGCAAACAAGCAAACAAGCAAACAAGCAAACAAGCAAACAAGCAAACAAGAGAGTAGTTCGTATATGTCAACGGTCAAAGAACGAACATCATCTGCTATACGACAACGGCACATGAGTGCTTGTACCAATCCAGCAAGCAACACCAGCAGCCAGTCGCGGACCAGAAGACCGGCATTTGCACTTGTCAAGTGGACAATTGCCGACTGCGGACTGTTGCGTTGCGTCGGGTTTGTAATGCTACAACTCTCCTGGTTGTGTGTTGTCGTCCTCTTTTGTCCCCTCTCCTCTCTCTTCTACACACACACACCACTCTCACACACTCACACACTCACACACTCACACACTCGCACTCCCGCCCGCCCTCACTTCTACCTGCTCAGTTCCTATGTGCGTATATTCAAACAGTACTTGCGTGTCGTGAGCAAAGACTATATGTATAGACGTAAGCAAAGTGTGTATGCGTGCGTGTTTGTGTATGTGTATGTGCACACGAAGCGTGAAGATCGGTTGTATCGCTGCGACATTACGTTCGTTGCGAGTGCGCACTTTTTGTGTGATGCTCTGTCTGTTTACACTGTGTTGTGTTGTGTTGTGTTTGCGAGCGCATCGCACGTTCGATGTTTAATCGAGCTGACGTACTGCTTGTGTCATGATGTGGGATGGATCTGCGATACGATTGGACGACGCGATGCGTCAGGTAACGCGTCGAGTGTCCGAAACAGACAGTCACAGTCGCGCTTGCGAGTGTATCATATTTCACTCACTCGTTCATGTGTTCATGTGTGTGGTTCTTTTGAATAGAGGTTTGTTTGTGTGGTTGTAGATATGTGTTGTGTTGTTTGTCGTTTGTTGTTGTTTGGTTGTGGTGAGTTGTTGTGTGAGGTATGTGGGGAGTGTGTGTGTGTGGTGTTTTGTGATGTAGTGGTGTGTTTTGTGAGTTTGCGAGCTCCTTTGGCTCAGTTGGTAGAGCGGTCAGTCTCATAAATCTGAAGGTCGCCAGTTCGATCCTGGCAGGGAGCAAAACATACCTTTTTGCAACACATCGCACCACAAACACCACACTCTGCATATGCATAACAAACACACATCCACACACACACACACATCCAATCCACGCACACGTATACGAACACCAAACTCAAACACTCTCGCCTCGCAACATCCGTCAGCGCGCTCCTACTCTACTGCATACACACACATCTGCTCTACATCGCGCCACTCACATTCACACTTCCACACACCACGCCCCAAACGCAACCATACAAGCAAACAGCAAACAAGCAAACAAAGCAACACAAGGCACCAAGCAACCACGAGCGTAGTTCGTCATATGTCAACGGTCCACAGCACGAACATCATTCTGCTATACGCCAACGGCACATAAGTGCTCTGTCACCATCCAGCAAGCACCACCAGCACGCCAGTCGCGGACCAGAAGACGGCATTTGCACTGTCAAGTGGACCAATTGCCGGACTAGCGGACGTTTGCGTTGCGTCTTGTTTGTAATGCTTACAACTCTCCTGGTTGTGTGTTTGTCGTCCTCTTTTGTCCCTCTCTCTCTCTCTTCTACACACACACACCACTCTCAACAACCTCACCAACTCACACACTCACAACCACTCACACAACTCGCACTCCCGCCAGCCCTCACTTCTACCTGCTCAGTTCCGATTTGCGTAATTCAAAACAGTACTTGCGTCGTCGTTGAGCAAAGGACTATATGTATAGATACGTAAGCAAAGTGTGTATAGGTCGTGCGTGTTTGTGTATGTTATGTGCACACGGAAGCGTGAAGATCGGTTGTATCGCTGCGACATTACGTTCGTTGCGAGTGCGCACTTTTTGTGTGATGCTCTGTCTGTTTACACTGTGTTGTGTTGTGTTGTGTTTGCGAGCGCATCGCACGTTCGATGTTTAATCGAGCTGACGTACTGCTTGTGTCATGATGTGGGATGGATCTGCGATACGATTGGACGACGCGATGCGTCAGGTAACGCGTCGAGTGTCCGAAACAACAGTCACAGTCGCGCTTGCGAGTGTATCATATTTCACTCACTCGTTCATGTGTTCATGTGTGTGGTTCTTTTGAATAGAGGTTTGTTTGTGTGGTTGTAGATATTGTGTTGTGTTGTTTGTCGTTTGTTGTTGTTGTTGTGGTGAGTTGTTGTGTGAGGTATGTGGGAGTGTGTGTGTGTGTGGTGTTTGTGATGTAGTGTGTGTTTTGTGAGTTTGCGAGCTCCTTTGGCTCAGTTGGTAGAGCGTCAGTCTCATAATCTGAAGGTCGCCAGTTCGATCCTGGCAGGGAGCAAAACATACCTTTTTGCAACACATCGCACACAAACACCACACTCTGCATATGCATAACAACACCACATCCACACACACACACACATCCACATCCACGCACACGTATACGAACACCAAACTCAAACACTCTCGCCTCGCCAACATCCGTCAGCGCGCTCCTACTCTACTGCATACACACACATCTGCTCTACATCGCGCACTCACATTCACACTTCCACACACACGCCCCAACGCAACATACAAGCAAACAAGCAAACAAGCAAACAAGCAAACAAGCAAACAAGCAAACAAGCAAACAAGAGAGTAGTTCGTATATGTCAACGGTCAAAGAACGAACATCATCTGCTATACGACAACGGCACATGAGTGCTTGTACCAATCCAGCAAGCAACACCAGCAGCCAGTCGCGGACCAGAAGACCGGCATTTGCACTTGTCAAGTGGACAATTGCCGACTGCGGACTGTTGCGTTGCGTCGGGTTTGTAATGCTACAACTCTCCTGGTTGTGTGTTTGTCGTCCTCTTTTGTCCCTCTCTCTCTCTCTTCTACACACACACACACTCTCACACACTCACACACTCACACACTCACACACTCACACACTCGCACTCCCGCCCGCCCTCACTTCTACCTGCTCAGTTCCTATGTGCGTATATTCAAACAGTACTTGCGTGTCGTGAGCAAAGACTATATGTATAGACGTAAGCAAAGTGTGTATGCGTGCGTGTTTGTGTATGTGTATGTGCACACGAAGCGTGAAGATCGGTTGTATCGCTGCGACATTACGTTCGTTGCGAGTGCGCACTTTTTGTGTGATGCTCTGTCTGTTTACACTGTGTTGTGTTGTGTTGTGTTTGCGAGCGCATCGCACGTTCGATGTTTAATCGAGCTGACGTACTGCTTGTGTCATGATGTGGGATGGATCTGCGATACGATTGGACGACGCGATGCGTCAGGTAACGCGTCGAGTGTCCGAAACAACAGTCACAGTCGCGCTTGCGAGTGTATCATATTTCACTCACTCGTTCATGTGTTCATGTGTGTGGTTCTTTTGAATAGAGGTTTGTTTGTGTGGTTGTAGATATTGTGTTGTGTTGTTTGTCGTTTGTTGTTGTTTGTTGTGGTGAGTTGTTGTGTGAGGTATGTGGGGAGTGTGTGTGTGTGGTGTTTGTGATGTAGTGTGTGTTTTGTGAGTTTGCGAGCTCCTTTGGCTCAGTTGGTAGAGCGTCAGTCTCATAATCTGAAGGTCGCCAGTTCGATCCTGGCAGGGAGCAAAACATACCTTTTTGCAACACATCGCACACAAACACCACACTCTGCATATGCATAACAACACACATCCACACACACACACACACATCCACATCCACGCACACGTATACGAACACCAAACTCAAACACTCTCGCCTCGCCAACATCCGTCAGCGCGCTCCTACTCTACTGCATACACACACATCTGCTCTACATCGCGCACTCACATTCACACTTCCACACACACGCCCCAACGCAACATACAAGCAAACAAGCAAACAGCAACAAGCAAACAAGCAAACAAGCAAACAAGCAAACAAGAGAGTAGTTCGTATATGTCAACGGTCAAAGAACGAACATCATCTGCTATACGACAACGGCACATGAGTGCTTGTACCAATCCAGCAAGCAACACCAGCAGCCAGTCGCGGACCAGAAGACCGGCATTTGCACTTGTCAAGTGGACAATTGCCGACTGCGGACTGTTGCGTTGCGTCGGGTTTGTAATGCTACAACTCTCCTGGTTGTGTGTTTGTCGTCCTCTTTTGTCCCTCTCTCTCTCTCTTCTACACACACACACACTCTCACACACTCACACACTCACACACTCACACACTCACACACTCGCACTCCCGCCCGCCCTCACTTCTACCTGCTCAGTTCCTATGTGCGTATATTCAAACAGTACTTGCGTGTCGTGAGCAAAGACTATATGTATAGACGTAAGCAAAGTGTGTATGCGTGCGTGTTTGTGTATGTGTATGTGCACACGAAGCGTGAAGATCGGTTGTATCGCTGCGACATTACGTTCGTTGCGAGTGCGCACTTTTTGTGTGATGCTCTGTCTGTTTACACTGTGTTGTGTTGTGTTGTGTTTGCGAGCGCATCGCACGTTCGATGTTTAATCGAGCTGACGTACTGCTTGTGTCATGATGTGGGATGGATCTGCGATACGATTGGACGACGCGATGCGTCAGGTAACGCGTCGAGTGTCCGAAACAACAGTCACAGTCGCGCTTGCGAGTGTATCATATTTCACTCACTCGTTCATGTGTTCATGTGTGTGGTTCTTTTGAATAGAGGTTTGTTTGTGTGGTTGTAGATATTGTGTTGTGTTGTTTGTCGTTTGTTGTTGTTTGTTGTGGTGAGTTGTTGTGTGAGGTATGTGGGGAGTGTGTGTGTGTGTGGTGTTTGTGATGTAGTGTGTGTTTTGTGAGTTTGCGAGCTCCTTTGGCTCAGTTGGTAGAGCGTCAGTCTCATAATCTGAAGGTCGCCAGTTCGATCCTGGCAGGGAGCAAAACATACCTTTTTGCAACACATCGCACACAAACACCACACTCTGCATATGCATAACAACACACATCCACACACACACACACATCCACATCCACGCACACGTATACGAACA
This sequence comes from Pythium guiyangense, assembly GCA_003730235.1. Classification (NCBI taxonomy): domain Eukaryota; phylum Oomycota; class Peronosporomycetes; order Pythiales; family Pythiaceae; genus Pythium; species Pythium guiyangense. The sequence continues at coordinate 33,613 of QXDM01000041.1, read as the reverse complement.
CCAAACTCAAACACTCTCGCCTCGCCAACATCCGTCAGCGCGCTCCTACTCTACTGCATACACACACATCTGCTCTACATCGCGCACTCACATTCACACTTCCACACACACGCCCCAACGCAACATACAAGCAAACAAGCAAACAAGCAAACAAGCAAACAAGCAAACAAGCAAACAAGCAAACAAGCAAACAAGAGAGTAGTTCGTATATGTCAACGGTCAAAGAACGAACATCATCTGCTATACGACAACGGCACATGAGTGCTTGTACCAATCCAGCAAGCAACACCAGCAGCCAGTCGCGGACCAGAAGACCGGCATTTGCACTTGTCAAGTGGACAATTGCCGACTGCGGACTGTTGCGTTGCGTCGGGTTTGTAATGCTACAACTCTCCTGGTTGTGTGTTTGTCGTCCTCTTTTGTCCCTCTCTCTCTCTCTTCTACACACACACACACTCTCACACACTCACACACTCACCACACTCACACACTCGCACTCCCGCCCGCCCTCACTTCTACCTGCTCAGTTCCTATGTGCGTATATTCAAACAGTACTTGCGTGTCGTGAGCAAAGACTATATGTATAGACGTAAGCAAAGTGTGTATGCGTGCGTGTTTGTGTATGTGTATGTGCACACGAAGCGTGAAGATCGGTTGTATCGCTGCGACATTACGTTCGTTGCGAGTGCGCACTTTTTGTGTGATGCTCTGTCTGTTTACACTGTGTTGTGTTGTGTTGTGTTTGCGAGCGCATCGCACGTTCGATGTTTAATCGAGCTGACGTACTGCTTGTGTCATGATGTGGGATGGATCTGCGATACGATTGGACGACGCGATGCGTCAGGTAACGCGTCGAGTGTCCGAAACAACAGTCACAGTCGCGCTTGCGAGTGTATCATATTTCACTCACTCGTTCATGTGTTCATGTGTGTGGTTCTTTTGAATAGAGGTTTGTTTGTGTGGTTGTAGATATTGTGTTGTGTTGTTTGTCGTTTGTTGTTGTTTGTTGTGGTGAGTTGTTGTGTGAGGTATGTGGGGAGTGTGTGTGTGTGGTGTTTGTGATGTAGTGTGTGTTTTGTGAGTTTGCGAGCTCCTTTGGCTCAGTTGGTAGAGCGTCAGTCTCATAATCTGAAGGTCGCCAGTTCGATCCTGGCAGGGAGCAAAACATACCTTTTGCAACACATCGCACACAAACACCACACTCTGCATATGCATAACAACACACATCCACACACACACACACATCCACATCCACGCACACGTATACGAACACCAAACTCAAACACTCTCGCCTCGCCAACATCCGTCAGCGCGCTCCTACTCTACTGCATACACACACATCTGCTCTACATCGCGCACTCACATTCACACTTCCACACACACGCCCCAACGCAACATACAAGCAACAAGCAACAAGCAAACAAGCAAACAAGCAAACAAGCAAACACAAGAGAGTAGTTCGTATATGTCAACGGTCAAAGAACGAACATCATCTGCTATACGACAACGGCACATGAGTGCTTGTACCAATCCAGCAAGCAACACCAGCAGCCAGTCCGCGGACCAGAAGACCGGCATTTGCACTTGTCAAGTGGACAATTGCCGACTGCGGACTGTTGCGTTGCGTCGGGTTTGTAATGCTACAACTCTCCTGGTTGTGTGTTTGTCGTCCTCTTTTGTCCCTCTCTCTCTCTCTTCTACACACACACACACTCTCACACACTCACACACTCACACACTCACACACTCACACACTCGCACTCCCGCCCGCCCTCACTTCTACCTGCTCAGTTCCTATGTGCGTATATTCAAACAGTACTTGCGTGTCGTGAGCAAAGACTATATGTATAGACGTAAGCAAAGTGTGTATGCGTGCGTGTTTGTGTATGTGTATGTGCACACGAAGCGTGAAGATCGGTTGTATCGCTGCGACATTACGTTCGTTGCGAGTGCGCACTTTTTGTGTGATGCTCTGTCTGTTTACACTGTGTTGTGTTGTGTTGTGTTTGCGAGCGCATCGCACGTTCGATGTTTAATCGAGCTGACGTACTGCTTGTGTCATGATGTGGGATGGATCTGCGATACGATTGGACGACGCGATGCGTCAGGTAACGCGTCGAGTGTCCGAAAACAACAGTCACAGTCGCGCTTGCGAGTGTATCATATTTCACTCACTCGTTCATGTGTTCATGTGTGTGGTTCTTTTGAATAGAGGTTTGTTTGTGTGGTTGTAGATATTGTGTTGTGTTGTTTGTCGTTTGTTGTTGTTTGTTGTGGTGAGTTGTTGTGTGAGGTATGTGGGGAGTGTGTGTGTGTGTGGTGTTTGTGATGTAGTGTGTGTTTTGTGAGTTTGCGAGCTCCTTTGGCTCAGTTGGTAGAGCGTCAGTCTCATAATCTGAAGGTCGCCAGTTCGATCCTGGCAGGGAGCAAAACATACCTTTTTGCAACACATCGCACACAAACACCACACTCTGCATATGCAGAAACAACACACATCCACACACACACACACATCCACATCCACGCACACGTATACGAACACCAAACTCAAACACTCTCGCCTCGCCAACATCCGTCAGCCGCGCTCCTACTCTACTGCATACACACACATCTGCTCTACATCGCGCACTCACATTCACACTTCCACACACACGCCCCTAACGCAAACATACAAGCAACAAGCACAAGAACAAGCAACAGCAAACAAGCAAAAAGCAAACAAGAGAGTATTTCGTATATGTCAACGGTCAAAGACCGAACATCATCTGCTATATACGACAACGGCACATGAGTGCTTGTACCAATCCAGCAAAGCAACCACAGCAGCCAGTCCGCGGACCAGAAGACCGGCATTTGCACTTGTCAAGTGGACAATTGCCGACTGCGGACTGTTGCGTTGCGTCGGGTTTGTAATGCTACAACTCTCCTGGTTTGTGTTTTGTCGTCCTTTTTTGTCCCTCTCTCTCTCTCTTCTACACACACACACACCACACACACTCTCACACACTCACACACTCACACACTCACACACTCGCACTCCCGCCCGCCCTCACTTCTACCTGCTCAGTTCCTATGTGCGTATATTCAAACAGTACTTGCGTGTCGTGAGCAAAGACTATATGTATAGACGTAAGCAAAGTGTGTATGCGTGCGTGTTTGTGTATGTGTATGTGCACACGAAGCGTGAAGATCGGTTGTATCGCTGCGACATTACGTTCGTTGCGAGTGCGCACTTTTTGTGTGATGCTCTGTCTGTTTACACTGTGTTGTGTTGTGTTGTGTTTGCGAGCGCATCGCACGTTCGATGTTTAATCGAGCTGACGTACTGCTTGTGTCATGATGTGGGATGGATCTGCGATACGATTGGACGACGCGATGCGTCAGGTAAACGCGTCGAGTGTCCGAACAACAGTCACAGTCGCGCTTGCGAGTGTATCATATTTCACTCACTCGTTCATGTGTCATGTGTGTGGTTCTTTTGAATAGAGGTTTGTTTGTGTGGTTGTAGATATTGTGTTGTGTTGTTTGTCGTTTGTTTGTTGTTTGTTGTGGTGAGTTGTTGTGTGAGGTATGTGGGGAGTGTGTGTGTGTGTGTGTTTGTGATGTAGTGTGTGTTTTGTGAGTTTGCGAGCCTCCTTTGGCTCAGTTGGTAAGAGCGTCAGTCTCATAATCTGAAGGTCCGCCAGTTTCGATCCGGGCAGGGAGCAAACATACCTTTTTTGCAACACATCGCACACAAACACCACCTCTGCATATGCATAACACACACATCCACACCACACACACATCCACATCCACGCACACGTATACGAACACCAAACTCAACACTCTCGCCTCGCCCAACATCCGTCAGCGCGCTCCTACTCTACTGCCATACACACACACTCTTGCTTCTACATCGCGCACATCACATTCACACTTCCACTTCCACACACACGCCCCAACGCAACATACAAGCAAACAGCAAACAAGAGAGTAGTTCGGATATGTCAAACGGTCAAAGAAACGAACATCATCTGCTATACGACAAACGGCACATGAGTGCTTGTACCAATCCAGCAAGCAACACCAGCAGCCAGTCGCGGACCAGAAGACCGGCCATTTGCACTTGTCAAGTGGACAATTGGCCGACTGCGGACTGTTGCGTTGCGTCGGGGTTTGTAATGCTACAACTCTCCTGGTTGTGTGTTTGTCGTCCTCTGTTGTCCCCTCTCTCTCTCTCTTCTACACACACACACACACTCTCACACACTCACACACTCACACTCACACTCACACACTCGCACTCCCGCCCGCCCTCACTTCTACCTGCTCAGTTCCTATGTGCGTATATTCAAACAGTACTTGCGTGTCGTGAGCAAAGACTATATGTATAGACGTAAGCAAAGTGTGTATTGCGTGCGTGTTTGTGTATGTGTATGTGCACACGAAGCGTGAAGATCGGTTTGTATCGCTGCGACATTACGTTCGTTGCGAGTGCGCACTTTTTGTGTGATGCTCTGTCTGTTTACACTGTGTTGTGTTGTGTTGTGTTTTGCGAGCGCATCGCACGTTCGATGTTTAATCGAGCTGACGTACTGCTTGTGTCATGATGTGGGATGGATCTGCGATACGATTGGACGACGCGATGCGTCAGGTAACGCGTCGAGTGTCCGAAACAACAGTCACAGTCGCGCTTGCGAGTGTATCATATTTCACTCACTCGTTCATGTGTTCATGTGTGTGGTTCTTTTGAATAGAGGTTTGTTTGTGTGGTTGTAGATATTGTGTTGTGTTTGTTTGTCGTTTGTTGTTGTTTGTTGTGGTGAGTTGTTGTGTGAGGTATGTGGGGAGTGTGTGGTGTGTGGTGTTTGTGATGTAGTGTGTGTTTTGGTGAGTTTGCGAGCTCCTTTGGCTCAGTTGGTAGAGCGTCAGTCTCATAATCTGAAGGTCGCCAGTTCGATCCTGGCAGGGAGCAAAACATACCTTTTTGCAACACATCGCACACAAACACCACACTCTGCATATGCATAACAACACACATCCCACACACACACACCAGCCACATCCACGCACACGTATACGAACACCAAACTCAAACACTCTCGCCTCGCCAACATCCGTCAGCGCGCTCCTACTCTACTGCATACACACACATCTGCTCTACATCGCGCACTCACATTCACACTTCCACACACACGCCCCAACGCAACATACAAGCAAACAAGCAAACAAGAGAGTAGTTCGTATATGTCAACGGTCCAAAGAACGAACATCATCTGCTATACGACAACGGCACATGAGTGCTTGTACCAATCCAGCAAGCAACACCAGCAGGCCAGTCGCGGACCAGAAGACCGGCATTTGCACTTGTCAAGTGGACAATTGCCGACTGCGGACTGTTGCGTTGCGTCGGGTTTGTAATGCTACAACTCTCCTGGTTGTGTGTTGTCGTCCTCTTTTGTCCCTCTCTCTCTCTCTTCTACACACACACACACACTCTCACACACTCACACACTCACACACTCACACACTCACACACTCGCACTCCCCGCCCGCCCTCACTTCTACCTGCTCAGTTCCTATGTGCGTATATTCAAACAGTACTTGCGTGTCGCGAGCAAAGACTATATGTATAGACGTAAGCAAAGTGTGTATGCGTGCGTGTTTGTGTATGTGTATGTGCCACACGAAGCGTGAAGATCGGTTGTATCGCTGCGACATTACGTTCGTTGCGAGTGCGCACTTTTTGTGTGATGCTCTGTCTGTTTACACTGTGTTGTGTTGTGTTGTGTTTGCGAGCGCATCGCACGTTCGATGTTTAATCGAGCTGACGTACTGCTTGTGTCATGATGTGGGATGGATCTGCGATAACGATTGGACGACGCGATGCGTCAGGTAACGCGTCGAGTGTCCGAAACAACAGTCACAGTCGCGCTTGCGAGTGTATCATATTTCACTCACTCGTTCATGTGTTCATGTGTGTGGTTCTTTTGAATAGAGGTTTGTTTGTGTGGTTGTAGATATTGTGTTGTGTTGTTTGTCGTTTGTTGTTGTTTGTTGTGGTGAGTTGTTGTGTGAGGTATGTGGGGAGTGTGTGGTGTGTGGTGTTTGTGATGTAGTGTGTGTTTTGTGAGTTTGCGAGCTCCTTTGGCTCAGTTGGTAGAGCGTCAGTCTCATAATCTGAAGGTCGCCAGTTCGATCCTGGCAGGGAGCAAAACATACCTTTTTGCAACACATCGCACACAAACACCACACTCTGCATATGGCATAACAACACACATCCACACACACACACACATCCACATCCACGCACACGTATACGAACACCAAACTCAAACACTCTCGCCTCGCCAACATCCGTCAGCGCGCTCCTACGCTACTGCATACACACAACATCTGCTCTACATCGCGCACTCACATTCACACTTCCACACACACACGCCCCAACGCAACATACAAGCAAACAAGCAAACAAGAGAGTAGTTCGTATATGTCAACGGTCAAAGAACGAACATCATCTGCTATACGACAACGGCACATGAGTGCTTGTACCAATCCAGCAAGCAACACCAGCAGCCAGTCGCGGACCAGAAGACCGGCATTTGCACTTGTCAAGTGGACAATTGCCGACTGCGGACTGTTGCGGTTGCGTCGGGTTTGTAATGCTACAACTCTCCTGGTTGTGTGTTTGTCGTCCTCTTTGTCCCTCTCTCTCTCTCTTCTACACACACACACACTCTCACACACTCACACACCACACTCACACACTCACACACTCGCACTCCCGCCCGCCCTCACTTCTACCTGCTCAGTTCCTATGTGCGTATATTCAAACAGTACTTGCGTGTCGCGAGCAAGACTATATGTATAGACGTAAGCAAAGTGTGTATGCGTGCGTGTTTGTGTATGTGTATGTGCACACGAAGCGTGAAGATCGGTTGTATCGCTGCGACATTACGTTCGTTGCGAGTGCGCACTTTTTGTGTGATGCTCTGTCTGTTTACACTGTGTTGTGTTGTGTTGTGTTTGCGAGCGCATCGCACGTTCGATGTTTAATCGAGCTGACGTACTGCTTGTGTCATGATGTGGGATGGATCTGCGATACGATTGGACGACGCGATGCGTCAGGTAACGCGTCGAGTGTCCGAAACAACAGTCACAGTCGCGCTTGCGAGTGTATCATATTTCACTCACTCGTTCATGTTCATGTGTGTGGTTCTTTGAATAGAGGTTTGTTTGTGTGGTTGTAGATATTGTGTTGTGTTGTTTGTCGTTTGTTGTTGTTTGTTGTGGTGAGTTGTTGTGTGAGGTATGTGGGGAGTGTGTGTGTGTGGTGTTTGTGATGTGTGTGTTTTTGTGAGTTTGCGAGCTCCTTGGCTCAGTTGGTAGAGCGTCAGTCTCATAATCTGAAGGTCGCCAGTTCGATCCTGGCAGGGAGCAAAACATACCTTTTTGCAACACATCGCACACAAACACCACACTCTGCATATGCATAACAACACATCCACACACACACACACACACATCCACATCCACGCACACGTATACGAACACCAAACTCAAACACTCTCGCCTCGCCAACATCCGTCAGCGCGCTCCTACTCTACTGCATACACACACATCTGCTCTACATCGCGCACTCACATTCACACTTCCACACACACGCCCCAACGCAACAACAAGCAAACAAGCAAACAAGCAGAGTAGTTCGTATATGTCAACGGTCAAAGAACGAACATCATCTGCTATACGACAACGGCACATGAGTGCTTGTACCAATCCAGCAAGCAACACCAGCAGCCAGTCGCGGACCAGAAGACCGGCATTTGCACTTGTCAAGTGGACAATTGCCGACTGCGGACTGTTGCGTTGCGTCGGGTTTGTAATGCTACAACTCTCCTGGTTGTGTGTTTGTCGTCCTCTTTGTCCCTCTCTCTCTCTCTCTCTCTACACACACACACTCTCACACACACACTCACACACTCACACACTCACACACTCGCACTCCCCCGCCCTCACTTCTACCTGCTCAGTTCCTATGTGCGTATATTCAAACAGTACTTGCGTGTCGTGAGCAAAGACTATATGTATAGACGTAAGCAAAGTGTGTATGCGTGCGTGTTTGTGTATGTGTATGTGCACACGAAGCGTGAAGATCGGTTGTATCGCTGCGACATTACGTTCGTTGCGAGTGCGCACTTTTTGGTGATGCTCTGTCTGTTTACACTGTGTTGTGTTTGTTTTGTTTGCGAGCGCATCGCACGTTCGATGTTTAATCGAGCTGACGTACTGCTTGTGTCATGATGTGGATGGAATCGCGATACGATTGGACGACGCGATGCGTCAGGTAACGCGTCGAGTGTCCGAAACAACAGTCACAGTCGCGCTTTGCGAGTGTATCATATTTCACTCACCTCGTTCATAGTGTTTCATGTGTGTGGTTTTCTTTTGAATAGAGGTTTGTTTGTGTGGGTTGTAGATATTGTGTTGTGTTGTTTGTCGTTTGTTGTGTTTGTTGTGGTGAGTTGTTTGTGTGAGGTATGTGGGGAGTGTGTGTGTGTGGTGTGTTTTGTGATGTAGTGGTGTGTTTTGTGAGTTTGCGAGCTCCTTTGGCTCAGTTGGTAGAGCGTCCAGTCTCATAATCTGAAGGTCGCCATGTCGATCCTGGCAGGGAAGCAAAACATACCTTTTTGCAACACATCGCACACAAACACCACACTCTGCATATGCATAACAACACACATCCACACACACACCCACATCCACATCCACGCACACGTATACGAACACCAAAACTCAACACTCTCGCCTCGCCAACATCCGTCAGCGCGCTCCCTACTCTACTGCATACACACACATCTGCTCTACATCGCGCACTCACATTCACACTTCCCCACAACACACGCACCCAACGCAACATACAAGCAAACAAGCAAACAAGAGAGTAGTTTCGTATATGTCAAACGGTCAAAGAACGAACATCATCTGCTATACGACAACGGCACATGAGTGCTTGTACCAATCCAGCAAGCAACACCAAGCAGCCAGTCGCGGACCAGAAGACCGGCATTTGCACTTGTCAAGTGGACAATTGCCGACTGCGGACTGTTGCGTTGCGTCGGGTTTGTAATGCTACAACTCTCCTGGTTGTGTGTTTGTCGTCCTCTTTTGTCCCTCTCTCTCTCTCTTCTACACACACACACACTCTCACACACTCACACACTCACACACTCACACACTCGCACTCCCGCCCGCCCCCCTCACTTCTACCTGCTCAGTTCCTATGTGCGTATATTCAAACAGTACTTGCGTGTCGTGAGCAAAGACTATATGTATAGACGTAAGCAAAGTGTGTATGCGTGCGTGTTTGTGTATGTGTATGTGCACACGAAGCGTGAAGATCGGTTGTATCGCTGCGACATTACGTTCGTTGCGAGTGCGCACTTTTTGTGTGATGCTCTGTCTGTTTACACTGTGTTGTGTTGTGTTGTGTTTGCGAGCGCATCGCACGTTCGATGTTTAATCGAGCTGACGTACTGCTTGTGTCATGATGTGGGATGGATCTGCGATACGATTGGACGACGCGATGCGTCAGGTAACGCGTCGAGTGTCCGAAACAACAGTCACAGTCGCGCTTGCGAGTGTATCATATTTCACTCACTCGTTCATGTGTTCATGTGTGTGGTTCTTTTGAATAGAGGTTTGTTTGTGTGGTTGTAGATATTGTGTTGTGTTGTTTGTCGTTTGTTGTTGTTTGTTGTGGTGAGTTGTTGTGTGAGGTATGTGGGTGTGTGTGTGTGGGTTTTGTGATGTAGTGTGTGTTTTTGTGAGTTTGCGAGCTCCTTTGCTCAGTTGGTAGAGCGTCAGTCTCATAATCTGAAGGTCGCCAGTTCGATCCTGGCAGGGAGCAAAACATACCTTTTTGCAACACATCGCACACAAACACCACACTCTGCATATGCATAACAACACACATCCACACACACACACACATCCACATCCACGCACACGTATACGAACACACCAAACTCAAACACTCTCGCCTCGCCAACATCCGTCAGCGCGCTCCTACTCTACTGCATACACACACATCTGCTCTACATCGCGCACTCACATTCACACTTCCACACACACGCCCCAACGCAACATACAAGCAAACAAGCAAACAAGAGAGTAGTTCGTATATGTCAACGGTCAAAGAACGAACATCATCTGCTATACGACAACGGCACATGAGTGCTTGTACCAATCCAGCAAGCAACACAGCAGCCAGTCGCGGACCAGAAGACCGGCATTTGCACTTGTCAAGTGGACAATTGCCGACTGCGGACTGTTGCGTTGCGTCGGGTTTGTAATGCTACAACTCTCCTGGTTGTGTGTTTGTCGTCCTCTTTGTCCCCTCTCTCTCTCTTCTCACACACACACTCACACACTCACACACTCACACACTCACACACTCACACACTCGCACTCCCGCCCGCCCTCACTTCTACCTGCTCAGTTCCTATGTGCGTATATTCAAACAGTACTTGCGTGTCGTGAGCAAAGAATATGTATAGACGTAAGCAAAGTGTGTATGCGTGCGTGTTTGTGTATGTGTATGTGCACACGAAGCGTGAAGATCGGTTGTATCGCTGCGACATTACGTTCGTTGCGAGTGCGCACTTTTGTGTGATGCTCTGTCTGTTTACACTGTGTTGTGTTGTGTTGTGTTTGCGAGCGCATCGCACGTTCGATGTTTAATCGAGCTGACGTACTGCTTGCTTGTGTCATGATGTGGGATGGATCTGCGATACGATTGGACGACGCGATGCGTCAGGTAACGCGTCGAGTGTCCGAAACAACAGTCACAGTCGCGCTTGTGTCATCATCGTTCATGTGTTCATGTGTGTGGTTCTTTTGAATAGAGGTTTTTTGTGTGGTTGTAGATATTGTGTTGTGTTGTTTGTCGTTTGTTGTTGTTTTTGTGGTGAGTTGTTGTGTGAGGTATGTGGGGAGTGTGTGTGTGTGGTGTTTGTGATGTAGTGTGTGTTTTGTGAGTTTGCGAGCTCCTTTGGCTCAGTTGGTAGAGCGTCAGTCTCATAATCTGAAGGTCGCCAGTTCGATCCTGGCAGGGAGCAGCAGGTTTGCAACAACGTCCACACACAACACACACTCTCGTCGAGCAACATCCGTCAGCGCGCTCCTACTCTACTGCATACACACAGCTCTACATCGCGCACTCACATTCACACTTCCACACACACGCCCCCGCAACACACAAACAAGCAAACAAGCAAACAAGCAAACAAGCAAACAAGCAAACACAAACAAGCAAACAAGAGAGTAGTTCGTATATGTCAACGGTCAAAGAACGAACATCATCTGCTATACGACAACGGCACATGAGTGCTTGTACCAATCCAGCAAGCAACACCAGCAGCCAGTCGCGGACCAGAAGACCGGCATTTGCACTTGTCAAGTGGACAATTGCCGACTGCGGACTGTTGCGTTGCGTCGGGTTTGTAATGCTACAACTCTCCTGGTTGTGTGTTTGTCGTCGTCCTCTCTCTCTCTCTCTCTACACACACACACTCTCACACACTCACACACTCACACACACACACTCACACCCCGCCCTCACTTCTACCTGCTCAGTTCCTATGTGCGTATATTCAAACAGTACTTGCGTGTCGTGAGCAAAGACTATATGTATAGACGTAAGCAAAGTGTGTATGCGTGCGTGTTTGTGTATGTGTATGTGCACACGAAGCGTGAAGATCGGTTGTATCGCTGCGACATTACGTTCGTTGCGAGTGCGCACTTTTTGTGTGATGCTCTGTCTGTTTACACTGTGTTGTGTTGTGTTGTGTTTGCGAGCGCATCGCACGTTCGATGTTTAATCGAGCTGACGTACTGCTTGTGTCATGATGTGGGATGGATCTGCGATACGATTGGACGACGCGATGCGTCAGGTAACGCGTCGAGTGTCCGAAACAACAGTCACAGTCGCGCTTGCGAGTGTATCATATTTCACTCACTCGTTCATGTGTTCATGTGTGTGGTTTCTTTTGAATAGAGGTTTGTTTGTGTGGTTGTAGATATTGTGTTGTGTTGTTTGTCGTTTGTTGTTGTTTGTTGTGGTGAGTTGTTGTGTGAGGTATGTGGGGAGTGTGTGTGTGTGTGGTGTTTGTGATGTAGTGTGTGTTTTGTGAGTTTGCGAGCTCCTTTGGCTCAGTTGGTAGAGCGTCAGTCTCATAATCTGAAGGTCGCCAGTTCGATCCTGGCAGGGAGCAAAACATACCTTTTTGCAACACATCGCACACAAACACCACACTCTGCATATGCATAACAACACACATCCACACACACACACACACATCCACATCCACGCACACGTATACGAACACCAAACTCAAACACTCTCGCCTCGCCAACATCCGTCAGCGCGCTCCTACTCTACTGCATACACACACATCTGCTCTACATCGCGCACTCACATTCACACTTCCACACACACGCCCCAACGCAACATACAAGCAAACAAGCAAACAAGAGAGTAGTTCGTATATGTCAACGGTCAAAGAACGAACATCATCTGCTATACGACAACGGCACATGAGTGCTTGTACCAATCCAGCAAGCAACACCAGCAGCCAGTCGCGGACCAGAAGACCGTCATTTGCACTTGTCAAGTGGACAATTGCCGACTGCGGACTGTTGCGTTTGCGTCGGGTTTGTAATGCTACAACTCTCCTGGTTGTGTGTTTGTCGTCCTCTTTTGTCCCTCTCTCTCTCTCTCTTCTACACACACCACACTCTCACACACTCACACACTCACAACACTCACACACTCGCACTCCCCGCCCGCCCTCACTTCTACCTGCTCAGTTCCTATGTGCGTATATTCAAACAGTACTTGCGTGTCGCGAGCAAAGACTATATGTATAGACGTAAGCAAAGTGTGTATGCGTGCGTGTTTGTGTATGTGTATGTGCACACGAAGCGTGAAGATCGGTTGTATCGCTGCGACATTACGTTCGTTGCGAGTGCGCACTTTTTGTGTGATGCTCTGTCTGTTTACACTGTGTTGTGTTGTGTTGTGTTTGCGAGCGCATCGCACGTTCGATGTTTAATCGAGCTGACGTACTGCTTGTGTCATGATGTGGGATGGATCTGCGATACGATTGGACGACGCGATGCGTCAGGTAACGCGTCGAGTGTCCGAAACAACAGTCACAGTCGCGCTTGCGAGTGTATCATATTTCACTCACTCGTTCATGTGTTCATGTGTGTGGTTCTTTTGAATAGAGGTTTGTTGTGTGGTTGTAGATATTGTGTTGTGTTGTTTGTCGTTTGTTGTTGTTTGTTGTGGTGAGTTGTTGTGTGAGGTATGTGGGGAGTGTGTGTGTGTGTGGTGGTTTGTGATGTAGTGTGTGTTTTGTGAGTTTGCGAGCTCCTTTGGCTCAGTTGGTAGAGCGTCAGTCTCATAATCTGAAGGTCGCCAGTTCGATCCTGGCAGGGAGCAAAACATACCTTTTTGCAACACATCGCACACAAACACCACACTCTGCATATGCATAACAACACACATCCACACACACACACACATCCACATCCACGCACACGTATACGAACACCAAACTCAAACACTCTCGCCTCGCCAACATCCGTCAGCGCGCTCCTACTCTACTGCATACACACACATCTGCTCTACATCGCGCACTCACATTCACACTTCCACACACACGCCCCAACGCAACATACAAGCAACAAGCAAACAAGAGAGTAGTTCGTATATGTCAACGGTCAAAGAACGAACATCATCTGCTATACGACAACGGCACATGAGTGCTTGTACCAATCCAGCAAGCAACACCAGCAGCCAGTCGCGGACCAGAAGACCGGCATTTGCACTTGTCAAGTGGACAATTGCCGACTGCGGACTGTTGCGTTGCGTCGGGTTTGTAATGCTACAACTCTCCTGGTTGTGTGTTTGTCGTCCTCTTTTGTCCCTCTCTCTCTCTCTTCTACACACACACACACTCTCACACACTCACACACTCACACACTCACACACTCACACACTCGCACTCCCGCCCGCCCTCACTTCTACCTGCTCAGTTCCTATGTGCGTATATTCAAACAGTACTTGCGTGTCGTGAGCAAAGACTATATGTATAGACGTAAGCAAAGTGTGTATGCGTGCGTGTTTGTGTATGTGTATGTGCACACGAAGCGTGAAGATCGGTTGTATCGCTGCGACATTACGTTCGTTGCGAGTGCGCACTTTTTGTGTGATGCTCTGTCTGTTTACACTGTGTTGTGTTGTGTTGTGTTTGCGAGCGCATCGCACGTTCGATGTTTAATCGAGCTGACGTACTGCTTGTGTCATGATGTGGGATGGATCTGCGATACGATTGGACGACGCGATGCGTCAGGTAACGCGTCGAGTGTCCGAAACAACAGTCACAGTCGCGCTTGCGAGTGTATCATATTTCACTCACTCGTTCATGTGTTCATGTGTGTGGTTCTTTTGAATAGAGGTTTGTTTGTGTGGTTGTAGATATTGTGTTGTGTTGTTTGTCGTTTGTTGTTGTTTGTTGTGGTGAGTTGTTGTGTGAGGTATGTGGGGAGTGTGTGTGTGTGTGGTGTTTGTGATGTAGTGTGTGTTTTGTGAGTTTGCGAGCTCCTTTGGCTCAGTTGGTAGAGCGTCAGTCTCATAATCTGAAGGTCGCCAGTTCGATCCTGGCAGGGAGCAAAACATACCTTTTTGCAACACATCGCACACAAACACCACACTCTGCATATGCATAACAACACACATCCACACACACACACACATCCACATCCACGCACACGTATACGAACACCAAACTCAAACACTCTCGCCTCGCCAACATCCGTCAGCGCGCTCCTACTCTACTGCATACACACACATCTGCTCTACATCGCGCACTCACATTCACACTTCCACACACACGCCCCAACGCAACATACAAGCAAACAAGCAAACAAGCAAACAAGCAAACAAGCAACAAACAAGCAAACAAGCAAACAAGAGAGTAGTTCGTATATGTCAACGGTCAAAGAACGAACATCATCTGCTATACGACAACGGCACATGAGTGCTTGTACCAATCCAGCAAGCAACACCAGCAGCCAGTCGCGGACCAGAAGACCGGCATTTGCACTTGTCAAGTGGACAATTGCCGACTGCGGACTGTTGCGTTGCGTCGGGTTTGTAATGCTACAACTCTCCTGGTTGTGTGTTTGTCGTCCTCTTTTGTCCCTCTCTCTCTCTCTTCTACACACACACACTCTCACACACTCACACACTCACACACTCACACACTCACACACTCGCACTCCCGCCCGCCCTCACTTCTACCTGCTCAGTTCCTATGTGCGTATATTCAAACAGTACTTGCGTGTCGTGAGCAAAGACTATATGTATAGACGTAAGCAAAGTGTGTATGCGTGCGTGTTTGTGTATGTGTATGTGCACACGAAGCGTGAAGATCGGTTGTATCGCTGCGACATTACGTTCGTTGCGAGTGCGCACTTTTTGTGTGATGCTCTGTCTGTTTACACTGTGTTGTGTTGTGTTGTGTTTGCGAGCGCATCGCACGTTCGATGTTTAATCGAGCTGACGTACTGCTTGTGTCATGATGTGGGATGGATCTGCGATACGATTGGACGACGCGATGCGTCAGGTAACGCGTCGAGTGTCCGAAACAACAGTCACAGTCGCGCTTGCGAGTGTATCATATTTCACTCACTCGTTCATGTGTTCATGTGTGTGGTTCTTTTGAATAGAGGTTTGTTTGTGTGGTTGTAGATATTGTGTTGTGTTGTTTGTCGTTTGTTGTTGTTTGTTGTGGTGAGTTGTTGTGTGAGGTATGTGGGGAGTGTGTGTGTGTGGTGTTTGTGATGTAGTGTGTGTTTTGTGAGTTTGCGAGCTCCTTTGGCTCAGTTGGTAGAGCGTCAGTCTCATAATCTGAAGGTCGCCAGTTCGATCCTGGCAGGGAGCAAAACATACCTTTTTGCAACACATCGCACACAAACACCACACTCTGCATATGCATAACAACACACATCCACACACACACACACACATCCACATCCACGCACACGTATACGAACACCAAACTCAAACACTCTCGCCTCGCCAACATCCGTCAGCGCGCTCCTACTCTACTGCATACACACACATCTGCTCTACATCGCGCACTCACATTCACACTTCCACACACACGCCCCAACGCAACATACAAGCAAACAAGCAAACAAGCAAACAAGCAAACAAGCAAACAAGCAACAAGCAACAAGCAAACAAGAGAGTAGTTCGTATATGTCAACGGTCAAAGAACGAACATCATCTGCTATACGACAACGGCACATGAGTGCTTGTACCAATCCAGCAAGCAACACCAGCAGCCAGTCGCGGACCAGAAGACCGGCATTTGCACTTGTCAAGTGGACAATTGCCGACTGCGGACTGTTGCGTTGCGTCGGGTTTGTAATGCTACAACTCTCCTGGTTGTGTGTTTGTCGTCCTCTTTTGTCCCTCTCTCTCTCTCTTCTACACACACACACACTCTCACACACTCACACACTCACACACTCACACACTCACACACTCGCACTCCCGCCCGCCCTCACTTCTACCTGCTCAGTTCCTATGTGCGTATATTCAAACAGTACTTGCGTGTCGTGAGCAAAGACTATATGTATAGACGTAAGCAAAGTGTGTATGCGTGCGTGTTTGTGTATGTGTATGTGCACACGAAGCGTGAAGATCGGTTGTATCGCTGCGACATTACGTTCGTTGCGAGTGCGCACTTTTTGTGTGATGCTCTGTCTGTTTACACTGTGTTGTGTTGTGTTGTGTTTGCGAGCGCATCGCACGTTCGATGTTTAATCGAGCTGACGTACTGCTTGTGTCATGATGTGGGATGGATCTGCGATACGATTGGACGACGCGATGCGTCAGGTAACGCGTCGAGTGTCCGAAACAACAGTCACAGTCGCGCTTGCGAGTGTATCATATTTCACTCACTCGTTCATGTGTTCATGTGTGTGGTTCTTTTGAATAGAGGTTTGTTTGTGTGGTTGTAGATATTGTGTTGTGTTGTTTGTCGTTTGTTGTTGTTTGTTGTGGTGAGTTGTTGTGTGAGGTATGTGGGGAGTGTGTGTGTGTGTGGTGTTTGTGATGTAGTGTGTGTTTTGTGAGTTTGCGAGCTCCTTTGGCTCAGTTGGTAGAGCGTCAGTCTCATAATCTGAAGGTCGCCAGTTCGATCCTGGCAGGGAGCAAAACATACCTTTTTGCAACACATCGCACACAAACACCACACTCTGCATATGCATAACAACACACATCCACACACACACACACACATCCACATCCACGCACACGTATACGAACACCAAACTCAAACACTCTCGCCTCGCCAACATCCGTCAGCGCGCTCCTACTCTACTGCATACACACACATCTGCTCTACATCGCGCACTCACATTCACACTTCCACACACACGCCCCAACGCAACATACAAGCAAACAAGCAAACAAGCAAACAAGCAAACAAGCAAACAAGCAAACAAGCAAACAAGAGAGTAGTTCGTATATGTCAACGGTCAAAGAACGAACATCATCTGCTATACGACAACGGCACATGAGTGCTTGTACCAATCCAGCAAGCAACACCAGCAGCCAGTCGCGGACCAGAAGACCGGCATTTGCACTTGTCAAGTGGACAATTGCCGACTGCGGACTGTTGCGTTGCGTCGGGTTTGTAATGCTACAACTCTCCTGGTTGTGTGTTTGTCGTCCTCTTTTGTCCCTCTCTCTCTCTCTTCTACACACACACACACTCTCACACACTCACACACTCACACACTCACACACTCACACACTCGCACTCCCGCCCGCCCTCACTTCTACCTGCTCAGTTCCTATGTGCGTATATTCAAACAGTACTTGCGTGTCGTGAGCAAAGACTATATGTATAGACGTAAGCAAAGTGTGTATGCGTGCGTGTTTGTGTATGTGTATGTGCACACGAAGCGTGAAGATCGGTTGTATCGCTGCGACATTACGTTCGTTGCGAGTGCGCACTTTTTGTGTGATGCTCTGTCTGTTTACACTGTGTTGTGTTGTGTTGTGTTTGCGAGCGCATCGCACGTTCGATGTTTAATCGAGCTGACGTACTGCTTGTGTCATGATGTGGGATGGATCTGCGATACGATTGGACGACGCGATGCGTCAGGTAACGCGTCGAGTGTCCGAAACAACAGTCACAGTCGCGCTTGCGAGTGTATCATATTTCACTCACTCGTTCATGTGTTCATGTGTGTGGTTCTTTTGAATAGAGGTTTGTTTGTGTGGTTGTAGATATTGTGTTGTGTTGTTTGTCGTTTGTTGTTGTTTGTTGTGGTGAGTTGTTGTGTGAGGTATGTGGGGAGTGTGTGTGTGTGGTGTTTGTGATGTAGTGTGTGTTTTGTGAGTTTGCGAGCTCCTTTGGCTCAGTTGGTAGAGCGTCAGTCTCATAATCTGAAGGTCGCCAGTTCGATCCTGGCAGGGAGCAAAACATACCTTTTTGCAACACATCGCACACAAACACCACACTCTGCATATGCATAACAACACACATCCACACACACACACACATCCACATCCACGCACACGTATACGAACACCAAACTCAAACACTCTCGCCTCGCCAACATCCGTCAGCGCGCTCCTACTCTACTGCATACACACACATCTGCTCTACATCGCGCACTCACATTCACACTTCCACACACACGCCCCAACGCAACATACAAGCAAACAAGCAAACAAGAGAGTAGTTCGTATATGTCAACGGTCAAAGAACGAACATCATCTGCTATACGACAACGGCACATGAGTGCTTGTACCAATCCAGCAAGCAACACCAGCAGCCAGTCGCGGACCAGAAGACCGGCATTTGCACTTGTCAAGTGGACAATTGCCGACTGCGGACTGTTGCGTTGCGTCGGGTTTGTAATGCTACAACTCTCCTGGTTGTGTGTTTGTCGTCCTCTTTTGTCCCTCTCTCTCTCTCTTCTACACACACACACACTCTCACACACTCACACACTCACACACTCACACACTCACACACTCGCACTCCCGCCCGCCCTCACTTCTACCTGCTCAGTTCCTATGTGCGTATATTCAAACAGTACTTGCGTGTCGTGAGCAAAGACTATATGTATAGACGTAAGCAAAGTGTGTATGCGTGCGTGTTTGTGTATGTGTATGTGCACACGAAGCGTGAAGATCGGTTGTATCGCTGCGACATTACGTTCGTTGCGAGTGCGCACTTTTTGTGTGATGCTCTGTCTGTTTACACTGTGTTGTGTTGTGTTGTGTTTGCGAGCGCATCGCACGTTCGATGTTTAATCGAGCTGACGTACTGCTTGTGTCATGATGTGGGATGGATCTGCGATACGATTGGACGACGCGATGCGTCAGGTAACGCGTCGAGTGTCCGAAACAACAGTCACAGTCGCGCTTGCGAGTGTATCATATTTCACTCACTCGTTCATGTGTTCATGTGTGTGGTTCTTTTGAATAGAGGTTTGTTTGTGTGGTTGTAGATATTGTGTTGTGTTGTTTGTCGTTTGTTGTTGTTTGTTGTGGTGAGTTGTTGTGTGAGGTATGTGGGGAGTGTGTGTGTGTGTGGTGTTTGTGATGTAGTGTGTGTTTTGTGAGTTTGCGAGCTCCTTTGGCTCAGTTGGTAGAGCGTCAGTCTCATAATCTGAAGGTCGCCAGTTCGATCCTGGCAGGGAGCAAAACATACCTTTTTGCAACACATCGCACACAAACACCACACTCTGCATATGCATAACAACACACATCCACACACACACACACATCCACATCCACGCACACGTATACGAACACCAAACTCAAACACTCTCGCCTCGCCAACATCCGTCAGCGCGCTCCTACTCTACTGCATACACACACATCTGCTCTACATCGCGCACTCACATTCACACTTCCACACACACGCCCCAACGCAACATACAAGCAAACAAGCAAACAAGAGAGTAGTTCGTATATGTCAACGGTCAAAGAACGAACATCATCTGCTATACGACAACGGCACATGAGTGCTTGTACCAATCCAGCAAGCAACACCAGCAGCCAGTCGCGGACCAGAAGACCGGCATTTGCACTTGTCAAGTGGACAATTGCCGACTGCGGACTGTTGCGTTGCGTCGGGTTTGTAATGCTACAACTCTCCTGGTTGTGTGTTTGTCGTCCTCTTTTGTCCCTCTCTCTCTCTCTTCTACACACACACACACTCTCACACACTCACACACTCACACACTCACACACTCACACACTCGCACTCCCGCCCGCCCTCACTTCTACCTGCTCAGTTCCTATGTGCGTATATTCAAACAGTACTTGCGTGTCGCGAGCAAAGACTATATGTATAGACGTAAGCAAAGTGTGTATGCGTGCGTGTTTGTGTATGTGTATGTGCACACGAAGCGTGAAGATCGGTTGTATCGCTGCGACATTACGTTCGTTGCGAGTGCGCACTTTTTGTGTGATGCTCTGTCTGTTTACACTGTGTTGTGTTGTGTTGTGTTTGCGAGCGCATCGCACGTTCGATGTTTAATCGAGCTGACGTACTGCTTGTGTCATGATGTGGGATGGATCTGCGATACGATTGGACGACGCGATGCGTCAGGTAACGCGTCGAGTGTCCGAAACAACAGTCACAGTCGCGCTTGCGAGTGTATCATATTTCACTCACTCGTTCATGTGTTCATGTGTGTGGTTCTTTTGAATAGAGGTTTGTTTGTGTGGTTGTAGATATTGTGTTGTGTTGTTTGTCGTTTGTTGTTGTTTGTTGTGGTGAGTTGTTGTGTGAGGTATGTGGGGAGTGTGTGTGTGTGTGGTGTTTGTGATGTAGTGTGTGTTTTGTGAGTTTGCGAGCTCCTTTGGCTCAGTTGGTAGAGCGTCAGTCTCATAATCTGAAGGTCGCCAGTTCGATCCTGGCAGGGAGCAAAACATACCTTTTTGCAACACATCGCACACAAACACCACACTCTGCATATGCATAACAACACACATCCACACACACACACACATCCACATCCACGCACACGTATACGAACACCAAACTCAAACACTCTCGCCTCGCCAACATCCGTCAGCGCGCTCCTACTCTACTGCATACACACACATCTGCTCTACATCGCGCACTCACATTCACACTTCCACACACACGCCCCAACGCAACATACAAGCAAACAAGCAAACAAGAGAGTAGTTCGTATATGTCAACGGTCAAAGAACGAACATCATCTGCTATACGACAACGGCACATGAGTGCTTGTACCAATCCAGCAAGCAACACCAGCAGCCAGTCGCGGACCAGAAGACCGGCATTTGCACTTGTCAAGTGGACAATTGCCGACTGCGGACTGTTGCGTTGCGTCGGGTTTGTAATGCTACAACTCTCCTGGTTGTGTGTTTGTCGTCCTCTTTTGTCCCTCTCTCTCTCTCTTCTACACACACACACACTCTCACACACTCACACACTCACACACTCACACACTCACACACTCGCACTCCCGCCCGCCCTCACTTCTACCTGCTCAGTTCCTATGTGCGTATATTCAAACAGTACTTGCGTGTCGCGAGCAAAGACTATATGTATAGACGTAAGCAAAGTGTGTATGCGTGCGTGTTTGTGTATGTGTATGTGCACACGAAGCGTGAAGATCGGTTGTATCGCTGCGACATTACGTTCGTTGCGAGTGCGCACTTTTTGTGTGATGCTCTGTCTGTTTACACTGTGTTGTGTTGTGTTGTGTTTGCGAGCGCATCGCACGTTCGATGTTTAATCGAGCTGACGTACTGCTTGTGTCATGATGTGGGATGGATCTGCGATACGATTGGACGACGCGATGCGTCAGGTAACGCGTCGAGTGTCCGAAACAACAGTCACAGTCGCGCTTGCGAGTGTATCATATTTCACTCACTCGTTCATGTGTTCATGTGTGTGGTTCTTTTGAATAGAGGTTTGTTTGTGTGGTTGTAGATATTGTGTTGTGTTGTTTGTCGTTTGTTGTTGTTTGTTGTGGTGAGTTGTTGTGTGAGGTATGTGGGGAGTGTGTGTGTGTGTGGTGTTTGTGATGTAGTGTGTGTTTTGTGAGTTTGCGAGCTCCTTTGGCTCAGTTGGTAGAGCGTCAGTCTCATAATCTGAAGGTCGCCAGTTCGATCCTGGCAGGGAGCAAAACATACCTTTTTGCAACACATCGCACACAAACACCACACTCTGCATATGCATAACAACACACATCCACACACACACACACATCCACATCCACGCACACGTATACGAACACCAAACTCAAACACTCTCGCCTCGCCAACATCCGTCAGCGCGCTCCTACTCTACTGCATACACACACATCTGCTCTACATCGCGCACTCACATTCACACTTCCACACACACGCCCCAACGCAACATACAAGCAAACAAGCAAACAAGAGAGTAGTTCGTATATGTCAACGGTCAAAGAACGAACATCATCTGCTATACGACAACGGCACATGAGTGCTTGTACCAATCCAGCAAGCAACACCAGCAGCCAGTCGCGGACCAGAAGACCGGCATTTGCACTTGTCAAGTGGACAATTGCCGACTGCGGACTGTTGCGTTGCGTCGGGTTTGTAATGCTACAACTCTCCTGGTTGTGTGTTTGTCGTCCTCTTTTGTCCCTCTCTCTCTCTCTTCTACACACACACACACTCTCACACACTCACACACTCACACACTCACACACTCGCACTCCCGCCCGCCCTCACTTCTACCTGCTCAGTTCCTATGTGCGTATATTCAAACAGTACTTGCGTGTCGTGAGCAAAGACTATATGTATAGACGTAAGCAAAGTGTGTATGCGTGCGTGTTTGTGTATGTGTATGTGCACACGAAGCGTGAAGATCGGTTGTATCGCTGCGACATTACGTTCGTTGCGAGTGCGCACTTTTTGTGTGATGCTCTGTCTGTTTACACTGTGTTGTGTTGTGTTGTGTTTGCGAGCGCATCGCACGTTCGATGTTTAATCGAGCTGACGTACTGCTTGTGTCATGATGTGGGATGGATCTGCGATACGATTGGACGACGCGATGCGTCAGGTAACGCGTCGAGTGTCCGAAACAACAGTCACAGTCGCGCTTGCGAGTGTATCATATTTCACTCACTCGTTCATGTGTTCATGTGTGTGGTTCTTTTGAATAGAGGTTTGTTTGTGTGGTTGTAGATATTGTGTTGTGTTGTTTGTCGTTTGTTGTTGTTTGTTGTGGTGAGTTGTTGTGTGAGGTATGTGGGGAGTGTGTGTGTGTGTGGTGTTTGTGATGTAGTGTGTGTTTTGTGAGTTTGCGAGCTCCTTTGGCTCAGTTGGTAGAGCGTCAGTCTCATAATCTGAAGGTCGCCAGTTCGATCCTGGCAGGGAGCAAAACATACCTTTTTGCAACACATCGCACACAAACACCACACTCTGCATATGCATAACAACACACATCCACACACACACACACATCCACATCCACGCACACGTATACGAACACCAAACTCAAACACTCTCGCCTCGCCAACATCCGTCAGCGCGCTCCTACTCTACTGCATACACACACATCTGCTCTACATCGCGCACTCACATTCACACTTCCACACACACGCCCCAACGCAACATACAAGCAAACAAGCAAACAAGAGAGTAGTTCGTATATGTCAACGGTCAAAGAACGAACATCATCTGCTATACGACAACGGCACATGAGTGCTTGTACCAATCCAGCAAGCAACACCAGCAGCCAGTCGCGGACCAGAAGACCGGCATTTGCACTTGTCAAGTGGACAATTGCCGACTGCGGACTGTTGCGTTGCGTCGGGTTTGTAATGCTACAACTCTCCTGGTTGTGTGTTTGTCGTCCTCTTTTGTCCCTCTCTCTCTCTTCTACACACACACACACTCTCACACACTCACACACTCACACACTCACACACTCACACACTCGCACTCCCGCCCGCCCTCACTTCTACCTGCTCAGTTCCTATGTGCGTATATTCAAACAGTACTTGCGTGTCGTGAGCAAAGACTATATGTATAGACGTAAGCAAAGTGTGTATGCGTGCGTGTTTGTGTATGTGTATGTGCACACGAAGCGTGAAGATCGGTTGTATCGCTGCGACATTACGTTCGTTGCGAGTGCGCACTTTTTGTGTGATGCTCTGTCTGTTTACACTGTGTTGTGTTGTGTTGTGTTTGCGAGCGCATCGCACGTTCGATGTTTAATCGAGCTGACGTACTGCTTGTGTCATGATGTGGGATGGATCTGCGATACGATTGGACGACGCGATGCGTCAGGTAACGCGTCGAGTGTCCGAAACAACAGTCACAGTCGCGCTTGCGAGTGTATCATATTTCACTCACTCGTTCATGTGTTCATGTGTGTGGTTCTTTTGAATAGAGGTTTGTTTGTGTGGTTGTAGATATTGTGTTGTGTTGTTTGTCGTTTGTTGTTGTTTGTTGTGGTGAGTTGTTGTGTGAGGTATGTGGGGAGTGTGTGTGTGTGGTGTTTGTGATGTAGTGTGTGTTTTGTGAGTTTGCGAGCTCCTTTGGCTCAGTTGGTAGAGCGTCAGTCTCATAATCTGAAGGTCGCCAGTTCGATCCTGGCAGGGAGCAAAACATACCTTTTTGCAACACATCGCACACAAACACCACACTCTGCATATGCATAACAACACACATCCACACACACACACACATCCACATCCACGCACACGTATACGAACACCAAACTCAAACACTCTCGCCTCGCCAACATCCGTCAGCGCGCTCCTACTCTACTGCATACACACACATCTGCTCTACATCGCGCACTCACATTCACACTTCCACACACACGCCCCAACGCAACATACAAGCAAACAAGCAAACAAGAGAGTAGTTCGTATATGTCAACGGTCAAAGAACGAACATCATCTGCTATACGACAACGGCACATGAGTGCTTGTACCAATCCAGCAAGCAACACCAGCAGCCAGTCGCGGACCAGAAGACCGGCATTTGCACTTGTCAAGTGGACAATTGCCGACTGCGGACTGTTGCGTTGCGTCGGGTTTGTAATGCTACAACTCTCCTGGTTGTGTGTTTGTCGTCCTCTTTTGTCCCTCTCTCTCTCTCTTCTACACACACACACACTCTCACACACTCACACACTCACACACTCACACACTCACACACTCGCACTCCCGCCCGCCCTCACTTCTACCTGCTCAGTTCCTATGTGCGTATATTCAAACAGTACTTGCGTGTCGCGAGCAAAGACTATATGTATAGACGTAAGCAAAGTGTGTATGCGTGCGTGTTTGTGTATGTGTATGTGCACACGAAGCGTGAAGATCGGTTGTATCGCTGCGACATTACGTTCGTTGCGAGTGCGCACTTTTTGTGTGATGCTCTGTCTGTTTACACTGTGTTGTGTTGTGTTGTGTTTGCGAGCGCATCGCACGTTCGATGTTTAATCGAGCTGACGTACTGCTTGTGTCATGATGTGGGATGGATCTGCGATACGATTGGACGACGCGATGCGTCAGGTAACGCGTCGAGTGTCCGAAACAACAGTCACAGTCGCGCTTGCGAGTGTATCATATTTCACTCACTCGTTCATGTGTTCATGTGTGTGGTTCTTTTGAATAGAGGTTTGTTTGTGTGGTTGTAGATATTGTGTTGTGTTGTTTGTCGTTTGTTGTTGTTTGTTGTGGTGAGTTGTTGTGTGAGGTATGTGGGGAGTGTGTGTGTGTGTGGTGTTTGTGATGTAGTGTGTGTTTTGTGAGTTTGCGAGCTCCTTTGGCTCAGTTGGTAGAGCGTCAGTCTCATAATCTGAAGGTCGCCAGTTCGATCCTGGCAGGGAGCAAAACATACCTTTTTGCAACACATCGCACACAAACACCACACTCTGCATATGCATAACAACACACATCCACACACACACACACATCCACATCCACGCACACGTATACGAACACCAAACTCAAACACTCTCGCCTCGCCAACATCCGTCAGCGCGCTCCTACTCTACTGCATACACACACATCTGCTCTACATCGCGCACTCACATTCACACTTCCACACACACGCCCCAACGCAACATACAAGCAAACAAGCAAACAAGAGAGTAGTTCGTATATGTCAACGGTCAAAGAACGAACATCATCTGCTATACGACAACGGCACATGAGTGCTTGTACCAATCCAGCAAGCAACACCAGCAGCCAGTCGCGGACCAGAAGACCGGCATTTGCACTTGTCAAGTGGACAATTGCCGACTGCGGACTGTTGCGTTGCGTCGGGTTTGTAATGCTACAACTCTCCTGGTTGTGTGTTTGTCGTCCTCTTTTGTCCCTCTCTCTCTCTCTTCTACACACACACACTCTCACACACTCACACACTCACACACTCACACACTCACACACTCGCACTCCCGCCCGCCCTCACTTCTACCTGCTCAGTTCCTATGTGCGTATATTCAAACAGTACTTGCGTGTCGCGAGCAAAGACTATATGTATAGACGTAAGCAAAGTGTGTATGCGTGCGTGTTTGTGTATGTGTATGTGCACACGAAGCGTGAAGATCGGTTGTATCGCTGCGACATTACGTTCGTTGCGAGTGCGCACTTTTTGTGTGATGCTCTGTCTGTTTACACTGTGTTGTGTTGTGTTGTGTTTGCGAGCGCATCGCACGTTCGATGTTTAATCGAGCTGACGTACTGCTTGTGTCATGATGTGGGATGGATCTGCGATACGATTGGACGACGCGATGCGTCAGGTAACGCGTCGAGTGTCCGAAACAACAGTCACAGTCGCGCTTGCGAGTGTATCATATTTCACTCACTCGTTCATGTGTTCATGTGTGTGGTTCTTTTGAATAGAGGTTTGTTTGTGTGGTTGTAGATATTGTGTTGTGTTGTTTGTCGTTTGTTGTTGTTTGTTGTGGTGAGTTGTTGTGTGAGGTATGTGGGGAGTGTGTGTGTGTGTGGTGTTTGTGATGTAGTGTGTGTTTTGTGAGTTTGCGAGCTCCTTTGGCTCAGTTGGTAGAGCGTCAGTCTCATAATCTGAAGGTCGCCAGTTCGATCCTGGCAGGGAGCAAAACATACCTTTTTGCAACACATCGCACACAAACACCACACTCTGCATATGCATAACAACACACATCCACACACACACACACATCCACATCCACGCACACGTATACGAACACCAAACTCAAACACTCTCGCCTCGCCAACATCCGTCAGCGCGCTCCTACTCTACTGCATACACACACATCTGCTCTACATCGCGCACTCACATTCACACTTCCACACACACGCCCCAACGCAACATACAAGCAAACAAGCAAACAAGAGAGTAGTTCGTATATGTCAACGGTCAAAGAACGAACATCATCTGCTATACGACAACGGCACATGAGTGCTTGTACCAATCCAGCAAGCAACACCAGCAGCCAGTCGCGGACCAGAAGACCGGCATTTGCACTTGTCAAGTGGACAATTGCCGACTGCGGACTGTTGCGTTGCGTCGGGTTTGTAATGCTACAACTCTCCTGGTTGTGTGTTTGTCGTCCTCTTTTGTCCCTCTCTCTCTCTCTTCTACACACACACACACTCTCACACACTCACACACTCACACACTCACACACTCACACACTCGCACTCCCGCCCGCCCTCACTTCTACCTGCTCAGTTCCTATGTGCGTATATTCAAACAGTACTTGCGTGTCGCGAGCAAAGACTATATGTATAGACGTAAGCAAAGTGTGTATGCGTGCGTGTTTGTGTATGTGTATGTGCACACGAAGCGTGAAGATCGGTTGTATCGCTGCGACATTACGTTCGTTGCGAGTGCGCACTTTTTGTGTGATGCTCTGTCTGTTTACACTGTGTTGTGTTGTGTTGTGTTTGCGAGCGCATCGCACGTTCGATGTTTAATCGAGCTGACGTACTGCTTGTGTCATGATGTGGGATGGATCTGCGATACGATTGGACGACGCGATGCGTCAGGTAACGCGTCGAGTGTCCGAAACAACAGTCACAGTCGCGCTTGCGAGTGTATCATATTTCACTCACTCGTTCATGTGTTCATGTGTGTGGTTCTTTTGAATAGAGGTTTGTTTGTGTGGTTGTAGATATTGTGTTGTGTTGTTTGTCGTTTGTTGTTGTTTGTTGTGGTGAGTTGTTGTGTGAGGTATGTGGGGAGTGTGTGTGTGTGTGGTGTTTGTGATGTAGTGTGTGTTTTGTGAGTTTGCGAGCTCCTTTGGCTCAGTTGGTAGAGCGTCAGTCTCATAATCTGAAGGTCGCCAGTTCGATCCTGGCAGGGAGCAAAACATACCTTTTTGCAACACATCGCACACAAACACCACACTCTGCATATGCATAACAACACACATCCACACACACACACACATCCACATCCACGCACACGTATACGAACACCAAACTCAAACACTCTCGCCTCGCCAACATCCGTCAGCGCGCTCCTACTCTACTGCATACACACACATCTGCTCTACATCGCGCACTCACATTCACACTTCCACACACACGCCCCAACGCAACATACAAGCAAACAAGCAAACAAGAGAGTAGTTCGTATATGTCAACGGTCAAAGAACGAACATCATCTGCTATACGACAACGGCACATGAGTGCTTGTACCAATCCAGCAAGCAACACCAGCAGCCAGTCGCGGACCAGAAGACCGGCATTTGCACTTGTCAAGTGGACAATTGCCGACTGCGGACTGTTGCGTTGCGTCGGGTTTGTAATGCTACAACTCTCCTGGTTGTGTGTTTGTCGTCCTCTTTTGTCCCTCTCTCTCTCTCTTCTACACACACACACACTCTCACACACTCACACTCACACACTCACACACTCACACACTCGCACTCCCGCCCGCCCTCACTTCTACCTGCTCAGTTCCTATGTGCGTATATTCAAACAGTACTTGCGTGTCGCGAGCAAAGACTATATGTATAGACGTAAGCAAAGTGTGTATGCGTGCGTGTTTGTGTATGTGTATGTGCACACGAAGCGTGAAGATCGGTTGTATCGCTGCGACATTACGTTCGTTGCGAGTGCGCACTTTTTGTGTGATGCTCTGTCTGTTTACACTGTGTTGTGTTGTGTTGTGTTTGCGAGCGCATCGCACGTTCGATGTTTAATCGAGCTGACGTACTGCTTGTGTCATGATGTGGGATGGATCTGCGATACGATTGGACGACGCGATGCGTCAGGTAACGCGTCGAGTGTCCGAAACAACAGTCACAGTCGCGCTTGCGAGTGTATCATATTTCACTCACTCGTTCATGTGTTCATGTGTGTGGTTCTTTTGAATAGAGGTTTGTTTGTGTGGTTGTAGATATTGTGTTGTGTTGTTTGTCGTTTGTTGTTGTTTGTTGTGGTGAGTTGTTGTGTGAGGTATGTGGGGAGTGTGTGTGTGTGGTGTTTGTGATGTAGTGTGTGTTTTGTGAGTTTGCGAGCTCCTTTGGCTCAGTTGGTAGAGCGTCAGTCTCATAATCTGAAGGTCGCCAGTTCGATCCTGGCAGGGAGCAAAACATACCTTTTTGCAACACATCGCACACAAACACCACACTCTGCATATGCATAACAACACACATCCACACACACACACACATCCACATCCACGCACACGTATACGAACACCAAACTCAAACACTCTCGCCTCGCCAACATCCGTCAGCGCGCTCCTACTCTACTGCATACACACACATCTGCTCTACATCGCGCACTCACATTCACACTTCCACACACACGCCCCAACGCAACATACAAGCAAACAAGCAAACAAGAGAGTAGTTCGTATATGTCAACGGTCAAAGAACGAACATCATCTGCTATACGACAACGGCACATGAGTGCTTGTACCAATCCAGCAAGCAACACCAGCAGCCAGTCGCGGACCAGAAGACCGGCATTTGCACTTGTCAAGTGGACAATTGCCGACTGCGGACTGTTGCGTTGCGTCGGGTTTGTAATGCTACAACTCTCCTGGTTGTGTGTTTGTCGTCCTCTTTTGTCCCTCTCTCTCTCTCTTCTACACACACACACACTCTCACACACTCACACACTCACACACTCACACACTCGCACTCCCGCCCGCCCTCACTTCTACCTGCTCAGTTCCTATGTGCGTATATTCAAACAGTACTTGCGTGTCGCGAGCAAAGACTATATGTATAGACGTAAGCAAAGTGTGTATGCGTGCGTGTTTGTGTATGTGTATGTGCACACGAAGCGTGAAGATCGGTTGTATCGCTGCGACATTACGTTCGTTGCGAGTGCGCACTTTTTGTGTGATGCTCTGTCTGTTTACACTGTGTTGTGTTGTGTTGTGTTTGCGAGCGCATCGCACGTTCGATGTTTAATCGAGCTGACGTACTGCTTGTGTCATGATGTGGGATGGATCTGCGATACGATTGGACGACGCGATGCGTCAGGTAACGCGTCGAGTGTCCGAAACAACAGTCACAGTCGCGCTTGCGAGTGTATCATATTTCACTCACTCGTTCATGTGTTCATGTGTGTGGTTCTTTTGAATAGAGGTTTGTTTGTGTGGTTGTAGATATTGTGTTGTGTTGTTTGTCGTTTGTTGTTGTTTGTTGTGGTGAGTGTTGTGTGAGGTATGTGGGGAGTGTGTGTGTGTGTGGTGTTTGTGATGTAGTGTGTGTTTTGTGAGTTTGCGAGCTCCTTTGGCTCAGTTGGTAGAGCGTCAGTCTCATAATCTGAAGGTCGCCAGTTCGATCCTGGCAGGGAGCAAAACATACCTTTTTGCAACACATCGCACACAAACACCACACTCTGCATATGCATAACAACACACATCCACACACACACACACATCCACATCCACGCACACGTATACGAACACCAAACTCAAACACTCTCGCCTCGCCAACATCCGTCAGCGCGCTCCTACTCTACTGCATACACACACATCTGCTCTACATCGCGCACTCACATTCACACTTCCACACACACGCCCCAACGCAACATACAAGCAAACAAGCAAACAAGAGAGTAGTTCGTATATGTCAACGGTCAAAGAAACGAACATCATCTGCTATACGACAACGGCACATGAGTGCTTGTACCAATCCAGCAAGCAACACCAGCAGCCAGTCGCGGACCAGAAGACGGCATTTGCACTTGTCAAGTGGACAATTGCCGACTGCGGACTGTTGCGTTGCGTCGGGTTTGTAATGCTACAAACTCTCCTGGTTGTGTGTTTGTCGTCCTCTTTTGTCCCTCTCTCTCTCTTTCTCACACACACCACACTCTCACACACTCACACACTCACACACTCACACACTCACACAACTCGCACTCCCGCCCGCCCTCACTTCTACCTGCTCAGTTCCTATGTGCGTATATTCAAACAGTACTTGCGTTGTCGCGAGCAAAGGACTATAGGTATAGACGTAAGCAAAGTGTGTATGCGTGCGTGTTTGTGTATGTGTATGTGCACACGCAGCGTGAAGATCGGTTTGTATCGCTGCGACATTACGTTCGTTGCGAGTGCGCACTTTTTGTGTGATGCTCTGTCTGTTTACACTGTGTTGTGTTGTGTTGTGTTTGCGAGCGCATCGCACGTTCGATGTTTAATCGAGCTGACGTACTGCTTGTGTCATGATGTGGGATGGATCTGCGATACGATTGGACGACGCGATGCGTCAGGTAACGCGTCGAGTGTCCGAAACAACAGTCACAGTCGCGCTTGCGAGTGTATCATATTTCACTCACTCGTTCATGTGTTCATGTGTGTGGTTCTTTTGAATAGAGGTTTGTTTGTGTGGTTGTAGATATTGTGTTGTGTTGTTTGTCGTTTGTTGTTGTTTGTTGTGGTGAGTTGTTGTGTGAGGTATGTGGGGAGTGTGTGTTGTGTGGTGTTTGTGATGTAGTGTGTGTTTTGTGAGTTTGCGAGCTCCTTTGGCTCAGTTGGTAGAGCGTCAGTCTCATAATCTGAAGGTCGCCAGTTCGATCCTGGCAGGGAGCAAAATACCTTTTTGCAACACATCGCACACAAACACCACACTCTGCATATGCATAACAACACACATCCACACACACACACACATCCACATCCACGCACACGTATACGAACACCAAACTCAAACACTCTCGCCTCGCCAACATCCGTCAGCGCGCTCCTACTCTACTGCATACACACACATCTGCTCTACATCGCGCACTCACATTCACACTTCCACACACACGCCCCAACGCAACATACAAGCAAACAAGCAAACAAGAGAGTAGTTCGTATATGTCAACGGTCAAAGAACGAACATCATCTGCTATACGACAACGGCACATGAGTGCTTGTACCAATCCAGCAAGCAACACCAGCAGCCAGTCGCGGACCAGAAGACCGGCATTTGCACTTGTCAAGTGGACAATTGCCGACTGCGGACTGTTGCGTTGCGTCGGGTTTGTAATGCTACAACTCTCCTGGTTGTGTGTTTGTCGTCCTCTTTGTCCCTCTCTCTCTCTCTTCTACACACACACACACTCTCACACACTCACACACTCACACACTCACACACCACACTCGCACTCCCGCCCGCCCTCACTTCTACCTGCTCAGTTCCTATGTGCGTATATTCAAACAGTACTTGCGTGTCGTGAGCAAAGACTATATGTATAGACGTAAGCAAAGTGTGTATGCGTGCGTGTTGTGTATGTGTATGTGCACACGAAGCGTGAAGATCGGTTGTATCGCTGCGACATTACGTTCGTTGCGAGTGCGCACTTTTTGTGTGATGCTCTGTCTGTTTACACTGTGTTGTGTTGTGTTGTGTTTGCGAGCGCATCGCACGTTCGATGTTTAATCGAGCTGACGTACTGCTTGTGTCATGATGTGGGATGGATCTGCGATACGATTGGACGACGCGATGCGTCAGGTAACGCGTCGAGTGTCCGAAACAACAGTCACAGTCGCGCTTGCGAGTGTATCATATTTCACTCACTCGTTCATGTGTTCATGTGTGTGGTTCTTTGAATAGAGGTTTGTTTGTGTGGTTGTAGATATTGTGTTTGTGTTGTTTGTCGTTTGTTGTTGTTTGTTGTGGTGAGTTGTTGTGTGAGGTATGTGGGGAGTGTGTGTGTGTGTGGTGTTTGTGATGTAGTGTGTGTTTTGTGAGTTTGCGAGCTCCTTTGGCTCAGTTGAAAGGTGGCTGTTTATTGACACAACCGTTATACCTTCTCGGCTGGCTAAGTAATCTCGGTCCGATCGTCCGAAGTGGTTTTTCTGAAATCGTTGGTGTCGTTCGCGGATGCATTCTGTGGTGCAGTGTGGTGCGATGGCCGTAAGTCGTTCCGTTGGATGATTCTGTGGTTGTTTGTGGTTGTTGTGGTTGTTGCGGTCGAAGTGGTTGTTGAGGGGTCGGTAATGTTTTACTTGCAGCCGACCATTCTGCAAGTGGATTCGATCGAAAAGTGTCCGCCGGGACTCGAACCCGCAATCCACAGCGTAAGGACCAGAAGCTTGTCCGACTACCCCACGCCA